>OY728122.1:274280553-275480553 GCA_963277665.1 Viscum album
TTGATGTTTGAATGATTGTATCATATCGTTGTTGACAATCCTTTTCTTCATAGATTCTAACGACTGAAAAAGGGGAAAACCTTAGCACAAAGAGATTCATCCTTTGAAGAAACATAAAAAATTTGACAAAGGCATGGAGACATATTTGTTTAAAGAAGGTCCATGCAAGATTCATCATGGTCGCACAAGTATACTTACACGCCACATATTGGTCGCACAGGTGACTTGTGCGCCATATTTGATTTTCACCGAGGGTCTTCATAAGCCTATAAATACCCCTTGTGGGACCACCATTTTAGGGACCGAAAATTCAAAAAGCCATATTTAAGATCTCAGCACCCTAGTCTCTACTTTAAGTTTTATGAACAGTTATAAGGTAATTTCATACCTATAATGGAAGATCTAAAGAGGAGGAATAAGGCCTAAGTGTTGGAATTCGTCAACACATGCGCGCCTAAGTGTCTAACCCTTAAGGGAAAATGGAAACACTTGTGCGCCACCTTTTCCCTTCAACAAAACATGTGCGCCACACTTTTGGAAGCCTTTAGTGATAATACTAAGGGCATGAGCCAAGCCTTGCCTATGTATTACCCTATGGGTTGACCGTCGTGAATGTACACATGTGTCACCCAAGTATACTTACGCGACCAAGACTTGTGCGCCCAAATAAGACTTGCGCTCCTGCCTCTTTTTGGGTGCCTATCCTACCTATTCAACTATTTTCATCAAATCCACCTCTCTTATTCAAGATTTAGCCTTCAAAACCATCTTCGAAGCCACATTTGTCATGGTTCCTTTTTTGGCTTCCTTATCTGAAAGGAATTCTATGGTACATCTCTCAAAACCTAGTGATTCACATATCATTATTTCACTATGGTTCGAGATTTTCTCCATTCAACCACATCCTCTAAGATGAGAATATCTTTAAAACGGGCATTTTCCTTAGGAGTAAGCCCCAAGTATTAAATTCTTTTGATATGGGCCTCCTTATCAGGAGTACGCCCCAATCATAATTCCCTAATATGGGCCCCCTTTTCAATAGTAAGCCCCAGTCCATGTTCCCTTAAAATGGGAATCCTCCTCAAGAGTAAGCCCCAATAATAATTTCCCTTAACTTGGGAATCCTCCTCAGGAGTAAGCCCCAATCTCAAGTTCCCAAATATGGGAATCCACCTTAGGATTAAGCCCCAAATTCTCAAATTCTCTAACCTGGGACACCTTTGCAAGTGTAAGCCCCAACCATAATTCCCCTTAATCTAGGCCTCCTTATCAGGAGTAAGCCCCAGTTCTCAAGTCCCTTTAACATGGGCCTCCTTCTCATGAATAAGCCCCAGTAATAATTTCTCTTAACCATTCTTAATTTCTTTTCATTTGGGCTTACTTCTCAGGAATAAAACCTAGTTATATGTCCCATCAAATTTGGGAATCCTTCTCAGGATTAAGTCCTAAGTTAAGTATCCAAATATCCATAAACCACATATACGTTTATGGACCTTGTTCCCGGACTTCTTCCATGAAGTAAGTCTCGATCCTCATATATCTGGGCAGTCATATGTATGTAAGCCCGACATTATTCCTTGTGACTGCCTATTTTGCGGCACAAATCATTAGGTTTACTGATTCCTCTTATTTCTCACACCGAGCATGACTCACGTGTGCTTATAGTGTAAAAGTATCCGTGACACATCTCTTCGAGCCATTAATAATATGTAAGCCCCAAAATTCTTAACCGAACCATGTGGACTTTGATCTTTACCTTAAAAGTAGAGTTCATAGGAAGCCTTTATAAGGTTCAAGCATATCATCCATTAATTATCATCTATCCCAGATGACATTAAACTATATCTTAATTCCCAAACAACGTGGGTTCTGATTTCTTTTCTAAACAAGGATATGTAGGTAACCCATTTGTGGGTACGATCCCAACTCTAAAATAATCAATGTCCTTGTGAATGACAATAAACATCAAGTTCCCCACTGAGTAGCTTTAAAACTAGTATGGTTATCGTAATGACCAAGATATTTCTATATAATGTGTTGAAGGATACCATTGACTACGAATCTATAAAAAATATAGATGATTCTCTATCGATGAAGAACATCAAATAAACATAAAAGATTCTATAAATTTCATACATATCAATCATTGATTGTCAGATTTAAAGGAAATATCATTTTCATACTTGGTAATTTAATAAGGATTCATGAACATAACTTAAATCTATAAAGAGTGTCCCGAAGTAGACAATAATTCCCCCCAAAAAGGTGTGATGATTCTGACCTCCCATCCTCTCGACCAATACAAATTCATAAGCCTCATCAGTCCCTAACTAATGAGAACCTACCTTTGGAAAGTAGGTCCAAATGGATATAGAATCATTGGATGTTTCCAGTTCTGCAAAAAAACCTGTTAGAAACTGATTGGAATGTTTTAACCTTAAACAAAAAAGGTTATCCCCATTTCTAGAGGAAACAAAAAATGGTGACCCTGACATGAATCCTTAACCAAGTAAAATGATGTTTTACTTATTTTTAGGCCCCTATTTAACTTCATATGAAGTCCAACAAAGCAATTAAAAACATATGTTCTCATCCAAAATATGTAGTGGCCACACTTATCTTTATTATGGATGTTATATCAAACTGGAACTCATTTTCATGATCTCTCTCCGATATAGAAATGGCTTCGATAAAGTTCACACCTATGAATGCATCTACTGCTACTTCTGATGGATCCTCATCCGCTCTGAGGACAACATCACCTACTAAGAATCATCAATGTTGGGTCTCAAATTCAATGGTTATGGAATATTGTCGACAAGATACCATTCGGAATCTATAGGATGCTCGACAATCCCTCAAATTCAATAATTCACCCTTGTTTTCCAGACAGCGACGACCTGTGATCAAGAAACAGGTGGTGCCAACCAACGTCTCCAACCGTTTCGGGTCATTATCCCCGGAATGAAATCACCAGCCTCTCCCATATTATTAGGAGGTTATTGAGAAGGTCAGTCAAGGCCTTAATTCAAGGATACAGGAGTCCTTCCCGAGGGATCCCATCAACAATCACCACCAGACTCGTGTGACAGTATACCCTCAACATGATGAGGGTATCACCTTTAGGGGTTCGTTTTAGGTTTCTCAGACCTGAGCACGCAAGACAAACCACCAGAGGCAAAATATGGTCAATAGGGAGTAGTTTCTAACTTTTTCCCCCTCTAGAGAAGTCCATCAAGCCCATTTTATGGCAATCAATGAGTGGGCATATACACCTGTTCGTCCTAATGTAACTGTCCAGTAGACTCGTCTGGAAATAACACGCCAATCTCGCCAGGCAATTCCAGAGGAGTATTATAGGCATGCATATACACCTATTTATAACTCATCTACTAGTCAGCAGGCTCGTCTGACTATATCCAACGAAGTTCACCAATCTAATATAGTGGTAACACATAAGTAGGGACATACACATGTTTACAATCAACTATTTTGTCAGTAGTCTCTTCTGCTAGTATTGAAGGAAATTCTTCATCCATACATGATGAATAATACACAACATGCATATACCCCTACCAATGTTTATCAATCCTGCCAATAGTCTCATTTGGTAGCATCCAGAGAAGTCATTCGGAAATCTCCAATGAAAAAATTGGAGCAGACTCAACTCTTTGCCCCCATACAAGTGTATTGTTAGAATTCATTGACAGGAAAATGAGGATAGGAGCAAGAATACACACCTAATCCTATAATGGAATAGAAGTATATTCTTTTTCTGGAAGATGAAGTCACCAAGCACATTGAGACAATGGTGAAAGAGAAGAAGAAAATTTGCTCATCTTCTGGATGCCTGTCAGAATATTATAATATCTTCAGCAACATCACTGGGAGAGAAATGAAAATCTATCCCTACCAATGGAGTGACACATCAACATATCACTCCAAAATAGATACACACCTCTGTTCCAGTCCAAGAGGGTGGTGGGAAATACTTCCCCATATCATACAGACAATCAAGTCAAGCACATACACCTGATTTGAATGGAGATAATCAGCCTAACCTGGCTATTTATCCTGAGCAGGAACATACGTTTTCCCATAATAACCACTTTTGTTAACAAGTGGTTCCTAAAGTGAGTAAGAAGGCATCTAAGAAAAAGTCCCATCCAGCACAATTATGAAATAATGAGCCAATTTGTAATAAGGCCTTGATCAATGCTGGAGTTCCTGAAGCCCTCAGACAATTATTTGTTGGAACTCAAGATTCTACTATCTCATTTCCCAATAGTGGAACATTAATTCCGAAGGTTTGCATCAGACACTTCATCATGAGGGATTGTATCTTGATAGTTCGGTCAATATCAACGTATCTTCATTAGATGAGAGTCACGATAACCATCTGTGTGGCCAGATGATCAATGAGAAAAATGTTTCATCTTTTGTTGTAACCCACCATTGTGGTCCTCCCCATGATGATTAATTTAGCTACAAAATTCTTCTCTGTAGTAGTAATTCACATTGTCTAGAAAATTTTTCAATAGAAAATACAGTAAAGATAAAGCCCTCTTATCTTGAGGCACTTTCCAATGAGAATCCAGTCATGTCTGATGCTTTACCATTAGCAAGTGAAATTATTTCTCAATCAGAATATAGCCTAGGGTGTAGGTCATTATCTGAACCACCCCGGAGCCATTCATCTTCTAGTTTGATAAATGAATTCTCTACCAATATTTTTTAATCTGATGAAGCAACAATGAAGCATCGACTCTGGTCTATTCAGCTAGAATAATCTTAATTGAATGATAAAGATGAAATGCTGAATTTGAGGAAACAAATGATGAAAGGTGAAGTACTAGCCATGTTTTAGCCTTTGGATGACTCTTAGTATCACATTCCAGAAATGATAACGGAAGATTGTACTCACGATATTAGTCTCAACATGTGGAAAACTCTTTGTCCACTGAAAAATAAAATATTATCTTATGATGAATATTAAAATCATGTCAAGATAATAGAATGGTTACAACACCAAATTGATTTTTAATCTCTCTTAGTTTCTCGACATCCAAAGGATGAAAAGCAGCAGAGAGCCCTTCAACATTCATGCCCTGGCGCACTAAAAATATTGGGACAATTAATTTCCAATGCCCCGTTTGGTATTCATATCAGGGGATGGGGTGTTCAGGGAGCACTTCATTTCACTGTACTCTCTAGTCAACAAATAGCACCAAAGGTTTTCTCATTCCATGTTATTTCCCAGAACTAGCCACATCTAGTTGATTTTGTGCATAATCAAAGCCTTTCTCAGGAATAGGACTCAACTAGTTCTTCTCAAAGTCAAGAATACAGATAAAAAGTTGTTGACTTACTTTTTCATCAGGAAAATGATAATATCGAATAGGCTTCTCGTTTATAGCATGCACATTATTATGTGATAGAAATTTCAGAAACCATCCAACGGTCTTTTGAGCCAGGTGATTTGAGTGGAAGTAGGTTGATTCATCAAGCCAATTTTCAGACTAAAGTCCACGATATCAAGAGAGATTTTAAGAAAGTCTCAGATGTAGTAGCTCAAGAGACACCCCGGCTTGCTAGATTGGGGAATCTTTTAGCCCATCCCTTGGAATTAACAAATAGAATTTGAGGAGTTGAGCAGGGACGGAAGGAACAACCCCAGTCCACCGGATTGGGGACTTTTTCAAATCCTTAATCTCCTTCTCAAAGAAAGTAAGTATTATCTCAATTCGTGAAGAATCCACAAGAGGAATGAAGTTCAGAATTATCAAGAGATTCCCTCCAAGTTACAGTTTTTCAAGAAGTTCCTGAGGGATCAACTCAACAGAAGGTAGTGTCTTATCAGGGACATGGAAGAAGACAGTATCACTGAAATGCCGATAGAAGGGATGCAATGAATTATGCATCAATAAATGTCATCAATACCATTGTTACTGATCCTCCAGAACATGAGGATCACTTCGAGGGATCAGATAAGGAAAATCCTGCTCACAAAGTTGTGCACACATAGGAAAATGAAGAATGTGTGCATACAAGAAATCAAAGGCTTACCCAGAATCTAGGCATTCCTTCAAGTAACCAACTTCCTCCTCTATGAAAGGCATCCTACAAGGGGAAAGGGAACAATCAGGTTACATTCCAACCCACCTCTGGAGAATTCCAATCACTCTCGTTAGGGCAAAGTTTCACACAATAAGAGGAAGAAATGAACGGATTAAGGAGGTTGAATGCAGAACTAATTCAAGGTAGTGTTCCTCCTAAGTGTGCTGGATTCAGTCAACCAAGGGATGTTGTTGCAGTTACTGAGATGGATCAAGAATATCCTCCTTTACCAGTACACCCTCACAGGTCTAATCCTATGGGTCATGCACAACAAAAATAGGTGGTGCTACCGTCAGTTGTAGTACCAGCCACCACACCTGTCCAAGATCCAGTTATTGCACCTATTTAGATCCAAGATCAGCCACATGTTTCTCAAAAGTTAATAACTACCGTTGAGTCATTAACAGCTTGGTTGGAAGTTATGGAGGGAAAACGTGCACAAATTAAACTAGAAAAGAGAGCTTATCCTGAATGGGTTTATGCAATTCATCCCCCATAAAATTTTGCAAACACTACATTCACAATATTTAATAGTTTGGGAGACCCAGAACAAAACATAACAAATTTTGTTTCTCATTCAATCCTATAGTGGGAACTCGTCACCAACAAGAAGTAGTTAAGCTCAGGTGTTTCGTAGAGTCATTACAAGGGACTACTTTTGTTTGGTATACAAGCTTGAAATCCTGGTCAATTACTGGGTCAGAGGATCTCCATCAATGATTCCTTCTTCAATTCATCTCAACTTTGCCAAAGACAACAATTTTTTATCTAAAAAATTGTAATCAAAGGGAGAGTGAAAGGGTTTCATATTACATTCCTCACTGGAAGGGATTAACATATTCCCTAAGCTTAGTATCACCTCAAGAAGTGTTTTTTCCAATATGTGTGGAAAATTTGTGTGAGGAATTACGCACATCGTTGATCCCTGTGATAAACACAGGAGGGTTTCGAGACCGTACTTTGATTGCCCAGTATATTGAAGACACTCTTAAAAAGAATAAGGATAAAACATATGTAATTCCATATACTCCAGGAAGGAGAATGGGTAAAGTAGAGACTTCTATAGTTATGCTTAAATAAGCACATATACCTGCTTCTACTTCAAAACCTTTATCTTATAGAAGGACTCCACCTCCTGAGTGTCAACAACAGAGGACATTTTTTCAAGATGATAAAAGAGATCAAAGATGAAAACAATTTTAGGATCTGAAGAGAAAAGTTTACTCTTTCCAAAATGAACAAGTTTCTGGTTACGTCATTTCATCTCTGGAAAATAATTGTGTTAAATTTCCAAGGCCCAAAAGGCCGAACAAGGAAATATATGAAGATTGTCCCAACAATTTCCCATTTTATCAAGTGTTGGGGCAACCCATTCAGTAGTGTTTTTTCTTCAAAGACCTCTTCAAAAAGATGGTGGACTTGGGACAAGTCGAACTGAAATGTTCTTCAAATCAGGTAGCATGTTTTACTCTTACAAATCCAGAGGAAGAAGTCGAGTGGAAAGAAGTAAAAAAGAAAAAATTCACAGAAATAAGATGATTGGATGGTTAGAAAAATGATCAACCAAAATCATTCCATTTTATGGATGAAATTGAAGAAACAAATTGTGTCTTCTACAATGAATTCCACATCAAAACCTCCTTCAGCAAAAGAAAAATCTTCAAGGAAACGACATAACTCAAAGAAAGAGGAACAGTTAGAAGAATATGAGATCATGTCAAAGCGAAAGTTGTCTTTGACTCTGGTAGTTTTTATGCCATCTACTTCAAAGACATGGGAACCACCCCACCAAACATCACAACCTAAATTGGCTAATCAGGCAGAGTCTTCATCAGATGAGGAGTTGATCTTTGGTTCTGTTAACATGATTCACTAAACAGATCCTTATGTCAGTCACAATTTTGATCTTGATGAACCTGAGTTCACTGTATGAAAAAGGGGAATTAGAGGGAGTTCCAGAGGTGTGGGATATAGATGAAGACATTGATATCCCAGAAGCCACTATTCCATTATACCCTTTCTAGGATTGTGTATGCAGCAGAAACTCATGGAAAAGCCCTTCAGCGGGCTCAACAAGAACAAGAAAGTTCATCCATGAATGGTAGATCCAGTCCTGGCATAATTATTTTAGAGGATCGGTTAGAGGTTACACCTTCTTCTAATCATCATGTAAATAGACCTATTTGGTATAATTTTCCAAGACAGGAGTATTTATAACTCCTACCTCGATACAAGATGCATCTACTTCCAAAGCATCAATTTCTAAGGTACCTATAAAACCACTTGTTTCTGTTGGGAAATGCAGACCTTTGTATCAAGAGTATGATGTCTTGAAGACTTTGGACTAAGTACCATCCATGTTATCAATTCTGGATGCCTTGAATTTATCAAATGATCTTCGGGAGGCACTTGTTGAGGCTTTTTCAAGTCCTCAAGAATTCGCAACTGAAATTGTGGTGGTTGTTGTCTACCATGTAGAGAATGATCTTGCAGAATTCCATGCAATGATATCTTTTTCAGATAAATATGAAGATGATATTTTGCATGGAGATATTAGTCCTTTGTATTCATATGTCCTGGTCAACGATGTAGACATCTGAGGATCGTTCATTGATATTGTTTCAGAAGTCAACCTCATCCCCATTTGTAACCTTCATCGATTGGGCCTCACCGAATCAGATTTACTTCCTTCTACTTTGGTGTTGCAAAGATATGATAAAAATGAACAAGAATCTCTGGGTGAGATCACACTCAGAACTCATTTTGGAGATCTTGTATCCAATTCAGATTTCATGGTTGTTCGTCATGACACATCCTTCAATATTTTTCTTGGAAGACCTTGGCCACATAAACATGTGGCTATCCCTTCATCATACCATCAATGTCTCAAATATTGTTTCAATGGTAAATTTGGGACATTGTATGGTGATAAATCCCCAATCAAAACATGTGAATCTCAATACATTGAGGGGGAATTCTATCACATGGAGGGAAATGAGAAATCTACAACAAGGGAGGTTACCAAAGTTAATTCTCCATATGGTTTGGAAAAGATTCCAATAAACCCATTCTAATATTTGAGTATAGATTATGTGTTTCATATCAGTCAAATTGGCAGGATAGACCCAAATCCAAATACTCTTATGGAAACATCCATAATGTCAATTACGGTAATCAAGACAGACAGCATAGGAGAAATTGGTGATTCACCAAGAAATGATGAAAGCTCAAATGGAGATGTCTTCATTTCATCTGCTGAAATTCATCAATTCTAAACTTCGCTAACTAGGCCAGAAGAATTTATTTCAATGTCGGAGGTGAACGATGATGTCGATTCTCAATCCATCATCTCCTCTTTATTACCCAAGGAAACCCTTCATCATCAATAGGGTCATAAATGGAATCTTTTTCCTCATGATGTTCAAATTTTAACATCTATTCTGATCCTGGAAATTCTGCTTCATCATCTACTATGCCAGTAGAAACAGAAGAGATGACATGTGTTGAAGAAGAAGAGGAATATCTCAGGGATACTCATCCAACATTTGAAGAGGGTATCTCTACTAATGTGGATAAACTCAGAGAAATAAATTTGGGTACAAAAGAATATCCACGCCCCCCTTTAATTAGTATGGCCATGACTCTTGAAGATCAAGAAATTTATATTTAATTTTTAATGAAAAATCGAGATATATTTGCGTGGAATAATATAGAAATTCTATGGCTTGATCCTGATGTTGCTACTCATCATTTGGGTTTTCCAAAAGAACATAGAGGATTCAAGCAAGCCACAAGAAGAACACACCCAACTTATGCTTCCAAAATTGAAGCTAAAGTGGATAATATTATCAAATCTAACTTCATTAAGGAAGTTAAATATCCCAAATTGTTGGATAATATTGTCCCTGTGAAAAAGAAGAATGGAAAAATTAGAGTTTGCGTTGATTTTAGTGATCTTAATTGGCATTGTCCTAAAGATGATTTTCCAGTTCCAATCACAGAACTCTTAATTGATGCAATAGCTAGTTATGATGCACTTTCCTTCATCCATGGGTATTCTGGGTATAATCAAATGTGAATGGCTCCAGAAGATGAATAATATACAGTTTTCAGAGCCCCTTAGGGTGTGTTTTGCTATCGGGTAATGCCCTTTGGCCTTAAGAATGCAGGTGAAACATATCAATGTTCCATGCACCGTATCTTCAATCCCTTTTTAGGAAAATTTGTTGAATTTTATGTGGATGATTTTGTGGTTAAATCCAAAAAATGTTATAGTCACTTGCTGATTTGTATGTCATATTCCACAAACTTCGACAACACAATTTGAAGATGAACCCCTTGAAATGTGCTTTAGGCGTAACCTTAGGAACATTTCTCAGATTTGTTTTACGCCATCATGGTATCAAATTCGATCCTATGAAGACAAAATCAATCCTTGTTATGTCACCTCCTCGAAATTTTAATGAATTTATAGGGCTTCAAGGACACTTGGCCTATATTCGGCGTTTCATCACCAATCTGGTAGGAAAACGTTTACCCTTCAATAAATTGATGAAGATGGTATTCACTTACCAGTGGACTGAAGAATGTCAAGAACTATTCAATATTCTCAAGAAATATCTCTTGAGTCCACTGGTATTAATTACACCTATTGAAGTAAGACCCCGTATTATTTTTCTGAATTCTTTAGAGTGATCATTGGGGGCCTTCCATGCCCAAAAGTATGATGATGGGAATGAAAAAAACCTTTACTATATCAGTCAGACTATGCTTGAAGTAGAAACCCAATATTCAAGTATTGAAAAGTGCTTCGTAGTGTTAATATCTGCACATTATAAATTGAGACACTATCTACAACATCGTGAGTTCTACTTGGTATCTCACAATAACTCACTCAAATTCATCCTTAGTCGTCCAATGCTTATAGGACGTCTGGCCAGGGGGGTAGTTATTTTTCAGCAATTTGATATCTAGTATGTGTCTCAAAAGGCGATAAAGGCCCAAGATCTGGTTGATTTCCATGATGAACATCCCTCAGTAGAAGATACATCTTTAGATACTGAACTTCATGATGAAGAAGTCTTCTCTATTCAAGATAATCTTCAAACATGAGAAATGTTCTTTGATGGTGCTTCCAGAAGTCCAACAGGGAAGAAAATGGAAGATCCTAAATTCAAAAAGTTGGGTTAGGAATTGTTCTTATTTCCCCAGAAAAGGCATTTCTACCCTATTCATTCTTATTGTGGGAAGGTGGTACAAATAATGAATCATAATATCAAGCTCTCATCGCAGGATTGGAGTGGGCACTTCCGGAATAAGTGAATCAATTAAAGGTGAAAGGTGATTCAGGCCTGGTAATCAAACAATTCAATGGGGATTATGCCATCATAAAAGTAGAGTTCATCCCTTTATATGATTACGTCGAAGAGTTAATGGAGGATTTTCCTTCGGAACCTACATTTTCTTATGTCCAGAGATCACAAAATTCCAAAGTTGATGCACTAGCTAATATAACAACAGCTCTGGAAGATCCAAATCGGGAAGAGAAAATCATCATTATTTCCCACCTTCATACAATTTCACCTTATGATAAAACCATAAAAAAGGAAATCAATGAAATTAGTCCCATTTCTGAACCATATGGTAATACTATAGGATGGATGAAACCTATCAGGGAATACCTTCAAAATGGAACAGTTCCACCTGATAGAGCCGGGAAAGAACAAGTCTGGCGACGTGTGGTCAATTTTACTCTTTATGATAGCCCAGATCACCTAGAGAAAATTATTTTCAAAAGGGGTTTTGATGGAATTATCTTCAGATGCATTGATGGAGAAGAGACAATGGTTGTCAAGGAATAAGTGCATGCAGGAGTATGTGGTTCCTACCAGTCTAAACATAGACGGTCTAATCAAATTCGAAGGCTTGGATACTTTTGGCCTTCAATGATACACGATTGTGTTGATTTCACTAAGAAGTGTCATTCTTTCCAAGTACATACCAACTTCATTCATCAACACCCAGAGTTGTTTCATACATCTAAATACTCATGGCCATTTTCCACATGGGGAATAAATGTAGTAGGACCTTAACCTTAGACTACATCCAAGAAGTTTAAGTATATCCTTATTGATACTGACTTCTTTTCCAAATGGGTAGAGGCAATACCTCTCAAAGAAGTTAGTTCTAAAATCATTATTAGCTTCATTAAGTCTAACATCATTACCAGATTGGGTGTCCCTCATACCATATTGACAGACAATGGCACCAACTTCTGTTCATTCGAGGTAAGAAAGTTGTATCAGGAGTACAACATCAAATCCAACCATTCATCTCAGTATCAGGCAGTGGCCAATGGAAAAATAGAAGCCTTCAACAAGAATCTTTCAAACATACTCCAAAAGATGGTGGATAAAGATAAGAAGTCTTAGCCTGATAAACCTTTTCATGCTTTATGGGATTATCGGACCACCACCCGCCCTGCAACGTGTTCAACTCCATATTCATTGGTATATGGAATGAAAGTAGTCTTTCCCATTGAGGTTCAATTACCCTCACTCAGAGTAGCCATTTGTGATCAGACATCTACAGATGAACAATCTCAAAAGTGAATGGATGAATTGGAATGATTAAATGAAAAATGATTGTGCACCATGCACCACTTAGAAGTTTATCATAATCGAATAGCATAAGCTTTAAA
This sequence comes from Viscum album, assembly GCA_963277665.1. Taxonomy (NCBI): domain Eukaryota; kingdom Viridiplantae; phylum Streptophyta; class Magnoliopsida; order Santalales; family Viscaceae; genus Viscum; species Viscum album. The sequence goes on from OY728122.1 coordinate 274,293,371, forward strand.
AAATGTTTGTCTTCATTCATTCATTCAGGGATAATTGGTATTGGTTCTCATAACTCAAATGATACCTGGAAATAATCCTCCCAAGCTTGAACCTATGTGGGAAGGACCTTACTCAATACATAAGGTCTACTCTAATGGAGCTTATTCTTTAATATCACTGGATGGAGAACTCATCACGACTCCAACCAACGCTATATTTATGAAGAAGTATTTTGTGTAACACAAATACTCTTACATATAACATGAAATTAAACTATAATTTCTTAGCTACATGACGCTAAACTGTACAACACTCATTCGTCCAATATGACGTTAAACTGTATTATCCTTTTTACATCCATCAAGACATTAAACTGCATAACCATGATCTTAGCTATATAATGTTAAACTGTGCACCTCATCATCCCACATGATGTTAAACTATGAAAAAGTCCATAAATTGTCCTACATGACATTAAACTATGTCCGCATTGTGCTCACTACATGACATTAAACTCCATAGCCTTACGTCCTAGCTACATGAAGATAACTGTACATAACTCGTCCTTGATATATGACGATAAACTATACAACCCCTCTTTTGTCCTTACTACAGGACATTAAACTACATAGTCTCCTCTTCGTCCAACATGACTTTAAACTGTTCATCGTTAAAGTTGTTGCTACCTCTTGTTTCTCACACTGAGTATGACTCATGTGAGCTTAGAGTAAACTTAAATCGTAACACCATCTTTGGGATACTATCCATGTGTAAGTCGCGACACCTTTTTTTAGGTCGATGTCCTTAAGAACAACCTGATCACCAATTCTTTCATTAATCAAACTACGCAGACTCTGATCCTCGCCTTCAAGGCTAGGTAAGTAGGAAACCACCAGAGGTTCAATCCCAAAACCAATCTCTTCACATCGGTTCACATCTATCTCATAAGATGTTGATTCATGACAATGCCCCTAGAACCAATATTTTTTACATTGGTTCACCATCATCCTCGCTATATGACGTTAAACTATTCACAATTTTTATCCTGTATGCCAATATACTAAAAAATTATTTCAAAACCTCACCTAAGATGGAATCATTATTTACATTGATCTCCAATCATGTTATATTCCAAAGACTAGGTGTATACATGGAAATTCCCAAACCTCAATCTTGGGTCAAACCATCATTGCACTAAAGTCCCCTTTTCATCCATTACTTGTACGAACCAAATCTGTAAAAACTGTATTTCAAGAACTACGTGTGGATTGATTCCCATCCTTATAGGATATGTTGGAACATTCGATCATCCCTCAAATTCAGACCCATGTCTTTGGGCCTAACCCCAAATTCCACATTCAGACCCTTAGCTGAAAATTCCCCCTTTGAAAACATGAATGTGGTATGAAAACCCTAGTCTTCATTCACATCAGGTTTGTAAAAAAAACAATGTGTATTATTTATAATGGTTTGAGCTCTATGACCATAAACTATGATCTCCTACGTTCTCGTCCCACGTGACGTTAAACTGTATTTCAAGAACATTGTATGGATTGATTCCCATCATTATGGGATACGTAGTGAAGTCCAGCACCTCAATTCAGGACACAGCCACAACATGATTATGGTTAGCATTAGTCTGTGTATCTCCTTAATTCATCGGAAATACTCATTTTCATGTGTCATACACTAAACCTTAAATACTTGAAGATCTCTATAACCCTTTTCTTGACTTCTGGTCACAAAATGTCTAATACCCGAGAGTTCTTTTGCCTAACTATGCAGCACATCCCCTTAGGCGGACTTGCATAATTAGTCTACATAATGGACCTGTCAGTGAAAGGATGATATTATTTAACTATGAATCCAATTCCCTTAGGTGGACATGCATAATTCATCCCCAAAACGAGGTTTTCAAATAGTGGTAACATCAGTCTTGGGAGGAAAACCTCTTTTTCCCTTATATTTCTTAACGATAATATTTAGAGATCCGTAAAAATATCCATCCTTACCATATTTGTCCCATACACTTTTTAATGATATGAAAGTATTCAAGTCAATGGTTTATATTTCCATTCCCTATGTTTAGGTTAGACCTTTGGAGGAGAGACATTCATCCAATTCTTTGATAATCTTGATTGAAAATATCCTCTCTATATTCAAGTACCTCTCTCCATACTGAAAACTCTATGCTTTGGAAAATTTGAATCTCTATAAAAATTCACTAGCTTTTTAGGAATAGAAAAGAAAAATTTCTGAGAGTTATTTTTCCTAACTATACAGCACGTTCCCTTAGGAGGCCTTATATATGTAGTCTACATAACGGACCTGTCAGCCAAAATATGTGATTATTTGACTATGCAGCCAATTCCCTTAATTGGGCCTGCATAATTCAACCCCCTAACGGGTTTGTTAAATAGTAGTAACTTCACTCTTAGGAAATACTTCTTCTAATCCCACTTATCCTTTTTCATATCATTCCTCAGATTCAAAATTTCTTAAGTCATATTTTACATGTTTTACCCCATACATGAGTATGGTAATATTTTTTCAGATAAATTATAAAAAAATGAGTCAATTTTAATCCATTCGGTCAAAAATATTCGACCGTAAACCTTAGCCTTTTTATGTCAGACATGCATGAATTTAAAATACCCACAAAATACAAGGGAACTATGATCAAAAGTAAAGTCCCGGCACACTAAACATACAATTTTTATGATTTAGGTAATATGGAAAAATAAAAAGATTCAAAGTTTGTCGGGTTATTTTTATAATCATAGAAAAAATCAAACTATGATTACCAGGACCATTGGCTTTGGTAGAAATTTAATGTAAGAAGAAAAAGAATTCAAGCTTGAATGATTGAAGATGAATGTGTTTTTCATTGATGAACAAGAGTAAGAAGGAATTCCATAGATTGGATTCTCTTCTCTTTTCGAAGAATTATAATAGGCTATCAATATAACTCTTCATTTGATTTACGAAATCCCGAGCTTCATCAGCTACCACCTGGAATTCATTCATTCAACTGAATACAAAAAGAGATGCAGTGATATCATCTCTTCTTGGAACAATTGTTAAAGAATGCTCTTGAGTGCAGTTTGAGAAAATTTTCTACTGATCAAATAATGACTCTGTTTTTGTCCAAGAGACTTGGAATATGGATACATGGATTTGAGAATGGAGCATTGGAAGTAAAGAGCCATTTGGGGAGAGTACTTTTTTCAGATATTATTTCTAATGTCAAGATAGTCTTCTCTCCATCAACCAGCATTGGAAAACATATCAGCCCATGGTTCTCCATTTTCATATCTACAAGGAAATGGCATGAGGGAAAATTTTGAAAATTCACACCACTGTTGCTACTCTTAATGCACAACATAACCAAAATAGTAGAGTAGCAGTGCGGTTGCATCTCAGGAATAAAATTATTTGCATCTAGAACGTTGACTCCTTACAGATGACCGTTCCCATACATAGGCAGGTAAATACATTGTCGGAAATTAAGATGATACTTCTTCAAGTACTTGGCCAAATCCGGGAGAGTGATATCATATATATTATAGTAATCATGGCCAACGATGTTCATCATGTCATCAATCTTCTTGATAGCCATCTCATTAGCCATTTAAATTATTCTGGGAGAAAATTAATATAAAAAAAGGTTGAATAATTAACTCATAAGTAAGATGATTTCTCATAAATTTTTTTAAGAAAACTGAAAAAATGGATAAGGCACTAAGGCATGCATGTCTCGTGATTGGCGTGCAAGTCTAGTATGGCTGCACAAGTTTGGGCGCGTAGGTATCACCGCGCAATTCCAAATACCTCTGTAGAAGCGCGGTATGAACAAAAACATAGAACCATGGACAACAACACCTGTACGGACAAGCGGAAATCTGAGCAACTTGCACGACGAGATCAGCCTACACGGCGAGAGAGGGAAGGTTTGAAAGCCATTTTCTTTATCTGAGAATGGCCGCATATTTATAGGTAAAGGCTGCACCCAGTGCGCCATAGCCTGCGTGGCTCACATCTACATGTCTCCACCTGCACACTCAGAACATGCGCGCCGCAGTTCCTTGGTTTTCTCCTTTACCTCAGAGTCAAATCCTCTTTCCTTTCGGATCCAACTATGAGAGGGGACTTTTGTTGACACTCCTTTTCATCAGAATGTCTAACGACTGAAAAAGGGGAATAACTTAGCACAAAGAGAATCATCCTTTGAAGAAACATAAAAAAATTGACAAAGGCATGAACAAATATTTTTTTAAAGTTGGGCCGCACAATCTCCATTATGGTCGCACAAGAATACATGTGCTCCACATATTGGTCGCATTGGTGACTTGCACACCCTATTTTATTTTCTCCCAGGGTCTTCAGTATCCTATAAATAACCCATGTGGGACCCCCATTTCAGGGATGGAAAATTCAAAAATTCAGATTTAATCTCTCGGTGTCGTAGTCTCTACTTGAATTCTTCAGAACATTTCTAAGGTAATTTCATACCTAGAATGGAAGATCTAAAGAGGGTGAATAAGGACTAAGTGTTGGAATTAATCTACACTTGTGTTCCTAAGTGTCTAACCCTTAAGGGATAATAGGCGCACTTGCGCGCCGCCATATCCCTTCAACCGAACTTTTGTACCACTCTTTTAGAAGCCTTTAGGGATAATACTAAGGGCTTCAACGAAGCCTCGCCCATGTATTACCCTATGGGTTGACCGTCATGCAAGAACACATGTGTCAAACTAGAATACTTGCGTGACCATGACTTGCGGGCCCAAACAAGACTTGCGTGTTGTAACGCCCCGACCCCAGTTACCCAGAGTCGGTGCATTATTACATAACATTGGCATGATCACAAGAAAGATCAAATCTCGAAAGACCGATTGGTTTAGTAGCCTTGGAAACACTAGATATATTCATAAGTTTTACATTACATCATAAAATGAAAAACTACTACAACAACATAATGTTTCCACAATCCACACTATTAACCCCTCATAAAATCCCTGCAGGTCATTCATAACTTACTTCTTCACATCCTGGGAAAAATAAAACATAGAAAAGGGGTGAGCTCAAATGCCCAGTAAGGATAACAATATAGCGGAAACTTTCATAAATAAGAATAAACATTTAAGGCAATGTATAACTAAAACAAAAGCCTTTTAAATATGAACTTTCAACATGGTATGGCATAAATAAAATGAAATAATGCCATTTACTTATTCACATGGATATTCTACTAATCGAATAATCACATGCAAAAATCAATAACCACTTTCATAATGTTGGAATGCATAATGCCAGACTATCATAACCACATAGCCAAGGCCTCGTGCCAATACTACAAATAAGATTTTGTCAAGGCCTTGTGCCAAGACACTAGTTTGTCTCATGAGACCTACCGATGCATCGAGGAGCTATAGCGGGCTCCACCCGTCACATATTAAGTCCAATGCATTCCCATATGAAAAGGTTTAAACATAACATAAACATTCATATTAAAACTAGCATATGAAATGTCAATACTTTCACCATAAACTATGAATGGTATAAAAATAGCACATCCATAGTCAAACATATCACAAAACCTTCAATACAATATAGAAGTTTTGTATCATAATAAATCAACTTCAAATAATCTTAAAATCCATCAAAGGATGTTGACATAGATGAAATCAAAATTCTTTTTTATGAAATATCTCCTTTTATTTTGAAATAATTTAAGATCCATATAAAATAAAACATTTTCTTTGAAAATATTCTTATAATCTTGTAAGGAAAGGTTTGAAGATTTTATAATGGCAGAAAATAACCTCACTCGCCGTATAAGTTAAAAAAAACATTCTTACCTTAATTCTGTCAAAAAGGTTAAAAAGGACCTTGTTTTGAAAACGATGGAAGGATTACTCTTATAAAAAGTCAAACAAGGGTATAAATGACTTTAACCCATATTCTTGTAAATAATAAAAATGTTTTGAAATACATTTTGAAGAAACATGGATGTGGATGATAAAGAGATCCCAGTAGATTATTACATATAAACAACCTCGAATAATGAAGAGATTGTGAAATAACCCTTACCTTGTACTTTTCCTTGGTTGGGGTAGGTTAACCTCCTGTATAATGGTGAAATAGTTGTTATTAAATTATACAAGAATCATATATAATAATATGATATCATATATGATCTTTTAACATTGATTTGTTAATAATATCTTTGAATTATCGTCGTTTCGGGAGTTAACTTACTCATTTTCTTTTATATGTTTTGTTACATAAGCCATGGTTGTTGTATCTTATTCATATCCAGAATGATATCTAGTCCTTAAACATCATTTTTAAATCATCAAATGATAATTATACTTGAATGGATACGATGGAGAATGAATCTCATCGCGTTCGTGGAGACGGTAGTCCGTACGTACGCACGAGCGACAATATCATTCTTTTGATATTAAAATAATATATAAATGGATGGTATATCATATATACAGAATCATTAACATGTTATATTTATTATTTACATGAGTTACACATCATTATTATACCCATCCAAATAATATTATATTGAATAACAATTACACCACGACGTGGAGACGGTAAGCCGTACGTACGCACGTATGGTGACATGTTATTCAAAGGGTGGATAGAATACTGAATATGGTTGTACCATATTTATAATAACATCACAGTATATGTGAGATACTGGAGTTATTATTTTAGAATGGTAAGAAGAAAGGAAGAAGAAGTGGAAGAAGAAATGAACTTGGAGAAGGGTGGTGAAATCATTACCTCTTCTTCGGGTTCTTCCTTTTGATTTGATCAAAAGGGCTCCTTAGGTTGGCTTTCTGATCAAACTAAGGCCTCTAGGTTGTAGTGAGGGATGTTGGGAGAGTATTTGGGCAGAGTTTGGCCGAACCAAAAGGCTTTGAAGGTGTGAAGAAATGAGAAGGAGGAGTGCCCTTTTATAAGAGGGGTGAGGGGCACCTTTGGAAAAACTAGAAATATTAATTTATAATAAATTCATATTCGGTTTCTAATGGCTCCAAAGCTTATTATTCAAAGGTTAAGGTGGGTATAGGTCGAAAGCCACTCAAACGATAGAATTTAGACAGGTTTGGGTACTTATATTAACCTTATCTTTAAGTATTAACTCTAAGTTAATTAGTTTCACTTTTACAATGTCTCTTTGTATTTTTATATAATATGGTTAATAAACTTACTATATACATCCAAGAGACCCCCAAGTGGTCCATTAATGATGAACCTATCATGATATAAGTCTCTTGGCCGATCCTTAGATTTTTTGTAATTTAATATCAATTAATAATATAATATTTGTTTTAAGAACTCTTTTATGTCAATTTTGACACTATTCAATAGTTGATTTTTGTGAAACTCATAACAGAATGATTACTTCGAAAAAAGTCAATTAAATAAATCCTAATATATCATATTATCCTAGAAAATTAGTTTAATTCATTAAAAGTTTCATATTATATTTATTTGGGTATTTATAATATCAATTATTTTAATTTTTCACTATTATAGTAATTACTGCATCATCATTGTGTCATAAATAAAATAAATTATTTAATGTCTAAAAATTATAAATAAAATAGAATTATGTAGACAATCTTTTTATCTTTCTAATTAATATTTATAATCTAAAATCAAACATATATAACCCTATGTAACAATTGTTTTTCTAAAAGATATATGCTTGTGTCATTTTTGTATTCATTTTAACTTAATTAAAATAAAGTGTCATTATCACTTACAAGTGGATCCATGGGGTCCCAAAATAGACCCAAAGATGCCCATGGTCGACCATGTATCAACCAATAGGTTTAAGACACGTTTTAGGGTAATTTAGTATTATTATTATATTATTTTTTAACCCTTATTTACCGTATTTACCCTTAACCATTGTAAATAAAATATTTACCGCAGTAATTATTCAAAATGTCTAAAAATAAAAGTTACCTATTTACACAATTTGAACATCCTGATTCCAAATATGGAATCCATTTTCCTAAATTCAAAACACAGAAGTGGCAGAAATTAATTTAAAATTAATTCCCGCTGTCAAAACAAAAAGCGTGTTTTTAAGAGATAATAACTATCAAAAGATTGACACTAGTTTATGTTCGGTTTAATTGTAAAATTATGTCCAATGACCAACATTATATTAAATGGTAAAAATATATTCTAAATATACTTTAAAACCACTCAAATTCATAATTTATCACTATTAATTATTTTGATTAAAAAAGTTGTTTTTAATTAAAACTTAGTAATTTTCACTATTCATCAAAATATGAAAGTTATCCGAAATGTACCAAAATTTCACCTTAGGATAAATTTGATATTCCGAATCCAAAAATGAAGTCCATTTTCAAATATAAAATATATATAATTTCAAAAAGTAGGTATTACTATTCATAACGGCTACTTTGATTAGTTGTGGTGTGTGTTAAAACTCGAAGTTGCGTACAACACACGCTACTGTTTTATTCAAAGCGTACCGTGGAAGCTTGGGATGTTTCATTTTAAATTTTTTGATGTCTCCATTTAGTCAAAAAGTTTAAAATATTGTATTTCAAAAGGTTTCACTATCAAAAGTTGATAAAATTGCGATACTGAAAATGAATTTGTTCTTGCATTATGACTAAGAAACTCATAATATGGATTCTAAAATTATAAGGATTATATAAAGTTAAAAATGTAGTTAATGCTATTCATGACCTCTTTTAATGGCTTTTTTTTTGGTAAGTCATGGTGCAATTGAACTCGGTGTTGCATGTAGTGCAAGTTATTGAATTATTTTGAAGAAATAACACACTATGAAATCTTGGGGTGTTACATTCTCCCCTCCTTCAATAAATTGCGTCCTCGCAATTTGAAATTGTTCTTCGAAGATAAAAGGTTGAAAGTAGAAAATATATTTGTGGGAAAACCCACATTGGAAATTGGGTTACTAAAATTTAGTCTTAATATGAGGAAAAGAGAAATGAAAGGATCACCACCAAATTATGATCTCTATTAGGAGAACATTAGTGGCAATTATAGACATATAATTGGAGGAAAAACGTAAATATTTATAGGTAGTGATTGAGGTCATCAATCACAAACAAGTATAAAATTGAGGTCCTTAAACTCATCAATCTATGATGATTTGAAGTACCATCAGTTCAACAAAATATAGGGTATTGGGATAACACATTTTTGACGTTTCAAAATATCTTAGTTGAAATCCCACATCGAAAAATGAATTAACGAGGCCTCTATTTAAAATAAAGAGTCGAAAGTATGAAGATTACCGAAAATAACACATACTAGGGTTCCATGTAGGAAAATATGGATATTGAAGAAAAATCTAACCATCAATTATCTGATGGAGAGTGGTAGAGAACATGGCTATGAAAAAGCCAACAATCCCAAAGCCATAAATTAGTGATGATTTAAGGTACCATCTAGGAAAACATTTTTGTTCTAAGTTGCTTTTCTTAATATTGAGAAATTTATTTATGACATTGGCTAAGATCATAAGGAGATATACTTACTTTATAATTAGAGTTTTATCCATTAATAAATTTCTACCACAAACTCATCTTTCACTCTAAAAGATAATAGAATGTAAAAAAAATTCTATTTACACTATTCGTATAGGGTTCCAAAATAAACGAAATTATAATTCATCTACATGATCTTTTAATAAATACTACATTATTTAATCCAGGACATCTCATGGGCTAGTGGTAGGTGATACACCCTTGTCGCCCTTCGGTTGCGGGTTCAAGTCTCGCAGCCTTGCCGGACGTGACGGGTTGCCGCCCGACCTCCGGGTTGTCCTTTTATGGAAATCCAAAATAATCCAAACTTAAACTATCCAAAATACTTCTATCCAAACTCACAGTCCATCATTTATAAGGAAGGTAAACATAATATAGATCCTTTTTACCCCGTAATAGCATATGTATACCTTCATCATGTATTACCATATTCCTTATTGATTACATTCATGTTCCCTTATTCCATATAGAATGCTGGATATACTTTATTAATCCAAAAATGTTTTAAACCCCAAAAATGATGGAATATACAAATCATTAATCAGCTTCAAGGTAGTCAATAATATCCAATATAATTTATCCAAATCAATCATGTATTATTCTAAAATCACTACCTCGGTATCAGAACTATATTATGGTTTATCATTCTCTCAACCATATATTTTCCAAAAATTTATCCTGCTATTGAGTCACTTTTCGTTGTTCCACACAATCTCAAGTCCTTAATGAAATAGTACTGCAGTACAATCCTTATATACTCCATAATTATTATAAAAAGTACATTGTTGATACAACACTCAATTGATATAATCAACATAATAACTCTAATCATTCCTCTTCATCTGTGGTAGTATCATAACATGATTATTATCCAATAGCATCATTTGCGGCATAGTCTGATGACTGGTACATAGGTTCGCGTAGTGTCCAAACTCCTTGCAAATGAAGCATTGTACATTTGAAACCATTTTCTTACCCTTGCAGTCACGTACTTTGTGCCCTTTTCCTCCACACTTATAACAAACTCCCATTCCTTTCAGGCAAGTTCCAGGGTGTTTCTTTCCACAGTTGCCACATATGGGAAAATTCTTCTTTTCCCTCATCCCTTTATCCATCTTTCTCTCTTCCATCCTTTTCTTCTCTTTCTTCCCTTCAAATCCATATGACTCAGTAAACTCTTTACTTATCTTATCAACACATGATATTATTTCTTCACATGATGATAATACATGGGAGACTATTGCTCTTATAAATTCTAGCTTAAGACCATGAAAGATATGATCCTTCCTTCTCTTTGGATCATGTGCATTTCTGGAGTTCTCATTTCTTCTACTGGGCGCCATTTCTAAACAATGGCATACACTAGATCAGTTTATGAATCAAAATACATAATCCCATACTTATAAAACACTTAACAGAAATTGAACTATTTATGGATATAATCCATAATCATAAAAATGTCTCCTTTGAGGATGTATATACTCATTAACCCTTCATAATGGTTTGTAAAGAAAGTGAGAGTTATCCTAAGCATATCCCCCGGGTGTGTCGTAACCAAGAGTGCAGCAAGGCCCGTTGTCGTGCACCAGTTCCCGTTCGAGTCTAGCTCAAAGCGGTGTTTTCGGGTTTTACCCCTAGGTACATCTGTGCCAGAGCCGCCTCTACCTGCTCGTATCCAGACAGGGATGTATTGCTCAGAAAAGTCACAAAATCTCTACAATACCAAAATTCTAGGAAGTTCTTCTATACTAATCCTCAACGTTCATCTTAGGTCTACGTTCTCTAATCAGAGTTTATCTAAATCTAGCTTCCAAGATTTGTACTAAACTTCCTCTGATACCAACTGTAACGCCCCGACCCCAGTTACCCAGAGTCGGTGCATTATTACATAACATTGGCATGATCACAAGAAAGATCAAATCTCGAAAGACCGATTGGTTTAGTAGCCTTGGAAACACTAGATATAAACATAAAGTTTTACATTACATTTCAATGTGAAAAACTACTACAACAACATAATGTTTCCACAATCCACACTATTAACCCCTCATAAAATACCTGCAGGTCATTCATAACTTACTTCTTCACATCCTGGGAAAAATAAAACATAGAAAATGGGTGAGCTCAAATGCCCAGTAAGGATAACAATATAGCGGAAACTTTCATAAATAAGAATAAACATTTAAGGCAATGTATAACTAAAACAAAAGCCTTTTAAATATGAACTTTCAACATGGTATGGCATAAATAAAATGAAATAATGCCATTTACTTATTCACATGGATATTCTACTAATCGAATAATCACATGCAAAAATCAATAACCACTTTCATAATGTTGGAATGCATAATGCCAGACTATCATAACCACATAGCCAAGGCCTCGTGCCAAGAATACAAATAAGATTTTGTCAAGGCCTTGTGCCAAGACACTAGTTTGTCTCATGAGACCTACCGATGCATCGAGGAGCTATAGCGGGCTCCACCCGTCACATATTAAGTCCAATGCATTCCCATATGAAAAGGTTTAAACATAACATAAACATTCATATTAAAACTAGCATATGAAATGTCAATACTTTCACCATAAACTATGAATGGTATAAAAATAGCACATCCATAGTCAAGCATATCACAAAACCTTCAATACAATATAGAAGTTTTGTATCATAATAAATCAACTTCAAATAATCTTAAAATCCATCAAAGGATGTTGACATAGATGAAATCAAAATTATTTTTTAAGAAATATCTCCTTTTATTTTGAAATAATTTAAGATCCATATAAAATAAAACATTTTCTTTGAAAATATTCTTATAAGCTTGTAAGGAAAGGTTTGAAGATTTTATAATGGCAGAAAATAACCTCACTCGCCGTATAAGTTAAAAAAACATTCTTACCTTAATTCTGTCAAAAAGGTTAAAAAGGACCTTGTTTTGAAAACGACGGAAGGATTACTCTTATAAAAAGTCAAACAAGGGTATAAATGACTTTAACCCATATTCTTGTAAATAATAAAAATGTTTTGAAAACATTTTGAAGAAACATGGATGTGGATGATAAAGAGATCCCAGTAGATTATTACATATAAACAACCTCGAATAATGAAGAGATTGTGAAATAACCCTTACCTTGTACTTTTCCTTGGTTGGGGTAGGTTAACCTCCTGTATAATGGTGAAATAGTTGTTATTAAATTATAAAAGAATCATATATAATAATATGATATCATATATGATCTTTTAACATTGATTTGTTAATAATATCTTTGAATTATCGTCGTTTCGGGAGTTAACTTACTCATTTTCTTTTATATGTTTTGTTACATAAGCCATGGTTGTTGTATCTTATTCATATCCAGAATGATATCTAGTCCTTAAACATCATTTTTAAATCATCAAATGATAATTATACTTGAATGGATACGATGGAGAATGAATCTCATCGCGTTCGTGGAGACGGTAGTCCGTACGTACGCACGAGCGACAATATCATTCTTTTGATATTAAAATAATATATAAATGGATGGTATATCATATATACAGAATCATTAACATGTTATATTTATTATTTACATGAGTTACACATCATTATTATACCCATCCAAATAATATTATATTGAATAACAATTACACCACGACGTGGAGACGGTAAGCCGTACGTACGCACGTATGGTGACATGTTATTCAAAGGGTGGATAGAATACTGAATATGGTTGTACCATATTTATAATAACATCACAGTATATGTGAGATACTGGAGTTATTATTTTAGAATGGTAAGAAGAAAGGAAGAAGAAGTGGAAGAAGAAATGAACTTGGAGAAGGGTGGTGAAATCATTACCTCTTCTTCGGGTTCTTCCTTTTGATTTGATCAAAAGGGCTTCTTAGGTTGGCTTTCTGATCAAACTAAGGCCTCTAGGTTGTAGTGAGGGATGTTGGGAGAGTATTTGGGCAGATTTTGGCCGAACCAAAAGGCTTTGAAGGTGTGAAGAAATGAGAAGGAGGAGTGCCCTTTTATAAGAGGGGTGAGGGGCACCTTTGGAAAAGCTAGAAATATTAATTTATAATAAATTCATATTCGGTTTCTAATGGCTCCAAAGCTTATTATTCAAAGGTTAAGGTGGGGATAGGTCGAAAGCCACTCAACCGATAGAATTTAGACAGGTTTGGGTACTTATATTAACCTTATCTTTAAGTATTAACTCTAAGTTAATTAGTTTCACTTTTACAATGTCTCTTTGTATTTTTATATAATATGGTTAATAAACTTACTATATACATCCAAGAGACCCCCAAGTGGTCCATTAATGATGAACCTATCATGATATAAGTCTCTTGGCCGAACCTTATATTTTTTGTAATTTAATATCAATTAATAATATAATATTTGTTTTAAGAACTCTTTTATGTCAATTTTGACACTATTCAATAGTTGATTTTTTGTGAAACTCATAACAGATTGATTACTTAGAAAAAAGTCAATTAAATAAATCCTAATATATCATATTATCCTAGAAAATTAGTTTAATTCATTAAAAGTTTCATATTATATTTATTTGGGAATTTATATTATCAATTATTTTAATTTTTCACTATTATAGTAATTACTGCATCATCATTGTGTCATAAATAAAATAAATTATTTAATGTCTAAAAATTATAAATAAAATAGAATTATGTAGAAAAGCTTTTTATATTTCTAATTAATATTTATAATCTAAAATCAAACATATATAACCCTATGTAACAATTGTTTTTCTAAAAGATATATGCTTGTGTCATTTTTGTATTCATTTTAACTTAATTAAAATAAAGTGTCATTATCACTTACAAGTGGATCCATGGGGTCCCAAAATAGACCCAAAGATGCCCATGGTCGACCATGTATCAACCAATAGGGTTAAGACACGTTTTAGGGTAATTTAGTATTATTATAATATTATTTTTTAACCCTTATTTACCGTATTTACCCTTAACCATTGTAAATAAAATATTTACCGCAGTAATTATTCAAAATGTCTAAAAATAAAAGTTACCTATTTACACAATTTGGACATCCTGATTCCAAATATGGATTCCATTTTCCTAAATTCAAAACACAGAAGTGGCAGAAATTAATTTAAAATTAATTCCCGCTGTCAAAACAAAAAGCGTGTTTTTAAGAGATAATAACTATCAAAAGATTGACACTCGTTTATGTTCGGTTTAATTGTAAAATTATGTCCAATGACCAACATTATATTAAATGGTAAAAATATATTCTAAATATACTTTAAAATCACTCAAATTCATAATTTATCACTATTAATTATTTTGATTAAAAAAGTTGTTTTTAATTAAAACTTAGTAATTTTCACTATTCATCAAAATATGAAAGTTATCCGAAATGTACCAAAATTTCACCTTAGGATAAATTTGATATTCCGAATCCAAAAATGAAGTCAATTTTCAAATATAAAATATATATAATTTCAAAAAGTAGGTATTACTATTCATAACGGGTACTTTGATTAGTTGTGGTGTGTGTTAAAACTCGAAGTTGCGTACAACACACGCTACTGTTTTATTCAAAGCGTACCGTGGAAGCTTGGGATGTTTCATTTTAAATTTTTTGATGTCTTCATTTAGTCAAAAAGTTTAAAATATTGTATTTAAAAAGGTTTCACTATCAAAAGTTGATAAAATTGCAATACTGAAAATGAATTTGTTCTTGCATTATGACTAAGAAACTCATAATATGGATTCTAAAATTATAAGGATTATATAAAGTTAAAAATGTAGTTAATGCTATTCATGACCTCTTTTAATGGCTTTTTTTTGGTAAGTCATGGTGCAATTGAACTCGGTGTTGCGTGTAGTGCAAGTTATTGAATTATTTTGAAGAAATAACACACTATGAAATCTTGGGGTGTTACACGTGTCAGCCTCATTTTTGGTGCCTCTCTTACCTATTCAACTCTTTTATTCAAATACACCTCTCTTATTCATGATTTAGCCTTCAAAACCCTCTTTAAAGACACTTTTGGCATGGTTCCTTTGTTGGATTCCTTATCTAAAAGGAATTCTATGGAACATACCTCAAAACCTAGTGATTCACATATATTTATGTCACTAAGGATAGACATTATCTCCATTCAACCTCATACTCTAAGATGAGAATATCTTTAAAATGGGCATCCTCTTTAATAGTATGCCCCAAGTCTTAAATTCTTTTGATACGGGCCTCCTTCTCAAGAGTAAGTCCCAATCATAATTCCCAAATGTGGGCCTCCTTTTCAGGAGTATTACCCAATCCAAGTTCCCTGAAAATGGGCATCCTTTTAAGGAGAAAGCCCCAATCATAATTTTCCTTAACTTGGGCATCCTCCTACGGAGTAATCCCCAATCTCAATTTCCCAAATATGGGAATCCTCCTCAGGAGTAAGCACAAAATTCTCAAATTATATAACCTGGGCCAACTTTTCTAGAGTAAGCCCCAGTCATAATTCCCTTTAACCAGGGCCTCCTTTTCCGGAGAAAGCCCCATTTCTCAAGTCCCTTTAACCTGGGCCTCCTTCTCAGGAATAAGCACCAGTCATAATTTCTCTTAGCTTGTCTTAATTTCTTTTAATTTGGGATTCTTTCGTAGGAATAAAACCCAATCATAAGTCCCCTATAATTTGGGAATGCCTCTTAGGATTATGCCCTAAGTTAAGTATCCAAATATCGATAAAGCACATTTACTTTTATGGACTATATTCCCGGGCTTCTTCCCTGAAGTAAGTCCCGATCATCAT
The DNA here is from genome assembly GCA_963277665.1 of Viscum album. Classification (NCBI taxonomy): domain Eukaryota; kingdom Viridiplantae; phylum Streptophyta; class Magnoliopsida; order Santalales; family Viscaceae; genus Viscum; species Viscum album. The sequence continues at coordinate 274,309,715 of OY728122.1, forward strand.
CTATCTGGGTAGTCATACGTACGTAAGCCCCACATCATTCCTTGTGACTGCATAATTTGTGGAAAAAATCATTAGGTTTGCTAATACCTCTTGTTTCTCACATCGAGCATGACTGACACGATCTTAGAGTGTAAAAGTAAACGTGACACATCTCTTAGGGACATTAATCATACGTAAGCACCATAATTCTTAACCAAACCACATGGACTTTGATCTCTACCTTAAAAGTAGAGTACCTAGGAAGCCTTTCTGTGGTTCAAGCCTATCATCTATTAATTCTCATCTATCCCATATGATGTAAAACTATATCTTTATTCCCAAACTATGTGGGTTCTTATTCCATTTATAAACATGGATACGTAGGTAACCCATCTACGGGTACGATCCCAACTCTGAAATAATCCATGTCCTTCTGAATGTCAATAAACATCCAGTTCCCCACTGAGGGGCTTTAAAACCATTATGGTTATCATAATGACCAAGATATTTCTATATAATGTGTTGAAAGATACCATTGTCTAAGAATATCTAAACAAATACATATGGTTCTCTATCGATGAAGAACCTAAAGTACATATAAAAGATTCTCTAAATTTCATGCATATCAATAATTGATTGTCATATTTAAAGGAAATCTCATTTTCATACATGGTAATTTAATGAGGATTCAAGAACATAACTTATATCTATAAAGAGAGTCCCGTAGTAGACAATAATTCCCCCCAAAAAGGTGTGATGAGTCCGACCTTCCATCCTCTCGACCAATGAAAATTATTAAGCCTCATCGGTACATAACTAATGAGCACCTACCTTTGGAATGTAGGTCCAAATGGATATAGAATCATTGGATGTTTCGGGTTCTACAAATAAACCTGTTAGAAACCGATTGGAATGTTTGAATGTTAAACAAACAAGGGAATCCCCATTTCTAGAGGAAATAATCATGTTTGTTGAATTAATAATGGGGAAATTGGGATTTTCATTTGTTTACAAAAAAAGTGACCAGTTTACCTGTTTTAAAGAATGACATAATTGTGATTTCTATCAACTGTGAGAAATACCCATTTTGAAAATTTGGTAAATATGTCCATATAAATTAAATTGAGGTTGCTTAATATTTTTGTTGTTTTCATAATAATTCCTAAAAATATGTACTTAGTAACTCAATTGGTAATTGAAATTCCAAGTACTGTTAAAGTATTTGAAGTTTTATTTTGAAAACATTTATGTCCCAAAAATGTTTCTACCTTGTAAAGGTAAAGGGATAAGTTAAATAATGATGTTAAAATAATTTAAAGAAGATTTTTTAACATCTGTTTTTTTCATAAATTCATTTCATGGAATATTTTATTTAAAATTACACAACAAATTTTTTTAATTAGTTTTCAAATTATATAATTCAAAATAAAAGAAATTAGTTTTATAATATTGATTTATATTTTGTCAAGGGTCTATTTGGATTGTTGAAGTGGGTTTGTATCTCATGTGACCCTCTTTCGTTGACCTTTTTCGAAATTTAGGTCTGTGATTTGAAGTTTAGGATTTTTATCCTTGTGGTGAATATATGTTCTAATTAGGGTATTATAGGATATAGTTCTAGATATGAGGTTTGGTATGTTTCTTATGTCCCTTTATTTAATTCATTTTTATTTCTTGATTACCTCTTTAGTTATTTAGTTACAGGAATTCTATGTCACTAATTACAGTCTTAGATGATTGAAATATATTATTTTATTTGTATCATGATAAAGAGGGAATGGGTTGATCATTGTTCTTGGATGGTTTCCCATGTCATATTCTTACTCCTAGGTTGATAGGATAGGGTTTTTCTACTTTGATGTGATTAACATGATGGATATATTCTTATAGTTTGACCTAATGAAGTTTTTCCCGGTTTCAGATTATATTAATCAAGTTATTTTGTTAGTATCTCCTAACACCTATACATTGATTGGGGAATATTGTAGGGGATTTCTCTCTTTTGCATGATTTATTTTCTTTTCCTGTGTTGATTTTGGAACCATTAATTCTCATTAATTTCATTATCTCCTTCTTCACAGGTGGTTCATGTATAAACTAGTTTCACTTTTAAATGGGGTTGAAATTATTTATTTAAAACCATTTTGAATTAATTTCTTTTAAATTGTGTTTTTTGTATTATGTTTAAAAATCATTATTTTGGAAAAATTAGTTTAGGTTGAGGGTAAAAATTTAAAGTGACTGTTTTCATTTATGATAAATTAAAAGGAATGTTTGTAAAATAGTAATGGAATTTATATTTTTTTCATAAATTTATTATTGAAGAAAATATATCTATTTATGATTAAAAAACATAATAATGGTATTTAATTAAATATTTTCATGTAGCTAGGTAAGTGGTGGATTACTATAGTTTTTTATGTTCACAACTATATTATTAAATTTTTATTTTAGGATTCTAGTTTAGTTATTATATTCTCATGTGGTGTTTCCACTTTCAAGCTAACATGTAGACTGATGGGGATGTGTGGTCAGATGTTTATTTTATAAATTTAATTTTTTTGTACTATACAACCATTCTTATTACATGTTTTTGGATGTTTTTACATACATTTAATTTATCTTATTATATTTTATAGCTTGTTAGACTCATTAAATGTCACAGACTGACCATCACGCGACCTGGTCGATAGTGTGGTCAAAAGGGTGTTCCCAATCCCCATGGGATGGTATAAGTGCCCAGGTATTAATACATGCTAGTGAAAAGGATTTAAATGATTATAGAAGTATAAAAAAAATTAACCATACAAAGTAAACTAAAGCTGGAAGACCAAACCAAACAATCCCTTACAATGTTTTATATTTAAGTCCACAATTTTAACAAAACAGAAAGAGATATACTATGAAAAGAGAAACAGAAAACATCTCAAACAACAAACTCTAGTCAATGTAAGAACTCCCAAAATCCATCACCGCAACAATACAAAAAAGATCACCTGCATCCCAGACCACAATCACCAAAAGATTTACCTTTAACTATATCAAACACAACAATTTTTACTTACAACCATAGGTTTTAGAAGAGTGTGATTTATTTCCCAATATGATCCCACCCAAAAAGGATTCTATTCACTAAACAGTAGACGAAAAAAATTCTTAGAAGTTTAATATATGAAGAAAATTCTAGAAAAACATAAAGGGAAACAGTTTTAAAAGAAAAAACCATTACAGTAATATAATTTTTAATGAAAATTATTTCAAATTTAATGTAACCCTAAATTCCAAAACGTATACTGATGGTGAGGATAAAGTAGTCAAGAGATAACTAATCACATGAGTCCATATGGGTACTAGATATTAAATGGGACCATTGAAACTTCTATCTTAGTGTAAAGTGGTACCTGAACCACAACCATCCACATTCTCAAGCACAAGACATAATATAGGAGAATCATACAAAGTTATAGTTGTCACCATTCATCCTTAATTTTTCATTGGAGTTCTCATAATCAGTAAAACAAAGTGAAACCAGGATATATCCACTTTAATATCACAAGAACTCTAGTCCTAGTCTACCCTTCTAGATACACATGATTCCCTTGGTGCTCAAAAATATTCTGCATGCCACACGACACACCACATTCACACACCCAGTGAAAACAAGACACTATACACACCAAATGACAATATTTACACACCCGAAATACAATTTCAAATACCAAACCCACAAAAAATACAACCATGATTCTTATTCTAAACACCATTTAGTAAATCATTTACACATTTGATAAAACATTTCAAAATAAAACACAATGGAAAACATCAATAATACACCATTTTCGCAAGAAAATCCCATTCTAAAATCAATGGAATATCAAATCACTTCAGAAACTAATTTCAAACAGCATTACTAATTTATAAAACATGGTAAAGAACAGAAACAATCCTAACAAATACATCTACTGATGTTTAATCATGAAATCACATTCTTTTGGTGTGAAATCCTAAAAATCCAGTGAAAAACTCCCACCATACCTCGATTAAATTACAATGAATCCATATTGACACCTAATCCAAGATATTGATCCAATAAAATCGAAATAGAACCTAGAAAATGTAACATTAGGGCTGGAGAAGATGAAAATCCGAAAAGAGGAGAGGAAACCCTAGATTAGAGGGAGAAATTATGGGAGATAGAACTTATCAGATGAACGGTAGAATAACCACCCCAAATACTTCAAGATTATGGATCTCCAAGGGAGGTGGATAGAGGGAGAAGTGTGCATAAGGTGAGAGATCCTATAGGAGGAGAGAAATGGTAATTTTTGGGTTAAAAACTAATGGGAGAGTGAAAATGGTAAAAAATTTAATGATCTAGAAAATACACATGATTAGACCACACAGTTTGGGATACCTTTTGGTAAACATGCAGAATATTCTATCTTGAAATATTTCTCCACATGGTTACCTGGAATGAGATGCACATCCATGTAAAGGCCATATAGTTGGTGCAATATCATACCGCACAGTTTCCTTGATGGGAGCATAGATACTACTAACCGTGCACCAACGGTGTGTCATGTCCTGTCCACCCATAATAATCCATTTTTCTCAAAACCTCAAATGGAAGTGAAAGGTTTTTTTTAAAGTAAATAACATAAAATGAGATCACATACGTGACAATTCCTCCACCATGAAAATGTTTTGACCTTATAAATTCAATCAGAACTATCATCAGCAATAAAAAATGGGAAATCTTTCTCTACCAAATACTTTTGGTCCCACGTATCTTTTTTATCACTTTAGTTCTTCCAAAGGACACAGAAAAATGAAATATAATTACCATGAAGAACTATTTCTTGGGAGTCCACTATCTGAACTGACCTTTCATACACTGATTTATTATGCTCTATCTCCAAATCATTCAAATTCAATTGATGAGATGGTGTGGTATTAAACTTTTTCTGGTGGGAGATAAGAAAAACATCAAGAATTGACATCAATTGAGATGGGAAATATAACCCATATTCTACCCTTCCAACCCCTTCAGTGATTTAAAAGGGTACTACATACCTCCAAGTAAGATTCCCTTGCCTCCCAAAACAATGGTGACACAGACGAGGGGAGACTTTCAAGAATACCCGATCACCCACAGTGAACTCCAAGTCCCAACACCAAATGATTGTTATAAGATTTAAGATGACTCTGAGCTCACAATAACCACTATCACCATGTTATCATCGCTCATAAGAACAAACATAAGGCCCATACTTGATGCAACATAGTAAACCACATACCCCTTTTCTCATTCTAGAAAAATCAATATGGGTATGGTATTCAACAAATGTTTCAGCTCCTTAAAGGATGCCAGGAATTTGGTGATCCCCTCTAACATCACCCCTTTCTGGGTATGTGCGGTGATAAAAAATTATTGATGTGATAAATCCTGATTGAACAACCATTAATATCCTGCCATACTGTGGAATATCTTAATATTGATCACATTGTCCAACTGTTCCCCTGACATAACTGCACTAATCTTCTCGGGGTATATTGAAACCCCTTGCTTCGAGATAAAATGGCCTAGAAACATCACTTCCCTGAGCCAAAAAGTTCATTTTGAGAGCATTTTGTAGCATCGGTGATACAACATGGTGCATAGAACAATCTGCAAATGATCGTAATTATCTTCTTCAGATCTGTAATAGACATGGGTTTCATCCACAAATACCACATCAAAATTGTCAATATACTGGTGTAACACCATATTAATGATCACTATAATCAACATTTGAGCATTTTTCAATCCAAAAGGAATGACCTAATACTCGATGTTGTCGTACATACATTAAAAATCCATTTTCAGGAAATCGACCTCTTTCACCCTAACTTGGTGGTTACATGAACATAGATCGATCATAGATAACCACTCTTCCCCAATTAGGTGATAAAAAAATCATCAATATGGGGAAAATATTATTTATTTATGATGGTTACCTTATTGATATTTCTATAGTCGACAGAAAATAGTATAGATCCCTTGGCCTTTTTCCGAACAAAATTGGGGAGACCTAGGGAGAGGTGGTTGAGGGAATTAAACTATTGGAGTCAAATTCATCTAGTGGTATCTTTAATTCCCTCAAATTGGTCGGGGCTATACAATATGAGTAAATAGATATTGGCTATGTTACCAGTGCCATTTTTTTTAAAACATCAAATATTCCTCTAGGGTAACACTTAAAATTCATCATGGAATACCTCTAGGAACTCATCCACCACATGTGGTAACCCATACTCATGATCACTACCATCATCATCTAGTATGATGGAAGACAATTGATAATAGATATTACCACAACGTTGAGAGTTGAGGCCTAAAATGACCCGTCTAAGGATCCCATTCTCTATAGAAAACCTGAACACTTCCATTAGGTTCCATGATACTAAATTTCCATCAATAATATTCAATGGGTTCTTGTTAACATAACCTCTTGTCCATTCCAAGGACCACATCAAACATATCCATATCTGGGTCTAATAAATCCTATTCTATCTTAACCCCATACATGGAGAGTGTAGACGACATGCACCTGAGGGCCTACTCCTTCTTCTTACACAATGACATCACCAACTCCATTGTAAATGATAGGAGATCAATAGGAAAATTCAATAGGATCACAGTAAATGAAAAGACAAAAGACACAGACGCATGAATGTCAAATAGAAAAACAACTAAAGTAGATGAAATCAGAATGGTATCGTGAATAGTCTAGCGCCATGTATCCCATCACACTAGTGTTTGATCAACTAAACGGAGAGACATAGTATATTTCTGGGTATTACCATGACTGATGCCATGTGACTCTTCTTTGAGATGACTCTAACTAGAATAAGTTCTAGTCCTAATGCCTCTACCACCAATCTGGGATACCACCTTCCATGATGGTTCTGATTGAGCTTCCTTTCTCCTAGAATCCAATGATTCTAAACCTCCCAAATAAGAAGATGCAGATCATTAGAATCACAGAAAGTACCCAAATTATCTACAATGATGACAGTATTTTGGGGGAGTTGTAAAAAAAGGTCGAGTGTGTCCAAACTTCCCATATTTGTTGCTCATGATAGACCTGACATCATAATCCATAGGGGGAGGATTCATGGAAGGATGTACTGATAAATTACCACCCTTCTTCCCTAGATCACCATGTTTCCTCTTATTTCCTAATGAAAAACCACTTCCCATTACTAAAAAGTCCCCAAAGGCACTTAACCTACCTTTATGGTTATTATCCACCATAAAAGCTTGGTAAAATGGTTGGAATAATCCATCACTGACTGGTCCCCCTAAACAAGATCCCAAACTCCTGGGATCTAGAAAGGGCTAAGAGCTGATGGATGTACTGTTCATTAAAGGCCTCAATAAATTCATTCCATCTCACATTATCATCCATATAAGCTTGAATAACCAATTCCTACCACCTTCGACTGGGTCCCTCTTGTAGGAAAAACACACAATTCACCCAGTTGTCTTCAAGAGTGTCTAGGATCTCAAACATCTCCTCTATCTTCTCAAGCCACTACTCTCTTTCTTAAGGCTCTGAGCTACCTTGGAAAGAAGACAGTTTATTCTTTAGGAATCTTTATGCTCTATCTTCCAAGATCTAGGATTGAAATCTTTGACTAGAGGAGGAGTATGACCCGCTCCCTATCCCAAATCATGAATGGCTTGAACCATGATATCTACCAACCTATGATAAATTAGTGAGGGAGAACACTCTATGGATTCCTTCTACAGTTGCATGGGAACTTTTTGGGGAAGAATCAGGCTACAAAAATCAATAATAACATAATGAAATCATTAACATTATATATCTGAAAAATTTCATTAATAAAAATAGAACCGATAAATAAAACCTTCCAAAGAAACATAATGGCCAAACCAATTCTCCCCCAACTATGGTCCACGTACAATTTGTAGCCTACATGTCCCCACATGGAGGAGAAGCCAAACCAACTTCGCCATATACCGTGGTGACTTGAGGTCTATCATGAGGTGTGATTTCCAGGCACCCTACTCACGTATAGAACTCCAAACCCTGAGAGTAATAGCCCCTTTATAACTAGATTTATCCAAAATAAAATGACTCAAAGAGATGAAAATCATCTAATAATATTTTTTCAGGAACCAAGATGGGTCTCCATTAGACCAAGAACCTAACCCTATCTACTTTAAGGCCTGAAGTGCATTCCAGATCCCCGCAGGCAGGGTCAAGTTCTTGGGTATCAATACGAGAAAGTGAGAATGATTTACCTTATTATAGAAATATAAAATAATCAATAATATAATGTTATCCTTAGCTTGAAAACCAAACCAAACATGCATTTACAAGGTTTCAGATATTAGTCTACATGTTTATAAAAATCAAAAGAGAGATTCTATAACCAGTGATCCAGAAAAAATCTCTAAAAACCACAACAAGGCAAGGAGACAATCTCCCTCAATCCATATCCACAAAAATTCCCAAGAGGTTCACATTTATCCCAAACCACCACCACCAATATCTTTACCCTTCCCTGTATCAAACATGACCAAGTCTTCAAACACTCAAAGGTGAATAGCGGTCTATGATTTTTCCCGGTAAGATTCCAACCAAAAAGGATTCCATGATCCAAATGTTAGATGAAAAAATTATTGCAAGTTTTATATATGTAATAAAATTCTAGAAAAATTTAAAGGGAAATTGTTTTAAAAGAAAAAACTTTTAGAAGAATGTAATTTTAAATGAAAAAACATTTAAATTGCAAGTAACCCCAAATTCCACACCGTATGCTGATGGATAGGACAACTTAGTCAAGATATCACTAAACACGGGGGAGGCCCTATGGGTAGAAGCTAGTAAATTGGACACTAGAACCTCAACTCTTGGCGTAATGTGTTATATTAACCACAACGATCCATTTTCTCATGAACAAGCCACTAGAGAGGAGATTCATCCAAAATGATAGTGGTCTCCATTCATCCTCAATGTTTAGTTAGAGTTGTCATCAATAATACCGCTAAGTGAGACAGGGTTGTAGCCACTTATGTATCACTAGAACGCTATTCCCAGTCCACCCTCATAGCTACCCTAGCTTCCCTAAGTGCTCAAAAATTTTCCACATGCCACACGATACACCACATTAAGACAGACATTCCAAACAAGGTACTACACATACCAAAATCCACCAATTACACACCCAAACCCCACTATCCAAAACCAAACTCGCAGAAAAAACCTTTCCAACCATGATTATAATTCTAAAAAACCTTTAATAAGTCATTTACTAATTTAATAAAACATTTAAAAAGAACACACAGGTGAAAAAATCAATAATACACAATTTTCACATGAAAAGTCCATTTCAACATAAATGGCATGTCAAATAACTCCAAAAACTAATTTTTCACCACATTCATAATTCTAGAAATATAAAAAAGTCCAAAAAATCCAATACAATTCATAAGGAAATGTTTATGAATAGAATCACCTATCTTTGGTGAAAAAAATACCCAAAATCAAGTAAGAAACTCCCACCGCACATTGATTTCACCATAAGGAAGAATGATTGAGACCTAATCCAAGATATTGATCCAGGAAAATATAAAGAGAACCCTAAAAAGGGAAACCTATTGCTGGAGAAGATGAAACCCCAAAAGAAGAGAGGAAACCATAGAATGGAGGGGGGAATTAGGGGAAAAAGAACATAATGGATGCGATGGGGAAGAACATCACAAAAATCTGCAAGAAAATAGAGCTCCAAGGGAGGTGGAAGAATGGAGTGGTGGGACTAGGGTGAAAGATTTAGTAGGAGAAGATAAATGGGGTGTTTTTATGGTTAAATTCCAGTTGAGAGAAAAAAGGACACAATTTTAATGTGCTGGAAGATGCACAAGGTTAGTCTGCACGGTTTGGAAAACTGTGTAGCAACCATGAGGATCATTATATCCAGAGAGATTCCTCAACAAGGTAACTCGGGATGAGACACACATCTTTTTGGAGGTCATGTGATTGGTTATGTGTCCTGCCACATGGTTTCCTGGGTGGGTGCACAATTACTACTAATTGTGTGCCAACTGTGCACATGGTCCTATCTACCGAAAATACTCCATTATTCCGAAAATTTATTTAGGAAACCAAAGTAGAAATATTGAACAAATATAATATAAGAAAATACCATAAAATTATATCATATATGTGAACCAGAATTAGTTATTTAATTTTCTTTATTTAGTTTAATTTAATGCATCAATCAAATAGTTCGTTAATAGTTTTATTTATGGTTATTAATGGATACGTGTTATATATATGGAGAATGGGGATATTGGTGGTGGGTATCTTCATAGAGGATTTTTGGGTGATAATATGGTTTTATCTTACATCTGTTTATATATGACTACTTAATTTGTATACATAAGTTTACATGTATTATTTACTTTTTGAGGGGTAATTATGGATTTTTTTGATAAAGTATTTTTTTCATTCATTTTGATTTAAGGTATAAATCAGTTCCATTACTTGTGTCTAATTCATTTGTACATATCTCCAGCCTATGGGAATTATGAACATACCTCTAGTAAAATGTGGCCCAGTTCATGTTTCAGTTCAAGTGGAAGTTTGGTCAAGTTTATCATAGAACCCAAGGTGGGGTTGGGATTTAATCCTCGTACTTTTGTTTTATTGGGGTCAGGGACTCCCCCTCAAACCATCAAATATTCGTATTTGTGGGGTTTTCCTCATTTTCTCATGACCTAGGTTAGAGTTTTCATGCTTTCTATTAAATTTAACATACCATTGTATGTTTGAATTTTTCTATCAATATTTTAAAAAAATTATGTATGTTTTATGAGTATTTGAAGTTAACGACATAATAAATAGAGATTCATTAATTGTTAGTTTAGTTGGGGCGTATGATTTTCCATCATATTGGATTTGATATTGTTTAGTGTGTGTTTTAAATTTTGGATTTATTGTTTTGAAGACATTGTTAAATGGTATTCGGTATTTAAAATGTTCTTTACCCCACTAGGAAATTTATTATAATGTGTGGTTCTATGTTTTAGATATTATTTAATTTAAGGATTGGTAATTTATAAATATTAATGATTTTTCATGATGGGCATCCTCATTATTTTTTTATAAACTATGTTTATAACTCTTTATATACTTGTTTATATATATTACCAATATTTGTTCCTTAAAATGAAATTTTATAAATCAAATACAATATTTCAATATTTTATAAGTGGTTTTTGAAATCATATTTAGTTTTAAAATCTTATTTATAAAATTATTATTTTATATTTTTTAAATATAATATATGTTTCAAATTACTATTTAGTACTTTAAAGATATATTTCTGGGATATATAATCATTTTAAAAATGATTTAAATGATGTTCTAGAAACATTAAATTTTAATTTTGGAACATAATCAAAAGTTAGAAATATTATTAAATAAATATTCATTTTTTATTAATTTTTACTATTTTTTAAATCCCATGTCATTCCATAATTGTTGAATTATATCTATGTTTATGGATTTGGATGAAAATATATGTAATGTTTATTTTAGGGGGAAATAATTAGGTATTTTTGATAGGTTAGATGATGATATATGATTATATAATAAATGTTTCCTGACTTACTGTCAAAATTCTCATGGGAATGATATGTATTTTAATTTGTGAATAAGAGAGGGTTGATATATTTATTTCTGAGATAGAATTATATTCTCCATATTTATAATAGTTTCAACTGGGGGAGTTCCACTGTTGGGGCGAGTTGAGGGTAATATTGATGGTCAAAGGCTTAAGAGCTTCATTAATAGTGTGGTAGATGGTTATAGGCTCAGCATGTCTAAGATCATCTCACTTTATTCTTTGGATCCACCAATGATTATTTATATATTTTCATGATATCCATTTCTATCCACATTTATATTATATATTTTTTCCTGAATCATGTGTTTATTTATTCTATACTATTATTTCACATTTTATATTTGTATATCACTAATTCTACACAGTTTCACAATTATTCTATATTTTACCATGGAATTTATATAATTATTACATATTTTGTCTCTATATTTGTAACATCATTCCGCTCCTCATTGAAATGAGTTGAGGAGAAATTCCTAATTCGTCCTTAGGCAACATACCCATGGAAAAAAGTGTGTAAATAAATTCAAAGGGCTTAAATAAAATTTCGGGAAAGAATAACCTTTAAGAAATTAAATCAACCCAACCAAAGATTACATAAAAAAAATACTATTACATTATGCATGATAAAAATGTTAAGTAACTCAAAGTAATTCTATTTATATCAAAACCAAAGATTAATAGAGTACCACAAGAGAAGACTATTAGTCATCAAATTACAAAGAATAATTCAAAACCAAAAAACTCAAGGTATACAAGGTATAACTCCAAATATCCAAAAATTCTCCATTCTCTAACTCCAAAATATATCCCATGTATAACGAAAAACCACTAAAAATGTAACACTTTACCATTTCTTGTGTCTTGAAAATAAATATATACAAAATCAATAATGTACCAAGGTAGGTGAGAGTAATGAAACACAGTAGGATTTCGCCAAATGATATTCCTACTCATAACACTAGGATAGATCATTTTTTCACATTTATATAAAATAATTTATATAAAACAAATATATTAAAAACATCAGTTTATCACAAAAATATAACTATTTCAAAGAAAATTATTTTTCAAAACCAAAACTGTTTTCCATGGAAATCAAATATAAATTTTTTTCTAGACCATTTAAGAATCCATTTGGAATAACTAATTCTAATACACAAATCCACACAATCATTCCTTGGTGAATGTTCTATACCCATGATGGTTCTCTCATCTATATATCATATTGTCACAAGGTAACCAACATCCCATGTTTTGTTACACATTTGGCACTAAGCACCCAGTAATATTTCAATCAGGGCCCATATGAAAGATAAAAACACACTACCAAGTATGCAAAAAAATAGTTCCAATACAATTATTCAAAAACCATTTAAATAAAAAATATTTTATTAAGAATTATTCCACAAAATAATTTCCCATTAATAAATCATGGAAACTATTCCAAAATCAAAATATTAATATCATTTATGAAAGCACTTTTCAAAACAATTTCCCAATTCCACAAACCATCATAATGAAATATTCCACGAAGATTTTCATAATTATTTTACAATAAATTTTAACAAAAACTATCAATTTGAAATAAATACTTCAATTTTTAAGAATAAAAGTCTAGATTAAATCCACATACCTCAAGAATTATGGAAAAAATGATGAATGTCACAAAAATGCCCACAAAACTAAGAAAAATTTCAAAAAACAGTCCATAGATCTCTTCCCAATACATAAAAAATTCAAAATCTAACCCTTATTGGAATGAAGGACCTTATATATATCCACATAAAATTATATCTATTAAACTAAGATTTGTAATAATGTATATCTATGAAAAACTAACACAAAAGGAGAATTCCCAAGGTAATCGGGATTGAACATACCCCGAATAACCTAAGGATATTTTCCGATTCGATGGGGAAAGCCTCCACTAATGTTTTAAGGTAGATTTATCATATTAAGGTCAAAATAGAGGTAGAAATATTTATTTATAAATAATCAAGATCTAAATCCACTTTTTTAGGTTATTGTTTGTAAACTATGCACGGTTAGTCACACAGTTAGGAAAACCATGCACTAACTATATGCCAGCCTATACCTTAACGATCACCTCTCATGGTTGGACCACAGGGTCAAACAAACCATGAAACAACCAAAAAAAATACTTCCATCCCACTTTTCAAGTTTTTTCCTTGGTGCCACATGGTTTGAGAAAACTCTGCACCTAACCGTGTTTTCCTAACCTGAAGCCAATGTTTCACCTTGCACGGATTCATATAGGAGTTTCACGATTTTCACTAATAATTCTACAACCATTAAATTTTATAAAGGCCAAAAAAATATTTCAAAAATCCTTTAAGTGATTCCAAACATCACCCATACACTTTACATACTTAAAAATACAAAATAAAGGGTTCATTAATTGAAACCACATGTGTTAAAGACTACCCAACATTGGTCATTACATCCTCAAAAATTAAAAACCAACATTAGAATAAAATAATTACTTCCATTGATCGATAATATCTTTATCTCATTCTAATTTAACTGCCTAAATTATAAAATGTTTCCTCAAACCCTTCCCAAAGATGATTTTCTACCACACAATATATTCTCTTGTCTATCCACAATCTGATTTGGCGCATTCCCCAATGAATAATCTGACTCTAGGTCAATGTGAAACCATATAATCCCATGGTCAGGATCAGGATGATCCTTTTTAAACTGATTTACATAAATCACATTATGCACAGAGCTGAACCATTGTGGAATTGCGAACAGATAGTCCACCACACGAACCCTTTCAGGTATCTCAAAGGGTCTTATGTATCAAGGATATAATTTGATCTAACTCCTAAAATGATGATTCCCAATCCTTATAGAAATATAAAATAACACATGACCACTAAACTTGAATGATAAAGTCCATATATGATGATAAAAATTTAAATTTCTAACATCTCTTACCTGTCACCATCTGTTTTCTAATTAACTAAATCTTCTCCATTGTCTCTTGGACATGGTTCGACCCAACCAGAGAAGGCTCACATATTTCTAGGTAAAAAATTAGAGAATGAAAAATATTACAATTAAATGCTTCAAAAGAATCCATATGTATTGAGGCATTGTTAACTGTTTTTATATGATAACTCTACTAGTGGTACATGGTCTTCCCACTATGAACCAAAATCTCTTACACACTCCAAACACATGTCTTCCAATGTTTAAATCATCCATTTGGATTTTCCATTCATCTGAGGATGATACATTGTACTCATAGTCAATTGAGTCCCCACGGCTGGCTATAATCATTTCTAGAAATGACATGTAATCCTTAGATCTCTATCAGATATTATGAATACAGGTACGCCATCTATCCTTACCAATTATGACAGATAAATTTTTGACAAGTCCTCCACTATATGCGATTCATGAATTGGGTTAAAATAAGCCGACATTATGATTCAATTTACTATCACTCACTTGGAATCATGTTTCGTAATCATTCTTGGGAGACCTGTTATTGAATCCAAGGATATCTACTCTCATTTACAAATTGGAATTGGTAAATATTTCAACATATTAGATTGTAATTGGGGAACTACCATAACCAATTTACAAGTTAAGAATCTCGTAAAAAAATTAACCACCTTCCTTTTCAAACTGACCCACAAAAACTATGTTAACAACTCTATATACATATTAAATATTCCAGGATGAACAACCCATATCTAGTGGTTGTAATAATGAAGGTTTTGTTCCTCACAATACATAGGTGTGACCATCAAATATTGAAACAAAAAAACTAAACACATATCTTGCATCCATCCCTCAATAGTCTGCACACAATTGTGTTTTTACATCATACAAATACATTCTAATTCAAATGTATGTTAATCCATAACCAACTCAACCAAATAAAGAAAAAAATAAACATAAAATAGAACGAAAACTTTAACAATGTTTTATCATTCCATGTTTATGTTCGTTATCACCAAATTTAGCATCCATTGGTCTAAAGAATCAATTTTCAACTCAGTGTATGACATTATTCATAACGTATTTGGAACTTTATTACCCATATTTAATGTATACATCAAGTCAATTTCAATAATTTTGATATTCTGTTTTAAATTATATGTCTTAGGTTTGAATCCATATGTGAGAAAATATGTTTCAAGATTTCATTGTTTCTAAAGACTATAAATATCTCTCCAAATAGGCAATAATGTCAAGTATTCAATTCATGGACTATGACAGCTGACTAAAAATAATCAGTTGGGTAGTTCATCCCAAGAAACCATAATTTTCATGAGCCATAAGAAACAATATGGTATCCCTATATGAGAAAAAATCCCAATGTAGACCCCAAATAATCACATTACACCCCATACCAATGTACAGATACTGAAAATATCAAGATTGGGGCTAATTTGAGGTGAACATTCATCTCTTGAAAAGAATTATGAAATTATTCATTCCATTGGAATGGAACATTATACCTTGTCAAATATGTCATTGGTGAATTGATTAATGAAAAGTCATGACTAATGATTCGGAAATAATCGGCCAATCCAGTGAATTTCTATATCTTAAAGACATTATTTAGTTATTTTTATATGATAACAGCTTGTATCTTTTCTGGTTCCACAGAAACACCTTTTTAGATATTACCTGGCCATAGAAGAGTACCTATTATTTCAAAAATAAAACATTGATAATTTGGTATACAGATGATGATCTTTCAAGATTCGTAACTCTATCTCTAAGTGTTTCTTTTTCCCACCACATGTCCTTGAATACACCAATATTTCATTAAAAACCAAGACCACAAAATAATCTCGATACCTATGAAATAATCGATTCATCTATTCTATAATTTCCAATGCTGAATTTTTATGGTCGAAATTCATTACCACATATCCATAATGGCCATATATACTCCTAAAGGTTGTCTTTGGAATATCCTCATTCCAAACCAGCAATTGGTGATATACTATTGTACATCCCTTTATATTCTAGTCTCCTATAAAGGGTTTCTTTATTTTTTCATCACTCTAAAATTAACAAATTGGGTATAATAATGGATGTGATCCTTGAATTTTTTATAACAATCCATACTTAGGATTTTATAATAGAAATCTATTTCTAGCACCGTGAAATCCAATATCATCACAAGTCAATCAACTGTTATAGAACCTGCTTAATATAAAAAGGCTCTATATTCTCTTTGAACATGAGAAGTTTTGAAGTTTCAAAAAAGAAATAATCATCTCAACATTAAAACCAAGAAAACCAACATCATAAGAAACAAAAATAATAGTATTCACTGCTAATAAAAAATATTTCATAAGGTTATATTTCAAAATAATCATACTTATCACAATCGATAGTATAGACAGATTATCCAAAGTAAGTTTCTCAGTTATGTATAATTACTTGCTCAGAACACATTTTTATTTATTTCCGTACTAATACTTCCAATACTGAGGAGTTATGTGATTCCTTGAATAACCATGGATTTATCTATTTTGATGATGAGTAGTACTGTGCTTCCCTCATTTAATTGAATCATGAGACTTCTGAGACACATTATAATTTTCCTGAACACCCGTATTCAAAGAAATAAGATAATTGCCCTGGAGATACCCCAACTTATTTGAATTGTGGCATGGACTAGGTGGTGAAGTACATTTTTTCTCTATGTTTTATAAATAATCACATTGAATAAATCATGTCATTCTCTTGGTTCATGGAGAATGATTTACCGATCCATCTATCTAATTATGAGTCATCCCTATAACTTGGAAATAGTTGTTCCTCTTCCTCTTACTACCAACATTAGTGTTCCCACTGTTTCCTATAGGAATTGTCATGATCCCTCTACCCATTGCTCCAAAGATGACCATTTATTCCACTTTCTCTCTATTAATGGTCTCTATATTATCTGTTATATTGTGAAGAATAATCATCGATTGAATATCCTGCCTCAACCCTGATCCAATGATGTTTTCCTTCAATGATGCAATAGTAGAAATTTCTGGTGAAAAGTGGAATAAATTCATAACTTTATCCACATAATTTTTTAAATTAAGGATCTTTTGTTTGATTCTATAGAAGTATGTCTTTTTTGAAATCCTGAATGCATGTGGATTTTATTGTTTTTTGAAAATTATTAAACATCCCCCCATACAATGCCTTAGACTAATTTAGCATGAAATACTAAACCCCAACATTATCATTCAATATCCTCTAACATATATGTACCCCTATTGACTTTAAACTCTACTGGCGTGATAAGGAAATCAATGATCTGATTCATCTTGTTTAGAAACACCTCTTCCTTCTCTGGTTCTGAATCACACTAAAAAATTGATGGATTCTTATTCAATAACTGGATTGAATGATACACTTTCCTAGGTTCATCCCTCCTATTCCCTCTACCCATATCCTAAAAATAATGAACTATACTTTGAACAAAATATTGGATTAACTTTATCCCAGGTGCAACCACATTCTCAGTAGCTTCCTCTAGTTTGATTCTATAACATCTATTGTGTTCCATTTCTTAAAATATAACAAAAACAAAAAATCACACTCTCTAAAAACTAAAGGTATAACAATTTACAATTTTAAAACCTTAGGTATCAGAATATATCATTCCTAAAATATCATTTTCTAAGTTCAATATGTTTTTAAAATTTCACTATGCTTTAGAGAATCATACAATTTTTAGAATAAAAATTAAAGTACTTTTCAAAATCTCATATTTTAAAACAACTTTAATTATTTTTAAAAATCCACACTTTTATAAAAAATCATAAATCACTGCTCAAAATGAAAATATACTTAGAGTGGGAATTCATTTATATAATTCATATCATGATCTTCTCATTGTCTAAACCCATGGGAGTGAGATTCAAATTTCTATAAGTGTATCCCAAACACTTATGTACCAAAAAATGGGGTAACATAATGTTTAGCACAAAATGGGTACCTATTTATTTTTATGATATATGTTTTAATTCTTTAAAATCGAAATCCTTTCAGCTAACCCAAAACAAAGAATTGATTAGAATTAATTTCAACTCCAAGTGTAAGGCCCCGACCCCAGCTACCCAGAGTCGGTGCATTACTTCGTAACATTGGCATGATCACAAAAGATCAAGTCTCGAAAGACCGATTAGTTTAGTAGCCTTGGAAACACTAGATACATTCGTAAACGTTACATTACATCATAAAGTGAAAAACTACAATAAAAAAGTCTCCATAGTCCACACTCATATCCTCTTCTCACAATCCCTGCAGGTCATTCATAAAATATTTCTTCACATCCTGGAAAAAATTAAAACATTGAAAGGGGTGAGCTCAGATGCTCAGTAAGGTTAACAATATAGCGGAAGCTTTCATAAATAAACATTAACATTTAAGGCAATGAATAACTAAAACAAAAGCCTTTTAAACTTGAACTTCAACATAATATGGCAAAAGTAAAATGAGATAATTCCATTTACTTCTTCACATGGATATTCTACTGGTCGAATAATCACATGCAATATCAATAACCACTTTCATAATGATGGAATGCATAATTCCAGACTATCATAGCCACGTATCCAAGGCCTCGTGCCAAGACCACAAATAAGATTTTGTCAAGGCCTCGTGCCAAGACACTAGTTTGTCTCATGAGACCTGCCGATGCATCGGGGAGCTATAGCGGGCTCCACCCGTCACTTATTAAGTCCAATGCATTCCTCATATGAATAGGTTTAAAAATATCATAAACCATAACATAATCGTATCACATAAAACATGCATAAAGGAAACATAACATTTCCACATTTCAATCACAAGATATCAATACAACTCATTGATATAAAAAAAACGTTTTCAAAACCATTTTCAAAACCAAAATAAAAGAAAGTTAAAACTTTGTATTTATTTTTCATTAAAAAAGTGATGGCTTGTAGAGGAAGCCGAAACTCAAATAATGGTCACGGTGGTGGAGAAGTCGTTGTCGCCGCATAAGTATGGAAATAAAAACATTCCCTTTTTGTCGTTTATAAAAACACTTCGTATAAAAAAGATTCCTTTTGAATAAACATAAAAGTCAAAGGGGTTTATACACCGTATAAAAGAAAGTTTTGTATAAAACCAAATATGCCTCAATGAAAGGAGATTGAGACGAAGTACTTAAAAAGATAATTTTTAAAATAAAATATATATATTATGTGTATTAACTATAGGTACACATAAAGAAAGTAAAAATACAAAATAGGACATAATAATATCATGACATAATTTGAAAGTAGGAGATTAACCCAAAGAATGGAAGTTGGGTTAAGAAATTCCCTTACCTCGTGTCCGACTTGACTCAACCGTTATTTAACATACTGAATAATAAACTAGATTTAATATATACCTTATTAGGAACCATTTTTAATTTCATTATCCTTTTTATATCACTTATTACAATGTTATGAACATTATGTAATTATTTAAGTTAATAACGGTCGTTTTGTCGATCTTTGTTACTTGAGTCAACAATAAATTTCTTATAATTTCAAGTTGTTTATGTGGTAGAATATCCATTATCTCCAGAATTATATTCATGATTTAGATGTCATATATATCATATATATCCAGTATATACATTCATTTATAATATTACGTAACATTTAGAGGTAAGAAATGAAATGCACCGTTCATGGAGACGGTAGGCCGTACGTACGCATGAACGCTACTTTCATTTCTATTTCATATTTAATGGAACGAAATCATAATGATATAAGTGTATAATATAATTCCAATATAATATAGTGTATAATACCATTTACACCATCCTTTATACATCCCACATATGGCATTAACGATTCAAATCACTTTGAGGGGGCGGTAGTCCGCACTTCCTAAAATGAAATTATCGCGTTTTACCCATAATGGAAATTATAAAGTATGCCATAAATGAGAAATACAGAAGCATAAGTAAAACATAAACATATTATATATCATATATAAAAATAGTGACATCTTAATGGCCACCTTTGAAGGTGTTATATGAGTGTTGAACAATCATCGTTTCGTGAGGCAGAAATTCGCCATCCACAGAAACCGTATGTTCTTTAACCATTAGATGTAGGTGTGTGTAAGTGTAGCTCGAATACTTCTTATAACAACATCCTAGTATATTGAGGATACTGGTGTTGTTACAAAAGAAATGAATAAAAAGAGTTTAGGGGGTTGGAGAAGAAAAATAAAACAAAACAACATTAGAGAAGACATTACCTCAAAATCGGGTAACTCTTTTTGATTTGAGCCAAAGGCTTCCTTGGGAAGAGTTCTGCCCAAAGTGAGGCTTCTAGGAGTAATAGGGGGATGTTTGGAGAGTATTTGGGCAGAGTTTGGCCGAGCCAAATGGCTTGAAAGTGTAAATGAGGTGGGAGAGGTGGGGGCCTTTTATAAGTGGAGAGGAGGGGCACTTTTGGAAAGATTGAAATGTTACATTATTACACAATTCTTTTCAGATTATAAAGGTCCCACACTTATATAATTCGAGGCTAAGGTGATAAGGTTTCGAAATATCTTCATCCAATAGTATTTGGACAAGTGTAAGCCTTGGATTTTTCATTATCTTCTCATTTTATTTAAATCGTTAAATAATGAGGTCATCGCTGCATCATAATGATGTCATAAATAATTTAATTTATTTAATGTATAAATATTATAAAAAAAATACTATGATGTAGGAAATCTTTTTATCTTTGTAATTAATATTTATAATCAAAATTTGGACTTTTGTAACCCCACGTAAAAATTGTTTTAGTAAAACATTTTATGTTTGTGTCATTTTTTACTTTAACATTAAATAAAAGGTGTTTATGTCATTTTCTAACTAAAGTGGCTCCATGGGGTCCCCAAGTTGACCCATGGGTTGTCTTGGTCGGAGATGACTCATCCAATAGGATTAGGACAAGTGTCATGCTCATCTCATATTATTAAAACATTATTTTTACCTTAAACTACACTAATTACCTCTAATCGCGATTAAGAACTTAAAAGTTACTATTCACCAAAAATTATTTTAATCTTATTGAACCACATTTTACTTATTAATGACAACCATGTATGTCGGATTTTTTAAAATCAAATTACAGAAGTGGTAATATTTCATTTAAATGAAAAATCAGTTATTTAACTACCACTTAGTGGTTTCACTATTCATCAAAAATTGAAGTTTTTCAGAACAAAGCCAAAATTTCACCCTAAGCTATAATTGATATTCCGAATTCAAAAATGATGTCTATTTTACAAAATTACAAACATATAAGTTGCATTAATTAATTTTATTATTAATTCCCGCTGTTACAACAAATAGCGTGTTTTTAAGAAACAATTTATATCAAAAGATTGGCAATTGTTTATGTCCAATTTCAATGTTAAATTAATTATAATGACCACCATTGGATAAAATTGTAAAAATATATTCTAATTATACTTTAAAGCCACTAAATATTATAATTTATCACTATAAATTATTTTGATTAAAAAAGTTGTTTTTAAGTATTTTTCACTATTCATAAAAAAATTAGTTCTCAGAAAAATACCAAAAATTCAACATAGGCTAATTTAGATATTATGAATACAAAAATGAAGTCCATTTTGAAATATAAGATTTCTATAATTTTAAAAAGTGTTTATTACTATTCATAATGGCTACTTTGATTAGTCACGGTGTTTTAGAACTCGAACTTGCATACAATGCAAGCTATTGCATTATTGAAAGAGAGGCGTATCGTGGATGCTCGGGGTGTTACATTCTCCCCTCCTTCAATAAATTGCGTCCTCGCAATTTGATATTTTTCTTTGAAAATAAAAGGTTGATTAGAGAAAATACCTTTGAGGAAAACCCACATCGGAAATAAGGTTAATAAATATATAACATTAAAAGAAAGCAGGATAAGTACAAAGGTCACCCGATATAGCCCATTATAGGATTATATGAAAATATGGATATGGAAGAAAAACAAACCATCAAGGTCTGATGGAGAGTTATAGAAAACAGGATTAGGAGAAAGTTTAACCACAAGAAAATCACAAACTTGTGATTGGTTAAACGGTCATTGAATCCCCAGTTGGAAAAGTTAACCGACAACATTTTTGTTTAAATTTACCTTTTATAATGTTGAGGAATTTATTTAGTAGATTTACTAAGAACGTAAGGGAATATACATACTTGTTATATATACTTTCATTCGTTAATAAATTTTTACCACAAACCCAACTTTTACTCCAAATGGTAACGGAACTCAAAAATATTCTATTTATCCTAATTGTATAAGGTTCTAAATGTTAACACATACCATTTAGATTAGTAAAACTATTTTGTAATAACCAGGGACTTTCTGTAGGCTAGTGGTAGGAAATAAAGGCTTGTCGCACTATGGTTGTGGGTTCGATTCCTACAGCTTTGTCCGACGCGATGGGTTATTCCCCACCCTACAGGTTGTCCTTTTCCTAAAAATATAGTACTATACTATTCCAAAAATAATCTTCATAAATGTTTTAACCTTAAACAATACTATCCAAAGTTCAACTTAATCCACTCCAACCATTATAGTTATCCAAAATACCTTCGTCCAGACTTTCTCTAAAAGGTCTCTAAATTCCAAAATCAATTGTAACATCAGATTCCCCAAACAAAGAAAAGTTTCTCTTATTGTCACATACTAAAAATATGATTACCTTATTCATATTAAAACCTTACTGAAACCAACAAGTACAGCAGTAAAATCCATATATATATCACATTATTCTTATAACCAGAATATAATCCTTGAGTCCAAAAGCACCAATACATTAATTATTCGGCTTCAACTGTAGTCACAGCATAAGATTGGCCTTGATCCCTTGGCCTTTTCTGAGGTAAGTTTCCTTGACGCGTAAGACATTCATTTGCATAATGCCCTGTTTCCCTAAAATTGTAGCATTCAACTTTGATAGCCTCTTTCTTTCCCTTGCAATCACGAGCCTGGTGACCCTTTTCTCCACATTTATAACAAACTCCCATTCCTTTTAGGCAAGTACCAGGGTGATTCTTCCCACAATTATCACATAATGGAAAATCCTTCTTTCCCTTTTTCCCTTTATCTGTCTCTTGTTCCACCGTTCTCTTCTTCTCTTGCTTTACTTTGTTGTCATAAGACTTAGAGAATTCATTTTCTGTCTTGATAGCACACGAGACAATATCTTCGTATGATGAGAAGGATTGTGATACTAAAGCTCGATGGAGAAATGGTTTTAACCCATCAAAGAAACGATCAATCTTAATCCTTGGGTTATGTATATAATCGGCAGCATGCCTCGCTAACCTTGTAAAGTTAGCCTCATACTTTGCGACATTCTCATCCTCCTTCTGCCTCAAACTCAGAAATTGCCTTTCCATATCTGCTCGATGGTCACGAGGAAAGTATTTTTCTATGAAAAGCTCTTTGAACTCCCTCCATTCCATATTTGATACGTCATCATCTTCCTTTGTGTTTTGAATCAGCGACCACCACTGATCGGCATCTCCAGTGAGGCGGTAAACTGCCATGACAACCTTATCCCTTTCACTACTCCCCAAGGCATGGAATATTTTCTCTAAGGAATTTATCCATTGCTCAGCTAATATAGGATTTGTACTCCCATTGAAGGTTGGTGGTTGTTGCCTTATGAAATGGTCTAGCATTGATCCTCCACGTTGCGGATCAGGGTGCTCCATACGAGTAAGGTTATTATTCAAAACCTAAGTGAGTTGTCCCAGTATGGTAATAAGCTGATCAGCACCAGTTGTATCTTCAGATCCACAATAATTATCTTGAGCAGGAGGGCAATCCCTACACGGAGTTCGTACATTGATACGGTTTCCATTCCTTCCACTAGGCGCCATTTCTAAACAATGGCATAAACTAGATTAGTTTATGAATCAAAATACATAATTCCATACTTATAAAATACTTAACATAAATTGAACTATTTATGGATATAATCCATAATCATAAAAATGTTTTCTTTGAGGAAGTATATACTCATAAACCCTTCATAATGATTTGTAAAGAAAATGAGAGTTATCCTAAGCATATCCCCCGGGAGTGTCGTAACCAAGAGTGCAGCAAGGCCCGTTGTCGTGCACCAGTTCCCGTTCGAGTCTAGCTCAAAGTAGTGTTTTCGGGTTTTACCCCTAGGTACATCTGTGCCAGAGCCGCCTCTACCTGCTCGTATCCAGATAGGGATGTATTGCTCGGAAAACTCACAACATCTCTATAATACCAAAATTCTAGGAAGTTCTTCTATACTAATCCTAAAAGTTCATCTTAGGTCTATGTGATCTAATCAGAGTTTATCTAAATCTAGCTTCCAAGGATAGTACTAAACTGCCTCCGATACCAACTGTAACGCCCCGACCCCAGCTACCCAGAGTCGGTGCATTACTTCGTAACATTGGCATGATCACAAAAGATCAAGTCTCGAAAGACCGATTAGTTTAGTAGCCTTGGAAACACTAGATACATTCGTAAACGTTACATTACATCATAAAGTGAAAAACTACAATAACAAAGTCTTCATAGTCCACACTCATATCCTCTTCTCACAATCCCTGCAGGTCATTCATAAAATACTTCTTCACATCCTAGAAAAAATTAAAACATTGAAAGGGGTGAGCTCATATGCTCAATAAGGTTAACAATATAGCGGAAGCTTTCATAAATAAACATTAACATTTAAGGAAATGTATAACTAAAATAGAAGCCTTTTAAACTTGAAATTCAACATTATATGGCAAAAGTAAAATGATATAATTCCATTTACTTCTTCACATGGATATTCTACTGGTCGAATAATCACATGCAATATCAATAACGACTTTCATAATGATGGAATGCATAATGCCAGACTATAATAACCACGTAGCCAAGGCCTCGTGCCAAGACCACAAATAAGATTTTGTCAAGGCCTCGTGCCAAGACACTAGTTTGTCTCATTAGACCTGCCGATGCATCGGGGAGCTATAGCGGACTCCACCCGTCACTTATTAAGTCCAATGCATTCCTCATATGAATAGGTTTAAACATATCATAAACCATAACATAATCGTATAACATAAAACATGCATAAAGTAAACATAACATTTCCACATTTCAATCACAAGATATCAATACAACTCATTGATATAATAAAAACGTTTTCAAAACCATTTTCAAAACCAAAATAAAATAAAGTTAAAACTTTGTATTTATTTTTCATTAAACAAGTGATGGCTTGTAGAGGAAGCCGAAACTCAAATAATGGTCACGGCGGTGGAGAAGTCGTTGTCGCCGCATAAGTACGGAAATAAAAACATTCCCTTTTGTCTTTTAGTAAAACGCTTCGTATAAAAAATATTCCTTTTGAATAAACGTAAAAGTCAAAGGGGTTTATACACCGTATAAAAGAAAACTTTGTATAAAACCAAATATGCCTCAATGAAAGGAGATTGAGAGGAAGTCCTTAAAAAGATCATTTTTAAAATAAAATATATCTATTATGTGTATTAACTATAGGTACACATAAATAAAGTAAAAATACAAAATAGGACATAATAATATCATGACATAATTTGAAAGTAGGAGATTAACCCAAAGAATGGAAGTTGGGTTAAGAAATTCCCTTACCTCGTGTCCGACTTGACTCAACCGTTCTTTAACCTCCTGAATAATAAACTAGAGTTAATATATACCTTATTAAGAACCATTTTTAATTTCATTATCCTTTTTATACCACTTATTACAATGTTATGAACATTATGTAATTATTTAAGTTAATAACGGTCGTTTTGTCGATCTTTGTTACTTGAGTCAACAATAAATTTCTTATAATTACAAGTTGTTTATGTGGTAGAATATCCATTATATCCAGAATTATATTCATGATTTAGATGTCATATATATCATATATATCCATTATATACATTCATTTATAATATTACGTAACATTTAGAGGTAAGAAATGAAATGCACCGTTCATGGAGACGGTAAGCCGTACGTACGCATGAACGCAACTTTCATTTCTATTTCATATTTAATGGAACGAAATCATAATGATATAAGTTTATAATATAATTCCAATATAATATAGTGTATAATACCATTTACTCCATCCTTTATACATCCCACATATGGCATTAACAATTCAAATCACTTTGAG
Organism: Viscum album; assembly: GCA_963277665.1. Taxonomy (NCBI): domain Eukaryota; kingdom Viridiplantae; phylum Streptophyta; class Magnoliopsida; order Santalales; family Viscaceae; genus Viscum; species Viscum album. The sequence goes on from OY728122.1 coordinate 274,336,616, forward strand.
GGGGCGGTAGTCCGCACTTCCTAAAATGAAATTATCGCGTTTTACCCATAATGGAAATCATAAAGTATGGAATAAATGAGAAATACAGAAGCATAAGTAAAACATAAACATATTATATATCATATATAAAAATTGTTACATCTTAATGGCCACCTTTGAAGGTGTTATATGAGTGTTGAACAATCATCGTTTCGTGAGGCAGAAATTCTCCATCCACAGAAACCGTATGTTCTTTAACCATTAGATGTAGGTGTGTGTAAGTGTAGCTCGAATACTTCTTATAACAACATCCTAGTATATTGAGGATACTGGTGTTGTTAAAAAAGAAATGAATAAAAAGAGTTTAGGGGGTTGGAGAAGAAAAATAAAACAAAACAACATTAGAGAAGACATTACCTCAAAATCGGGTAACTCTTTTTGATTTGAGCCAAAGGATTCCTTGGGAAGAGTTCTGCCCAAAGTGAGGCTTCTAGGAGTAATAGGGGGATGTTGGGAGAGTATTTGGGCAGAGGTTGGCCGAGCCAAATGGCTTGAATGTGTAAATGAGGTGGGATAGGTGGGGGCCTTTTATAAGTGGAGAGGAGGGGCACTTTTGGAAAGATTGAAATGTTACATTATTACACAATGCTTTTCGGATTATAAAGGTCCCACACTTATATAATTCGAGGATAAGGTGATAAAGTTTTGAAATATCTTCATCCAATAGGCTTTGGACAAGTGTAATCCTTGGATTTTGCATTATCTTCTCATTTTATTTATATCGTTAAATAATGAGGTCATCGCTGCATCATAATGATGTCATAAATAATTTAATTTATTTAATGTATAAAAATTATAAAAAAAATATGATGTAGGAAATCTTTTTATCTTTCTAATGAATATTTATAATCAAAATTTGGACTTTTGTAACCCCACGTAAAAATTGTTTTAGTAAAACATTTTATGTTTGTGTCATTTTTTACTTTAACATTAAATAAAAGGTGTTTATGGCATTTTCTAACTAAAGTGGCTCCATGGGGTCCCCAAGTTGACCCATGGGTTTTCATGGTCGGCGATGACTCATCCAATAGGAGTAGGACAAGTGTCATTCTCATCTCATATTATTAAAACAATATTTTTACCTTAAACTACACTAATTACCTCTAATCGCGATTAAGAACTTAAAAGTTACTATTCACCAAAAATTATTTTAATCTTATTGAACCACATTTTACTTCTTAATGACAACCATGTATGTCGGATTTTTTAAAATCAAATCACAGAAGTGGTAATATTTCATTTAAATGGAAAATCAGTTATTTAACTACCACTTAGTGGTTTCACTATTCATCAAAAATTGATGTTTTTCAGAACAAAGCCAAAATTTCACCCTAATCTATAATTGTTATTCCGAATTCAAAAATGATGTCTATTTTACAAAATTCCAAACATATAAGTTTCATTAATTAATTTTATTATTAATTCCCGCTGTTACAACAAATAGCGTGTTTTTAAGAAACAATTTATATCAAAAGATTGGCAATTGTTTATGTCCAATTTCAATGTTAAATTAATTCTAATGACCACCATTGGATAAAATTGTAAAAATATATTCTAATTATACTTTAAAACCACTAAATATTATAATTTATCACTATAAATTATTTTGATTAAAAAAGTTGTTTTTAAGTATTTTTCACTATTCATAAAAAATTAGAAGTTCTCAGAAAAATACCAAAAATTCAACATAGGCTAATTTCGATATTATGAATTCAAAAATGAAGTCCATTTTGAAATATAAGATTTCTATAATTTTAAAAAGTGGTTATTACTATTCATAACAGCTACTTTGATTAGTCACGGTGTTTTAGAACTCGAACTTGCGTACAATGCAAGCTATTGCATTATTGAAAGAGAGGCGTATCGTGGAAGCTCGGGGTGTTACACCAAGACCGAGAAAATGATGACTATGTCAATGAATGACCAAGACCAATACCATCTGATAATTAAGGATTGAACAATTTGATACCACTTGTGACATCCCACCCCTCCTCATTGTCTTGAGTTGAAGAAAAATTTCTAATTGTCTTTAGTTTAAATCCCCAACCTGTCAAAGGATGAAAAAAAATTACAAGGGCTTCAATACAATCAGTGAATGATTTTCCTTTTGAAAAAATATAACAACTGAACCAAACAACCCATTAAAATTTCTATTTCATGATGCATGATAACAACGTAAAAAAAATCCATGAAATATCTTTTTTACTAAAAAACTATAAAATATTACAACCAAATAAGACTAATAGTTTAAAATTAAAAAGCGTAAGACTAAACCAATAAACTCATGGACTACTAGATGTAACTCCCAAGCACCGAACATGATTCATGATCAAACAAAAAAAATACATACCAAGTATCAAAATCACCACTAATGAAGTGTGATAATTTACCATTTCATATGTCTCTATAGAAAATATTTTCAAAATCACCAATGTTCTAATATAGAGGTGTGTAATGAAACTCCGTTGGATTCCCCCAAATTACATCCAGATTCAGTAAATTATGATAAATCATGGTAGCACATTTATATAAAATAATTTCTATAAAATAATTATATAAAAAAATAAATTATTTTATCACAAAACAAAAACTATTTCTAGGAAAATACTTTTCCAAACCAAAACAGTGATCAAGAATGTTTTCCGAACCATTTCATAATCCATTTGGCATAACCCATTCCAATAAAAACATACACACATGCATTCCTAGGTGATAGACTCATACTCATGAGTAGTCTCTCAATGATATTTGATGTTTTAATAATGTAAGAAATATTCCATGTTCCATTTCACCTTTGACATCGAGCGCTATGTCATTTTTCAACATGGCCTTGTATGCAATATGAACACACACCACCTCGTATTCCAAGAAACAACGATAATATAATTAAGAAAAAATCATTTCATTAAAACAATATTTTTTTTAAAATATACTATTTTTTTATATTAGTCAATCTAAGAAACTATTTTAAAATCAACATTTTAAAGTCAATTATCAACACACTTTTCATAATAATTTCACAATTCCACAATCCACTACAAAAGATGGTATCCACCAAGATTTTGACAACAGGTTCACAATAAATTAAAAAAAACAATAACATTGAAAAAATTCTTTCATGTTCTATGAATATGAGTTGATAGTGAGGCCACCTACATCGGGAATTATTGTGAAAATGAATAACAACACAAAAAAACCCACAAAATGGGGTTGAATCTCTAAAAACCTGCCTTAGATATCTTCCCCTCACAGAAAAAGAAAAAAATATGACCATGATTTTAATAAAAGAAATTAGATCTATCCCCAATGGACTAGATATAAGAAACAATGATAGGTAATAATTTAGATCTATGAAAAACTACCACAAAAGGATACATAAGAAGGGAATCTTGATTCAACACAATAAGAAAAGCTATCAAATAAATACTAGTTGGATGGGGAATGACTCCACTGCCTTTGAAATGAAGTAATTTTCAGTTAGGGAATAAATAGATGAAAAATGTGGGTTTTAGATCAAATCCCTACCTAGAATTAGTTTTTTAGGATCTAGTTTCTAAATTGTGAACTTTTTGTCAAACGGTTAAGAAATCTGTGTCCTAAATGCCCACCGACCAATTCTAGATGGAGAAACTAACAAGGCTGTCCAGAAGAGTAATACAAACCCTATGACAACCATGAGAAATCCATATGTCAAAATTTTTGCAGTTTGTCCTCAGTGGACACACAGTTTGACCAAACTTTTCACTTAACCATACACCTACTAATAATAACTTGTTTTACCTTGTTTGATTTCTTAATGAATTTTCATAGTTTCCACTAACCATTCTCTAACCGCACACCTTTTGAAAGGCCCCAAAAATTCCAAAAGTCTTCCAAATGCTGCCAAACTTCACCAAAAACAATTTACATATTTAAAAATCATAAATAGTGTTTTAATTACTTGAAATAATGAGAACTATAGGCTTTCTCAACTAATTAATTTTTTTTGACAATATGTTTTAATTGTATGCTTATTTAGGGATCTTTTGTTTATTTTATAGATTTTTTCTAGTGTGTCTCAAACCATATTTTTAAAGTGTATTTTAGAAATAAGTTTTAGAAGAATAATAATTTTTTTACATATTTAAATACATGTTCATGTCTTGATTTTAAATTTTCAGAACAATTTATTTGTGTTTATTTATTTAAAGATATTAAAATTAGATTTTCTTTTAATTCAAACAAGTTTTCAATGTCTATTTAGATAAAATGGGATTCATAGACTCATTGGAACAACCCCACATGGCTATGTATGCTCACATTCTACCAACACCACCTAATTTAAGTAGAACGTGTGTTTCTTGTAGGTTTATGCTCTGATTAAGAGGACATCAATATCAAAAACTCCATATTTTTGACTACTATTTGAGTTTTTTTCGAGCAAGTGTGTGTGGGGGGTGAGACCTTAGATCACACTGATAATTATTTTTAGGTATTTTAGTTTTTTTGTGTGCCATAAATGTTTGGCCAATTTTACATTCCCTACATTTTATTTTAATTATTTAAATATATATATATAATGTGATTATTTTGTTTGAAATTAATTATATTTCCTTTTTTAATTGTCATATAATGTATAGATATATATTTTTGAATTTTTTTTAAAATTATGTTGATATATTAATTTAATCATTGAAGAAAAATCCTTCAAAAAGAGTAAATATGATGCCCCCAAACTTATTTACAGCCCATAGGGATGAGGTATTCCCCTTAGGTAATATCACATGTTTAATTTTTTTCCCATATCAATGGTAGTTAAGTTTGATTCAAGATATGAATGAATAATCTTAAAAGTTTCTTCATAAATTCCATAAACTGGTCTTAGACTTCCCATAAATTTCCACCAAACTCACATGAAAATAAACTTTCTTCTACCTCCAGTGAAATTAATTCTATATCCCACGATTCATAACACACACACACACACACACACATATATATATATATATATATTATTTATAGTTTTTCACATGTTTCTTTTCTGACGTTGTATCTTATAGCCTTCTGTATATGTATAAATTTATCAAATAATCCAAATATAATGTTTCCATATTATCAACTCATCAACCTAATTGTTGTTCTAATATATATCTATTTATAACCTCCAAATCTTTCATAATTATCAAAACATAATCATCAAACTATCAAGTTCTTATATCTCATTTTCTAGAAATGATGATCCACCTTTATATATAAATTTAATTTCTAAAAAATACAGAGAACATGTGGGAGTAAATTTTAAACTTTTTTTAACTCATTTTAAGTTTAAAAACATCAATATCTTCAAATTATATCATGATTACAATTCTCCATATCTCTCAAAAAAACAAAAAAACAATGATTTTAATCTTAAATGAAAATACTTGCAACAATCATGGACTTCCCTTCATGAAAACAAAAACATTGAATTTCCAACATAAAATCATCATAATTATCTTGAATTTTCATGAATATAAAATCAATTTGTATATTCTAGTACTCTTTATTGAATATAATTCTCTCTACAATATATTCTTCCACCTTTACTACTACACCACTCAAAATTTTGTTGTTTTTAATTTTTGAACTCTTACATTACTTCTTATATTCTAGTGTATAAAATAAATTTCACATATATTTTTTTAAAATTAATATTCTTGAATATCCTTATGATCAACTAATATATGGATCTATCTCATAACTTGATCTATTATACATCAAAGATAATTTATAAACTTCATATTTGGACAATATGAGCTTCCACATAGCTTAAATTCAACACATTATTTTCACGTCATCTTTATTGTGACTCAAACTAGTCATTCAGGTTTTTAACACATTATACCTTTCATAATCCAAATTCATCTTCCTGATTGAAAACCTGAAATTATAGTGTTTCACCTCTTTATTTTCTTATGTGTATATTACTATAGAATATTTATAATTGAAATTTCTTTCTATTAAGATTCTTCTAGAGTCATAATCATCAAAAATTATAATTTTTTACTTTTTATTAAGATAAAATTTGACTTGAGAGGGTATGGCTATGCCATCGGGACCAGCCATTTATTACATGGAATGCCTTGCCAGATAGCCATGCGAAGGTTGAGAGCTACTATCATGATGCTGATGCTAGAGAGGGTCAGTTACTTTTAGATAGTCAGGTAGAATTCCCTAAGACCATGAGGTCATGTAATCTCTTAAGCCTACGGGACATGCAATATCTAAGCCTACTGGCCTTGTAAGGGTTCACCCTCAACCCTTGAAAGGGGGGTTATCAAAAAAGCAATTAAAATGAAGGCATTTGGTCCATTCGGGAAAGATAAAATTTGACTAGTTCATCTTTAATCATTGTCAATATTCTATTAAAGTGATGATTTTAGATTAAAAATATTATGATGTAGGATCTGAATTAAATTATCTTTATAATATATTTAGCTAGATATATTTCAAATTTATGAATTTGGTAATCTCAAAATTTCTCAGTATTTTACTGTTATGGATATATTTTCACTCTTATGGAGTTATAGTTACATTTACATTTTTCACCATGACACTTATAAAGTAAAAAATTACTCTTAAAAAGTCAATATACCTCTTTTATTTTACTTAAAAGTGTTAAAATGACTCCTATGAACTTACCATTGAAACATAAAAAGTACAATTTTACTCTTATAAACATAAAAGTTTAATCTTATTTAATTTTGATTTACTCTTCTGAAATTTAATTAAGTATTTCTATGATGAAAATGAATCTTGTAAATTCATTTTTAACCCTTTTTATCATATAATTAGAATCATTTAAACATCATCAATGGAATATTACACTTCTCCATATTTGATTATAGATTATTTGAATCCATTTATATTATTCTAAACCCCTTCTAAATAATTCAAAACATAATCCAAATAATATTCCCCACATAAAAAATAAAATCACATATGTGTTGATCAAGGTATAGTACCATATCACCTATACTATATTTTCTTTATTAATATTATTTCATCAATTTTTCCCTTATATTTCTTTATTCAAATGTGAAACCAAACAATTATAGATTCCGTTTCCTCGATATCAGTTGTATTTTACTTATATTTTTGATGATCTATATAGCACATCTTTAGTGACTTCTATCGTTTGAATAAATATTAGAGAGAAATATCCCTTCTTCATATGTTTTGTGTTTCTGACACCATTCTATGTTTTCACTTTCAATAAATATATATTTTCACATTTATTTGATTGATCTTCCTGATAATTCAATTTCAACATATTAGGTTACTTTTATCATCATTAAAACATCCATCTATAGGTTTCTTTTATTCCAAGGAATAAACCTATGATTACTCCATCTAGGGTATATACTATACATATATTTATTAAGGGAACAAAAATAATCATTTTCAATATTCAATTCTCATATTATCGTTGAATTAAATTAACAACAATGATTTAAAACCAGTATAGTACTTCATCGTCACCATATTATTTGTTATTCAATACACCCTTTGAATTTTTTTTCAATAAGAGTATCGTGTTTAATTAAATTATTTATTTTTCACCTTATTGATAATTAATTTAGAGAATTTAATTGGAGGATGTACCCCTATATCATTTCGTTCATCTTTTTCCCTTAACTTCTAAAAAAGATAATATATAAATTCAAAAACATGTGTGATGTATAAAATCACATTTATTAATGAAATGATCCATTTGTTAAAAAATTATAAATTTTCCTAATCAATGATCGGTGTATAAAACAATTGTGATTGACATAGAAAACAATGTTGTCCAGGAAAGTTCACCATGTGACACTTGTAATGACCTCGACCCAATAGCCTGTAGTCGGTTCCTTACTTTATTACATTGATACCATGAAAAAGGATTCACCTCCCAAAGGAAAAAATAGTTAATTATATTTGGAAAACTAGATACAAACATAATTTTTATATTACAACTTGAAACGAATAATGACAAAAAACTCCATTGGAAACACTAATAAACTCCAAGATTATCCCTACAACTCATCCATAATATAAATCTTCCCATACTATGGAAAATATATATCATAATAATGGGGGATCTAAAATTACCATTAGGTTAATAAATATATTATAAACTAACATAAATAATAAGGCATGATGAATAACTAAAAATACATTTCATTAAGCAGAATCTTGAGCATAATATAGTATCATATGAGAAATAATTATAAACATGGATATTATACTAGTTGAATAATAACATGTACTATCAATTACCATTATTATAATTATGGTATTAATAATGATATACATATTAAACAAAATGTTGAGGAATTAGTGATGACATATTCTAATAAATGGTTAAGTCCTTATCCAAAACATTATCTTCAAATAAATGGTTCATTCCTCAGCTGAGTCCATATATTTTATATCTCATGAGACATAATAATGAATTGAGGCGCTATAGAGGTCTAAACCCATCACTTATTAAGTCTAATACATTCCTCTTATAAATGGGGGGATGAAAATAATATAAACGTTTATATTAAAATACTAACATTAGAACAGAAATACTTTATCCATAATCAAAAACTGATATCAAAACAGCACATGTATAGTCCAACAAATCATAATCTCTTTAGAAACATATGGTAGATGGTATAATAAGATATAAACCTCAATGAATTATAGGTTTAAAAAAATTATTTTGAAATATATGATGTTACTTTAAATGATTCCATTGAAAAATTCATTAGAAAAATATTATTTAAACATTCCAAAGTGTCCAATACCACTTTGAAACATTTAAATTATAATAAATATTATAGAGTAATATTAAATAAAACATTTAATATCATGAGAATAATAATACTTTTGATATTATATATGAAGTTTAGTATGTACGCCACACATAAATAATATGTTTTGAACAAATTGCATATCTCAGAAAAGTAAATGTGAGAGGAGAAAATCTCTTTTTTACTTTCGAAAGAAGAGTTCTTTTGGAAAATCAATTGTATTTTACATTTAATAATATTTTAAACATCTATATACCATAATAGTTTGTTATGGACAATGATATAATTTTTGAGGAATAAATTATGTCCAACTGAAGTGAAAAATGAATGTAAAAATAGTTTTGAAGAATCATTAGAAATGTGCAACATCAGTGTGGCTTAAGAGAAAATATAAAATAGTCGTCAAAATGGGAACATTCATATTTGTTTTTATGAAACTAGAAATGAAAAAAGATATTTTTTTTCATGGAAAAGGATGATTTTAGAAAAATAGTGGCATCTTAAAAATGATTATATATGGTTCTTGAAAATGGGTAAGAAATTGGGATGTTCCCTTTAATCGGGCATGCTTAACAGGAAAAAATAAAAAGGGAACTTTATAAAATGTGTATTTACCCATAAAATAAGGATGAATGGATCTGGATACATATTTTTGTAACATATTCACCTAATATGGATGAATTATAAAATAATAAATAACAATTATATTGGGTTAAATAGAGAGAAAGCGTAACCGAAATGGAAAATGGGGGTTCGAGAAGAAACCCTTAAATTATTTCCGAAACAATTCTTATAATCTACATAACATCCTAGATAATAAAATTAGAATTATTAATAAATCAGTTAAGAATCTAATGAACATTTAGTTTATTTATTAAGAACTTATTAAATTTATTAACATCTTTTTTGTTGAGTTATAAATTTAAATATGTTGTTCATGACTGCTCTTTTCCTTTGTTTTCATGATTTGTTCACCTGTATATATGTACGAAAGATCATGTAAAATGGGAATAGTTATCAATAATTGATATTATATTTTATTAATCACCATAGAAAAGATAAAATGGCCTTATATATCATTTTAAATATATTATTATGATTCATTAGATAAAATGTTAATGAGGGAAGTTGGTTTCTTTTGGTGAATTTTCGATTATCAAAAACTAGATTTATTTTATTAATTAATGTTATGTCAATATAATGGATCCATAACATTATAATAATTATTAAATGGATAATAAAATATTATTTAACCATAATAATGGATTTATTACCATCCTTTATTACAGAAATAGAAAATGAAAATGCATCATCAATGATGGTGGTAAATCACCAAAAAAGAGATGGTATTTTCATTTCATGAATAAAAGAAATTGGAGTATGGGATTAATGATGTATTTTCCATTAAACTAACAAAATTGATATATATATATATATATAATATAATGGAGTAATAATTCATGTTTTTACTGAAGTGGTGATTTAATGATAATAAAATAAATGATATTGAAATGAAAATAATAGAAAATGAAAAACGATTTTACCTCTTGAATTTATTCACCTTTAGAACATCCTTAAGTGGCTTGGGATATCTCTTTTGGTGAATCCAAAGGCTCCTACACATGGAAAATTGAATTTTGATTGGGATTTGGTTGAAATTGTACAAGATCCAAGGATTAATAGGTGTGAGGGGTGGAATTTATTGTGGATGAGAGGGGGGGTTTTTTATTATTTTATTCATTATTTTATTATTTTATCTCAAGATATAAAATAAGTATGATTCGACATGTAAATATTTTAAATAGAGAATGATAGTTTTATATTATGGTTCTTATAACCTTGATGACTCATGGAATAATGTATTTAACTTATAATGTATATATACAGTAAATTATCGTATTTTACTATTCAAAGAAATAAATGTGTTTAGAAAAATAAAAAAAATCAACCCTACCCATTTTTGGTTGTGTATTTTTAATAAATTGAATAATTTTTTTCGAAATAATTATCTACATATGAGAAATGTTATTTTTAATTAAAATATTCATTTATTTTAAAAATACTGATTTTAAAATAATAGAGACATTGTGACACTATGAAAAATTAATTAAGGTCACATAAAATTATATTATAATCATAATAAAATAAATAATAATTTAAAATTATACTTTATAAAAATCTATTTTATTTTATATCATTATATTAATTATAGAATTTTAATTAAATATTTATGATTTGAACATACAAACACTTAATTTATCATTTCAAAAACATTTATTTACTTGTTTTTTGACATAAATATACATTTTTTTCATTTATAAGATACATACATTTTACATATACTTTCATGGGTGAATTTACTATTATATTGGTCAAATAATTATTCCTAATAGCCAAATAACTATTCTAGAGATCATATTTAATATTATATTACAGTTTTAAAATCATTTTTGAATCAAGCTCAAACTATCAAAGATGATAAATTTTCAAATAGACATATCATATGATCTTAAGGTGTTACAATATTCCCTTCTTCAATAAATTTTATCCTCACAATTTCATATTTTACATCATAAATTAATCTTTGAAACTTATTTTTTATTTGAAATCCCATATCATAAAATGGTTTTAAAAAACATCCCCTTAAAAAGAGGTACTTAGAATGTATCTGGTAACCAAAAAACTAATATTCTGAAATAAGAGAGAATTTGGGAATTTATGAACATGCAAAAAAATATAAAAATCACGTACTGATAGAGATTTATTGAAAACATGGTTGTTAGAAAGTCTATAATAATAAATTCAAGAATATGTGTTTAATTAAAATACCAGTGATTTCTAAGTAAAGTAAATAGATAGTGTTTTTGTTCCAAAATACTTTTTGTGATGTTTGAGGGACTACTTTTATATCTAGATAAGAACATGGGAAAATAAAAATACTCGATTACTTTCACAGTCATCCTCTAGTTGTTCTTCCACCTATTTTCAATTCATCCCTTACATATGAAAATTAATGTTCAAGATGATTTTTTCATTCCTGAAGCACTTTTAATGAGATATATTGTCCTTAAGTCAATATTTCATCCATTAAATGATTACTAAAACCAAAAAGGTCAGTAACTATTATTAATGAACAATAATTTTCAGAGTTTAACTTCATCCATTCCACAATTATTCAATCATAAGAATCATCTCAAACATGTATTTCCACATTCAATGAAGAAAATTTGAATTATGGTCACTAAATCAACATAATATAATATTACTCAAATAAAGTAGATCTTAATCCCACATAATAAATATATGAATACCTTGATTACCTCAAATACTTAATGAAATTATGCCTGCTTACAAATTTTTAATGTAGATGTACTACAGTAAAATCCTTATATATCTTATGAATTTCATAACCAGAATTTCATATCCAAATTCCTCAATCCAAATTGAAAAATACATTAATTATTTCACATCAACTTTTATAACATCAAAAACATTACCGTGAAAGATTTTCTTTATCTTTGATATAGTTCTTTGATGCTTGATAAATTAATTTTCATAGTTCTCTATCTCCTTAGAGTTGAATCATTTCACATTTACAGATTCATAATTTCACTTACATTCATGAGCTTCATGAAATTTCTCTCCACACTTGTATAAAACTCCCATTCACTTTTGGTAAGTATTGAGGTGATTATTCCAACAATTATCACATGCAAGAAAATACTTCTTTCCCCTTTCCCCATAATCCATCTATTATTTCACCATTATCTTCATCTCTTTCATTCCTTAAATTCATAAGATCTATACTATTCATTATATCTCTTAATAGAATAGGATACTATATCCTTTAATGATGATTTTTTTGAGAAACTATAGGCCTTTGTATAATTGGATTATGTACATCAAGGAAATGGTAAATCATGGTCATTGGATTAAGTATTTAATCCATATAATGCCTTGATAACCTTGTAAAGTTGACTTCATACATGGAAAATGTTTTCTACGTCTTTATTATTAGAATAAAAAATTGCCTCTCAATATTTTTTTATTATTCACAAAGGAAAAACTTTTCAAAGAAACTTTCATTAAAATCCATTCATTCAATATTTTCATGTTATTTCTCCTCATATATATTTAAAAATAATAACCACCATTGATTTTCATCTCTTGATATATGATAGGCTGACATGATAACCTTATCTCTTTAGATACTTCCCAAAGTGTGAAATATTTTCTCAAAGGAAGTTATCCAATACTCATAATCAAATTAGTTTTTAGTCCCATTTAATGATGTAGGTTGTTGTCTCAAGAAGTTGTCTAACATTTTTATACATCATATTGGATCAGGATGCTCTATTCAATTAATGTTATTTTCCCTTACATGAGTTATGTTTCCAAATGAATTTATAATATTTTCATCTCTAGTTATAGATATAGCTCCAACATCCTTAGCATTCATGGAAGGGAAATCCCAACATGGGATATGCGGGTTGATAAAATTTCAATTACATCTAATAGTATCCATTTATAAATAATGTAAAACAATAAATTAGGTAATATAGAATAATATTGGACTATAAAAATACATAATCGAAATATAAAATTAATTGTTAGTTAATCATATAATCATAAACATAGTTTTTTAGGACATATTTATTTTTAAATCCTACATAATGGTTTAAATGATAATGTGGATTATCCTGATCATATCCCCTAGATTTTTCAAACTAAGTGTGAAGCAATGAAAATATTCTTATAACAGGTTATGTCGAGTCAGACCCAACACACCTTGGTAGCCTTTTTACACATATGTACATATGTTTTAGAATCACATCCACTTGTAGTATCAGAAACAAGCTGTATTTCTGGGAATACCCACATAATCTCTACATTACTAAAATTCTATGATGTTATTATATCCTTTCCTTCAAAGTCTTTCTAAGGGGTTTGTTCTCTAATATATGTCCTCTAAATATAGTTTCAATGGTTTCTACTAAATATCCTCTAAGACCAACTATAATGACCATGAACCTAGAATCACAGAGTCAGTTCCTTACATTATTACAATTGTTATATGAACTTTCATTTTCATCCCAATGGAATGAATAGTTTAGTATCTTTTGAAAAATAGATACAAACATAATTGTTAAATTATTACCTGAAAGGATTACTAAAAAACATCATTGGAAACAACAACAAAATTCTAGATTATCCATGGAAGTCAGTCATAATATATATCTTTGCATCCTCTGGAAAAAATAATGCATAAAAAATAAGAGAGTTCAGATGATCACTAAGGGTAAGAAATACAGTGGAAATAAACACAAATAATAAGTCATGATGAATAAATAAATAAATAGTCTATTAAACATAATCTTGTTCCAAATATGGCTGGAATAAAAGCTGATTAAATAATAGAATTAATGATCACATGAGAAATACTATTAAACATGGATATTCTACTGGTTGAATAATCACATAGACTATCAATTACTAGTATAATAATGATAGAATTCATAATTCTAGAGATTTGAAACCTACAATCATGGACTCATCTAAGACATCTTAATGTAAATGGTTTAGGCCTCATCCAAAACATTTATATTAAAAAACTAGCTTACCAAATGTGAATACTTTAACCATAATCAATTAATGGTATCAAAAAAGTATATCCACTATTAAAATTATCATACACCATCTAAAAAAATATGGTATATGGTATAATAAGATATAAAATAAATGGAGTACAAAATTACAAATATGATTTAGACATAGATTCTGATACTTTTAAATGATCCCATTGAATAATTATTGAGTAAAATAACATTTGTACATCACAATGTGTCCCATGCTAATTTAAAAATATTAAACCATAATCAATATGAAGGAGTACAAATAATTGAATCATATAATATCATGATAAAAAAATAAATAAGAAATTATATATCAAGGGTTTTAAATATCAAGGGTTTTTCCTTTGTCATGATTATGCTCATCCCATGCTATATTGTTCTTATCAACCCTCTTATTGGGATTCTAGCTCACCCTTTTTGATGTATATCCTCAGCTGGCTACATGTACTAAGGAGAGGACAAGTTCCACTAAGAAGCTAGTGAAGAAGAAATTAAATAAATGTTTATGGTTGATGTTGTATTTATTAGGTGTGGTCCTTGTTTTCCCAAGACACTAAACCTTTGGATCCTCTATGTGTTATACTATTATGTTGTTTATCTTTGAAATGATGTAATAGTAATGTAAGAAGAGGCCGGGATGATACAGTTGGTATCAGAGGAAAGTTTTAGTTAATTTGGGAATTAGGATTGGTGAACCCTAGAGAAAACCTCTTCTTTGAGACTAAGTAAAAATATGCACACAAGAATATTTAACTAGGGATCCCATATGTTATGTTTTCGGTATAATTGTTTATATGAATAATTTATTCATGACTTGTTTACTTATGTTTTGTTCTAACCTTTTCTATTTTAGAAAATGGTGGGAACTAGGAGAAATCTGGCCAACAACTCATGCGAGGGCCAATGCAATGATTTCCCGAACAACATCCCCAATGATTTGGGAGGTGGAGTTAAAAACCTCATGGCAATTATTACCCAATTATCTCAGGTTATGAACAGTAACCATAATAATGGGGAATTCCCTCCTTCACTAGAGAGGGAGAAACTGGAAATAGAATGTTTTATGAGGCAATGACCACCGACGTTTTGTGGATCTTCTAATCCACTAGTTGAAAAATAGTGGGTCAAATCCATGGAGAAGATCTTTTGTTTTCTTCAATGTTCTGAGACGGAGAAGGTGACTATAGCCGTTTATCATCTAGATATAGATGCCGATCAACGGTGGGCTTTGATTAAGAACACCAAGCCGAGGGAGGAAATTGAAGAGATGGAATGGGAAGACTTTAAGATAACGTTTCATAACAAGTATTTCCGAAGAACTCTTCATATGAAGATGGAGAGAGAATTCATAGAGCTAAGAAAAAAGAATAATAATATTTCATAACCTATGAAGATAATTTCACAATTATTGCAGGGTACACTTCGGGTTTTTTATCAACAATGATAGAAAAATTGATAGATTCTTTAGTGGATTAAAACCACATCTTCGAAAGGATCTTGCTATTCGAGACATTAGGAGTTATGAAGAAGTTGTTCGGTGTGCTCTAAAAGTGGAGATGGAGTTTGGAGAATGTTCCCATGGCAATGGTGATAAGAAAAGAAAGATGGAGTTTCATGCTAGTGGATCTAGTGACAAAGGCGGGAATAAAAATCAATGACCAACATTCCAAAAAAGTGCTAAGTTGCACCATGGGAACTACCTCAAAGGGATGAGGAAATGATTTAAGTGTGGGAAAGAAGGACACCAAGCTCAAGAGTGTCGAAAAGACATGAAAAGGAAGGATAGTGTAGCCGATGAAAGCAGATAACCACTCATGGTTTAATGTTACAACTGTAAGGATCTAGGGCACTATGCAAACCAGTACACTAAACCTCGAGCTCTCAAGGGTAATCAACGTCAGTATCCACCAAAGCCAAAGGAACAAGGTAAGGCTTATTCCATCACTAATGAAGAGGTGTATCATGATAATGAAGTCATACAAGGTACACTTCCTATTCACTCAATAATGGAAAAAGTCTTATTTAATTCTGGTTCTACACATTCCTTTATATCATTCATGTTTGCTAGAACTATAGAATCAATGCCCCAAAACCTTTAAGTAGAGATATCTATAAAAACACCATGTAGTGTAATCATTGCAGCCCAAGTGTTTGACTCTTCTCCTATTGATGTATGTGGGAAGATTATTCCGGAAAATCTCGTAATACTTCCCTTGGTGGAATTTGACTCTGTAATGGGAATGGACTGACTCTCGTTATATAGAGCACATATCAACATCCGGAAAAGGAAATATCTTTTCATATTCCAAACCATCCCATGCTCCTCTAAAAATTCGAGGAAGATCATGAATCTACTTTGAAAAATCCTTCAATGGTGTGGGTGTTGATTCCCTATGAAGGAGCATACCTCACCAAATTGGTTGAGTCGAAGGAAAGTTCCAACCTTGAGGAAATTCCAATCGTGAGGGAATATGATGATGTATTTCCCAAAGAGTTACCTGGAATTCCCCCGGATCATGAGGTAGAGTTTTCTATTGAAATCATACTTGGAGCTACTCCTATCTCGAAGTGCCCCTATAGGATGGCTCCTATAAAACTGGAAGAGTTAAAGAAGAAGTTGCAAGAGCATCTAGTCAAAGGGTTCAGACGACCTAGTGCATCACCTTGGGGTGCACCGGTTCTCTTTGTGAAGAAGAAGGATGGAACCCTGCGGCTGTGTACCAATTATCAGGAACTCAATAAGATCACCATAAATAACAAGTATCCTCTTCCAAGGATTGATGACTTGTTTGTTCAGTTAAGAGAAGATCAATACATCTCAAAGGTGGATCTTCATTCTGGATATCATCAGGTAAAGGTGAATAAAAAAGATATTTAGAAGACATCCTTCCTTACAAGGTATGGGCACTATGAGTTTTTGGTTATGCCCTTTGGAATTACTAATGCCCCAACAATCTTCATGGATTTGATGATTAGAGTCTTTAGACATTACCTCGACAAATTTGTGGTAGTGTTTATCGACGATATTATCATCTACTCCAAGAGCAAGGAGGAACATGAAGAACATCTAAGACTTGTGTTGGAAACATTGAGAAAGGAGAATTTGTACACCAAGTTCAGCAAGTGCGACTTTTGGATGAATCAAGTCACGTTCTTGGGACATGTTATTACAAGTTAGGGAATTTCTGTGGGACCTTCAAAGTCAAGGCCGATTGAAGAATGGACCATACCCTCTTGTGTCACAGAAATCCGTAGTTTTTTTGTATTAGTTGGGTACTAATGACGTTTTGTGATAAACTTCTCACGATTTTCAAGCTCGCTAACTAAGATATCAAGTAAAAGGGGTAAAGTATGTCTGGACGGAAGAATGTGAGGGAAGCTTCAAAGAGCTAAAGAGAAGACTGATCACTGCACCTGTACTCACACAACCGAAAAGTGGAGAAATTTTTGTGATATACAGTGATGCTTCAAAGAAAGGCTTGGGTTTTGTACTCATGCAAAATGATAATTTGATAGCCTACGTCTCACGACAGTTCGATATCCATGAGCAGAACTACCTGTTGTATGATCTAGAGCTTGCGACTGTGATTTTTTCCTTGAAAATCTGGCGGCACTACCTTTATGGTGAGAAGTGTGACATATACACCAACCACAAGATCCTAAAATATATATTCACAAAAAAGGAGCTCAACATTCGTCAAAGGAGATGGTTAGAGCTAATCAAGGATTATGATTTCTCTATTCACTACCATCCTGGAAAGGAAAACAGGGTAGCTGATGCTCTAACCAGAAAAGAACATGCTACTCCTTCCATGCTGTAGATTGAGAATGACCCTATCTTCTGGGATATGCAAAGGATGGATTTGGGAATCATAAGGGTAGGGGATACATCCTACCTTGCCCAAATGATGGCGCAACCATCTATCCAAGAGAAGATTAAGGAAGCATAAAGGGATGATGTGGAGATACAAAAGAGGGTGAATGCAGTTAAGGAAGGGAAGTTGCAAGAGTTCTATATCGTAGATGATGGAGTAATTCGGTTTGGAATGAGGCATTGTGTGCCTTCCTCACCCGGGATAAAGAAGGAGCTATTGGATAATTC
This sequence comes from Viscum album, assembly GCA_963277665.1. Classification (NCBI taxonomy): domain Eukaryota; kingdom Viridiplantae; phylum Streptophyta; class Magnoliopsida; order Santalales; family Viscaceae; genus Viscum; species Viscum album. The sequence goes on from OY728122.1 coordinate 274,355,191, forward strand.
AAATAGTTCAACTTTATTTATCCATCCTTGGAGTACCAAGATGTACCGTGATCTCCAAGAAAACTTCTGGTGGGATAACATGAAGAAGGAGATTTTGTAGTATATATCAAGGTGCTTGGTATGTCCACAAGTTAAAGCTAAGCGACAAAAGTCCAAGGGTATGATGCAGCCATTTCCTATACCTATGTCGAAACGGGAAAATGCTACAATGGACTTTATCATGGGTCTCCTGAAGATGTCAAATGGAAATAATGCGATATGGGTTTTGGTTGACCACCTCACCAAAACTGCCCATTTTATCGCTATTCGGGAAGACCTCTCGCTTGAACAACTTGCAAAGATATATGTGAAGGAATTGGTGAGACTGCACGGTGTTCCACTCTCAATTGTCTCTTACCGTGACCCAAGGTTCACATCTAAATTCTGGAGGAGCCTTAAACATGATTTGAGTGCTGAATTAAATTTCAGCACGACCTATCACCCCTAAACTGATGGCCAGTCTGAAAGGAATATTCAGACGCTTGAAGATATGATAAGAGCCTGCCCTCTTGAGTTCAATGGTGGTTGGGATCAACATCTCCCATTGGTTGAGTTCTAATACAACAATAGCTTCCACTCGAGTTTTCAGATGGCTCCGTATGAAGCTCATTATGGGAAGCGGTGTAGAACTCCAACCTGTTGGGATGAAGTTTGAGAAAAAAAGCTACTTGGACCCAATCTTGTTCAAGAGATGAAAGAGAAGGTTCAAGTCACCAAGAAACACATCAAAGCTTCTCAAAGTCAGAAAAAGAGTTATGATGATAACTGTCGAAGGGACTTGGAGTTCGACGTTAGAGATAAAGTCTTCCTTCGAATATCTCTATGGAAGAGAGTCATGCAATTCGGGATGAAAGGAAAGCTAAGCCCAAGGTATATTGGCCCCTTTTGAGATCCTTGAATGCATAGGAGCCATGGCCTATTGTCCAGAACCCCCACCGAATATGGCTCAGGTTCATGTTGTATTTCATGTATCACCCCTGTGGAAGTACATACCAGACCCCTCACATGTACTAAACTCAGAGGTGGTGCAGTTGGAAGATGTTCTCTCCTATGAGGAGAATCCAGTAAAAATTCTGGATCGGGGATATAAGGTTCTATGCAACAAGACCACCCATATTTTCAATGTTTTGGGGAGGAACCATAAGTTTGAGGAAGAAACTTGGGAACCAGAAGAGGCAATGAAAGAGAAGAACCCTCAACTGTTTGTGTAAAGTGAAATTTCCAGTGCGAAATTTCTTAAGGGGGGAAGAATGTAACGACCCAATGATTTTCAATGGAAAATTCCCTTCTTATATTTATGTCATAAAAACACTAAATAATGAACTACTAAGTGATAAGTGACCGTTAAACATAAGTTTTGCACTCCTATGTTTGGAATTTTGAAAATCCGACATACAGGGTTGTGTTCAATATGTTTTTTAGAGTCTAATGAAACAAAAATAATTTTTGGTGAATAGTGACCTACCCTTATGAATATTAACACACCCTTATGAATAGTAATATGACCCTTATGAGTAGTAAATCATCCAAAATAAGATTAACATTACCTATGAATAATTAAATAAAATTTAGACATCTTAGAAAGTGACAATTTGACCTTAGTAAATGTTTTTTGTATTTTATTAGTTATAAATAATTAATTATAATTAATTAATTAATTTAAAAGAATATTTATTTCCCTGAACTGTATTAATAAATTATTGAATCAATGTCTAATTGTTTTTAGATAATTTTATAAAACCATACGTAATTTTTGAAAGAACTATAAAATCAGTTTTAATCTTAAAACCCGTTTTTAAGTAAATTATGATTTTAATTAAATATTAAATTAATAATATTTAGAAAATTATTTTTGAAAACTTGACTTCATTTTTGGATTCTACACGTCAGAAAATGGTTGGGGTAAATTTTTGGGATTTTTCTGAGACACTTGAATTTTTTATGAATAGCTGAATCCGATAATTCACAATAAATGCTAAATAATGTATTAATTGATTCATCAATGATGTTATGCTGATGTAATCCCACTTGGTCCGACATTACATTATAAAATTACTATTCTTTGTCATTCAAGACTCACTATTCCTTATCTTTTGGTGAAATAATAAACTAATGAATTTTATATTTAGAAAAACCCCTCTCCCCTCCACTATAAAAGCCACCCTTCACTCCCTCATTTCCTCACACATCTCAAGCTCCAAGACTTCTCTAAACTCTGCCCAAACACCTTCCCTAGACCCTCCCCCACATCCAAAAGCCGCGGGTTGCATCAAAAGTCCAAGACTAGCTTCTTTAAGGAGGATCTTAAGAGGATGATTTAAGAGGTAATTTCTCTCCCTCTTCTCCTTTAATTCTATTTCAAGTTCAAGATCATTTCTTGATCTTTCCCCAAATATATTAATCAAAATTGTATTGTAAATCCAATTTTATACACATACTATAAATTCATGATTCTAATGGGATATTATATCATCCAACCCCCTTTCCCTCTTCCTTTTATTTTATTAAATAGAACATTGTTCGTGAGGTGTTAATTTATCACTTTCAAAAACGACATGATCCCTTCTTCCCTTTATACCAACATATCTGGTCATGAAACCATTTTTATTGTTGAACCAGAATATTTTATATTTATTATGTTCTATTTTAAGTTCTGGAAATAACCTATGGCCATATTACTAAGTTAGAAGTTAAAACAAGTTCGTTGTGATCCAAAAAACAGCTCAAATTAACCCAAATAATCATCATGTAATTCTTATCGAATGATTCACCCACATGGATTTAATATAATTCATTATAAAATAATTCCAGATACTGTAATAACATTAATAACATGTAATAACATTTCTGGTTGTTTACTCATGTTCTACCCAAACATCAATTTAAGAATACATGTGAACCACCCAAGAAAAACAATAAAAACGAACATCCCCAAACAATGTTTTTAAACTCTATAAGTTATCAAAAGGAACATAACATGACATAATGAAACCATAATGAACCCTATTAATGTACACATGGTTCTGGATTTCTAATTAATGAATATAATGTCATTATAAAGGACATTGAATAAAAGGAAGCATTTGGGTACAAGGTAAGGGGAAATCTCGAACCCAATTTTCTTCCTTCGAGTTCTCCCTCTTTCACTCCATTTTTGATATGGTTACTCCTCAAAGATCATTTGTTAATCATTTCCTTTACTATTCTAGGATATAAATTTATGTCACTAGTTTTTATGTCTGACAAAAGTTTTTCCAAAAGAACTCTTCTTTTAAGAACACCCCTTTTAGTTCTCACTCAAAGTGAACAGTTCTTGTAACATGTATGTTATTCCCTCTTTATATTGGGAACCCAAAGATTATGAATATGTTTTTATGAGATAAAACAAATTACTTTTCATGGTTTCATTATGTTAATTTATGTTATATGTTCATTGTGGTAAGAATGATAAATGATAATGATATGATGTGACCGGTGCGCCCAGAATTATATAGCGCAATTATGAATGTTTCAAAGTGATGGGTGCACCCAAAATTATACAGTGCTCCAATGCATTGGGTAACGTGATGAATCTCATGAGTAAATGTGAAATTATTTGTGAAAAAGATTCTATCTGGGTTCACAAGTATGTGTGGTAGTTAACCACTAATACATGATGTTTCATTTTTATGCATTCCCACATTTCAAGTGTTTTATTTATGCTCCTCTCATGTTCATGATCTTTTTCCTATGTCATGATTATGCTCACCCCATGCTATATTGTTCTTATCTATCCACTTACTGGGCTTCTAGATCACCCCTTTTTATGTATATCCTTAGGTGGCTACATATACTAAGGAGAGGACATGCGCCACTAAGAAGCTAGTGAAGAAGAAATTAAATAAATGTTTATGGTTGATGTTGTATTTGTTATGTGTGGTCCTAGTTTTCCCAAGACACTAAACCTTTGGATCCTCTATGTGTAATACTATTATGTTGTTTATCTTTGAAATTATGTAATAGTAATATAAGAAAAGGCAGGGATGCTATACAAACAGTGCCGAACGGGTCGGGTGTTACGACCTTAGGCGCACCTTCCCTAAATGCCAAAGGCTGTCGACTAGCAGCGAGGGCCTAATTAGGTATAGTGGGGAGGATATACCCTCTCGGAAGAATAACAATGGCACTGGTCCGAGTAATAAACTAAAGTATGCCACAGAAATAAATGACTCAGCAGACTCGAACCAGACCAGCAAAGCGGAAGCATATCAAATATCAATAAACCAGCAGAAGCAATATAGAAACAACAACAGCGGAAAGCGAACAGAACATCACACAAGGAATCAACTGCAATAACTGCTAAAACAACCAAGCATGCATCCAAGAAAGTCTTAAAAATCAATATATATATATATAATGGCTCCAATGGATAACCAGTAGTAGCTACAATATAAAGTAAACATGCTGATGTAAGAAAAATAATACTAAACACGTAACTCCAGTACGACACAACCTCAAGGACCATGCCAGTCTCCATTTGAACAGCACTAAAGTCCAGCTCCTAAGGCTCACCCTCTACCTGCACGCAATTTCATAATGTCTACATGCATCCCGAAGGGCCTGTGTAGGGTGTGAGACAAGTCTCAGTAGGATATTACCAAGAGGTGCGTACCAAATATAAGTGTTTATCCAGACATGCGGATATCAGCAAAACAATAAATAATGTAATGCCCAAAAGTAAACAAAGACTTCACTGGGGCTCTGTAGCCACCAGGATGTGTCACTTTCTTCGACCAACGCCTGAATCTCTGGTCTGTTGCCCGGCACCTCGTTCCTCCTGACACCATGTGTCTCAAGTACCAACGTCCTGAAGGCACGCCCAACTACCGTAACCCAGCTCGAAAGCTAAACATTCCCATGGCACAATATCTGGAGGAACAATGATACCTGTCCCCAAAAGATAACTAGAGGGATAGAAATGTCTGCCCTCATATCACAACGAGCCTCTGCCCCCAACTTGACCTCCCCAAAGCTGTCTCTCGAAGTCTCCTCACCTTCCATGTGGCTTCCTATGGCAATCACCCCCAAACCAAATATACATAACCACATCTTCCAGGGGCCTCTACCCAGCAGGTGGTCGTACCACCTCATCTCAGAGTCTATCTATGTGCACACTACTCAAAAGTACCCGGTGAGTGGTAATCACCTCAGTATGCTCCCAAGCCACAACACATCTGACACCTCGTGCCCCTACGAACCTGTCGCACAAGTTTGATGGCCTCGCCATCCATGTATCCTGAGCCAAGCCCAACCTGACAGTCTGACTGCCTCAACCGACATCCATGACGCCCAATCCCATGGTAGCAAACACCCAAAGTATCCCGAGCCAAACCCCCAACCTATGTTCCTCATCACTCAACAAATATCCGGGCCACGCACAACACAACGAGTAGTTTAACACTGAATAATATCACACATTGCATAAATTTTTCCAAGCATCACTTGAAACCGGAAATTACTAAACAATTTAATTGAGCTAACTTACGCTAATCCATATCAGTACCTAAGGTCTTAAATTCCTTAAAAAATTATTAACATGCATTAACAAATCAAACTCAGCCATTTAATCCAACCGCAACAATAGTAGTCTAAAATCAGTAGTTTAAATATTGGTCCAAATCATACGTATTTTGGCACCCCCGGCCAAATTTCCCCAAATGAGCCATGACCTCTCACCCAACCTTGGTCTATCACAAAAAGGGTCAAGGAACACCCAGAGGCATCCCATAATGTAGATAATTAATTAATAAATAAATAAATAGGGTTTCGATCAACACCCGACGTTGCGCCCGGAGGATGCAACCCCAATTTGTCTACGAAAACATGAAAGAACGTATAAACCACCCACCTCGTACTCGTACGGTGAAATGCCTTTGATTTCATCCACTGAATCAGACTGAATCATGGTAGATCTATGTTTCCATAAAATCTGGCAATTCCGTTCGGAAGGAATCTGCCGAGGAACAGGTGAGGGATCAAAGACGAAGAAGGGTGTGTGGGGATAGCCATTCTAATGCGGTCCCGTGGCCATTGACGAATCGAGGAACAGAGTTCGTACGGATATTCTGGGAGGGTTTGAGTTCTTCAGAGGTTCTTGGACGAACTGTTCATCCAAAGGGGAAGAAGAATGGAATTATGGGAATGAGACGCAACGGCGTCTCAATTGCTCAAATAAAAATAAAAGTACACGACTTGTATTTCTAAAGTACACATCATGGAGATGTGTTTCCGTACATCAACTTAACCGAAGTCCAACACACGGCTTGGACCATGTACACGGTCAACACACGGCCAGGGTCCCAGAAGCTACATGGAAAAAGGTACATGGCGTATCAAGGAAGACAACACTCCGTGTAGATGGAAACATACACTTGGGCACCACACGACAAGTACTTTGCCTCACACGTGTAAGGGATACATGGCGTGTCGATAAATACTCGCCGTGTAGTAAGAAACTTCTACAAGGTCTTCACACTGCATGTACTCGGTGAGAACACGGCTGGTCAATCAGGTAACACATACATGGCATGTACTAATAGTACACGGCGTGTAGTATGGAAATTTCCAGAAACTGCCCAGATTTTCCAGACTTCTCAAAAACAAGTAAAAAAGTTTAAACAGGGTCGGGATTTGACCCATTTTTAAAAACCCGGGTTCTTACAAATCATATGTTAAGGGATTTGGATAGGGAAAATTAGTCCCATATTCAAACATAAAGAGCAGACACCTCAGCTGGAAATCTATCAAGTACAATTACAATCCAATTCATGCTTGTTCTTTAGCATGAAATATGTGTCGTAAGTCATTACAAAAGTTAAACTCTAGTTCAACAACATCACATAGGTAATCCATAGACATAAAAAATCATGTCCCACATTCAAGTGCCCATATAAATAACAAAAATTAGCCCACAAGAACCCAAAACCCTTCCCCGAGGCCTAAACAATGTCTTCCCACAAGTAGAATAATTCAACAGGCCCAAGACTAACATATATGAAATTCATCATAAGGTGACACATGTAATCTCTACACTAATACATCGTTGATAAGGAAAAAACTCACATTTGTAAGAATTTAATCAACCAATTCAATTTAAATATCCCATAATAGGGGAAATGGTCGAATAAACATAGTTATACTAATAAAAAAGTCCAAACATCATCTCTTTAAGGGAAACACACCTGTGCGGGGGCCCTGATTCAAAACAAGAAGAAACAACATGATTCAATTCACATAATTAATAACATAAACATCCTTAGGAAATAATACGGTACAAATTTTCAAAAAAGGTACACCGCAAACATGGGAGCAAAGCACAACGACACATATAACCAACTTTACATTAATCAATAAGCACAAGACCATCTACAACGTCATAGTATGACTCTCCTCATCAATTATAAACTTCTAATTAAATAAATAATGGTATTGATATATGAAACAAGGTTATTCAATCACCTCTAAATAACTTATTTGAGAACAAAAATCACCCATAATTTCTCAAGATTAATCCATCACTCACTGATTGGGTTCAAACGAGACCGACACCAATCAAAACAGAGTACATATGCTCAACTGGGAACCAAATCCACATCCTACATTGCTACCTCATGAACTTGGTGACTCCTCTATCCAAAATTATTGAAAATAAGGCTACAACCCATATTAGGTGAAAACATATACTACATGGTGTGAAATCCAATATGCATGGAATGTCTGTCATTTAACGTTTCATTTGGAAGAAAACTTCTACCGACATAATTTTTAGAACATACATGACATGACTACACATCATGTACAGGAAAGTACATATAATGTAGTTGTTTTTTTTAATATTTTCCTTGATGATATTCCCACACTCCATGTATTCCCTTCACACATGGTCATACAACATGGTGTGTTCTTAGGATTACATCATGTGTAACCCCCGATTCTTTTACATTCTCAAAATTTCCCTTCTTTTATAAGAAAAAACTAAATGGGAAAAGAATAAAAGAAAACCCTACCTCCATGTAAGAACCAGCTTCTTACAAACTTCCCCACATAAAGAAATTCATTTATGAATTTCCCTTAAAATGGTGGTGATGGAATATCTGAGAATATCTCTAGCCACTAAGAAAATTAATCAGCCTCTCTCTCCTATGTCTCATCATGTACTCGACCATGCAACCATAGCACATATACAAGAGGAAATGGCTGACCTCAGAGAACCATCATGCTCCTATCAACTATATGAATCAAATGCTCTTCAAAGGATGCATAAACTTGAAACTAAACCTCCTTGAACTAAAAAATGTGAGATGGGTAATAGTGATAGTAAGAGAGATGAGATACATGGAAGACACCATTCAGGGCATAGTACCTCTAAGGATACTATAACTGATAGGAAACTGACCCGACATGCTCCAGAATCTCAAAAGGTTTGACATATTATAGTGAAATATTATCATGTATCTTGATTCTTTTGTGTCCAACCCCCAGTGAGACATGTCATAAAACTCAATCCCTAACCTCGAACTCCAAATATCATCTACGAAGATTGACATAGTATTTTTGACGAGACTGGGTTGTAGACATCTGTCTCTAAATATTGTGTCCCAATTCAGATGTCTCCTGAGTAGTAACTCTTACCCAACTCTAGAAATATCACTATTGGTACTAAATAAAAATTTCCCTTCAACTCCTGAAAGGCTAAGTAAAAAGAATATGACCACCCAAAAATCACACCATTATTAGTAAATCCCTTCATCATCACTTCTAAGAATGAGAAGTCATGTAAAAAATTCCTATAGTAACCAGCTATCCCCAAGAAACTCCATACCTCAAAAATGTTCTTGGGATGCTCCTAGGTAACTACTACTCTAACCTTATCTAGCTCCACTGATTCTTCTGTATCTAGGATTACATGACCTAGGAAGTGAATATGATCCATCGAGAAGTGTCATTTTGTGAGAATATCATATAAATGGTGCTCTCTCAATTTATTCAAAACAAACTCAAGATTCATGGAATGGTCATGTCGAGTTTGATAAGATACCATGATATCATACATGAAAGCAACCACAAAATAATATAGATAAGGATAGAACAATCTGTTCATCAATGACATGAAAAATTCTAGCATGATCATGAGAGCAAATGGTATAACACGTTACTCATATAGACTATACCTACTACAAAACACAGTACGAAGTATGTTTGTAGGTCGAACACATACCTGTTGATATGTTGACCTCAATCCAATCTTTGAGAACACCCGGGATCCTCTAATTTGATCAAATAGTTCATTTATCCAAAGATATGGGTAAAATTTTAAAACATCAATTGGTTTATGTTTAGATAGTCCACACAAAGTATGAGGGTACCATTCGCCTTCTTCGTGAAAAGAATATGGGATCCCCAAATAGAAGTACTGGTTCATATAAAACCTTTAACTTCTATATCCTCTAACTTCCTCTTGATCTCTTGCAACACTTTTGTAAAAATCTTATAAAGAGTAATGGATACTAGTAAAACTCCTAGAACTGGCTTGATAGTGAACTCCACCTCTCTATCCATAGGTATGTCTGAGAATTTTTCAGGAAAAATAACCCCGAAATGATCAACCTATGGAGGGAAATCTATAAGACTTATTCCATGGTAAACTAGATATAATCTTGCAATCTTAGCTATAATCCCACCCAATCCACAATGCACGTGAGTCACACAGTTTTTTGAGAAATACCATTCACCATTATGTAGAAACTCTCTGCCCTATGGTGATGTGAAACTCACCCGATGGCGATAGAAATCAACAAAGCCTAAAAAAGTTATCAACCAGTACATCATGGTAATGAAATGAAATCCTTTCATCTCTAAGTAATAGAGGTTCCATAGAAACTAACACCCACCAATATCAACATGACACTCCTTTCACTAATTCTCACCTACAATTCTAATCCCTAATAGAATGTATAGAGTCATACGATCAAAACAAGTATAAAAACATATTTCAAGGCTTTCCACAATGGAAAAAAATATAAAACTATGTGTAGAAATATTATAAAAATGCGATGAAGATATAAGAGAGGTGACTAGGAAAGTACCTATGATATAAGAAGGTCTAAGAACCTACTCCTACTGGTTTTTTTGAACTGCATAAGTGTGACCAGGACCATAGCATTGAGACCCTACTTTGCTACGCTGAGATGACCCTCCCTACTGTTGCTATGATCCAGGGGTCTGACTACCACATCCACAACCACAACCTTGGCCTAAATGCCCCAATTCATTCTATTTTTCCAATTGATGAGAAGCTACTGAACCTAATCTTTCACGTGGAGTCTGAACAAACTCTCTCTCACTATTCATTGGTGGAAATTTCATGTATTAGAATTGTAGATATCCCATACTTTCTCATGATCGGCACACAATTGGGTCCCTTGGGTACTTGGGTATATTGTGCCCAACCATTCTGTACTGGTAGAACATCACCTGGTCATTAGAGGAAAACTTCGTGTTGCAATTGTAAACAAGAAAGAGCTCCATATGGCGCATCCTCTTACCGGGTGAGGCAGTACTAGAAACCAGTGTTGAACTACCCTAGATCACACTACATTCTTATTGTGGATTGGGCATGGTGATCAGTTCCAGATTCACAATAGCATAGATTGATTAAAACATGAATAAATTTACTGCAAATCGAATATCAATTCTGAGACCATCCTCGGATATTTTAGCCTTTGAAGCGTCATCACCCATCAGAATTGGTGTGAATCACCAATAACTTGTAAAACAGGAAGAATAGTTCATAACTAACAGTGTGACCTCCTCTAAGAACATGAACTCCCAAGCTCTGTCTGCCCTCAAAATCTTTGGAAAATAATAATCATATGTGGCTTCCAGAAATTCTTCCCATGTCATATCCCGATGATTCCCACCCTTTGTGATAACATCCCACCATGACTTTGCATAATCACATGACATATAATTCATTTTATTGACCCTCCTCTCTTGTGGTGTCTCAATATCCTCTAAGATATTCATCATTGATTCCATACATGATTCCACAACATGTGGTCTTCCATCCCCTAAAAAAGCAGGTGGATGTTTCATCTGGAAGATATGTGTCTGCTCTTACATAGATGTGGAAACTGGCGGTGCTCCCAAAAATGTTTGCATGAACCACACAAATCCTTCATGGAACATTGAATCTACACCTGCATCCACTATAACTGCTGGTGCAAAAACTATCACAATTGGAGGATCCATCTATAGCCTTTAGCTTACCATTTTTTGGAGAATGATCATCGCCGCTCTCTTTATATAAAACTTGTGGTTTTCATGGAGGAATGACTCTACAAGGTCAAGAACATGCCTTATATCACTCACATCATCACAGTTTATCATTCAAGTGTTCCAAAACCAAACATGAAAATACCATCAAGGTTTATAAAAAAACAGCCTGAAGAAAGAATACACATCGTGTAGCATTATGTGGTCAGTGGTCGTGTTATACCACCAGCCTGGTTGTTTATCAACTCCAAGTACCCATCATGTTCCACACACCCACGATGTGTTCCATACACACAAAACACATACAAAATTCTATCCTATTGGACATGTACTCCCACATAGTTAGGTATACACAGGTTCTTCCTGGGTAGGATACACATCATGTACTGAAAATACATGACGCGTTCTGATAAAAACTCTACAGCTTGTGTTTTCTCTCACAGGGCCCATTATACGATCAGGTACTACATGACGTGAATGCATAGTACACAACCTGTTCATCTTAAAACATGGAACATCATCTCCTCCAGACAAGAATACCACACATAATGTTAGGCATATCATGCAATGTACTATCACAACAACATGAATCTCTAGCATGACATCTATCACATCATCAGGAAATGTCTAATTCATCTTATATGGAATGGAATAATGCATGGAATATGATTCTAACAAGTGTTTATATGTGGAATGATGTGGAATACACTCATATTATCAGGTTTCAACAAAATATAACCATAATAATATCAATAATAACAACAAAAAACAAGTGCATCACCCAATGGTGAAATCAAATAATATGTAACAATTGAAAAACATGAAAATTTTCAATATTCTGGGTAACATGGATTTTCCTGGTACACTAGTTATCTACTCCTAGGAACAACTTTTTAAAAACTACCTATTCCTTCCTATCACGGTCTATAGGCTCCAAATAGTAAGACAAAAACAAAAATAAAATCCCTCAGATACTACTTTCTAATCTCCAAGATCTGGATGCCATTAAAAGGTGCCCTATACTTAGCTGGTCAAATGGCCTCAAGGACATTTCACTAAATGCCAGAGGCTATTTACTAGCAGCAAAGGCCTTGGGTGTGATAATGGGGAAACTATTCCCTCATTTATATTTTATAACACATATGAATAAATAAAAACAACAGTGGAAGTAATAAAAAACATGTAACTAAAGTAAAGAACAGAAGACTGATAGGTAAAGATTACCAGAAGACATATAATACCATAATGATGCCGCATGTCACATATTCTAATAAAGTAGAAAAAATAAGATATACTAATATCAATTATAAAAAAAATACTATGGTATGGAAATAAAATTTGAAATAGAACAGCATTCTAAGCCATGGTTGGGTCCCATTCTCTCCTGCTTCTATGAAGAAATCAAATACCGGTATTAGGGACCATTCCCCAATCCAAAACCTGTAGCAATATTGTCTGTTTGGGCCTAAAAATAGGACCCAAATAGGTTATTAGAAAAGAATCATGGTAGGAAACAACCAAAGTTCTATGCCAATCTGTCAGTGTGTATATGCAATAGTAGTTTATAATAATGAAAGAATTAAACTAGGATGTACTCAAATGTAAACAATCATACAAGTCTGGTTCCATTTATACCATTCATATTCATTAATAAATTCAATTACACTGAATCATAAGTTTATGGGATTATGACATGACCACTTAGTCCAATATTCAAAAAACAAAGAAAACACCACAACACCCAATCTATCAAGTAAAATTACAATCGAATTGCTGCTTGTGTTTTAGTTTAGCAATCATGTCATAAGTCATTACAATAATAAAATCTCAATTCATAACCATTCCCTAAGGCTGTCCATTGACATAAAAAATACTTTACCACAAGCAATTTACCATAGCCATAAAAAAATGTATCCCAAAGGTATACAAAACCGTGCCCAGAGGAATAACATATCACTTCTCGAAGGCATAATAATTCCATAGGGCCAATCTTGACATATAATCAACTCTGCATAAGGAAACACATGAAATATCTACACTATTAAATGGTTAAAAAAGAAAAAAAATCACATTTTTAAGTATTTAATTAAGAAATTCATTTCAAAAACCCCTAATTGGGAAAACAGAGGCATAACCATGGTTATCCTAAGACAAAAGGCCCAATAATAACTATTCCAGTGAAACGCACCCTTGGTGTGGCCCTTAATCAAAACAAGGGGTTACAACATTCTTCAATTAACAAAATTAATCACCTAGAAATCCATAGAAATTAACATTGGTCAATATCCCAAAAAATAGACACCCCAAACATGGGTGTGCAGTAGAAAAGACACATATAATCAACTTGACATTTAGCAATAAGCAAGAGACCACCAACCTCGTCGTAGTATGAATCTCCTCATCTTGTCTAAACAACCAATTCAAGCTAGAACGATATAGATATATGAAAAATAAAATGCACTCAACCATAAACAACTTATTAGAGAAAAAATAACCAATAATGGATAAAGAGTAAACGATCACTCACTACATGGGTTCAAACGAGACTGACGACGATCGAAATGAAGTTCAGATGTTTAATTGGGAACCAAATCTACTTTTGGTGTTGTGGTCTCGTGAACCTAGTGACTCCATTGTCCAAAATTAATAAAAATGAAGATACTACCTATTTTATGTAAAACAATAAACTACATGAAATTTAAGACAATTTACACAATGTGAATTACATTTAACTATTCATTTGGTGGATAACATCTGCCGACTTACTTTCCAGGACCTGCCTGACATGACTACACGGTGTGTACGATGAAGTGAATTATGTGTAGTTGGTTTTTCTTCAATTCTTTTCCAATATTCCCATATTTTAAGTATTCTCTTCACACAAATTCATACTACAAGGTGTGTACATTGGATTACACGGCATGTAACCCTTCGATTACTTTACTTTGTCTAAATTTCCTAAAAAACACAAATGAGAAATAATACAAAAAACCCATACCTACAACCAAGAACTGATTTCATGCATGAATCCTTACCTTCTCAAGCATGTGAGGGATTCCCAATTGGTATATATTGACTATGAGGTCTTTCATGACATGATATCCATAGGGGATTCACCAGATTGATATTCGTAAGGATAAAATCATGTCATCTTTTTCTCAGGAAAGATGGTCGGTATAGTACCGATGCGAGTGGAGGTGATTATATAGTTCCACATATCTTCTTTAGAAGAACATACTAGTGTGGGAAAAAAGTGACCTTTATCGGTAATTTTTTGTTTCTTACTGAGATATAGTTTTTCTATGTTCATCTCTCGGTGCATCACTTGTTAGCTGGTGAAGACCGAGGACTAGGTTTCAGTAGGTTTTTTTTTATTCCAATTGAGATACTAGAATTTAAATTTGATGGAATATGCACGGAATTTATAACAGGTATTCAACAGAACCTGAAGGGTTATGAATCTATTTGGGTGATAGTTGACAAACTATCAAATTTGGCACACTTACTTTATTTAAAAAAGAATAATTTGATAGAGATTTTGGGGAATATATACACATGGTACATTTTTTTATTCATGGACTTCCATAGACTATTGTCTCCCATCATGATGTGAGGTTCACATAAATGTTGTGGAGGGGACTTTAAGAACCAGATGAGGATGAGTGTAGGATTTCACCTCAGATAGATGGAAAAAATGATCACACTTTCCAGGTGTTTGGGTATATGATGAGGTCTTGTATGTTGGACATTGGCCGAAGTTGGGAGGATCTCATGTCTCTAGAGGAGTTTGCATACAATAACAACTGTCTCTCTAAAATTGACATGACTCCTTTTGGGGACATCTATTATATACCCCACATGTCTCCCTTGTGAATTATATAGATCAATGTGTCATCTTATACCGATCTAGATTTGGTTAATAAAATGATGGAGAAGGTTTAGGTCATCCGTGAGAGGATGAGGACAAACCAGAACTGACAAAAATATTTTTTTTATATCTATTATAGGACCTTGGAGTTCGATCATTGAGACCACATTATCCTAAAAATCACCCCATGCTGAGTGTTATGATGATTTTTCTATGCAGGAAAGCTATACACATGGTTTACCATGCTATTTGAGATTGTGTATAGGTTTTGTGAGGTCTCTTACCACCACACCCTACCCACATAGTTGGAGTGGGTGCATGCAAAATTCCTTGTTTCATAGATGGGGATACAAATTTATAGTTTTAAAACAATTATTGACTGTGGTAATATGGACATTCGGGATGGAGAAAATTTTTCAGAGTACTTGGTGGTGATTAATGATTGATAAGAGATGACATTTCATGGATAGACCATCCCCTTAGTTCACATGTTATAATATCATAGTAACATGTAAGAGAGATCATGGGAGCATGGGAGCCATATGTGGGATCACTATCCCAATATGATTGTGTATTTTTTATTTTCATGGATGAAAATATTGATGGATAGAATGAATTAGAGATGATGTTTTTTTGTAAGGATTTGAAATATTTTATATTAATTTTCAAAGAGAGGTGCTACAACTGTGTGCGATTCTAAGGCCAGATGTGCCAAAAATTTTGTTTATAAAAATATTAAAAATATTTTATATTATGTGCACACAATTTTTTAATTAAAATGATATAACTCATAAATTGAGTCTCATTTCCTAATTTTGAGAATGTGGATGAATTTTGAAAGTGATGTTTACCCTTGGTGGACCTAAAATTTATTGGCACATTTGCATTCCGAAATAGCAGCCATGGGTGGGAGTGTTTAAGTAAATTGTTAAAACAGTTATTTATTTGTTTAAATTAACTAATTTTTAAATAGTTTATATGTACGTATCTATGAGTAATCTTTTAGTTTTAGCCACATAAACCATGGGAGGATCGTTAGTGTTCTTCTCATCCTTTAGATGATGAACATTATCAGACTACGATGAATCTACAGACTAGAGAAGAGAAAAGTAAATTGATTATTAAAACCCCTTTAATTCATTAGAAACTATGTTATTCAATGCAATTCGATAAAATATCAATGTAGGAACTTTAATTTGTAGTTTTCACCTAATTTGATTTAAATTTTTTGGATGATGAATCACTTCTTTTGATCTGCATTAATTGTTGACAATTTAATGCACCCATGTAATGACTTTAATGTGATTTTTTAATTTTATAACCCCTAATTTACCCATTTATGATCTATAATCAATAATTCTTGTAACTTATTGATAAACAACTGTTCTTGATGGATTTCTACCGAAATTTCTAATTGCTAGTCATCATTGCACCATGGGGTTGCAATTCGACATTTCCTAGTGGTATAGAGCCCGATCAGACCCCTGGATTCAGGTTGTTTTTTGAAAATTAAGAATGAATCGATGATCAAGGTTTTATTTGGGGATGAATCTTGTAATAATTGGTGTTTCATATCATATATTTGAAATTTGAGATATATTTTGAGATATAATAAGGTTCATGGGTTGAGCGATGAACCCCAGTGGTGAATAGATAAAAATAATTAGCCAACAGATGGATGGAAATGATGAATGAAGTTAAATCAACCATTTTTATAAGTAAAAAATGAAAAATTTGAAGGTGGTAATTCCATATCTATTGCACATAGGCATGATCTAAAATTGTATGAGAATATCCACTACATGTTGTGTAGTTTATATAAATACATTGCATGTGACCCCTATGTTATGGTGTCTGGGGGTTTTCAAGAGAGATAATAATTACACACCATGTGGGACCCTCATACACTATGTGACATTACTATTGTCCCCTAATTTTCTACCCTAGGAGTATATAGGCATGAGAACAATGATGAACAATCCATGTACCAAAGCACACAAATACAGGTTAAGTACACACACACATGACCGGTAAAACCTATCTCAATCATAGATAGCTTGGACACACCTGGTAGTCCACGGGCATGTTGTGTAAATATACCTGGGTTTGGAACTATTTTATGGGGAGGAAATGTGAAAGTGAAAGAGTGGGACCACATGTTGTTTGGGTCCCCTACATTGATTGTACCCCTAGATTCCTTTTTAGGAAACTTAAATATCTCATATGTATTTCATTTGGACTTAAATTTTGGACAATGAGTAGACTATCCTATGATTTCCTCAAAATAAAACAGGTTGATGGACACCATAATGTATTTTTGAGATATTTTGAGAGATTTTACCTGTATGGTGTGTATTTAGGAGATACTCGACAATAGTAGTGATCAGGAAGGATCATCATATTCATCAAGGTGACCCCCTCTAGTCGAGCTAGGCACGGGTCCTCTACTGATTCAAAGTGGAACCCTCGTACTAGGTAGTGAATGGGTCTGCAATGGCTAGGATAGCACCCTCATTCAAAGACTGGGAAGGGGTCCTTGACCACATAGTTGGAACACTCAATCTAGGCTGGGCATGAGTCCTTTGTATATTCTAAGTGCCACCCTTCTACTAGGGAGGGAAAGGGTTCTCTTTTACTAGAGTGGTACCCTCATACGGAGACATGGCATTGTTCCTCAACCATTAGAGACAAACCCTCTACCTGGGTTTGGTATGGGCCCTCCTCAGACTACAAGAGTGTAACACTCTAGCCAAGATAGTAATGATTCCTATACTAACTACCTGAGTAGAACACTCCTATTGTACCTGGTCATGAGTCCTCTACTCAGTGATTTTTTCCGTAGACTATGTGGCATAGGGAATATGTGTGGCTTGATGTGGATGTATTTTGTACTGGGAAGATAGGTGATATGATGGCTTCATTGATCGAATTTTAAAAGTGATATATCTTTTTTCCTAAGATGGGCTTTGAGTTGGTGATAATGTTCACTCTACTTTCAGTTTTCTGGTTTGATCATATATATTTATATATATATATCTATGATTGTTTACTATATTTATTTTCGATGACCTATTTACTATCCATCTAATCCTATCATGTATTTTGTACACCCCCTTAATATTTTGGGGAATCTTACTATGTTTGTATACTCACACTCCCTTTCATAGGCTTTTCCAGAACATGTCGTGTCTTAGGAAGATGTGAGATAGGTTGGTGGTGACTTCAGAGGAGCTTAGGGGTACTTGGTCCATTAAACCACTTATGGTGGTTAGAGATAGAAGATCAGAAGTTATAATATCATTGAACATTTAATTTTCATTTTTTTATGTTGGGACATCATTCAAGTTGGAAATTTATTTTTCTTATTTACTTTTATGTTTTCATTGTATAACTCTTGAACACCCTAGAGGTTTTTCCTTAATGGGTTATATTCTAGATATTTCATAATTTATTATTATTTCTCCCTAGTTATGCATTAATATGGACTTTTGTGTTAATAAATTTACATTAGGTAAATACATTCACATGTCATATATTCATTTTTGAGCTTATCACTAGCCCATGGCCTTTTGAGGCCGTACTAGGGTAGTTGAGGCTCAAGCCCCATTGTGTTGGGTTAGGAAATTATTAATTGAATGATTATCCATTTTATGTATCTATTAATCCTCAGAAAAAGTAGGTAACACAGGGGTTTTATTTTGAAACGCCCACCAACCCACTTTTTATTTGATTAAATTTAATATTTTCTGAATTTTTTGGATTTTACTTCTTCAAAACTACAATACAATAAGGAATCAATATTATTCAACTCATACAAGAAATATAAAATTGAATCATAAACAACATTAATGAATGATTAAAATTTATTTTCCTACTCAACATCATATAAATTGACTTGATTTTCATGAATGTAAAGTCCCTTTAAATATTTTGGTATTTTTAATTTTATATAAGTCACTAGGAATCATTTCATTTTTCTTTTAATAATGCTCCACTAAAATAATAATTTTATTAGTTATTGAAAATGTAACTATACTAGTACACTATTTTTTTAAATATCTATTTTCTTACTTTTTTGACATCATATTATAGTATCTCCTTTCAATAAAATCATCTCTGGATATTATTCTTCATCTGATCAGACGTAATTTGAAAATATATTGTTTCCTACAAATTTTAACGTTTTTAACTTCCACAAATATGATATTACACTCATAATTTTATATTTAACTCCTTCAGTACTCAAATCATTTATTCATGATTTTGAAAATTTATATTTATCATCAACCAAATTCATCTATAAGATATAATACCTTAAATTTATATTTTCGCCTCTTCCTCTTTGTTTATTTATCTGACTATTGTTGTATTTGTAGTTTAATTTTAGTTTTTTCTATCTTCTTCTAGGGCCTTTATAATCATACTTTCTTCCTCCATATTCTGAATGAAATTACATATGATTAACTCAACATGAATCTTAGTTGGTCATCTATATATATTATCTTCTTCCATTTAACATACAATTCATGAATATCCCTTATTAATTTTTCTTTAGAATATATTATTCTCTATATCTCTGTAATTTCACATTTTGGTAATTTCAGAATTTCATAAATCATTTTACTATTCTAAAATTTTATTTTTTCACTTATATTGTTTTAATTATATTTACAAATCACACCACACCACTTTTGAAGTCAAATATTACTTATATAATGTCATTGTGGATTATTTATTTTTCTATAAAAGTGTAAAAAGGACTATTATAAACCCACCATTGACTCTTGAAAAGTATATTTTAATATTATAAACCTAAAATTTTACTCTTTCATTATTTGGAGTTTGAATTTTGATGTTCAATTTACCATTATGAATTTGGAGGTGACCATTTTGAAGTAAAATATTACTCTTCAAATGTTATAAATATAGATTTTTTAGCTTCAATGTATGAATTATTTAATTCTTCATATCAAATCAGATATTATAAGATTCAACAATAATCATTTAAAAAAATTTCAAAATAAAATAAAACATTATTAAAATATTCTCTATCACATGACACAATATATTTCTATACAATTTTCTAAATAGATGGAACATTTTCACTTTAATTAGATTCACTTTTTTAATAATAGTTCTTACATATCTCCCTTAGATAGATTCCATGAAGTATCCATCCAAATTTTCATATATAGTGTGTCTGCATCAACATCTTTATTCTTTATATCATCATGTAAATTCATTTATTACTTGTACATTAACTTCTAACGGTAGTAGAAAAATAATCTATCAGTCTCCCGTATTTTGATGGATTTACCAATTATTACACCATATCATATATATACTTATGGTAAATTTATATTAGTAATTATATTTTAATTTTCATCTAGATAATTCATCCATAAACTCTTCATTGAATATTATCAGTAGTAGAACTATCATCAACTAGTTCGATTTCTTTATATGGGTTAACCAATGATTACACCTTCGGATATATGTACTTCCAATAAATTTACTAAGGGATCGGTCATGGTTATCCAAAATATCATCCTATCTAATTATCATTAAATTAAATTGAAAAAAGGGATGGAAAATAATATATTACTTCATCATTATCAAATATGAATTTTGAGACACTCAAATTTATGGTAAATGTAAGAAAATGTAATTATAAGAAAAAATTTCATGAAATTTTAAATAAAAAATGACTAAAACGTAAAAAATATTGTGTACCTGTAACACCCCGAGCTTCCACGATACGCCTCTCATTGAATAATGCAATAGCTTGCATTGTACGCAACTTCGAGTTCTAAAACACCGTGACTAATCAAAGTAGCCGTTATGAATAGTAATAACCACTTTTTAAAATTATAGAAATTTTGTATTTCAAATGGACTTCATTTTTGTATTCGTAATATCGAAATTATCCTAAGTTGAATTTTTTGTAACTTTCTGAGAACTTCCAATTTTTTTATGAATAGTGAAAAATACTTAAAACAACTTTTTTAATCAAAATAATTAATTGTGATAAATTATACTATTTAGTGGTTTTAAAGTATAATTTGAACATATTTTTACCATTTTATCCAATGGTGGTCATTAGAATTAATTTAACATTGAAAATGGACATAAACAATTGCCAATCTTTTGATATAAATTGTTTCCTAAAAACACGCTATTTGTTCTGACAGCGGGAATTAATTATAAAATTAATTAATGCAACTTATATGTTTGGAATTTTGTAAAATAGACATCATTTTTGAATTTGGAATATCAATTATAGTTTAGGGTGAAATTTTGGTACTTTTCGGATAACTTTTGTATTTTGATGAATAGTGAAAATTACTAAATTTTAATTAAAAACAACTTTTTTAATCAAAATAATTAATATTGATAAATTATGAATTTGAGTGGTTTTAAAGTATATTTAGAATATATTTTTACCATTCAATTTAATGTTTTTCATTGGACATAATTTTACAATTAAACCGAACATAAACAAGTGTCAATCTTTTGATAGTTATTATCTCTTAAAAACACGCTTTTTGTTTTGACAGCGGGAATTAATTTTAAATTAATTTCTGCCACTTCTGTGTTTTGAATTTAGAAAAATGGAATCCATATTTGGAATCAGGATGTTCAAATTGTGTAAATAGGTAACTTTTATTTTTAGACATTTTGAATAATTACTGCGGTAAATATTTTATTTACCATGGTTAAGGGTAAATCCGGTAAATAAGGGTTAAAAAATAATATTATAATAATACTAAATTACCCTAAAACGTGTCTTAACCCTATTGGTTGATACATGGTCGACCATGGGCATCTTTGGGTCTATTTTGGGACCCCATGGATCCACTTGTAAGTGATAATGACACATTATATTAATAAAGTTAAAATAAAAATAAAAATGGCATAAGCTTACATCTTTTAGAAGAACAATTTTTACATAAGGTTATACATGTTGGATTTTCGATTGTAAATATTCATTAGAAAGATAAAAAGATTTCCTACATAATGATGTTTTATTTATAATTTTTAGACATTAAATAATTTATTTTATTTATGACACAACGATGATGCAGTAATTACTATAATAGTGAAAAAAATAAAATAATTGATATTATAAATACCCAAATAAATATAATATGAAACTTTTAATGAATTAAACTAATTTTCTAGGATAATATGATATATTAGTATTGATATAATTGACTTTTTTAGAATTAATCAATCTGTTATGAGTTTCACAAAAATAAACTATTGAATAGTGTCAAAATTGACATAAAAGAGTTCTTAAAACAAATATTATATTATGAATTGATATTAAATTCCTAAAAATCTAAGGGTCGGCCAAGAGACTTATATTATGATAGGTTAATCATTAATGGACCACTTGGGGGTCTCTTGGATGTATATAGTAAGTTTATTAACCATATTATATAAAAATACAAAGAGACATTGTAAAAGTGAAACTAATTAACTTAGAGTTAATACTTAAAGATAAGGTTAATATAAGTACTCAAACCTGTCTAAATTCTATTGGATGAGTTGTTTTCGACCTATCCCCACCTCATCCTTTGAATAGTCAACTTTGGAGCCTTTGGAAACCGAATATGAATTTATTATAAATTAATATTTCTAGCTTTTCCAAAGGTGCCCCTCACCCCTCTTATAAAAGGGCACTCCTCCTTCTCTTTTCCTCACACCTCTCAAGCCACTTGGCTCGTCCAAACTCTGCCCAAATAAGATCCCCACATCCCTCTCCTCCTCCTTGAAGCTTCCCCTTAGGCAGAAATCATTTCAAGAAGTCCTTTGGTTCCAACCAAAGTGAGTTACCTAAATTAAAGGAGGTTAACCTACCCCAACAAAGGAAAAGTACAAGGTAAGGGTTATTTCACAATCTCTTCTTTATCCGAGGTTGTTTATACGTAATAATCTACTGGGATCTCGTTATCATCCACATCCATGTTTCTTCGAAATGTATTTCAAAACATTTTTACTATTTACAAGAATATGGGTTAAAGTCATTTATACCCTTGTTTGACTTTTTATAAGAGGTTTATAAAGGAATCTTTCCGTCGTTTTCAAAACAATGTTCTTTTTAACCTTTTCGACAGAATTGAGGTAAGAATGTTTTTTTTAACTTATACGGCGGGTGCGGTTATTTTCCGCCGTTATAAAATCGTCGAAGCTTTCCATACAAGCTTATAAGAATATTTTAAAAGAAAATGTTTTATTTTATATGGATCTTAAATGATTTCAAAATAAAAGGAGATACTTCTTTAAAAAGAATTTTGATTTCATCTATGTCAACATCCTTTGATGGATTTTAAGATTATTTGAAGTTGATTTATTATGATACAAAAATTCTATATTGAATTGAAGGTTTTGTGATATGTTTGACTGTGGATGTGATATTTTTATACCATTCATAGTTTATGGTGAAATTATTGACATTGCGTATGCTAGTTTTAATCCGAATGTTTATGTTATATTTCAAACTTTTCTTCAGATGAATGTGCTAAACAAGTATGTTCCGGGTTGGGGACCGGTAAAAGTAAGCCCTCCAGGTTGGGGACTGGTAAAAGTAAGCCCTCCAGGTTGGGGACTGGTTAAAGTAAGCCCTCCAGGTTAGGGACTGGTAAAAGTATGCCCTCCGGGTTGGTGTCCGGTTATTAGAGGCACTCCGGGTTGGTGTCCGGTTATTAGAGGCACTCCGGGTTGGTGTCCGGTTATTAGAGGCACTCCGGGTTGGGTTCCGGTTAGAAGTAACCCCTAGGTCTTGGGATGAGGCCTAGACAAAGAAATTAACGTTTAGCATTATGCATTCCAACATTATGAAAGTGGTTATTGATTTTTGCATGTGATTATTCGATTAGTAGAATATCCATGTGAATAAGTAAATGGCATTATTTCATTTTATTTATGACATACCATGTTGAAAGTTCATGTTTAAAAGGCTTATGTTTTAGTTATACATTGCCTTAAATGTTTATTCTTATTTATGAAAGTTTCCGCTATATTGTTATCCTTACTGGGCATTTGAGCTCACCCCTTTTCTATGTTTTATTTTTCCCAGGAAGTGAAGATGTAAGTTATGAATGACCTGCAGGGATATTATGAGGAGATTATAGTGTGGACTGTGGAAACATTATGTTGTTATAGTAGTTTTTCATTTTATGATGTAATGTAAAACTTATGAATATATCTAGTCTTTCCAAGGCTACTAAACCAATCGGTCTTTCGAGATTTGATCTTTCTTGTGATCATGCCAATGTTACGAAGTAATGCACCGACTTTGGGTAGCTGGGGTCGGGGCGTTACAGTTGGTATCAGAGGAAGTTTAGTACAAACCTTGGAAGCTAGATTTAGATAAACTCTGATTAGAGCACGTAGACCTAAGATGAACTTTGAGGATTAGTATAGAAAGACTTCCTAGAATTTTGGTATTGTAGAGATTTTGTGAGTTTTCCGCGCAATACATCCCTGTCTGGATACGAGCAGGTAGAGGCGGCTCTGGCACAGATGTACCTAGGGGTAAAACCCGAAAACACCGCTTTGAGCTAGACTCGAACGGGAACTGGTGCACGACAACGGGCCTTGCTACACTATTGGTTACGACACTCCCGGGGGATATGCTTAGGATAACTCTCATTCTCTTTACAAATCATTATGAAGGGTTTATGAGTATATACTTCCTCAAAGAAAACATTTTTATGATTATGGATTATATCCATAAATAGTTCAATTTATGTTAAGTGTTTTATAAGTATGGGATTATGTATTTTGATTCATAAACTGATCTAGTTTATGCCATTGTTTAGAAATGGTGCCTAGTGGAAGAAATGGAAACTGTATCAATGCACGCACTCCATGTAGGGATTACCCTCCTGCTCAAGATAATTATAGTGGGGCTGGTGATGCAACTGGTGCCGATCAGCTAATCACCATACTGGGACAACTTACTCAGGTTATGAATAATAACCTTACCCGTATGGAGCACCCTGATCCGCAGCGTGGAGGATCAATGTTAGATCGATTCATGAGGCAACAACCACCAACGTTCAATGGGAGTACAAATCCCTTAGTAGCTGAGCAATGGATAAATTCCCTAGAGAAAATATTTCAGGCTTTGGGGAGCAGTGAAAGGGAAAAAGTTATCATGGCAGTTTACCGCCTCACTGGAGATGCTGATCAATGGTGGTCATTGATTCAAAACATGAAGGAAGATGATGATGTATCAAATATGGAATGGAGGGAGTTCAAAGATCTATTTTTAGAAAAATACTTTCCTCGCGACCATCGAGCAGATATGGAAAGGCAATTTCTAAGTCTGAGACAAAAGGAGGATGAGAATGTCACAAAGTATGAGGCTAACTTTACAAGGTTAGCAAGGTATGCTGGTGATTATATACGCAACCCAAGAAGTAAGATTGATCGTTTCTTTGATGGGTTAAAACCATTTCTCCGTCGAGCTTTGGTATCACAATCCTTCTCATCATACGAAGATATTGTCTCGTGTGCTATCAAGACAGAAAAGGAATTCTCTAAGTCTTATGACAACAAAGTAAAGCAAGAGAAGAAGAGAACGGTGGAACAAGAGACAGATAAAGGGAAAAAGGGAAAGAAGGATTTTCCATTATGTGATAATTGTGGGAAGAATCACCCTGGTACTTGCCTAAAAGGAATGGGAGTTTGTTATAAATGTGGAGAAAAGGGTCACCAGGCTCGTGATTGCAAGGGAAAGAAAGAGGCTATCAAAGTGGAATGCTACAATTGTAGAGAAATGGGTCATTATGCAAATGAATGTCCTACGCGTCAGGGAAACTTACCTCAGAAAAGGCCAAGGGATCAAGGCCAATCTTATGCTGTGACTACAGTTGAAGCGGAATAATTAATGTATTGGTGCTTTTGGACTCAAGGATTATATTCTGGTTATAAGAATAATGTGATATATATATGGATTGTACTGCAGTACTTGTTGATTTCAGTAAGGTTTTAATATGATGAAGGTAATTATATTTTTAGTATGTGACAATAAGAGAAACTTTACTTCGTTTGGGGAATCTGATAAATTGATTTTGGAATTAAGAAACCTTTTAGAGAAAGTCTGGACAGAGGTATTTTGGATAACTAGAAAGGTTGGAGTGGATTAAGTTGATCTTTGGATACTATTGTTTAAGGTTAAAAAATTTATGAAGATTATTTTTGGAATATTATAATACTATAGTTTTAGGAAAAGGACAACCTGTAGGGTGGGGCATAACCCGTCGCGTCGGACAAAGTTGCACGAATCGAACCCACAACCATAGTGCGACAGGCCTTTATTTCCTACCACTAGCCTACAGGGAGTCCCTGGTTATTACAAAATAGTTTTCCTATTCTAAATGGTTTGTGGTAAAAAATTATTAATGAAAGTCTACATGATAAGTAAGTATATTTCCTCACATTCTTAGTAAATCTCTTAAATAATTTCCTCACCTCTATGAAAGGTTACTTAAAACAAAAATGTTGTCGATTAACTTTTCCAACTAGGGATTCAATGAATGTTTAACCAATCACAAGTTTGTGATTTTCTTATTGTTAACTTTCTCCTAATCCTGTTTTCTAGAACTCTACATCAGACCATGCTAGTTTGTTTTTTCCTCCATATCCATATTTTCATAGAACCCTAGTATGGGCTATCTCGGATGACCTTTGTACTTCTCTTTCTTTCTTTTAATGTTATATTTTTATTAATCTTATTTCCGATGTGGGTTTTCCACAAAGGTATTTTCTATTTACAACCTTTTATTTTCAAAGAAAAATTTCAAATTGCGAGGACGCAATTTATTGAAGGAGGGGAGAATGTAACACCCCGAGCTTCCACGATACGCCTCTCATTGAATAATGCAATAGCTTGCATTGTACGCAACTTCGAGTTCTAAAACACCATGACTAATCAAAGTAGCCGTTATGAATAGTAATAACCACTTTTTAAAATTATAGAAATTTTTTATTTCAAATGGACTTCATTTTTGTATTCGTAATATCGAAATTATCCTAAGTTGAATTTTTTGTAACTTTCTGAGAACTTCCAATTTTTTTATGAATAGTGAAAAATACTTAAAACAACTTTTTTAATCAAAATAATTAATTGTGATAAATTATACTATTTAGTGGTTTTAAAGTATAATTTGAACATATTTTTACCATTTTATCCAATGGTGGTCATTAGAATTAATTTAACATTGAAAATGGACATAAACAATTGCCAATCTTTTGATATAAATTGTTTCCTAAAAACACGCTATTTGTTCTGACAGCGGGAATTAATTATAAAATTAATTAATGCAACTTATATGTTTGGAATTTTGTAAAATAGACATCATTTTTGAATTTGGAATATCAATTATAGTTTAGGGTGAAATTTTGGTACTTTTCGGATAACTTTTGTATTTTGATGAATAGTGAAAATTACTAAATTTTAATTAAAAACAACTTTTTTAATCAAAATAATTAATATTGATAAATTATGAATTTGAGTGGTTTTAAAGTATATTTAGAATATATTTTTACCATTCAATTTAATGTTTTTCATTGGACATAATTTTACAATTAAACCGAACATAAACAAGTGTCAATCTTTTGATAGTTATTATCTCTTAAAAACACGCTTTTTGTTTGGACGGCGGGAATTAATTTTAAATTAATTTCTGCCACTTCTGTGTTTTGAATTTAGAAAAATGGAATCCATATTTGGAATCAGTATGTTCAAATTGTGTAAATAGGTAACTTTTATTTTTAGACATTTTGAATAATTACTGCGGTAAATATTTTATTTACCATGGTTAAGGGTAAATCCGGTAAATAAGGGTTAAAAAATAATATTATAATAATACTAAATTACCCTAAAACGTGTCTTAACCCTATTGGTTGATACATGGTCGACCATGGGCATCTTTGGGTCTATTTTGGGACCCCATGGATCCACTTGTAAGTGATAATGACACATTATATTAATAAAGTTAAAATAAAAATAAAAATGGCATAAGCTTACATCTTTTAGAAGAACAATTTTTACATAAGGTTATACATGTTGGATTTTCGATTGTAAATAATCATTAGAAAGATAAAAAGATTTCCTACATAATGATATTTTATTTATAATTTTTAGACATTAAATAATTTATTTTATTTATGACACAACGATGATGCAGTAATTACTATAATAGTGAAAAAATAAAATAATTGATATTATAAATACCCAAATAAATATAATATGAAACTTTTAATGAATTAAACTAATTTTCTAGGATAATATGATATATTAGTATTGATTTAATTGACTTTGTTAGAAGTAATCAATCTGTTATGAGTTTCACAAAAATCAACTATTGAATAGTGTCAAAATTGACATAAAAGAGTTCTTAAAACAAATATTATATTATGAATTGATATTAAATTCCTAAAAATCTAAGGTTCGGCCAAGAGACTTATATTATGATAGGTTAATCATTAATGGACCACTTGGGGGTCTCTTGGATGTATATAGTAAGTTTATTAACCATATTATATAAAAATACAAAGAGACATTGTAAAAGTGAAACTAATTAACTTAGAGTTAATACTTAAAGATAAGGTTAATATAAGTACTCAAACCTGTCTAAATTCTATTGGATGAGTTGTTTTCGACCTATCCCCACCTCATCATTTGAATAGTCAACTTTGGAGCCTTTGGAAACCGAATATGAATTTATTATAAATTAATATTTCTAGCTTTTCCAAAGGTGCCCCTCACCCCTCTTATAAAAGGGCACTCCTCCTTCTCTTTTCCTCACACCTCTCAAGCCACTTGGCTCGTCCAAACTCTGCCCAAATAAGATCCCCACATCCCTCTCCTCCTCCTTGAAGCTTCCCCTTAGGCAGAAATCATTTCAAGAAGTCCTTTGGTTCCAACCAAAGTGAGTTACCTAAATTAAAGGAGGTTAACCTACCCCAACAAAGGAAAAGTACAAGGTAAGGGTTATTTCACAATCTCTTCTTTATCCGAGGTTGTTTATACGTAATAATCTACTGGGATCTCGTTATCATCCACATCCATGTTTCTTCGAAATGTATTTCAAAACATTTTTACTATTTACAAGAATATGGGTTAAAGTCATTTATACCCTTGTTTGACTTTTTATAAGAGGTTTATAAAGGAATCTTTCCGTCGTTTTCAAAACAATGTTCTTTTTAACCTTTTCGACAGAATTGAGGTAAGAATGTTTTTTTTAACTTATACGGCGGGTGCGGTTATTTTCCGCCGTTATAAAATCGTCGAAGCTTTCCATACAAGCTTATAAGAATATTTTAAAAGAAAATGTTTTATTTTATATGGATCTTAAATGATTTCAAAATAAAAGGAGATACTTCTTTAAAAAGAATTTTGATTTCATCTATGTCAACATCCTTTGATGGATTTTAAGATTATTTGAAGTTGATTTATTATGATACAAAAATTCTATATTGAATTGAAGGTTTTGTGATATGTTTGACTGTGGATGTGATATTTTTATACCATTCATAGTTTATGGTGAAATTATTGACATTGCGTATGCTAGTTTTAATCCGAATGTTTATGTTATATTTCAAACTTTTCTTCAGATGAATGTGCTAAACAAGTATGTTCCGGGTTGGGGACCGGTAAAAGTAAGCCCTCCAGGTTGGGGACTGGTAAAAGTAAGCCCTCCAGGTTGGGGACTGGTTAAAGTAAGCCCTCCAGGTTAGGGACTGGTAAAAGTATGCCCTCCGGGTTGGTGTCCGGTTATTAGAGGCACTCCGGGTTGGTGTCCGGTTATTAGAGGCACTCCGGGTTGGTGTCCGGTTATTAGAGGCACTACGGGTTGGGTTCCGGTTAGAAGTAACCCCTAGGTCTTGGGATGAGGCCTAGACAAAGAAATTAACGTTTAGCATTATGCATTCCAACATTATGAAAGTGGTTATTGATTTTTGCATGTGATTATTCGATTAGTAGAATATCCATGTGAATAAGTAAATGGAATTATTTCATTTTATTTATGACATACCATGTTGAAAGTTCATGTTTAAAAGGCTTATGTTTTAGTTATACATTGCCTTAAATGTTTATTCTTATTTATGAAAGTTTTCGCTATATTGTTATCCTTACTGGGCATTTGAGCTCACCCCTTTTCTATGTTTTATTTTTCCCAGGAAGTGAAGATGTAAGTTATGAATGACCTGCAGGGATATTATGAGGGGATTATAGTGTGGACTGTGGAAACATTATGTTGTTATAGTAGTTTTTCATTTTATGATGTAATGTAAAACTTATGAATATATCTAGTCTTTCCAAGGCTACTAAACCAATCGGTCTTTCGAGATTTGATCTTTCTTGTGATCATGCCAATGTTACGAAGTAATGCACCGACTTTGGGTAGCTGGGGTCGGGGCGTTATAGTACCTCATATGAAAACTAAAGAATATGAATATTTTGACAATATAAAACATGTCCTAGACTATCTCTAACATTTTTCATGTCCCTGGAAGAAAAAAAACTTAATAAGTTGGGATAATAATGTAAATTACCATTACTCTGAACTCACCCGACTTCATAAGATGATGATATACATAATTCCCCAGTTTTTGTTTGTCTCGATATTTTATAATATTTACAAGAAAACCATAGCTTGCGTAATACGTGAGGTAGAATTTTCAATCTTCTCTGTGATCAATAATGTATTATTATGATCAAAAGCATAGAGTGAGGAGGGGATATAATGTATTCTTCCTTTGGTTACAACTCTCCCTTCCCCTATATATAACCACCATCTAATCATTGTTTCTGTCACATATATATTTTTCTATGGGGTCTCTCTTATCAAAAATTTTCATTTTTTCTTCTTATGATATTCTCAGGTGGTGAAAATAATAGGCTTCATACTTTTTTAAATTTTCTCTATTTGATGACTATATATTTCCATCGAAACCACTTATGGGAATTTTCTATTTTCCCTCTTCCATTTTACCCAAATAAATATGTCCACTTGTTTAACTTTGTAGCACTAGACACTAGTTTAAGTCATCCCCATGTCTGAATATGATCAGATTCTATCATAGAGTAGAACTTATGGATAAAATAATTAAAGGGTCCTCTCATATGTTATATATTTAGGAATTTGTAGTTGATTATTCCCTCCTTGAGTTTCACTAAATCCAAAAAAATATTTCATAAATTTATATGTTTATATATGTTTCTCTCTAGTGTGTTAGGGTTATTATTCTGGATCATAGAAGATGTTGTGTTCAAGACATAGAGGTATGTTGTTTTCATCATTATCTAAGTTCTCATCCTGTTTTGGTGATAATTTTGATGAATATGCCTGATTTTTGTCATCCAATGGTTTTCATCTATTCAGTTGGTCATCATGGAATATGTTAGGGGGATCTGTAATGATTCTTTGGTCTAGACCATGTTGTGGATATATTGGTCTTCATCTGTGTGATAGAGGATTTCCATAATTCATGTGCTATGTTGGTGTTAGTTCACTTTTTACATGGTAATATTATGATGTATATTTTTTTGATTATTATATGATTTAAATTATAGTGGATCCTTTTGGATAGTGTTTACATCTGGACATGCTCTGGTTCATACCATATTCTTTCTCATTGAGTTTCCAAATACAAGTGATTCTATAAAGTGACACCAACTTTCTAGTGACAGTTCCACACTGGTGTTGTGGGTATAAATGATGATGATTTTAATTTTCACTGGAGGGTGTGTTGATACTTATATATCATAGTTTTTGGTGATGAAGAAATGGTATTTTTTTAAATTTAAATTTTATAGGGTTGTTCTGTTTCATGGAAATTATAATTTTTTTAAAAAATTTCATTTTTGTTTCTCTCTATTGTGTTTATTCATTTTGATACCCAATACTATTTTATTTCCTAGTCAACCATAGAAGTGATTTATTACGAATATTAAAAAGAGAGTCTAAGAACATGGTTCTCAATTATGTAACTGAAATTACATTTTCTTGTTTTAATATTGATTGGAAGGATCTGGGTAGGCTAGCTAAATATGCTACATATATCTCATCATTATTGAAAACATAGAACAAAATTATAATTTAATTCTATAATTTATTGACTGATTAATCACTCATATATCAATATTCATGTAAACAATTTCACTTGTTAATTACATTTCCCCCGCTTCAATGCTAGCATGGAAAAAAATTCCAACATTGAGACTCACACATATACTATTACACCATCAAAGAGATCATTCTATCCAACAGTATTGGA
Organism: Viscum album; assembly: GCA_963277665.1. Lineage (NCBI taxonomy): Eukaryota > Viridiplantae > Streptophyta > Magnoliopsida > Santalales > Viscaceae > Viscum > Viscum album. Next base: position 274,387,709 of record OY728122.1, read on the forward strand.
AAAAATTCCCATCCAACAATTTGGAATAATGTTCCCATATATTATATATTTTGGATGGGAATACTAATATTATATTTGAAAATTTTATATTGGTATGATAAATTTACAAAATACTAATTTTCAAAAACAAAGTAATAATTAATTTCTAATAATCTTATCAATAACTTATGCAATAAATCAGTTTTCAATCAGTTGTGTATCCTTTAATTATTCGATCTAAATATTTACATTGGACCTAATATGGAAGACTAATGATTTAGTTAAGGTTATCAGGGTGTTAGAGGCTTTTTCAGAGCCTGATACCCATATTATTGGAGAAAACAGTCTATGAACACGGTTTAGATTAAACCATGTGATATTTATCAATGATTTTCCAAACCGTGATGATGGTGTATTTTCGGATAGAGCCACCTCACACGATTGGTGCATGTCTGTGAAGCCTAACTGTATGAGATCCCCTTTTTCTAAGATACCCTTTCATGGGTTGCGAATAGTTTGACAAATCATGCAGAACAAACTATTAAGGCTGATCCGTCCCACAAGGTTTGTGGACAGTTTGAAAAATCGTGTGGAAAAATAGTGTGCATGCAATTTTTCTGGTTAAATTTCAAATTTCTCTCTTAAGGATCTAGTAATCCAACTCCTTTTTCCCAACACATTAACCACCAGGATTTTCCTCCATTTTCACCCATTTCATGCATTTGGAAGGCCAAATCTAGGGATCAAGAGATCTCCTTCATCTAGAATTATATTGAACTTTCTTTCTTCTTGTTGGATGCATAATGGTAATTAAAATATTCCTCTTCAATTGTTCTTCATATCTTTCAATCTTGACCTAGATATAATTATGTGAGTGTTTTCACCTTTTTCAATATCTTCTCTAATCTGCTGAAAATCGTGGGATGATATCGAGAGATAAGGATCGTAAAACTCAAAGGTGGGTGGTCTATAAAATATCCCTAATGTTTTTTGATTTTGGAATATTCATTTGGGGCCGAACAGTTTCTTTGGAAGTCCTTTCTTAAATTTACATGACATGATTATACTTTATAAAATCGTATGTCTATTCTCTTTCCAAATATATGATTATTTTTTAGTGGTTACACCCACAACTCAATCCACCTCATGTTGAAGGATATTCCATATTTAGTTTTTAGTGATTTTGGCATGTTTGAGCCACCATTTGGGTGATCATTTTCTTGACATTCTTAAAAGCGATCCTTTCCTATAATAAATGACTTTTTTATTGATGAGAATTGTATAATGGCATGTACCATAGATGCTCACCACATTACCAGCGTAAGGTAAGTGATTCCAAATTATAATTAAATGTGAAAAGTGACATGGAATATATACTAAGTATACATATTCACCATAAAAATGAGTTTTAATTAAGGTTACATGTCCATATCACCCCTTTATTTGTTAATGGAAGGTATCGGAGTGAACCTCTAAAATTGAAAATGACTTAATTGTTAATTACAACTTGATTAAATGGTTGAAATGATTCTTGGACTACCTACACAAAAGGAAGACAAGCCTTGGGCTAATAAATAAATGGTTTCAACTCCACTTGACCTATACACACTAATGGAAGGCATGAATTGAACCAATTGAATTATTAAAAGATTAAAATATTAAATAGGAATGGACTAACTTGATCTCTCCTTGGATTCTAAGAGGGGAATACCCATGGGTCTCGAAAACCCTATTCTGATTCTAGGACAAGGTTTTCGTAGGATGATACCCACCTAGACTTCAGTTCTTGTCTATTACATGGATGACTAGAGTACTACTATAGGGTCCATTTCAATATTACATGAAACCTTGGAGACAATCATTGGATCCAACATTGACTAATAGGTTTTATGGTGAAAGCCCATATGGTCGTATCTTTTCTTAGCCCTATTTTACCTTAGTGAAACACCTTGGACTTGGTAGGTACCTTATTGTGGAATGCCTTGGATTGCAGTCCTTTGATTACAATTTACGACATTATTTAGACTCCACTACTACTAATTTATAATTCTATGAGATTTACGTTACCTTGGATATTACCATGGAACTCCATCCTTGGATATCATTTTCAGGTTGCCTTGTTTTGCCTTTGGACCATCACTACATATTCTTTAATGAGGAGAATTCAGTTTTGGCCATGCCTTAAGTGACCTATTATCATTGAATGATAATTTCCTAATTATGGAACTGTGTACATGTTCAGGTACCAATTCAGGGATGAAGTAGGTACTTTATTATCTTGTTATATTTTATTGATTTCATTAAGTAATTTATGCATACCTACACACTGCTATATTCCATAATATGGGTCGGAGGTTATAGACATGTTGGTGGTGGCCCACTGTGATTTATCTCAAACCCTGCCTGAGCAATGTTTGGTACCAGGAGTAGATTATGTGGATTCAGGTATTGACAATGGGAAGAATATAGTTTCCAATACATAATTGATTGCAATCTGTTAGGATGAAGCTTGACAGCAGATGGCCGAGTTGGAACTCAGGATGCTTGGAGCAGTCTTTTTTATATTTTACATTGTGGAACTCTTATGCCTAATGTCTTGTATCCTTGGTTTCCAGTTTTCTAGTTACATGACATGACATCATCATTGTTCTATATAATACAGTTATTATTATTCATGTTTATCTACTGCATATATTTTCTTCCACTATTTATTTATATTAATTATATTTCTTCCATTTTTTACTATTTCTGTATATTTCTTCATCTTTACGACACTCTGCTAATGAGGGCATAGTCTGCCCATGACACACGCTAGGCCCTCTCGGATAGTCGGTAGACTCTGGTATTCAGGAAGATACACTTGAGGCCATGTGGCCCATCGGTCTGGGGAACCTGTTATGTGGAATATGGGTCTGGTATGTGAAAATGTGTTATCAATGTTGGTTTTTTTTCTTTCCATATGATTCAGAGAAAATTGATTTGAGAATAAGAACTCTTGGGACATGGTAATAAGCCATTCTTGGACATCGCGGACACATATTTTGGGTAAAAACTATGTTTCCAAAATTATAATTGTCATTCTATCTTTTCTTATTATAGTTGATATGATTTCACCATTGTGTGATGCACATGTTGTTTAGTGGTGTTGATTATTAATCTATTGTGGTAATTATTTTATACTTAGCCTAATGAAATGTGGAAAGGACCATTGTTACATGGATAACTATAGGAACCTAGAATTCACAGTTCCTGTATAGTACCGTTCTATATAGGTGTATTTCACTATCTTGCATTGCATGATATGCTTGTGATTACTGAGTTATGTTGTGTTAGTTTGATTGTTCTTGTATTACTTTGTATGCTATTTAGTGATATCATTTCTTAATTCTAGAGGTGTATGGGCCCTCATTGGTTGGGATGAGTAATTTACTGAGTCGATCCATTATGTTATAAATAATTGGGTATCATTTCTGGTGATAGGTGTATATTTAATGATTGATTCGAAATGACTATACATTATAAAATGTATCCTAAAATATAAAATGAATTGGTAGAGAAACATTATCCCTCCTTTTCATTTCTATGATAGTTAAAGGTGTGAACCTAGATATTAACTGAAAAATGACATAAAACTTATACTTGATCACTCTCCTATACCTAGCCAACTGAGAGGGTAGTTTGTGCAGTATTCCTTTGTAGAAAGTTTTCTTAAATTTATTTTCTATTACTGATGCTATATAATGCTCACAAGTTTTTTCTAATGTGTGTTCTTTGAATTTTCAGACCAAATCCGCCATGATGTCCCCGTTTCATTCTCCAAGAGGGTGGTGACGACCATGCTCCATACATGGTGGGACCTAAGACTGCAGTCATACTTCTAGAATTGCCACTCATGGTTCTGGCTATTTTACCTAATCTGAGCACTGATGCTCATGTCCTAGATAGTTTCCTTCTTCTGATGTTGTTCATGCAAGGTGCTCTGTGGGATCCACCTACGATGTCTAATTGGACCCACGAGGTCCAGTAGCAGTAGCCGGTTACATTTTTAGGGGATGGTAGTTCTTAGGATGTTGGGTATTTTCTAGAGGCCATTTTTTCTATCATTGAGCTTCTAAAAACACCTCTAGAGTCAAGGGTCAATCATTGTACATAAATTCTTCGGGATTCATCCATGAATTGGTGGGATGGGGTTACAAATGATAATCATCATCAGGTCATTTTATGGGTTGAATTATAGACTACTATCTAAAATATGTTAATTTCATAGTTATTGAGGGTTGATAGAGATAGAGAGTTCATGTATCTTGAGCAGGATTCTATGTCTGTTATTGAATATCTAGCACGTTTCACTAGTTTACAAAGCTTTGCACCACGTCAAGTCAGTGATGAGATTTAGTATGCTAGACATTTTGAGGATGGTCTCCAGTATGCCATCCAAACTCATGTGAAAATCTTTAACCTTTATAACTTTTATGAAATAGTTGATCATGACCTTATCACATTTAAACCTGAGGGATGGAACAAGTAACATATTTAAAAGATCAGTGCTACGTCAGGCCAGTAGTTCTTATGGTCCCAAGAAACATTCCCTTGAGGTTTTTCATCATGGTAGTTCCAGCCAAAGTATCTAGTTTGATAGAACTATGATGTTTCATCAGCATGGATGAACGAGTCATAAGAATCCCCAATGTGATAGAAACCCTATAAAGTGTCGAGCATGTGGATTTATGGGTCATCTTCAACGCTTTTGGAGGACCTCTCCACCAACTTCAAGTGGAAAATGATCAGAATCTGCTCCACATACAATATCAATTTCTTTTTAATCATGTAAGGAGGGGAGTTAGAGTAGCATTAGTAGCTCAGGAAGAGGAGGAGATTGTGGTCGTGGTATACATATCCTAGATCAAAAGCAGTTCTAGCAGAGTAGTCATGATCATGGAACTCCATCTACTGCACAGGGTCATGGTTTATGTCAGTTGCATGCCTTACATTCGATACCCAAGGATAAGGCTGCAAGACCACCTACAGTACATGGTTCTATATTATTGTCCTCTATTATCATCTCAACATTGTTTGATATAGGTGGTTGAAACTTTTTAATTTCTATATATATCATGGAAGGTCTCAGACTAGACATACAGTATCAATATGGTTTATTGAACCTCCATACACTGTTGGGAATACCGATGGAGGGCGTATTCCAGTGAAAGGACTATCCCCTTAAGATTAGTAGTTTCCATTTCTTGTACAATCTTTTGGTTCTAGAGATGAGGGTACTTTATGTTATTCTCTAGAAGGACTAATTATTCCAATATTAAGATATTATAGACTACTATCACTGTTGGGTCCCTTTTTCATCACCCGAAGGAAGTAGTTATCTTTTCAAAAAAGAGTGGGATGTTCAGGGTGGGAGTGCATGAACAAAGTCTCATTGAATAATTAGAGCGACATCCTAGATAGAAAATATTTTCATGGAAGATCAAGGTTTACTTCAAATTTATTTCCCTATAGCATCTGTTATTTTTAGGGAAGTCTCTCCTTCTGTAATTTCTGGCTTGCCTCCTAAGATAGAGGTAGAGTTTTTAATAGATCTTGTTCCCGGAGCCTCTCCCATTTCCATTCTTCCATACATGATAGAACCTACTGAGCATTAAGATCCCAAGTGGCAGATACATGACCAAGATTCCAAAGGATTAATATTTCATAGTATATCCTTTTGGGGTTCACCCATGCTTTTACACAAGAAGACAAATGTAACTCTTCATCTACTCATAGATTATAAAAGGTTAAACTTTCTTATAGAAAAGAACCAGTATCCACTTCCTCGAATAGACTATCTCTTTGACCAGATCCGAGATGAAAAGGTGTTCTCTAAGATCATCCTAAAATTGGGTTATCGTCAGGTGTGATTCAGACCATCAGGCATACCTCTTATAGTTTTACAAAGAATGTATGGTCTGTATGTGTATCTTGTTATGACATTAGATCTTATGAACTCTTCTTCATTTTTCACAACATTCATAAATTGGGGGTTTCACCCCTATTTGGACTATTTTTTGTGGTCATTGTGGGAAAAATATTTTTGTATTATTGTACTTGTAACGACCATGCCAAACATATTGATATCATTTTGATTACACAAAGAGAGAATTAGATTTATGCCAATCATGATATGTTCTACTTCGGTATCGACAATATCCACTTCTTGGGTCATATAAGTTCATAATTAGGAATATATGTTGACTGAGAAAAGGATAGTGTTGTGGTTTTTGAGGATCATCCCAAAAACGAGATTGATATTATGAGTTTATTATGGATTGAAAGATATTACATGCATTTCATACAGGAATTATCATGTCTTGCATCACCTTTTACTGGACTTGTAAATAAGGGTGCTATGTTCTTATGGTCAGAATCATGCGAGAAAGCCTTTTAGGAGCTGAAATAGTCACTTGTCTTAGATCCTATTCTGATTCTTCTAGAACTTGGTAAATGTTATATAGTCGTTTGTGATGCATTATGCATTTTCCTGTGAGAAATGTTGATGCTGAAAGAAAAAGTAGTTGCGTGTGGATCTCGACAATTGAGGCCTCATGAAATAAATTACCTAACACATTACCTCAAGATACCTGTAGTTGTCCATGTCTTACATTGTTAGATAAATTATCTATTGGTTGATAACATTGGGGTTTAAATATATCAAAAAATACTCAAGTATATATTTTCTCTGTGTGACCTGAACCTCATACAGTGAGACTGCATCAAATATCTAAAACCATTGATTTCAAGTTTGACTATAAACTTAGAAAGGGAACTGTTCTCATTGATGCACTATGTCAGAAAACTCAAACACAGGTTGAACCGGAAGCAATTGAATAATGGATGTTAATGGCCCTTTTTTCTGAAATTCATATGACGTTTCATGTTAGTAATCAGAATTCTTACTTCTCAGTCTTAAATGTTACCTCTTCCCTCCTTGAGAAGGTGAAGAGTAGGTGGTTTTCAAATCTAGAAGGTTTGGTTATTTAGGAGATTATATCAAGAGATAACCCACCTTCGAATTGGGAAGGGGGTAGAGACAACATTATGCATCTACGTGGATTTATCTGGGTTATTACATATATTATAGTCGAGTTGATGAAATAGTATCTAGCTTCTTAGTGGGTAGTTTATCCAAGAATATCAAAAATGTATCGAGATATCTGACGCCAGCACTAGTGGAAAAGAATGAAACATCATACTGTAGGCTTCATTACTAGGTTTTCCACATGTCATCAAGTGATGGTAGAGAACCAAAGACCCACAGTCTTGTTACATCCACTTACAGTATCGGAATGGAAATGGGAATACATTTCTATGGATTTCATAGTCAGCTTACCTAGGTCTGTGAGGGGTAGAGATGATGTCTAGGTAGTCATTGATAGGATAATGAAATCATCTCACGTCATTCCTATGCGTGAGACTTTTTCAGTCGATTAAATGGAATGAATGTATGTCTGTGAGACCATACGTTTATAGAGTGTTCCATGTACTATCATTTATGATAATTATGCTCTTTTCCCTTTATGGTTATGAAAGGGTTTGGAGAAATCTATGGGGACTCAGGTGATTCTTTGAGTAATTTTTTACCCTTATAACAATGGAAAATCTTAATAGAAAATACATGTTCTAGAGGATATGCCCCGAGAATGTGTCGTTGACTCGGGAAATTCATGGGAGAAGCACATTCCTCCCATCAAGTTCACTTATAATAATAGTTTTTAGGTTACTATTTAGATGGATCCTTTTGTGAACTTATATGGAAGGCCATGCCTTTCACCCATGTGATGGCTAAATGTAGGTGAGGCGACCCTTCTAGGTTCTGATCTTCATTAGGAGACATGAGAATAAGTCTAGCTAATCCCGATGCATATGACTACTGCTCAGCCTACATAGAAATATTATGCTGATTTTTGTCAACAACCTCTTGAGTTCGAGGTTGGGGGTTATGTTTTTATTAGGGTATCGCCCATGTTAGGACATAGACGGTTAAAGAATTAGGGAAATCTGTCATCTCGTTATGTAGGGCCATTTGAAATTCTAGAGAGAGTCGGGCCGGTATCCTATTAGTTACTACTGCCTTAGAGGTACCATTCCACGCATGAAGTATTTCATGTATCAAAGATTCTATAATATAATATCAACCCTTCTCATACCATTGATGCTGAGGATGTTGAGTTATATGTGGATGATACCTTTGAGGATTATCCAATATGCATTGTTGACCGAGGCATGAAGGCTCTTCGAGGAAAGTCTATTCCTCTATTACGGGAAATATGGTAGCATGACAAAGTGCAAGATGATACATGGCAGAGGGAATCCAATGTACATGCCCCATGGCTAGAGTTGTTCTCAAACTTTGTTCTTTTACCCTTATAAAGAGAACTCAGGGGAAAGATATTTTATAGGGGAAAACGGTAAGAACCCTATTTTTCACTAAGGTATGGATCCTTCAATTTTTCATTCTAAATAATTAATTTGGACACAATATGGATTCATAATGAGATAGTAAATGTTAGGAGGGTGTCCATGACTTTTTCAAATCTCAGAACCCATATTTTTTTGATAATAGTTTATGTGCAGAGTTTAGAGTAAACTGTGCTGGATTTCTGTACGGTTTTCGAAACCGTGTGGAAGGTGTTTTTTTTAGATTGATCTGCCTCACATGGTGGGGGCACGACCATATGACCTAACCATGTGCGTGCCACTTTTTATCAGGTACTCGGGATTTGGATTTTTCATGATTTGAAAAAATCTGCAGACCAAACTGTTCTGGTAGAGCCGTCCCGCATGGTTTCACATAGTGTGACAAATTGTGCTGAAAAAAACTACACATGCTATTTTTCTGGGTAAATTAATATATTCTCCCTTAATGATATATTAATCCTTCAACTTCTTCCCAAATCATAAACTATCATTATGTTTTCAATTTTCACCCATTTGGAGCTTTTTTATGGTCAATGTTAGGCATAAAAAGATCTCATTCATTTGGCATCTGATCCATCCTTCATTCATCATGATGGATGCACAATGGTAATTACTAGAGTCCTCTAAAGTTTTTGTTCTTCTTTTTCACTCTTGAACTATATATCATTATCTGTGAATTTTTAACCTTTTTATTGATATGATCCAATCAGATGAAAATCATTGGCTGATAGTAGAGGAGAAATATTGTACAACCCTATGGTGGGTAGTATATAACTTATACCAAAAGTTCATTGATTTTGGAATGTTCGTATATGGCCCACCAGTTTTTTTGGAAGCCGTTTATTTAATTTAAATTCCATGATTATACTTGATAGAATCGTACAGTAATTCTCTTTCCATATATGTTATTAGTTGTTAGTAGTTACACCCACAACTCAATCCAAGTCATGTTAAATGTTATGAAATATTGAGTTTTTAGTTTTTTTTGACACATTTGAGACACCATTCAGGTGTGACTTTTCTTGAACATACTAAAGGATATAATTTACTATAATAAATAACTTATTATTGATGAAAATTGCATAATTTAATATACCATGTATGCTCAACACTTGACCCTCCTAAGGTAAGTTATTCCAAATGATTATTAAATTAAAATTCGAAATAGAAAATATACAAAGTATATATCTTGGAATTAAAAATGAAATTGAATTAATGTTACATGTTAGTAGAACCCATTTAAATGTTAATAGAAGGAAACAAAGTGATCCTATCTAATTGAATATTCCTTAACAGTTAATTAATACTTGATTAAATGGTTGCAACACTACTTGGACAATCCACACAAATGAAAGACAAGGCTTGGAACAATAATTAAAAGGTTTCAACTCAACTTAACCTATCCACAGTAATAGAAGGAAATAATTGAACCAAATTAATTTTTACATGATTACATTATCAAAGAGGAACGGAAAAACTCAATATCACCTTGGATTTAGAGAGGAGAATACCCTTGGGTCTCAAGAACTCCATACCAATTCAATGACAAGGTTTTATTATGTTAATACCCACTTTGACTCTGGTTCTTTCCATTACTCGGTTGGTTAGTATACCACCATAGGGTCCTTTTCATTATTACATGATACAAAATATACACTCCATGAATCCATATATTCTGGTACGTGGCATGGTTAAAGACCATAGGGCCTAGTCTTTTCTAAGACACATTTGACCTTGGTCAATCCCCGTGGACTTAGTTGGAGCCTTATTGTGGAATTCCTTGGATTAAACTCCTTGGATTACACTCTTAACCCTTTATCATGACTTAGATTATACTGAGTTAGCATTAAATTTGATTTACATTACCATGGTTATTACTTAGGAACTCCCTCATAGAATATCATTTTCCGGTTGCCTTGTAATGCCTTGGGACCTTCACTACTTGTACTATCATGAGGTGAAGTCACTATTGGCTATGCCTCACAAGACATATTATCATTAAATGGTAATGGTTTAATTAATTAACTTGTCACATTATCAGGCACCCACTGAGGGATAAAGAAGTTACTTGAGTATTTAGTTATATTGTACTACTTTCTTTACTTTAAATATGTTTTCCTACACACTGCTATATTCCATTATATGTTTCGAAGATTATAAACACCTTTGGTGGTGGGCCACTGAGATTTATCTCACACCCTCTTTGAGAACCATTTGGTACCTAGAGTAGATTACATAGTTGTAGGTATTGAAAAAATGAAGAATATAGTTTTCAATAATTGATTGACTATTTAATGTTAGGATAGAGCTTACCAGTAGATGACTGAGTTGGATATTAGGATTCTTGGAGTAGTATTTGTTTTCTTTAACATTGTGGAACTATTATGCCTATTGTCTTGTATCCATGTTTTCTAGTTTTATATTGTGATGAAATTACATCATCATTTTTCCAGCTGATATAGTTATTATTATTCTCGTTTATCTACTGCATCAGTTTTCTTACTCTATTTATTTATATCATTTATATTACTTTTTCTGTTTACAATTCTTTTATATTCCTTCTTCTATGGTACACTATACTAATGAAGGAATAGTCTTCCCAAAAAAACCCTAGGACCTCGCTCCTAGTCAACAACCTCTTGCATTCAGGAAGATGCGTTTGAGGCCATGTGGGCCACCAAGATCAGGGAACCCGTTATGTTGCATCAGGTTCTGGGATGTCACAACTTATTTTTTTGGATCTATAAGAAATCATCCCATTTTACCATCCTTTCACTTTTTAATTTTTTCATGGTGAGTGAGGGGAGTATGATTTATTTATTAACCATCCTAATATAAATTATTATTTTTCCACTTTAAGGGAATGTGGGAAATAATAGTTTGTAAAACAAGGCCCACTACGTGAAGAAAGAGATCAAAAAATTATTAAACACTAGACTGAGAGTATTTGAATCAGACACTCTATATAATTACTAGTGCAGAGTACTAACCAGGTTGTTTTAAATTCATTTGATAAGTTCTTTGAGGAGTGAAACCATTCTATCTATTGTCTGGATGAATTCCTATAGGGTGATTTTTCCTTGGTTGAGGCCCCATGCGATGATTCTATCTTCCTTGTCTATCCACTCCTCTAGCTCCTCAGTGTCCTCAACCAGAAACTGTCTTTTATATATCCTTAAAATATACTCATTTGAGGCATTGGGACATAAAACTTTTTTAGTCATTTCTTCCTTGGAGTGGAATATGATCCCCAGACACTCCCCTACCTCTACTTCTATAACTCTTGGTTCTCTGCCTTGGTCTCCACTTTCCCCGCCTTGTGTGTCTTTTATTTCCTTACATGCACCTTTTTTGGATGACTTGGTTTCCATAAGTTTAGGTAAGTGAAAATAGTTTTTCCGTCCCTTGGGGTTTTCCCATAGACCACAATGCATTTCCATGAGTCACGCTTTCCTTTTTTCCCCTTCTTCCTTCTTGTGCGGTGGGGACTATTCCCTTGGAAACGATCTAAACTATCCTCTAAAAATTGGGCTACAACTATCATCACTTAAATTGTCCTCCTCAGGAATCAATGTTTGTTCTTGAACTATCAGACCATCAAAATAGTTTTCAACTCAACTCTCATGCCTTCTTTGAAAGGCCTCGACCTGCATGTAGAGTCCACCTTGCCTTCTTTAACCTTCATGGTATTATTCATCATTCTCTAACTCCTAGTGTTATGAGTGGATTAGGACATATAAATTGGATGTTGGGGTACCAGGGTACCAATACACTAGCACCATACTTCCATCCTTTTCAATTTTATGGTTCTTTAGTAGTGAGAAAAGTGGACTTACGTGTCCGCATTACAGGTGTCCTGGCCTCCTTTTTGTAATCACCCACAAGAACACCCTAGTCACTCATTTTTTTCTCAACTGCTGCCAAGGACATAATCCCTTGATCAGTGGCTACCTGAGGATGAGTAGAAAGAAGCCTAATGTCTAAGGAAACATCACTGTGAGCCTCCTATGCCTTATCTGAATCCATTGGATAAAGCTCAGTCTTCTTCCGATAACCAAAATCATTCTTTAGTATGGAAAAAACATCCACAACCTTGATTGAAGGTCTCCCTACTTCTACCACAGAATTAACTCCCGCTTGAGCCGTTGCCTCAACTATGTCCATAACCATATAAACACCCACATATCTAGCTCCTCTCCAGAAACTAGAATCGAGATGTCCCATCCTCCTACACTTCTTATAATACTCCACCCAGGATTCGAAGAAGACCAATTTCTTACATCTGAATTCTTCACCCACAAGAACCAATAATCACTCCATCAAAGCCTTAGAGAAATATAGCTCTACACATATCCATAGGTTAATCATATGGATGATAGAAAGAGTCCAATTTTCGAAGCATAGAAAACATCTAACCATGTTCCTGATCATCCGGAGGATTGTAGGGTTTTGGAATGGCAACAGAAGTTTAGGGAAAGAAACTTAGATTGCAACTGAAGTGGAGTCTCGATACAGATGAAAATCATAAGACTAGCGAAATAGGAATAATCTGAGACCGATGGACTTACGGGGAGCATTGGTCCACGCTCAGACCAAATCTTCCTTTGAGGAGAAACAAACCATCAAGTGGCATTTTTCGAGAAGACCAACAATCACATGCACTTGTAACCCCCAAGATTAAAAGATGAAGCAGTACAATTCATATACCGGAGGACGTAGATGCATGAAACGAGCCACTAAGGTTAGATACAAGAGGCTGGAGGCTTCTAAGAAATCCAAAAGAGATTACGGAAGTTAAGGCACACCTTTAAATAGCTCGGGAACCTTCAGACTATGAAAAATGGGCGGAAACATAGGTTGACTATCAGGGTTGGAGAAAGGGAGGAAAGGATAGGGCTTCGAAGTCAGATGGGAAAGATCCTTCCCCCTCCTGATGGTGGAAAGGGGGAGGCTGAGGGCATCTCTATTGCTGTTAGGGCATCACTGCCATGTGCCAAGATCTGAGAGCACATTCCTTGTCAAAGTTCATAATTGGAATGTATGTTTTTATTTAATATAACTCTTAAAAATCATTAGTATATTTTACTCCTAATTCATCAATATATTTGAATATTACATTCTCTTCCAATAAAAGATACAATCTATTTGACAAAGTGTGACGTTATAAATTCATTAATAGTATATCATAGTTAAATATCATAGAGGAATTTATCTAAGAATAAATTAATGATTAATCATGTAATTAATAAATAATTTTATAAATTGATTTTATAGACAATAATTATCAAACCAGAAATTCTTTATTCTAGTAGCTTGTAATAAACTTATGTCAATTGTCTTTATCTTAATACCCATATTTGAGTAGTGTGTTTTCATTTTTTTATCAAAAATAAAAATTTATATTTATATTTATATTTAAATCTTTATAAGTAATTACAGAGAGGGATAATAACATCCTCTCAATTTCATTAATATATTAGAATTCAAATTTCTCATTTTAGTGAATAGATTTAACATTATTATATGAAAAATTTATTAATTGAATAATTGAAAAAATAAAATGAGAATATATTTTATTAGTATCAAATCCAATAACTAATCTTCTGTTGTCTTGTTGGTGATCTTATAATTTAGATTTAAAATTATATACTTTCAATGCCTTATCATGTCCATATAAATCCTAAAATACATTTTATTCAGGCCAGCTAGGTTATTATTATAATAAAATTTTATCTACGACCTCTATTATCTAAGAGAAACTAAATGTTTTTGTTAACATGTAATTACAAATCAATAAACACTAGATCTCACACTCTCAATATAGTAAGAAGATTCTTGCATAGTTGGCTAACCAATATATATCATATATTTTGTATAGAAAAAAAATAATTTCATTAAATAATTGTATTATTTAGTATATATAAATATTATAAAAATACACAAATCTCATTAATTTATCCTTTTACACTATTTCAATCATTTAAAATTGATTAATGTAATGAAAATACCAGTGCCTATATTTTATTATAGGTAAATAATTGTTTTATTTTTGTAATAATATATAGAATATTTTTTCTATTATGTTAAATAATATAGCTAAAGGAATGATCATATATGAAAATAATGAATATAATGAAATAATATTCAAAAAATAAAAATATAGGGGTATTCAACAGTAAAATGTTAAATTGGGAGAGAAGGATATAAAAATTTATATAATAATTTATGTAATAATTTTAGAAATGACCAAAATGTATAAATTTAAATAACTATGTAAAATAATAGTGTCATTATATCCATAAGTTTGATAGAAAATTATATATTTTAATATTTTCAAACCAGAAAATGTTTAATTATAACTAAGGAATATAAAATTTAATTCAAAAATTATATAATTGATTAATATCTAATTTTTTAAATATCCATGTTAAGAAAATTATGTTTTTACATGTGTTTATTTGACAAAAAATTTATAAAATTGATATTTACATGAATAATTAGTGGGCAATGGAGTGTTTTATCATTTCAATTATATGAGATAATTATATATAGCATGTATTATGACAACATAAAATTCATTTTAATCATCACGTGATTGTGTAATTGATAAAGGAACATTAAATAAGTCCACAATATAATCAACATCATCATCAACCAAAAGAATTATTTTCCCTTGTAAAGAAACATACCAATAATCATTTGATTACTCAATGGCCTAAAATATATTCTTTTCATGTGTTACCATGAATAATGGTTCCTCTTCGTAACTATATATTTCCAAATAAACAAGTATAAATACATAATTGTCCTGTTTCACACAACTTTTACAATTAACCTAGATAACTATAAACACTTTTACTCAAAATTTAGTAAAATACATTTTCCGCATATCCTAAACAAGATGAAAAATATATTACTGATGCATAAATTAGTTTTCTATCTTTTTCACATGAAAAATGAATCGATTCAGGGAATTATTTTGAATGCTTCTCTCATTGTCTTCTTTTTTAAATAAATATTAATTTTAAAAATAGTCTATATGATTTTCTAATAAATAATCCTATAACTAACAATTTATAGGTTTCAAATGTAGATGAATTAGTGTTGAATTTATTATTAGAAAGTTAAAAAAAATTATTTTAATCCTCATTCCTCAAAAACATTTCATTTTTTTCTATATATTATACATTAAATCCAGAAAAAGGGGATTGTATATATATATATATATAGACACCCACATTTGAGCCCTACAATTGTTGTTAAAAATATGAAATTATAACTAAATCACATTTAATTAACTTTAAAGTTAATCCAAGTATACCCTACCCTTTATTGTTGTCTACCAGATACTGAGATATATAGAGATCAATGTACACTTCCCCACACAAGTGGTTAGTACCAAATCGAACAATATTTTATGATATATATTTTCAAAGAATTGAAACCTCTAGTCAAATATAACTTTTCACTTCATCATTCAATATTTTTATATATAATTTGAATGTGTACATCTATGGTAATCATATATTCCCATATATTTATATCTCACACACTAAATGATCAATCAGATGAACATTTATATAAAAAATAGTGTAAAATTAATTTCTAATTTAAATTAAGATAATAATTTCATTAACTAAAAAATTCAAAAAATTAGAATCCATGAATTAACATAAAATGTAATTTAAAAAGTATCAATACCTGATAACATGTTTTCTTAGTGGCATTATGAGTATTACATCATGTGGAATAAATAATATTTGTTACATCGATATTTAAGAATCATGAGATTTCATAACTATTTAATTAAAATCATTGAGTGATAATTTTGTTTCATTTGAATCATACACACTAGGTACTTTAATACCATATATAAATTGATATAAATTATCCTTTTCACTCATGTTTAATGTGTGATAAGGCAGGGGTAAATATATTCATTTTTTATTTATTAGTGGGAGTTTATTATATATGAATTTCAAAGATTTTAAATTCTAATTTTAATTAAATACGTATTTTTTTATTCCTATGATTTAGAAAATTTATATTTCTATAACATATTTTGACTTTATAAAGTAAAAATACATTATATTGTGTACAAGATAAGCAACAATTAATGTTAACAAATAACAAAATATTATTATATATAAATGACCATTAAAACAAAAATATTAAATTTGATGGTATGAATAGTATTAATTTAATTATCATATATAAATAAATTTAATACTCAATACAAATTTATAGATATATTATTAGTAAATAAATAATCAATTATTTAGTAATGTAATATTAATCTCTAATAATATTTTTTCCTGAATTTTTTTTTATAAATTTTTTTGAGAAAATATAATATTTAATTATTTATAAAATTAAATAGGTAAAGTTAAATTAAATTTTTAAATAATCATATCAAAATTAACTTAGGTTCAAATTTTTGGGTTTTTCTTTATATGATGATTTATAGTGAATAGTGGGAAATTCCAACTTTCCAAATATGGTCATTTCCATTCAATAATATATGTAATTTTAAAAGCCGTATTATTCTATTAGTTTTATTCCAATTTACGTAATTATTCTATAGTTATATATTATATCCAACTAGTTTCATTTTAATGCTGTTTATACATTATTTTAACATAATATCTTTTTTGGCTTAAAAATAAAAATTTTAAAATTTTGTATGAAGTTAATATTGTTTATCTATTATAATTAACTGAAATAATCCATAATTAAGAATTATTTAAATTAATGTAAAATATTTTATATCAATAAATATTAACTTAAATTCATAAAATTATAATTTTTTGTTTATATAATTAATATGAAATCCTTTTATGATTGGAGAATACATTTCTTAAAAAACTATGTTTTCACTGCATCTACGATTTTAATTCTAAAGCAAATTATTCTTATTCTATGAATTTAAAACAGTAATGTTTATTGAATATTTATAATTATCTAAATTTATATAATATAACAAGAGAGACTAATTTTTTTATAATGAACAGTGAAAATAGTAAAAATAGTTTACCCGGGTTAAGGTAAAAATAGGATTATTGAGGTTTAAACTGAAAAAATAAGTATTTATATGATATTAAAGCTAGTATATGTTATATTTTATGGACATAATTAAAATTTATCTCATCATTTTATCCATAAATTTCCATTTTTGAGTCTTGTTTCTTGGGGAAAACATGGGTATAACTTTTTATATTCAAAAATTATAAGTGTCTATTCCCCCCACATATAAAAGACCACCCATCTCCACCACTATTGAAAATTACAAAGTATTTTTATTCAAATTATAACTTCCCAAATAAAATCCTTAATTATATTCCCATATCTTAAAGTCATTATTTTGATCATAAATCCAATCCCAAAGTGTTTTGTTTTAATTATAATGAGTTGGTCTGAAGAAGAAGCATCGTTCTTATCCAAGCGTTTTTATTGATTTTATTCCACCAGCATGTTGTAATATTATTAAAACATGGTTTTATAATAAAATTAGTATATCCAAAGTATTTAAATGTTATTTTTTTAATTTAATACATTACATCCACTTGTCTTTAGTCAAAAAGGAAACAAAACCATCATTTGTGTGTCTTGAGGATTTCCCCCATGCAAATCAATGTAATTCATTTTTGATCATCACCTCTCGAAACTAGTTAAAATTGATGAATTAATGATTATATATTATATTTATGACATATTTTTAATTATTAAAATATAATATTTCATTTAATTTTTACCTTTCCATTCACTGGAAAATTATAACATGGTCCATGCGCACATGTGGACTATCACTTCCGGGAAGCGATCTGATTTTTTCTCTCACCACATAACATGGATGATATATATGATGATATTTAATTAAATAATTCTGAATTTATGATATTTTTTTCATTTAAGATAATATTTTACATACATTCTTTCCAAAATGCTCATTGATAAATGGAAACGTTAGTCATGCGTATGTACGATGTACCATCTCTATGATTGTAACATAGTTCATTTATCATAATCAAATTTCATGGTTGGTTTTAAAATAATAATTTAAATATAAATATGAAGAACATTTCATGATTTTTTTTATTTATATGTTATTATAATTAACTCTTTGACCATAACCAACCTACCAAATTCATTATTGACCTAGAAAGAGAATAAAATAAAAAAATCCAAAGAAAATATAACTGACATACTACTTTTTTGACATTGTATGAAATTAAATAAATTGAGTAACAAAAATGAAAAAAGTTATTAAGTATATATATAATTAAATATAATTATCATTAAAGAGTATAATGAATGTATTAGATGATGTGGACTCAAGGTAAGTGACACGTTAACTTAAAACCATATTTTGAATGTTTTGGAGATTTATTTTAAAAATAGTTATCTTATATGACAATGTTGTTGTAAATGAATCAAGAAATATTTATTGGCAATTTAGTACTTAAAATGGGTTATAAGGAAATGGGAATTTTGATATTAGAAAGAGTTTTTTCAAAATGAGTTTAAGAGTTTTTCAAGTGTTTTATGATAAAAATTTTCAATATTAAATCCTTTTATTTATTTTATAGTCCTTAAAAATTGAATATATGATTTCTTTATCCCAATTATAGCTCAATATTGAAGAAAAAATACTCACAAAAAGGGTTTACCTAGATAGTGTTCCAATTCATTTGGTAATGATGATTTTTTCTAAAGAATTATATTAGATGTTTTCCACGTTGTTATTCCAATTTATAAGGTATCTTCAAGTGTTCTATGAAGATGATTAACACATTAAACTCCATAAATTATAAATTTTTTATAATGTTTTTTCAATGATATAACTGTATTTCAAAAAGAAATAAAATAATATTTTAAAGGAAAAAATTATTCAAATATTTATTAAAAATTTATGTTTTGAAGAATAGGTTTTTCATTATTTTTCATTTTTTACTTATTATAATTGATTGATTTATTTTATATCCCTAGTTTATTTATTTTCACATCCCGTGTTTTTAAAAACCTTTTCACAGGGTTTAAGGAAAGTCAGAATCCACATTGAAAGTCATAAATATTTGTTATGAAAAAATTGTATTTAAATTTTGATGTATTTTAATATGGTAAAAATTTCCACTAATAATAATTTCCACCTTTTTAATAAGTGGGATTGTTATATACGTGTTATGAAATAACTCTTAAGAACTCTAAAAAGTTCAATAAATTTATGATAATGAATTCTTGAATTCAAACTAATGTTTTTGTAATATTTAACGATGATTCCTTATAGTTGGTATCAGAGGGTGGATTAGATTTTTATAGAGGTTAATATGTTATTTGAACTTAATTATAAATTATTATATATACATAAATGTTAGTATGATAAGAAAAATTATAGTTATTTTGGATAAATAGAAATATTTGACTAGGGGATGTAATGGTTAACATTATGTTAGTATTCATCCTCCACATCATATGGATTATTATGGTTTATTTCATCTAATCACACTAACCATTTTTTTAGTAAATAGATGGATATATCATAAACTAAATTAACTATATCTGTGATGGAAATTTTTTTTGGTTTTTTGAATGTGTAATCAAACAAAATGAGAGATTTATTGAAAACTACTATAGAAATTCATTACCATCTATCGTAAGTTATGATTTTAAACATTAACCTTGGTGACTTTTATAATGAATGAAATAAGAGAGTAATGAATCCCCATATATTTTTATGTTATAACAATAGATTCAAAAATATTCAACAAACTATGTGTCAACAATGTGAGAATAATCCCTAATTATGTCGTCATATAAGTTCATGAAGACGTTTTTTATGTGGTAATGGTGGGAAAAATATAATGATCTTTCTAGGAAAAAAATAAAAATTTAGTTAATGTCGTGAAGAAAAATAAAAAAATCACATGGTATCAATTAAAATTTTTAAATAGGGAGTATGGAAATTAGGAAAATACATCTCCTAGGGGGAAATCCCAAAATGAGATTAAAATGACTATTTAGATAAATGATTTTAATTCCTAAATCCATTAAGTTAAAGATGAGGAATCTAAAATAGACATATTAAAGGTATGTATTACATCTTGGATTGTGTTTTTATATTATTTAATCATTGGACATGATTCCCATTTAAGGTAGTAATTATTATGGAATAAGAAATAAAATTATGGTTAATGGATTAAACAGAATGTTGAGTGATTATGGTGTCTAGATATTGGGAATCAAGAGGTTTTATGTTGTTGTATATTTTAGGATGATCCTAATATTAAATACATTATTAAACTTATGATGTTTATTTTTTGTGATGGGAGTACTCTTGGATATATTTATTGATTTTTGATAGATTTTTTACATATATGTAACCCTATGTTTAACTTTTTAAAATTTTATTTGAGGGAGAATGAGTTTTTTATCTTTTCTAAATATTTTTAACGGTATTGATAACAAGTTGGTATTATATGAAACAAGAGTAATAATATTATATTTTTGGGTTTTCATAATATTTTTTTGTAATTTTTTAAGAATTATATTAGTAAATTTTTAGAATATGGGAAACCAGTCACATCTACCTTGGACAAAAGTCTTAAACCCACTATCAAAGGGAAATAATAGTTAAGGGTCTACCACTGCCCTATATGATGTTCGAGTTAGCATGAAATCAGTTTTTTAATTAAATGGTTTGAATGATAATGATCATGTTGATTTTTAGTACACATTTTTTATCGTTTATATAACCATGGGATTGAATTGTGATTTGGTGATTTGGTGATTAATGTTATTTCAAAATAAGATCATGATTTTGGTAACCTCATATGATCAAGGTATACCAATCATTTGGATATTTTATTTGACGAATAATAGTTGAACTATCTTTTGGAAGCATATATGATTTTTAATTGATTTGTGGTGATTCTAGTTGTTTATGTAAATGATCAATATATATTGATGATTATATGATTATGGAATGTACCTTTTTGGATTGAGACATTTAAAGATGTTGGTTTATTTGGAGAGAAATTTCAATTGGATCATAGAATAATATTATGTAAATCCATAATGTTTTATTTTATAAAAATCTAATTCAAGAATATTATAAATAATTTTTTTATTGTTAATTTTTTAATGAAATAGTCTAATCTTTGGGTATCAATATTAAATTTTGTGAGTTAATTATATAAATGTTTATCCATTTTGTTAAATTGTGTTTTTCTGTTTTAGTTGATGTCTAATGATAGAAGGATTATCTTTTTATCCTTCTTTTAAATTTTGTGACCCATCAGAACATCATTTTATATCTTCAGGTATAATGAAATTCAACATTAATACTCATTTAGTAAGGGAAAATAAATCATTATGATAATATTGTATTATACTAATCAATTATATTCAATTATATTATTTATAAGTTCCCAAACCCATGTTTATCGTATTCAGTGGCTACTTTATTACAATTGAATAAGATAAAAGGTATCATATCCCAAAATACAAAATAGTTTAGTATTATTGGTAGAAAAGATACATACCTCAATCACATATTAAAATGGAAAACAAAAAATATTACATATAATTTATTTGAGTAAACCATTCATACATTTAGTATCTTCCTGCATATCAATCATAAAACAATTCCTAGTATACTAAAAAAAGAAAACATAAGAAATGTGTTACTTCACATGCCTAGTAATGTTATGCATACAATAGAATCTATCATGAATAAGGTATAATAAATATATAAATGTTATTAAATAAAACACATTCCAATAAATCATTAACATGAATATAAATAATAAAATGTAAAGAATATATAATTATTAAATAATACCATGTAAATATTGGCATTAGCATGAAACATAACCATGGATATTATAACTACTAGAATAATCACACTAGAAATCAATTAATAATATCAAAATTTGTAAATGAATAATTGAATACATTATAAATAAAAATTCATGGTCTCACACTTAGACATCATATCTAAATGTGTGAGGATTCATCAAAATTCATAATCTTGTTTTTCTCACGATATATATCGATTCATCGAGGGGCTATATCAATCCCTACCCAGCACATACAATGTCCAATTCATTCCACATATAATAACGTTGAAAATGGAAAAAATAAAAAATATTATTTAAAAAATTCAGAACAAGATTTTAATAATTTCTTTAATAAAAAAACATAATCATAAAACATCAAGATTAATATGGTGAATGGTCCTAAATTTTTAAATACCAATTGAAACATTTAAAAAAACATTGTGAGAAATAATAAATATAATATCAATTAAAAAAATCCCCAATTTATTATGGGTACAATAAATGTAACCTGTCAATGATGAATATAAATTCTATAAAAATTTCATTAAAAATATTTTTTTAGGTAAAAATGTTTTCACGTTAAAAATCAATATTTATTAAATATAATAGTTCACAAAAAATTTTGAAAATAAATTTCCCAAAAACAAATTAGAAACATAAAATGTATTTTTTAAAACATTGAGTAGTAGTAATGGTAGGAAATTTTATTCCTACCTTACATTTTAAGAAAAATATTTAATTCATATTTTCAATAATAGCCAAAAATTGCCTTATTTGGAAATTGACATGAAAACTCATTTAAAAAAGTTGATTAAAAACCTAAAAATTTGTATAAATGACTTTAATAAATCAACAATATAGTTTAACAAAAAAATTTGAAAACATTTTTAGAAAAGATGGATTTTTATTAAAAAGGTTTTTCTACCGAACATAGAAATAATATCATATTTTCTTAATAAACAACTTAGTCATTTGAAGTACCAAATTGAGAAAATTGGAACTCATATTCAAAATAAATTAAATAAATAAGGGGTAATAAAAATATATATTTTTTAAGATATTTGTATCAAATAATTCTCCCAAGGGAGACATAATCATAATCAATCTTAAATAATGATCGGATTGTGAAACACACACTGACCACTAGTAATGTTTAAATAATAAATAAAATGAATGAAATAACATCATATGAAACATTAAATTCAATTAATATAAATATATTTAAGATATAAAAAATGGAAATGGAAACTATAGAAACTATATAAAATCTCTAAGTGGTGAATGTTGCACACATCCCATGGAAGTAAAAGTGAGACAAGAAACCGTTACATCAGGTTGGAATTCATTTGTTTGTGTCAAAATTCATTTATAATATATATAAATTTATTATAAATCTATTACAGAACCATAATAATATATTTAATAATATATAGTATTTACAAATAGACTTTTATGACCTGTTTATTACCAATTCATTGTTAAAATTACTATTTTGGGAGATAATTGCTTCATTTTTCATGTATATTTTGGTTTGGTAATATCGGTACTTTTATATTAATTAGGGTTACATAATATAAAGAATATTAAATATGATATCAATATCATATATATTCATTATATATGTATTTTGAGTAATCTATAAAATCTAGAGATAGAAAATGTACTACGTTATTTATGGAGATAGTAGGTTATACATTCATTTAGAATTGTCTCAATTTTTCTCAAAGGATTGATTAAAAGTAAAAAAATATTAATTAACCATTATATAATTATTATTATATCATATATATAGTTTATATTATTCAAATACTTCTTAATTAATATCTGTGTAAAAATAAAATGGAAAAAATTATGCATCTCTATGGGAAGATAGTAGTTTGCATGTTCACAT
Organism: Viscum album; assembly: GCA_963277665.1. NCBI lineage: Eukaryota > Viridiplantae > Streptophyta > Magnoliopsida > Santalales > Viscaceae > Viscum > Viscum album. The sequence continues at coordinate 274,411,880 of OY728122.1, forward strand.
ACGTGGCATTACAGTTATCCATCAGATAGAATGGTTGGATATTATATGTGATATTACATTCATATAAAAATGTTTGGGTCATAAATATCTCCTATATTCATTAACATTATCCTTATTACCTTCAATGTAATGCATTTGATAAAAATAAATCGCATCACCTAACGAGGCATTACATCATTGTACCAAGGAGCGACATTATCATATCCCCCACAAATTAACATTATGATGAAATATAATCTATAATAATGCCGAAATTAAAATAATTTCTTAAATATGTTATAGGTATGTTAAATTTATCATTATATATAGCCTTTGGAGGTGGTGTTTGAAAACCAACAACACCCATTTGCGAGGTGGATATCCACCGTATGCATGATTGTTGGTTTCATTTGTCACACCCCATCTCCCAGGGCCTGTTCCATGACTACCCCAAACCCACCTTCCATATTATAGGGGCTGGAGACAAGCACCAGAACGGCGTATACCTTAACAGGAAGGCATTTTATTTAAACATGTACAATCACACAATCTAAGAACACAATAAGAGGCAACCACGAAGTAAACTACTATATTAAAAAGTGTTCTGAATGTAAATGGAATTGAATAAAAGCCCAAATTGAAAGAAATATTAAAACATGAATAGGGAAAACAGATCCTAAAATGTCTACTATGAATCCTACCAAATGGGTATGTACATGTCACGATCAACAGTCATGTGTCACATGACACCATGTGGTCCACCTCTGAGCACTGTCCAGTCGTGCCTTTCTTAGCTTAGATCAATGTTGAAAATCGTCAGAACAAGACACAACAAGGTGTGAGCGAATCCCATCTAGGGGTGAGTATAATGATACTCAGTAGGTACCCCGAGACCCCCGATGGTCTCCTAGAGTTCCACAAAAGAAAAATCACAAAGCAAGACCACAACCACAAAGCATGGAGCAGTAAACAACTCTACTTCAGTATATTTCCATTCATATACATAAGTTATCAGGATATAATTGGCTCATACATGAGAGAATAATACAAAAAAGTTAACACCGGGAAGGTAAAATTACCACACTGGTATCACCACAATGATAAAACCTTGAAAGTAAAAGTACAACATAGGTATCCCCATGATGATAACACCACAAAGGTAAAAGTACCACACATATATCACCATGAAGATAACACCGTGAATGTAAAGGTAACACATAGGTATCACCATGAAGATAACACTATGATGGTAAAAGTACCACACAAGAATCACCATGAATGTAAAAGACTTATCTCACACCATGTATTAGTGAAGTATATTAGTACAGATGATTAGTCACGAAGCTAGATCATCTTATTCTGATAAGAGACATTATTTCTGAACATACGGAGTCTAAACCACATAGGATCAATAGTTACTAACCCTCGTAATGATCAACATGGGATCTAACCCACCAGAAGTTGACAGGTTACGAACCCCCACTGACCCACATAAGATCTGTCCCACGCAGGATGAGTATATACTGTCCTACACAAGATCACTGAGCGTTGACCCACAATGGTTCTGACCCACATAGGATCGGTATGTGATGACCCACATAGGATATGACCCACACAAGATCGGTGCTGACACACACCTGATTGCTCTGTACTAACCTCCATATGGTCTGTCTCTAACCTCTGTCTCACTACCAGCCAATGGATTCCCACTCCTAGCATGATTTATTCTAGGAGAACCACATCTCAAGGCATATTTCATACCTTCCCCTCCAAAATTCTCCATGAAGAAATATCATAAAAGACCATAATGTCATGAGGGTTCCAACGTGACAGACGACGCGTCAATCGGACACCCGGTCTGTGACCTAAAATCATTTTAGTTCTGAGGGCCAGGTTGGATTCAGGTTCAATCAAAGCTGGTTGTACACCAAATTTACCCAAAAATAAATTGGTTTAATACCAAATGGACCACTTCATCCTAAGTGTTTTGGTGCCGCAGACGGTTTATCAAATGGACACCTGGTCTCCGAGTTACATCTCTTTCAGTGAAACAAGGGTGGTGGAACCTCGGTTCAGCCCGACCCGTTCGGGCCCGCAGGGAGACGTCAAAGGGACCCCTTCCCAAAAGGAATCTTAACTCCATTGATGGCATGTAGAACAGAAATCTGTTTTCTCTGTTACGGTCATTTATTTATTCAGGGACTGGTTGGGTCTGGACCTAGTCCGACTCGGGCAGACCGACCCAATGCAATGGGTCGGAGGGTCCACCCGACCTTTCTCGGGTCTGGAACACTAAGGGTTGGCTAGGTTTATAGGGTCCAGCTCAGTTCAGCTTGCAGTTCTGGGCCACTGTTGGCCCGACCATCTAGGTGGGGCTCGGCCCACCCACGCTGGCCCGCCATGCTGTGGGTCTGGCACGACCTGTCAGTCGATCGGGCATACTGGGTTGGTCCAGCCTAAGCCTGTTTGGTCTGCCCTGAGGTGGACTGTTTCACCTTGCTGGACTCGCGCTTGTAGGATCGTGGGCTAGATGGTGGGGTGCTACCCAACCACAATTAACCAATCAACTGTTTGACCATTCACGTGTCACTATGGCCACATGGCATGGTCCGCATCGCCCCTTACTGACCTAGATGCTTCCACCAGAGGCGTGGATTACTCGGGCAAGCTGCCCTTGGCCACTGCGGTGCCCCGTCATGTGCCACATTCCACCACCCATGGTCGGTTATTTTGTGTCACCTCCAGCCACCGTAGGCCGCCATTGACATGTTCCACCATCATTTTCTTCCTCGAGTCACTGGACATGCTCTCATGTCCGTTCTTGTTGTCGTCTAGGCCTTCGACTCTTCCACGATACCACTGTCATAGCATGACCTTATATTTTTTGTTTCCCTCGATTTGGAATATTTTTCCCAAATTTCACATCGAGGATAAAGCGGAGAAGGTTATTGGCCTTGTACATTTTCCCAACACCCTTTGCATTAAATCGATTGCAAGAAGAAGAGAATTTAATTTATCAAAGACAAATTTCAAAATAGACCCCCTACCTAAAGATTGTTGGAGAACCTCTGTGATTGAGGGAGAGTCATCATTCTTCATTCCCATAACAAGATTCCAACGATTTCTTTCAATCGACATCTGTTGGTTTGTGATTTGGTGTTGCTCGTCACTGCCTACTAGAACCAGATCTTTCCTCCAAGTGATTTGTGTCCCAGAACATTATCAGAACATCGTCGCTTGGTGAAGTCATGCCAATATATATCCCCATGATCCATATAAATATGAGTGGGGGAGAGTGAGTAATGACCATGGAATTAGTATGGGTTTATTTAATAAGAACCCTTATAATTATAAAGGCCTTGCTACAAATGATTTGAGGAGTCAATCCATTTAATGGCCTGGCATGTCGTTAGTCCCAACACTACCACTTGTGCATTGGAGGAATAGAAATGAGAGAAATAAAATAACAATGTTATTTTATTATTTTTGAAAAAGTCCCAAAATATATAATTTTCTCTAGACCAACTACAGTAGAATTAAATACTCCCTAAAGAGAATCCTGGCACTATGGATTCAATGGTTCCCTTATTTTTTTAATCTGATCACCAATTCAAAAGATAGAAAATGGTTCCTTGAATGTTTACTGAACGAACCCAAAAAAAAGGTCAGAAAATTATTAACAGCCACCCTCGACACGTGCCAGTTGAAGATAGGCTCTGCCTAAGGAGAAAATGCCCTCATTATCTCAATGGTAGGCTCATATTTTCTATCCGAGAAACCATTTAGATGTTATGTATTTTACAATAAAATAATTGTCACTTAATTATTTAATTCACATACAATAACAAAAATTCACTGGTGGCATGCACCGTCCATTGTTACTATCAGCGTAAGGAAATAATTCCTTCATAAGTTCAGCGGTGGTATCCGATTATCAATATGAGTTACCATTCTTGAGTTATAAGCATTCGAAAAATAAAGATAAATTGTTTTATTATTTTATTTACTCTTATTCCATTTTTGGGTTTTCCCACTAGAGGCCAACACCGACTAAACTTATGTCACGCTTAGGACAAACCCACTATCCTAAACACATTGGTGCCATCAAATTTTTGATCGGGGAATCTATCTAATAGTTGTTCCACATTTTCAGGAAAAACACTCACACATGCTATATTTAAACACAACATTTTTTAAAGGATCATTTTGGGTTCTCCGAGCCTCGAAATTATACACCATCAGATTTTTCAGTCTTGAATTAATTCCATATAAAATAAAAAAATTACGAAAATTCTGGGACATTACATTTTCACCACCTTAAGGATTTATGTCCCCGAAAGCCCAAAAAAGGAAAACAAAACAATAGAGGGCACTGAGCATGAATCCTAGCCTCCCGCTCCCATGTGATCTCTTGGAGGTTCCCATGCTACCCCCAAACTCCCACCAGAGGGATCCGACGTACATGAAGGAATTACTGCTATTGATCCTATAACTCTATCATGAACATCGTAAAAGATGACACATCGTCAAGTTCAACTCGCCCCGTTCGATAGCGTACGACGTATTATGCACGCATATCCTCTGTTGAGGAACATGGGAAACAATATTCCCTAGGTGCATATGTGGGGGAAGAGTTAGATGGTATGCCTCCTCACAAACTGTATAGATAAATTGGAAAGGTACAATGAACCTCGGATAAGTATGGTGCTCGTGCCAAACCTTTGCAACCCTCAACGGGGTGAGACCCATAGAAAGACATGGTATCTCTCCAGGATGTACTGTTAAAGCAGACGTATAGAACTCCCTCAACACCTCCTCTCAAAGAAAAACTCATACCATATTACATCATCTGAAAAGAATGAAATGCTTCCGTAATTCATAAAATCCTTCAGGAGACCATCCTCAGGATATCTGAACCCGTCGGGCCATGCATTCAATGTCCCAATCTATGCCTCCTAAACTGGATGATGAATTGGGGGCGTTACAGTAATAGAATAGATGTGTGATGCTACATCATTATATATGAAGGATATCTACAACATTACTATTTTTTCTAACGCCTCACTCAGTATATGTAGACCAGACCTCATACTGAGTGGGTTTGCTACCATGTTCCCCGTCCCAAGAAAATAGACTATATCATAGTAATAGTCATGTAGAAATTATGGCCATCGTCACTGTATCAGGTTCAGGTCCTTCGGTGGAAAGATATACCTGAGCCTCATGTGATCAAAGTTACAGTAAACCGTTCACCCGTCAAGTAGTGCCACCACATATTCATCACAAATACCATTTCTGCTAACTCTAGGTCATGGGTAGCTTAGTTCTGCTTGTGTTATCTCAAATTTTGTGAGACGTAGGAGATCGGTTCCTGATCCTATATCAGGAAACAACCTAGTTTGGTCATTGATGCGTCGTAATAGACTACATACCCAATTCCCTATCCTAGTAGCCTCAAGATGGGAGCACTCGTCAGTCTTTATCTCTGCTCTCGAAAGATCTGCTGACACATCTCCATCCATAGGAAAGGATCCCCCTTCTTTATCCAAGCTGAGAAGGGTGTCACTGCCCTAGAGAAATTAGGTGAAAATATCTGTAGTACCCAGCCAAAGTAGAAGTCCCTCTCCCTTCAGAGAGGTAATCCTGGAAACATCATTCAAAAATATGTCCCCACACTCTACCACTACTATAGATAACTAATAAAAATCAAAACACTTAATTCCAAGAGGGTACAGAAAGCAGACTCAAGAGTGATCGGCTTCACCGTCTTATGCATGATTTTATCCTGTGCTGCTTGTTATTCCTTTTTCACCGACCAAGGAAAATCCCATTCCAAAGCTGTAGATATACTAATTTCTTTTTACCTAAAATAGTCAATCTGAGTATGAAGTGTGGATGTCCATTCCATCCCCAAACTAATGTCAAAAGTCCTTAAAACTACCACCAAGAGGTTGCAATGAAAACCCTCATATCAATGTCCATATCACACTGTCGACATAACTGTGATTATTGATTCTCCTCCCAAAGGAATCCCCATACATAAGGTTCAAGTCATTGATTTAATTAGAAACAATAGGTCTTGAGCAAGATTTGTGGTAAGAAATAATGATTGGTACCTATGACTATTACCACGACACCTAGTAGTAGACACAGACCGTACCTAGAATCATTGCTAGGGCCCTTAAATCACCCACCTTGACCGCTTGAAGCTACTCCCTTCCCTTGTCCTCCAGCTCCCTGAGCCTGGTGGAGACCACATTGGGGTGGTGGTTGTAATGTGTTGAAATATATACCACCTCATGCTGCTCTCCTAGATCCACTTCCGCATATAATTCCATACAGATTCATCTGTCCCTATGACTTCATCTTCCCAAAATATTTTACATACCCAAGTCTCTGATACTGACGTCTGTTTTCTTGATTTCCCACTACTAACATTCACTAGCGGTATATGCTCAATCAAAGAACATTCAACCATAATGATTCTATCTAGCACTCTAACATTAGAATGAATATGTTGGGGAATTGTGATGCTCTGATGTCCCTAAACACACCTCGCTCGGAGGTCCGAGCCCTAAATCACTGATTGTATTATATTCATCCAGTACCTGGGATGGTCAGTATGCCACGATGAATACTCAACTACAGACATGTTATCCTAGAAAATTGGTATAATATCTAGGGAACACTCGCAATTTAGCTTTTTATTGCAAGAGACCCCTACTCTAACGATGTTTACCAATCTTGTCTACTAAAAATTCACCTCATCGGAAGATCAGGGTAATCCAAACCCTCTCATCATCCTACAGAGCCACGTAGAATGCTTTCTACTAGGACCACCATCAGTTCAAATGGTGCCCGGGATAGATGGAAACTCAGTCACCTCCTCAATCCATTCTTTATCCACCTGTTTGTCGGGATCTCCTTATAACCTGATGTGTATCTAATGTTGAAACACGTGTAAGGCACTTAGCCTACATGAGTCCTTTACCGGTACCATTGGTTCTAACTTCTGACCAAAGGAGATTGATATAGCTGGCACACTACCTGATGATACCATATCAGGAAGCGATCCATGTACCGAAGCCTCATCAATATGTGAACCATCCTCATGGTCACTCAGAAATAAAGACTAGTAGCTAGGATCACCATCTAATCTACTGGTTCCCCAACTAGGTAGAAAACAATACCCACAACCTCCAGCAATTTCTCAGCTGCCTGGGTATCTATCTCACCTTGAAACCTTGGAGGCCTATGTCGCCGTAACACATGAAACAAACTCAGTCTGCATGAATGGTACACTGGTAGCATCTACTTCCCAATGGGTGATGGTTCTACAGGTGCACCACCCGAAGGTGCTAAAACAGCAAGAGGGCCCTGTACAGAAGTCTCATCACTCAGGGGGCCATTATCATGTACTCTCTTGGGAATCCTAGTAGATTTTATACATGGAATCATCTTGATAAGGAATAGGAGAACCATATTTAATATATATACCTATTAGAAAGACTGAAAGAGATAATAAGATATATTTTTAAAAAAAACACAAACAATCAGTGTTTTAATGCACTGAGTTGGAAATCATATTTTAGGGTCTTAGTGTATAGATAGATTAGTCGCCACCCAAAACATGATTCCCCAAACTGAACACCACACTTGTATCACTTAACACTATTTCCATGTCCAAAATATCACAGTCCTTGTTTTTTGGTAGAACTGAATCCTCTAATACAACATTGTCATGACCTATCCCCTGAGGCCCATGCTATGACTACCCCAAGCCTGCCTTGTAACGGCCCTACCCCAGTTACCCAGAGTCGGTGCATTATTACGTAACATTGGCATGATCACAAAAGATCAAGTCTCAAAAGACCGATTAGTTTAGTAGCCTTTGAAACACAAGATTCATTCATAAATGTTACATTACATCATAATGTGAAAATCACAATAACATAGTCTCCATAGTCGACACTCTTATCCCCTTCAGGCTATCCCTGTAGGTCAGTCAAAAAATATTTCTTCACATCCTTGGAAAATAAAACATAGAAAGGGGTGATCTCAGATTCTTAGTAAGGATAACAATACATCGGAAACTTTCACAAATAAAAATAAAAATTTAAGGCAATGTATAACTAAAAAAAGCCTTTTAAACATGAACATCAGCATAATATGGAAAAAATAAAATGAAATAATTCCATTTACTTATTCACATGGATATTCTACAAGTTTAATAATCACATGAAATATCAATAACCACTTTCATAATGATGGAATTCATAATTCCAGACTATAATAACCACGTACCAAGGCCTCGTGCCAAGACTACAAATAAGATTTTGTCAATGCCTCATGACAAGACACTATTTTGTCTCATGAGACCTAATGATGAATCAAGGAGCTTTATCGGTCTCCCCTGTCACTTATTATGTCCAATGCATTCCTTATATGAAATGGTTTAAACATATCATAAACCATAACAAAATTGTATCACATAAAACATGAAAAAAGGAAACATAACATTTCCCCATTTCAATCACAAGATATCAATACATCACATTGATATAATAAAAACATTACCAAAACCATTTGAAAAGAATATTAAAACTAGTTATTTTTTTTAAAAAAGTTATGGCTTGTAGAGGAAGCTGAAACTCAAATAATGGTCATAGTGGCGGAGAAGTCATTGTCACCGCATACCTAAGACAAAACATTTCTTTTGTCATTTAGAAAAAATTCTTCTTATAAAAAGATTATTTTTGAATAAATGTAAAAGTCAAAGGGGTTTATACACCGTATAAAAGAAAGTTGTGTATAAAACAAAATATGCCTCAATGAAAGGAGATTGAGACGAAGTCCCTCACCTCGTGTCCGACTTGACTCGATCATTCATTAACCTCCAGAATAATAAAATAGAGTTAAATTACACGTTTTTAAGAACCTTATTCAAGTTCATTATTCCTTTTATATCACTTATTACCATGTTATGAACATTATGTAATTATTTAAGTTAATAACGGTCGTTTTTTCGATCTTTGGTACTTGAGTCAAAAATAAACATCTTATAATTACAAGTTGTTCATGCTGTAAAATATCCATTATATCCATAATTATATTCATGATTTAGATATCATATATATCATATATATCATATATATACAGTATATATATGAATTTATAATATTACATAAATTTTAGAGGTAAGAAATGAAATGCACCCTTCATAGAGACGGAAAGTTGTACGTACCCATGAATGCTAATTTTATTTCTATTTAGTATTTTATAGAATGAAATTATAATGATATAAAGGTTTATTATAATTCCAGTATAATATTATATATAATATCATTTACCCCATCCATAACACGTCCCACATACGACATTAACGATTCAAATCACTTTGAGGGGGCGGTAGTCCGCACTTCCTAAAATGAAATTATTGCATTTACCCATAATGGAAATCATAATGGTTTTCCATAAATTAAAAATAAAGAAGAATAATGAAAACATAAACATAATATATATCATATATAAATATAGTGATATCTTAATGGCCACCATGAGATGTGTTAAAAGAAGTTTGAACGTTCATTGTTTCGTGAGGTTGTAATTCACCACAAACAAAAACAATAAGTTCTATAACCATTAGACGAATGTGTGTGTAAGTTTAAATCAAATAATTCTCATAAAAACATAGTACTATATTGAATATACTAGTTTTGTTACAAAATAAAGGAATAAAATGAGTTTAATGGGTTGTATATGTGAAATAAAACAAAAGAACATAAGAGAAAACATTACCTTAAAATCAGGTAACTCTTTTTGATTTGAGCCAAAGGCTTCCTTGATAAGATTTCTTCCCAAATTGAGGCTTCTAGAAGTAATAGAGGGACGTTTAGAGAGTATTTGGTCATAGGTTGGCCGAGAAAAATGGCTTGAAGGTGTGAATAAGGTGCAAGAGGTGGGGGCCTTTTATAAGGGGAGAGGAGGGGAACTCTTGGAAAGTCAAGAAATGTTACTTTATTATATAACGAGTTTCTGATTTTAAATGTCCTAAAATTATATATTTCTAGGATAAGGAGATAAGGGTTTTAAATATACCCATACAGTAGGTTTTATACAAGTGTAAGTCTTATATTTTACCTTATATGTTCATTTTATTTAAATTGTTCATTAATGAGGTAATCACTTCATCATCATGGTGTCATAGATACATTTATTTATATAGTTCCTAAAAATTATATAAAAATTACCATGATTTAATAAATAGCTTAAGATTTACATTGAATATTTATAGTCTAAAAGTTATCTTATATATCCCCATGTAATAATTGTTTTAGTAAAACAACACATGTTTGGGACAATTTAATTTTTACTTTAAAAAAAGTTATTAATGTCATTTTCTTACCCATGTGGCTCCATGGGGTCCCCAAGTTGACCCATGGATTGTCTTGGTAGGCCACGACTCATCCAATAAGGTTATGACAAGTGTAAAGGTAATTTCATATTATTAAAACATTATATTTACCTTAAATTACACTAATTACCTTTAATCGCGATTAATAGAACTTAAAAGTTACTATTCGCCAAAAATTATTTTAATCTCATTGAACCAAATTTTTCTTCTTAATGAAAATTATGTATGTCGGATTTTTGAAATTCAAATCACAGAGGAGATAAAATTTCATTTAAATGAAAAATCCGTTTTTTAACTACCACTTAGTGGTTTCACTATTCATCAAAAATCGATGTTTTTCAGAATAATTCCAAAAATTCACCCTAAGCTATAATTGATATAATGAATTCCAAAATGATATCTGTTTTGCAAAATTCCAAACATATAATTTGCATTAATTAATATGATAACTAATTCCTGTTGTCAAAATAAATAGTGTGTTTTTAAGAAACAATATCGATCAAAAGATTCAGAATTGTTTATGTCCAATTTCAAAGTGAAATAAATTCTAATAACCACCGTTGGATAAAATGGTAAAATCATATTCTAATTATACATTAAAACCACTCAATAGTATAATTTATCACGATTAATTATTTTGATTACAAAATTTGGTTATAATTAAAATTTAGTAATTTTTACTATTCATCAAAATATAAAAGTCATCCGAAATGTTCCAAAATTTCACCCTAGGATAAATTCAATATTCCAAATCCAAAAATGAAGTACATTTTGAATGATTAAGTTTATAAAATTTAAGAAAGTGGGTATTACTATTCGTAACGGCTAGTTTGATTGGTCACGGTGTGTTAGAATCTCGAACTTGCATACAATGCAAGCTATTGCATTATTGAAAGAGAAGTGTACCGTGTAAACTTGGGGTGTTACATTCTCCCCTCATTCAATAAATTGTGTCCTTGAAATTTGAAATTTTTCTTCAAAAATAATAGGTGGAATATAGAAAATAACTTTTTAGAAAACCCACATCAAAAATAGGGCTACTAAAAATATAACATTAAAAGAAAGAAAGAGAAGTACAGAGGTCACCCGAGATAGCCCATATTTGGATTATATAAAAACTTGGTTATGGAGGAGAAACCAACCATCTGGGTCTGATGGAGAGTTGTAGAAAACAAGATTAGTATAATTTTAACTACAAGAAAATCACAAAGTTGTGATTGGTTAAACGGTCATTGAATGCCCAGTAGGAAAAGTTAACCGACAACGTTTTTAATTTAATTTACCTTTCATAAAGTTGATGATTTTATTTGGGAGATTTACTAAGAATGTAAGGAAATATACTTACTTGTCATGCAGACTTTCATTATTTAATAAATTTTTACCACAAACTCATCTTTCACTCCAAAATGTAATATAACTCAAAAATATTCTATTTATCCTAACCGTATAGGGTTAAAAAATAATCTTTAGAAATGATTTAACATTAAAAAATAATATCTAAGGTTCAACTTAATCCATTCCAACCTTTATAGTTATCCAAAATACCTTTGTCCAGACTTTTTTCTAAAAGGTATCTAAATTCAAAAATCAATTGTAACATCAGATTCCCAAAACAAAGTAATGTTTCTCTTATTGTCTAATTACCTTCATCATATTAAAACCTTAATGAAAAAAACAAGTACTATAGTACAATCCTTATACATATCACATAATTTTTATTACCATAATATATTTTGTGAGTCCAAAAACACAAATACAATAATTATTCCACTTCAACTGTAGTAACAACATAAGATTGGCCTTTCTCCATTGGCCTTTCCTAAGGCCTGTTTCCTTGGTTCTTAGGGAATTCATTTCCATAATGCCCTATTTCTCTAAAATTTGAGCATTCAACATTGATAGCCTCTTTCTTTCCCTTGCAATGACGAGCCTGGTGACCTTTTTATCCGTATTTATAACAAACTACCATTCCTTTTAGGAGTGTACTGGGGTGATTCTTTTCAAAATTATCTCATAATGGAAAATCCTTCTTTTCCTTTTTCCCTTTATCTGTCTCTTATTCCACCGTTCTCTTCTTCTCTTTATTTACTTTATTGTCAAAATATTTAAAGAATTCCTTTTCTATCTTGATAGAACACGAGACTATATCTTGGTATGTTGAGAAAGATTGTGATACTAAATATCGATGGAAAAATGGTTTTAAACCATCAAAGAAATGATCAATATTAATTATTGGGTTATGTATATAATCTACATCATAACCTACTAACCTCGAAAAGTTGGCCTTATAATTTGCGACAATCTCATCCTCATTTTATCTCAGACTCAGAAATTGTCTTTCCATATCTACTCAATGGTCACGAGGAAAGTATTTTTCTATGAAAATATCTTTTAACTCCTTCCATTCCATATTTGATAATTCAACATCTTCCATTGTGTTTTGAATCAATGACCACCATTAATCAGCATCTCGAGTGAGGCGGTAAACTGCTATGATAACCTTTTCCCTTTCACTACTTCCCAAGGCATGGAATATTTTCTCTATGGAATTTATCCATTACTGAGCTACTAAGGTATTTGTATTACCATTTAATGTTGGTGGTTATTTCTTCATGAAGCGGTCTAACATTGATCCTCCACGTTGCGGATCGGGGTGCTCCATAGGAGTAAGGTTATTATTCATAACATGAGTGAGTTGTCCCAATATAGTGATAAGTTGATCAGCCCTAGTTGTATCACCAGCACCACTATAATTATCTTGAGCCGAAGGGAAATCCCTATATAGAGTGTGTGCATTAATACGGTTTCCATTCCTTCCACTCGGTGCCATTTCTAAACAATGGAATAAACTAGATCAGTTTATGAATCAAAATACATAATTCCATACCTGTAAAACACTTCACATAAATTGAATACTTTATGGATATAATCCATAATCATAAAAATGTTTTCTTTGAGGAAGTATATATACTCATAAACCCTTAAGAATGGTTTGTAAGGAAAAATGAGAATTATCCAAAGAATATCCCTCACGAGTGTCGTAACCAAGAGTGCAGCAAGGCCCGTTTTCGTGCACCAGTTCCCGTTCGAGTCTAGCTCAAAGATGTGTTTTTGGGTTTTACCCCTAGGTACATCTATGCCAAAGCCGCCTCAACCTTCTCGTATCCAGACAGGGATATATTTATCAAAAAACTAATATAATATCTATAATACAAATATTCTAGGAATTTCTTCTATACTAATCCTCAAAGTCTATCTTAGGGCAATGTACTCTAATCAGATTTTATCTAATTCTAGCTTCAAGGTTAGTACTAAACTACCTCTAATACCAACTGTAATTCCCCGACCCCAGTTACCCAGAGTTGGTGCATTGTTACGTAACATTGTCATGATCATAAAAGATCATGTCTTGAAATACCAATTAGATTAGTAGCCTTGGAAACACTAGATACATTCATAAATGTTACATTACATTATAAAGTGAAAAATCACAATAACATAGTATCCATAGTCCACACTCATATCCTCTTCAGAATATCCCTTTAAGTCAGTCATAAAATATTTCTTCACATCCTGGGAAAATAAAACATAGAAAGGTGTGAGCACAGATGCTCAGTAAGGATAACAATACAATGAAAAATTTCATAAATAAACATAAACATTTAAGGAAATGTATAACTAAAAAAAGCGTTTTAAACTTGAACTTCAGCATAATATGGAAAAAAATGAAATAATGCAATTTAATTATTCACATTGATATTCAACTAGTTGAATAATCACATGCAATATCAATAACCACTTTCATAATGATGGAATGCATAATGTCAGACTATCATAACCACGTAGCGAAGGCCTCATTCCAAGACTACAAATAAAATTTTATCAAGGCCTCTTGACAAGACACTAGTTTGTCTCATGAGACCTACCTATGCATCACAGAGCTATAGAGGGCTCCACCCATCACTCATTATGTCCAATGCCTTCCTTATATGAAAAGGTTTAAACATATCATAAACCATAACATAATTGTATCACATAAAATATTCAAAAAGGAAACATAACATTTACCCATTTCAATAACAAGATATCCATACATCACCTTGATATAATAAAAACATTATCAAAACCGTTTTAAAATATTATTAAACCATGGTATTTATTTTTTTAAAAATGTTATGGCTTGTAGAGGAAGCCGAAACTCAAATAATGGTCACAGCGGAAGAGAAGTTGTTGTTGCCACATACGTAAGACAAAAAATGCCTTTTTTATTTAAGAAAAACACTTCGTATAAAAATATTTTTTTTGAATAAAACTAAAATTCAAAGGGGTTTATACACCGTATAAAAGAAAGTTTAGTATAAAACAAAATATGCCTCAATGAAAGAAGATTGAGACGAAGTCCCTTACCTCGTGTCCGACTTGACTCGATCATTCATTAACCTCCTGAATAATAAACTAGAGTTAATTTCTACTTTCTTAAGAACCTTTTTCAATTTAATTATTCCTTTTATATCACTTATTACCATGTTATGAAAATTATTTAATTATTTATGTTAATTACGGTCGTTTTGTCGATCTTTGGTACTTGAGTTAAAAATAAACTTCTTATAATTACAAGTTGTTGATGTGGTAAAATATCAATTATATCCAGAATTATATTAATGATGTAGATATCATATATATCATATATATAAAGTATATATAGGCATTTATATTATTACATCACTTTTATAGGTAGGAAATGAAATGCACCGTTCATGGAGATGGTAAGCTTTACGTACGCATGAACGCTACTTTCATTAATATTTAGTATTTAATGGAATGAAATCATAATTATATAAAGGTGTATTATAATTCAAGTATAATATCATATATAATATAATTTTCTCCATCCTTTACACTTCCCACATAAAAAATTAACGATTCAAATCACATTGAGGGGGCGGTAGTCCGCACTTCCTAAAATGAAATTACCGCGTTTACCGATAATGGAAATCATAAAGGTTTGACATAGTTGAAAAATATAGATGCATAAGGAAAACATAAACATAATATATATCATATATAAATATAGTGATATCTTAATGTCCACCATGAGAGGTGTTAAAAGAAGTTTGAACAATCATCCTTTTGTGAGGAAATAATTCGCCACAAACAGAAACAGTATGTTCCTTAACCATTAGACGAAGGTGTGTGTAAGTGTAAATAAAATACATCTTATAAAAAAATCCTAGTATATTTAAGATACTGGTGTTGTTACAGAAGAAAGGGATAAAAATATTTTATGGGGTTGGAGAAGCAAAATAAAACAAAAGAACATAAGAGAATACATTACCGTAAAATCGGGTAACTCTTTTTGATTTGATCCAAAGGCTTCTTTGGGAAGACTTCTGCCAAAAGTGAGGCATATAGGAGTAATAGAGGGAAAGTGAGACAGTATTTGGGCATAGTTTGGCTGAGGAAAATGGCTTGAAGGTGTGAATAATGTGGTAGAGTTGGGGGCCTTTTATAAGAGGAGAGGAGGGGCACTCTTGGAAGGTCATGAAATGTTTACTTATTATATAATGAGTTTCAGATTTTAAAGGTCCCAAAATTATATATTTCTAGGATAAGGTGATAACGGTTCTAAATCTACCCATACAATAGGTTTTAGACAAGTGTAAGTCTTATATTCTACCTTATAAGTTCATTCTATTTAAATTGATCATTAATGAGGTAATCACTGCATCATCATGGTGTCATAAATAAATTTATTTATATAATTCCTAAAAATTTTAAAAAAATTACCATGATGTAGGAAATATTTTTATCTTTCCAATGAATTTTTATAGTCTATAGGCTATCTTATATAACCCCATATAATAATTGTTTTCGTAAAACAACACATGTTTGTGACAATTTTATTTTTACTTTAAATAAAAAGTTATTAATGTCATTTTCTTACCCAAGTGGTTCCATGGGATCCCCAAGTTGACCCATGGATTTTATTGGTCTTCCATGACTCATCCAATAAGTGTAGAAAAAGTTTAAATGTAATTTCATATTATTATTGCATTATATTTACCTTAAATTACACTAAATACGTATAATCGCGATTAATAGAACAGAAAATTTACTATTCACCAAAAATTATTTGAATCCCATTGAACCACATTTTACTACATTATGACAATGATTTATGTCAGATTTTTCAAATTCAAATCACAGAGGTGATAAAATTTCATTTAAATGAAAAATCAGTTTTTTAACTACCACTTAGTGGTTTCACTATTCATCAAAAATCGAAGTTTTTCAGAACAATACCAAAAATTCACCCTAAGCTATAATTGATATTATGAATTAAAAAATGATGTCTATTTTACAAAATTCCAAACATATAAGTTGCATTAATTAATTTCATAATTAATTCCTGTTGTCAAAACAAATAGCGTGTTTTTAAGAAACAATATCAATCAAAAGATTGACAATTGTTTATGTCCAATTTCGATGTGAAATTAATTATAATGACCACCATTGGACAAAATGGTAAAATTATATTCTAATTATACATTAAAAGCACTCAATAGTATAATTTATCACAATAAAGTATTTTGATTAAAAAAAAATTTAAATTAAAATTTAGTAATTTTCACTATTCATCAAAATATAAATGTTATACGAATTGTTCAAAAACTTCACCGTAGGCTAAATTAGATATTCCGAATAAAAAAATGATGCCCATTTTGAAGGATGAAAATAATAAAATTTAAAAAATTAGGTATTACTATTCATAACGGCTAGTTTGATTGGTCGCGGTGTGTTAGAATCTCAATCTTTCGTACAATGCAAGCAATTGCATTATTGAAAGAGAAGTGTATCGTGTAATCTTGGGGTGTTACATGCCTTCAATAGTCCATGAACTGGAGAATAGCACCAGAAAGGCATATCCCGTAACTGAAAGGCATTGCCTTTAAACCTGTAAAAACCCAAAATCCAAGAACACATCAAGAGGAAACCATGAAGTAAATTTCTGTAGTAAAAAGTGTGCTGAATGTAAAGGGCCGGAATACAAGACCAATAGGAAAGTACAAGTACTAATGGAAAAGTAAAAATAACTGCTGGGATGCCACCGAGAATCCAACCTAAAGGGTTGGTATAGGTCACAATCAGTAGTCCTCCGTCACGTCATGCCTTGTGGTCCACCTCTGAGCGTCATCAAGTCCTGGATCCCTAAGATTCGGTCAGTGTTTTCCATCATCGGAATAAGACACAACAAGGTATGGGTGAATCCCGTGCAGGAGTGAGTATAATGATACTCAGTAGGAACCCCGAGAACCCTGATGATCTCCAAGAGTTCCACAAAGGAAAAATTACAAAGAAATACCTAAATGACAATTCACGGAATAGTCAAAAACTCTACATTGGTATATGCCCATACATATACATAAGTAATCAAGAAAAACTCGTCTCATATATGATGGAAGAATACTACAAAGGCAACACCCTGAAGGTAACATAATGAAGGTAAAATTTCCACACAAGTATCGCCACAAAGATAACACCGCAAAGGTAAAAGTAACGCACAGGTATCCCCACGAAGATAACACCACAAAGATAAAAGTACCACACATGTATCACCATCAAGATAACACCAATAAGGAAAAATAACCACATATCCATCACCACAAAGATAACAACATGAAGGTAAAAGTACCACATAGGCATCACCACGAAGGTAAAAGACTCAGTTCACCCTAGGTATTAGTTAAGTATTAAAGTACATATAAATAATCATGAAACTAGATCATTTTATTCTATCATGAGGCACAACTAATGACCATAAAAAGTATAACCGAAACATGAACGATATGTACTTACCCCCATAATGTTTGACATTGGATCCTACCCATCTTGATTCGATAGGTAACTAAACCCCGTAGACCCACACATGATCTGACCTAGAGCGGATCTATATGAGATGACCCACAAATGATCAATGAGAGCTGACCCAAAAAGGATCTGACCTAGAGAGGATCGATTTGTGCTCACCCATACAGGATTGCTGAGCTCTAACCCACACAACAGCTGACCCACATAGGATCAATGTTGTCCCACATAAGATCGCTCGATCATACCTCAATCTCCATTAAACTCCATGAATAGGTATCACTAATGAATACTCCTCAACAAATCGGTCATAACTCAATCTCCAAGAATATAAATGAATAAGTATCATTAAAGACCACCATGTCATAGGGGTTCCAACGTGATAGACGACGCGTCAATCAACCACTCGTTCTGTGACCTATAAGCATTTTAGTTTCGTGGGCCCAGTTGGATTCAGGTTTGATCCAAGCCAACGACACTGAATCATTCCCCAAAACTCAAGTGGAGTTATACCTAAAGGACCATCGCATCCTAAGGTTTTTGGCACCAGAGATGATTAATCAAATGAACACCCTGTCTGCGAGTTATACCTTGTTCTATAAAATAGGGGTGGTCGCAACTTGGTACGGCCCAGCACAATCGGGCCTGCTAGGATATGTAAAAGGTACTACTTGTCAAAATGGATCCAAAGTCCTCTGAACACATGTTGAACGGACACCCATTTTGTCAGTTACATGTGTTTTTTATTCAGGGACCGGTTGGGTCTACGCCCGATCTGTGTCGGTCAGGTCGACCCGAGGCAACGGGTCCCCGGGGACCACCGGACCCCACTCGGGTCGTGCCCCCAAATATGTTTTCTTGTTTACTAGGTCTGGCCCATCGGGGTCATCCTGGTTTAGTTCAAGGTTCCAAGACATTGTTGGCCCGGACTGCTGGGCAGGTCCGGCACGCAACGCTGCGGGTCTACCACGATTGGCCGCCCTGTGCCAACTCGGTCCACCCAGAGGCAGACCATTACACCCCGCTGGCCCTGAGATTGTGGGGTTGTTCTCCAGTTGGTGATGCTCTACCCCACTGAAAAGAATTGATTAGCCATTTTTCCTACTGGGTGTCTCCAATGAGGCAAAGCGCAGGCCGCGTGACCCCTACGTACCCTGTATGCTTCCGCCGGCGGCGCTCCTAGTTCATGTCGGCCATCCTTGGCCATCACAACTTGTATTTGTGCACCTCCTTCCACTACTAATAGACTATTTCCCCAGGTCTCCTCCATCCACCGCCGGTTTCCACTGATATGGCGCGTCGATAGTTTCTTCTGCTGGTCACTGGACGTGCTCTGATGTCCATTCTTGGTGTCGTCTGGTCCTATGGATCTTCCGCGATTATTTTATCATAGTTTGACCCACTATTTTATGTTGCTGTCAATTTGGATATTTTTCCCCTATTTTCATATCAATAACAAAGCAGTGGAGGGTCTAGGCCTTGTTTGTTTGGCCCACACCCTCCATGTTAATGTGATAGCAAGTGGAAGATGATTTAATATATCAAAGACAGATTTCAAAATGGACCCCAACCTTAAGATCATTGGAAAACGTTTGGGCTTGAGGGAGAGTCAACATTTTTCATTCCCACAACAATCCGCCAACGTTGTAGTTCAAACATCATCCTTCGGTTCGTAATTCTGTATCACTCATCACTACCCACTGGAACTAGCTCCGCGCTCCAAGTGATTGGAATCACAACACATTATCAGAACACTGTCTCTTTTTGAAGTCGTGCCAATAGCTCACCCCAATCACCATATAAATAAGGGAGGGGGAGTGAGTGATGCCCATGAAATTAATGGTGTTTCATTTAATAAGAACCTTTATAATTCCAGCAACGCTGTTATAAAGGATTTGAGTAGTCAAGCCTTTTAATGGATTGACACGCTTCGTGTCCCGCTATTGCCACATCTCCATTGGAGGAATAGAATCAAGAGAAATAAAATAAAAAAGTTATTTTGTCAAATGTCCAAAAATATATCATTTTCTCCAGACCTTCTACGGTCGATGTGATGCCTCCCTTAAGATAATATGACACTATGGATTCAATAGTGCCCTCATATTTTTAATTTGAGCACTAGATCCAAATTTAACAAACATAACTAGTGCATTTACTGAACATACCTAAAAAACGTTAAAAAAATTATTAATATTTAACCTTGACTTCTTCCAGTTGAGGTTAGGCTATGCCTAAGGAGAACACGCCCTCACAAGTTCAACGATAGTCTCATATTTTCATCCCGAATTACCTTTTAGATGTTTTGTATTTTACAATAAAATAATTGTCAGTTAATTATTTTATTCATGACCAAAAAATTAACATTCACTGGTGGCCCACACCAGCCAATGTTAGTATCAACCTATAGAAAGAATAGCCTCATGAGTTCTGTGGTGGAATCAGATTTTCAATCTGAGTTACCGTTCGTGAGTTATAAGCATTTGAAAAATAAAATAATTTTATTTAATTATTTTAATTATGGATATTCCATTTTCTTGTTTTCCCACTAGCGGTCAGTGCTGAATAAAATTATGTCACGCCTAGGGTAAACCTGCCATCCTAAACGCAATGGTGCCGTCATATTTATGATCCAGGAATCCGTTTAAGGGTTATTAAATTTTTTAATGAAAAACACTCAAGCGTGCTATATGGAAACTTAACAATTTTCAATGGATCATTTAAGGAAATTCGCGCCTCGAAATTACGCACCATCAGATTTTGTAGTTTTCAAATAACACTATATAAACAAATTATCAAGAAATAATGGGATATTACATCATTTTTTTATTAATGGAATAGGAGGATTATTTAAGTCATGATATTATCAAATTAAAATCCCTTTATATTTTATATACTATTTTTATTATATTATCATGATTGGATAACATTTTAAAGAGTAATAAGGATAAATATAATTGAAATTATCATTTTTGAATTTTTCCTCTTCATTGGGGAACTTCTTTAGGTTTTCACCCAAATATTTCGTAGGAAGTCTTTTAGATAAAAATAATTTTTCAAGTATACTTATAGATGATTAATTTTTGTATTTTGTCATTTCATGGATGAACCAAATTGTTTTTCAAATGTTAATAAGAGATCAGAGGGAGTGGCCTTTTATTAGTTTGGTAAATTAAAGAATTAGAATTTTTTGAACAAAAACGTTAAATGAATGTTTTTGTCAATACAAATGGGTATTGGACAAGTTTCATGGTCATTATAACCCTTATCTCCTTAGTGTTTCCCTGGAAAACTCGTTTTTACCATGACCACTATAATTAATTTTTAATATTTTAACTATTTAATATGGTATAAAATGATATTTATCTTATTAAATTTTATTTATTATTATTATTAAAAGTTTTAGTTCCAATATTCTAAATTCAATTATCATATGAAGCATAATTTAATTTTAAATTAATCCCATAGACCAGATGAAAATGATGTTTTCATGAAAAATATTTTTCATAAAAATGATTATCTTTTATTAAATCTATAAATAGTAATCATCATTATATAAATTTCAAATTAAAATTTATATGTATAATATATATGAATTATTTAATTAAATCATCAATAATGGTTATTTTTTAACTAAAATTGGGAAACATTATGCACGTTCAAATAGTTTTTGGAAAAATGTGTTTCTACAACAATTTGTTCAATAAAATTAAGTATAATCATTATTAGAATGTAAATAATTTGATTAAGTATAACTAAACAATACCTATATGAATTTAAATCAAATTTAAATTATAATGGGTGATTTAAATAACATTATTTATTTATAGTTTAAAACAAATCGGTATTTTTCACTACTTACTAAAAAATAACATTTTTATGAGAAATACAAAAATCTAACCCTAAGTAAATTGTGATTTTGGATTTTAAAAATGAAATAATTTTTTAAAAAATTAACATTCTAAAATTGGAAAATATGAATTATAAATTATGTACACAAATTGTGACTAAACAACCCATAATAAAAATGGATATTTTCAGAAAAAACAACTTTTTATTTTCAATGGTTCCTATTTCATTTATAAAAAATTTATAAACGAAGAATATATTTTTATATATGTATAAACCAAATAATTTTACAAATATATTTATTTATACTCATACCTGATAATTTTACAACTTGGTTGTAATGGTATTTTATATTATATGTATTCAGACTCAGGGTTGTGTATTCCCAATGCTACTAAAGAAACTTAATTTATATAAACATAAATATATCATAATGTATTATGGTGTTAAATTATCTTTTTTAATCATTATTTTTTATCATATAATATATCTAACATGAGGATAATCTTTTAAAATATCAGGGTGCTACTTTCTCCCAACAATTAATAAATTTCATCATTACATATTAAAATTGATCTTAGTAATCATGGGTTTTACATTTGGAAATAAAAATACGGAAAGAACTATATTCTAAAATGGAGAATAAAAAGTATTCTTGATAAGATATAAATGGATTTAAGAATATCATCTAGAATAACTCATAACTAGGTTTTGGAATGAGATAACATTTATGGGATGTGAAGATATAAACACATATGAAAATTATAAATATTTTTGTAAAGTGATATAGATAATTGTTTGAAAGAAATTGTATTATGAATATATTGTTAGTGACCAATACCCAATTAATATATAAATGGTGAAAATAACATAGGTTCTTTATAAATTAATGTACTCAGAAAACATTTTTGTTTCAAGATCCTTTTCTAAGAGTTGAGGAATTCCATTGTTTTCTAAATCAAGAAAAAAAGCAGATATATTTACTTAACAAGTGTAATTTCTTCCCTTAATAAATTTCTCCCACAATATAATTTTTTTTCTCCAAAAAATGTCTATAAAATTTAAAATTTTAATGTATAGAGCACAGAAAATAACTTTTAATAGTTCATAAGATCTATAAGTAAGTAACATTTTATTTAGTATTTCTATAAATATTTACCAAAACCAAAATGGTTGGCACATTTTATCCAATATAATAAATTAATATCTAAATGTAAATAGTAAAACTCAAAATTCAAATTAACCCCTTCAAAAAGTTTCTATCCTAAAAATACTTCATGTCAATTATGTAAAAATGAAAAAAATTATTCCCAGATAATCCTTTATATTGATATTAAAGATTGCATTTATTTCAACCCAATATGGTTTTTATTAATTATCCATAATAAATTCAAAGAAAATTTATCAAATTAATATTTTTCAGTAAAAAATATTGTTAAAAAATAATTTCATATAAACTGGGACATAAGATAGGTTATTTATAGGAAGTAGAACCTTTTCACACTTAGGTTATGATTTAATTCCATGTTTCTTCGTGAGATGAGACATGTTGTCACTCGATATGCGTTTTTTACTTTTTTCAAAAATATATTAACATAATTCATATTACTTTTAAAAACATTAAAAACCATAATAACATCAGTATAAAAGATAATATGAACTGAAAATGATACCAATACCTTTAGACTTATGTTCAAAAAGTATAAAGGAATTTTTCCATAAATATTTTTTTTATAAAAATATAATCTAAAACAATGGGTTGTATATCAATATATGTCTCAAAAAATATCATTAATCCTAAATACATCCTATTAAAAAAACCGAAAACTGGGTTTTTTAGAACATGAACTTATGATCAAGATTAAAATCATAAACTTATTTTAGTGTCTATTAATCTTGTGTTAATAAAGACATATATTCTTCTGAAATTTAACAATATACTTAGATGTTTCAAGAATATTTTAACAAAAATACATATGGTAAAAATATTGGTACAACATTTTTCCTTAATTTCCAAAATATAAATAGTAAAAAACATTTACTCCAATGATTGGTATAACATAGTTTCTTCCATGGTCTAGGATTCATCCTTAATAAGTGGATACTAACTTATTAAATTCTAATGTTTCACACATTTATGTAAATGAAATATAAAAGGATCTCTATGATGAAATTTCTTTCTGTCTCTTTATCTCTTCACTTTTCCTTGGTTATAAATTATCTATACCATTATTTTACAGACCTAAAAAATATTCATGTTCCTTTTATACATTACCATAGGTGTATCTTTCCACATCCCTAAAATGAAATAAATTGGGCCTTTGTTTCTCCCTAATCTCCACCATTCAAGCACCTAGTGGACTCCATCATTCTCTTCTTTTGTTAGTATGATATTTGATTAATTCTGATGTTGTTATTCATAAATCATGAAAACTGATTATGCATAATCATCGTATCTTTCTCTCTAGTCATTATCCAAATTCTATTTTTAGAATCACTGAATTTTCCATCACAATCCATGTTAATATGTTTCTTCCTAGTTCCATACATTGTTTAAAAAAAATCATAGTATGAGAAACAATAATCATTGTGGGAAACCACATTATCATTTATAGTATATAAGAATCATGCATTTCTTTTAATATATAACACATTATTTTTAACCTCGGTTGTTCATTGATATCATGTATTCAAATTCTACATAATGGATTATAATAAAAATGTGAAGTAATCATATCATATCCCTATGGAGTGTCAAACCAGGAGCGCAGTATGTCCCATTTTCATTTACGAAGTAATTATCAAGTAAATCCCATCAGTTATTCTATGGGGGTTACTACCCATAGGTAAATATTTTCCAAAACCCCTTTCACATTTATTATACAATTAAGGATGTATTTCAAAGAAAAATCACATAATCAATTCCTCACCAAAAAATAATTTTTTCTTCTATATATACATTCAAAATAAAGTCTAGGATTATTCTCACTAATATATGTTTTCTTAAATTTAGTACCCATAGTTTCTACTAAAATTCTGTTAATACCACTTTTAAATTTCTTGACCCTAGTAGAAAAGAGTTGGTGGTTACATTATTACACCTTTATATGTTACAAGGAATGAGATCTTAAATCAATGAAATATTAGAAGTCTTTGTGAAAATGATACATACCCAAATATAAAATTTTATTAGAAAAATTAAAATTTTCCCTAATATTTTATGTGATTCTACAATTATTTCCTTTATGAAATCCTTAAATATAAATCATAAACCATTTCCTGACTTCCTTGGGAAATAAAAAATAATAAATAGGTGAGCTCAAATTATGAATAAAGAAATGTAGGTAACATAGGCTATCATGTATAAATAAGTAACCATATGTAATGGTAAACAAATAAAAAACATCCTATTTAATCAATAACTTGAATAGGATAAATATTTTTCTAGGAATAGATGATGATTAAATAATTCTACATAAATAATCAGATTAGCATGAAACATAACCATGGCTATTCAAACTAAAAAAATCACTTGGATCTTGAATTAGTAATATCATAATGAATAAATTAATAATATTAGACATCATAACAATACCTTCAAGGTCCCATGCAATGTTATCTTATATAAATGTGTAAGGACTCAGCCAAAGACCCAAACTAGTTGTTCTCATGAAATGTACTGATGCATATAGGTGATATAGAGGGCCTTCCAATGATATAATAAGTTTAATGAAATACTAAAATTAAAGCGGTGAAACATTATAAGCACCAAAATTAATATTTAAAAACTACTATAATTTTTTTTTAAACTTTCCCTAATCTAAATAAACATATTCACAAACCATCTTGATTAATATTGTGAATGGTAATAAAATTGTACATCCCCATTCAAAATGATCATAATCCATTCATAGAAAAAATATGGATGGTATTAACACAAAAAATCCCCATTTGAACATATTTAAAATATTACGGTGATGTAGTTGAGGAATATAAATATAATAAAAATTTCATTAAGAAATTTCATAAGAAATACCCTTTTTCACATTTGAAATCATTTATTTAAATTTAAAGTTCATTCTCATGAAAATAAAAATTTTCAAAAATAAAATTTCAATCATATAAATTATGATTTATATTGTTGAGTGTTTATAATGGTGTGAAATTACATTAATTTAATACATATTAAAATAAATATTCCTTTTAAATTTTTTTTAATGTCAAACCATCCTTATTTGGAAATAAACAATAAAATTACATCCACTTTTTTAAAAAAATGTAAACATGGGTAAGAAAATATTTAATAAATCAATTAGGTAATTATAAAATATTTTTTGAAACATTTTTATCAAAGAAGTATTTGGATGATTTTTTTTTGGTCCGACGTGAGAAATAATGCTTTATTTACATTAAAATATTTTCTCAGTCATATTAAGTACCAAATCAAGGAATAATTAGACTGCTCTACGAAAAATATCTATAACAACAAGATGTCAATAAAATATTTTGACTTTTTTATATAAGTATAAAATAATTCCACCATTGAAAATATAAATATAAAAAATCCCAAATAATGATAAAATTATGTAATAGACACCCACTCCTTTGGTAAGAATTTAATCATACACCCCATAAATAAATAAATTCAAATGAAAATCAGATATCCTGAATAGAAATAGATTAATTATATAACATAACAAAATTATAATTATATAAACCACACAAAAGAACAAAGTTTTTAATATTATATGCGTCTCATGGATGTAAAAGTGAGGTGAGAAACCCTTACCTCTAGTTTTACATCATTCATTTGTGTGTGAATGTACGGAATAAAAAATATAGATTTACTATAATGTTATTATAGAACCATAATATTAAATTTAATTTCATATATTATTTACTTATATATTTTTTGGAACCGTTTATTTACCATTACTTGTTAAAATGACTGTATCGAGTGATAACTGATTCATTTTTCATTTATGTTTTGGTTCATTAATTTTAGTCATTTTATATTGATCATGGTTAAACCACCTCTATAATGTTAACCATATTATAAATATCATATATACTCATTATATACATATATATTGTAATCTATATATGTTTGATATATAAAATGGATTACACCATTCATGGAGATGGTAGGTCGTACATACACATAAATATTTCTTCCATTTTCTCGATCGATGAAATGAAAGGAAAAAATAATTAATTTTCCATTAATGAATAATTATTAATTAATATATATAATTTACATTATCCAAATTAATTATTATTACTATACATGAAATAATGAAAAACATTTCACATTGCTACGAGGAGGCGTAGTCTAGAAGTACGGACAAGCGATGTTATTATTTTCCGATGAAGAAGAAGTTAAAAATATATATTTGATATTTTAATTTAGAAATTATTTTTATGTCATAAATATCACATATTTTCATTTATGTAATCATTACTACCTTCCATATAAAGAGTAAGTGAGAAAAAAATTGCATTGCTTCATAAAGTGGTAGTCACCTATATATATGAGTGGCGTTATGGTATCCAAATGGACTGGAAATTAAGTAGGTACATGTGATATAATAATTAAATAAAATCATATAAATATTTTAAATCCACTATAATATTTTTTCAAAAGATTTGGTGTTGGAAAACCGACCACATTAGTTCCTTTGTCGGTAGTTCATTGCACACAAAATCGATAGTTTTATTACCCAAATGATGGAATTTTAGATTGATATAGGAAATGATATTATCATAATAAAATTAAATTATATAGGTTATAATATTTTTATTATGTTATCATGATTAAATAAAATTAAATGGAGGTGGAATATGAAATAAAATAAAAATTATCATTCAAGAACGTTACCTCTTCTTTTTGAAATTCATCAAATTTTTCCTAATTTATTTACTAGGACGGATTTATGATAAATAAAAGGAATATTAGGTGCTGATAAAAGAGTTATGAAGTGATTTGAAATGTTTTTCTAATTTTTTTGTAATTGTGAAGTAGAGAGGACTGGGAAATGCCATTGACATATATAGGAGAGGATATAATTGCAATTTTTGAAAAAAAAGTGATACCGATGTTTTTATCTAGAATGAAGCCTCTGAAATATATAATTATCACTAATTTTAGCTGATAATGTCTTAATATAGAATTATAGTGGGTTTTGGATAAGTATCTTGGTCATTGTAACCCTTATTATCTATGTTTAACACCAAGTAAAACAATTTTTACCTAAACCCCAAGAATTGTTTTTTAGTTTTTTACTACTCATTATGGTAAACAATTAATTGGACCATTTAAAAAATATTAATTACTATTATTAAAAATATTAAATGAATATTTTTTAATTATATTCAAATAGTTTATAGAATTTAGTTTTAAATTAATTCCATAGATGCTGTGAAAAATCGGTTTTCATGAAATGTATTTTTCAGGGAAACCGTGATCTTATATAAACTATAGAAATTGTAATAATCATTATATTAATAAAAAAACATTAGTTGTATAATACAAAAATTTAGATTGAATAATTATTAATTCTGGGTTATTTTTATTAATTAATACGTAGAAACATTATAAACAATGAAACAATCTTTAGAAAAAATGTGTTCTAAAAATAAAAAAGATACTTATAATAAAATATACTATAAAGGTGATTCAAATGAAATTAGTTGGATTTAATATAACTTAATGAAAATTATTTACTTTAAATATAATGAAAATCAAAATTTTCTTTTAAATTATTAAATTTAT
The DNA here is from genome assembly GCA_963277665.1 of Viscum album. Taxonomy (NCBI): domain Eukaryota; kingdom Viridiplantae; phylum Streptophyta; class Magnoliopsida; order Santalales; family Viscaceae; genus Viscum; species Viscum album. Next base: position 274,440,757 of record OY728122.1, read on the forward strand.
AAGTAGTTTTACAGAATTGAGTATTTTTCATTATTCAATGAGAAAACAATATTTTCTGAAAAATCCCAAAAATTTAAGCTTAGGTAAATTTTTTATGATTACTTAAAATAGTTGGTCCATTGTCTAATATAAATTTTATATGATCAATAAAAAATAATTTTATATTTGTTGTAAAATTTGATACAGAGGAAACCTTCATAAAAAAACAATTTCACAAGAAAAAAGTCAATTTCTTTCAAATATTTCTTATTATATTTCAAATTAAGAGACAACAATTGAATTTATTTTTTACTTGTATAAAACTTATAACTTTTATAGTTTATTTATTCCTATTCACACACACTAATTTAATTTCTATGATTTAAAAATATTATATATTATGCTTCATCCATGCTCTGGGTTGAATGTTCCACAAGAAATGGAAGGGATTGAATTTATTTAATAAGAAATATATAAAAATGTGTCAGTGTGTTATATTATTAGCTAAGCTCAGTGTTTCATTTATATTCTCTATTTATCATGATGATTCTAATTTAAAATATCATGGTGTTACATAATTATTCTAGATATTAAATTAATTCCTCAACTCTAGTAAAATTATTTGAAAATAAAATTTTATTCAATTTCGCTAATTTCTGATGAAACTGCTTGTCTTTCTCAAATCTTTTTGGTTTATGGTTTTATGTTGATTACTTTCTCATGTCCATTCAATTTATTGTTATAAATGATCCTTATCAATCTATATATTAATATTGGAATTTTACTTTTATCAATTTCTATATTTTCACTCCCCACTAAGGTTTTCATAAGTGGAAACCTAGTTATGTTTTATTCCACATGACATTCATATTTTATTTTTCTCCCTTATCAAAATGTGGTTTTAACCCCTTTTATGTTGTGGGATTTAAAGAAAGGTATTTCAGAATGTAAAAAATTTAATTACCAAGATCAAGTTAAAATTTGAAGGATACAGTCCATTATAGGTTCTAGGATGTAAAAACCAAACATTTTAGAAAATAAAACTCTATTAGATAGTGTAGAAAATATGGTTCATCGAACATAAATAATCTATGAAATATTTTTTTAAAATATGACCATTAAAACCTAAATGTCAAACTGAATGGAATTAATATTATTAACTAATTTATGAATAATATATTTAAATTCAAAAATAAAAATAAATTTATTGATTAATTGTTATTGAATAATCAATAAATAATTAGTAAAGAAATTTTATTATTCAAAAATATGTTTTCTTGAAAAAATAGTTATTTATTTTTTATGTGAGAATATTATAATTAATTTCACAATATTTTAGTAAATTTATTTAACAATGTTATCTTTATATTTTAATTAATAATATCAAAATTATCTTAAGGTAATATTTTAGAATTTTTTTTCAGAAAATATTGCTTTTCAATGAATATTGGAAAATACCAATTTTTCAAATACGAATATTTCTTTTCAATAAATTATGTAATTTAAAAGTTACATTATAATTTAAATTATATTAAAAGTTAAGAAATTATTATTTAGTAATACTGAATAAAATTAATTTCATTTCAGTCATCTTTATAATTTATTTTAGTATATGTTTTTTAGTTTAAAAACACAATTTTTTTCCTAAAAATTGTTTTAAAGTGAATAGTGTTTCTTTATTTTACATAATTAAAATAACCACTGATGATGAATTTCTAAAATTAAAAAAATATATTATATATCTATAACTATTAATTTAAATTCATATAAATATAATTAGTGGACATATAGTTATTATTATACCGTCTTATGCTAGAAATATATGATAATCGATCTATAATTGACCTTTTTATTAATAAAGAAATGAGAAATATCCCATAATGCAAAGGGGTTTCACTGGGGTCTAATGTGATGCAGCCCAAGAGCACCCCCTGGACAAAATTATTACACTCCCGGGTCAAAGTTCCCAAACTAGAAAACACAATTAACGGATCCTCTAGAATACCTCCCTGAGAAAGTGCATCCACCGTGAAGTTAGCCTCCCTTTTCACATGGAGAACCGAGAAAACACGTCTAAGATACATGATTAAACTGTAGACAAAATAATTTCGATGCCAAGGAGTATACACCTGTCCGTTGATAGCTCTTGAAATAATTCTTTATCAATTAATCTGTAAGTTCAGTTTTAAATTAAATTATATCAATAAATAGAATTTAATATATTTAACTGAATTGAATACTTTTAATAACAATAATTTATATTAAATAACATGTTCAACTTAATTTTTTTCATATAGAATAGTAAAGTGTAAAAAATGTTTACCATAGTTAATTTAAAAATGAGGTTACTGTGGTTTAAACTAAAAATATGAGCTTTAAAATTACCTAATAACTTTTTGAAATTATATTGTATGAAAATATTGTTACATAAAAACATCTAAGGCTCAATAATTTTTTATTATGGAGACTTCTTTCTTGTGAAAAATATGGGTATAACTTTTTCTTTTCAAAATTTCCAAGTGTTTCTTCTCCCGCTATTATAAAAGGACACCCCTATCCTACTCATCAAAATAATAAAGAATTTTTTTATCAAATAACTAACCAAATATATTATTTAATTTCATCCCATGATCTTAGAGGTTTTTTATCATTAATATAGTATTTTAAGGCTTTAGTTATAATTCAAAAGTGGTGGTTCAAGAAGAGGCATCATTCTTAACCGAGGGATTTTGTTTTGTTTCTTCCTCCACATAATTAAAATATTATAAAAACATTATTATATAATAAAATACATATATAAAATATTATTTTATTATTTTATGTTATATTAATATTCTACATCCATCTTCTCTTCTATCAAATGGGAAATATACCATTATTTTTTTCAGCAGAATGCCACCTCACAAATGTCAGGTTTTTATTAATTTTATATCATTTAGTAAAATATTATTAATTTTAAAATATCAGTACTGTCAATTTGACACTAATCATTACATGAAATTTTTAAAATATCACAATTACCAGATAACATTGAACCAATAAAATTAATACATCCCAAATATTTCAAGGTTATACTGAAAATGCTTGGATAAATTAATTTAAAAAAATTATATTTAGATTAATATTTTTGATAACATTTATTTGAAATGTGCATTAATTAAAGAATTACTACATCATTATTGTGAAATACTTTAATTTAATTATTTCTTCCATAAAAATTAAAAATAAATTATCATGAAGAATATAAACATTTTAAAATTCAAATGAATATTTTTTTTTATATTTACCATCTTATTAACAATATATTAAAATATAAAAATTATTAAAACAATGAAAATGAAATATTTGACTTTACATACTATAAAACACTCTAAAATGTTTAAATTCATCCAGAATGATCTAAGATCCCATAAAAAACAAGGATGTTTTTTATACAATAACTCATAAAATAAAACTATGAAAAGCGATAGTGTAATTTTATAATACTCATAATATTATTTTTAAACATAATTACCCGATCTACATTTAAATGTGGTAATTTAAAAAATATTAAATTTAATAATCATATTACCTAAAAACATAAGGGGAATATTTAATATGTTTGTAAATTTTGACTCCATATATTGAATCCTTTTTTCAAAATTCAAAACACTTAACCGGATAAAATTAATTTAAAATTAATATCATTGACAGAAAGTGAAAAAAAGTTTTTAAAGTTAAATCGTAGAAAAGATTGATCTTTTTTATGTCCATATTTAAATTTAAATTGATTACAATGACCTAAATTATCTTAGATGGTAAAAAAATTGATCTAACTATACATTAAAAAAATAAAATATTTATTAACACTTTAATTTATTTATATGAAAAAATATTTTTTCAATGAAAATGAAATAAATTTTCAGTATTCATCAAATAACGAAACATATAATAAAAATAAAAAAAGTTTTAAAAAATGTAAATTGTTATATTACCATTTAATATGATTAATTTATTTTGTAAAATATTATTTATCAATGTATCACAAAATATATTTAAAACAAGCGCGCCATTACAAGGCAATAAAACTGCCTTTTTATAAAAATATATCTTTTATATGTAAATTTGGAATTGTTTTTCTATTTTTTTAGAAACAAATAGGATGAATGTTAAAAATTATATTTAATATTAAATATATATATATCAATATTATAATCCAAAAGTGTTATTTTTTATTTTATATTTATAAAACAATTTTATAGGCATTTAAATAGTGTTTATAAAAATATTTTCATTATATTAAATTTGTTTTTTATATATTTATAATTAATTAGTCACTAATTAATTCAAAAATATATTTTCAAAATTTGTTTAATTCTATTCATAACCACCAATTTAACAACTAAAATATAATTTTATTTTTTATAATAATATTAAAAGTATATTGTGGTTCGTTTAAACTCCATGTTTCATGAAACATAATCTATCAATGAGACTAAATTTAAAAAGATACAAATGGTAAAATATTTCAGGGTCACATTATCCAATCCTCTAATATATTTCATTCTTGAAATTTTAAATTTCATTTCAAAAATCAATGGTGGATGCTTGAAAATTCCATTGTGGGAAAACAACATTAGAAATATGGATAATAAAAAATAATATTAAAAAGAGAGAAAGGAAAATATGAAGGTCACCAAAAATTTAGGCTTTTGAAAAGGAAATCATTAGTGAAAATAGAAAATATTGACAAAATAGATAAATATAACTATCATTTTCTAATAGAGAGTCGTATAGTATATTGTAATTAGAATGTTAACCATTAGAAACTGCAAATATTTTGATGAGATAACATTTTTTGTATCAAAATAATTTTCTTAATGGTGAGGTATTATTTTACTATCTAGATAAAATACCCAATAAAACATACTTGATTTATTTCTGTGTCATAATGTCATACATTACTTGTGCTTAGATCTATTTTAACTTCATTTTCTATATATGGAGTTGGATATTCATGGTTAATTTTTATACCTGAATAAATTTTCATGTATCATAAGGTCTGAAAGTAGTTATTTAAACCTATTAATTTTTAATGATACAAAAAAGGTTAGTATAAAGTATCCAATAAATCACACTTTAATCAAAAATAGTAATATCCAATTTCCAAATCCATCCATTCCAACAATAATACCCATTCAAAATAAATCTTTAAATATTCATAGTCTACTAAATTTTAAAATTCATATTAACATTAGATTTTCCCCAAATATATTTAAAATATTTTTTAAATACCAAATATATGAATTTCATTATCACATTTATATCATCAATGAAAAAATTCATCCTAAAAAATACTTAATAAATTAATACTATAATATAATCCTTATATATATTATGACACATATAACTATAAAAAATAATTTAATTATTCCACTTTGACATTAGTAACAACATATCTTGAACTTGATCCCTTTATTCTTCTACGGAATATTTTCATGATTCGAAGGAAATTCATTTTAATTATGTACAATCTCCTTATAATTTTAGAATTGAATATTATAATATTATTTCATTCCCTTTAAATCTTTCTCATGATGTTCTTTATCACTAAATTTGAAGCAAAATTTGACTTTTTATGAAGGTACATGGGAGTTTCCCTTAAAAAGTATAACATGTCTAAAAATACTTCATTCCCTTCTTACTATTATCTGATAGTCCCTCTCTTTTCCCCTTCTTATCTTGCTTCCCATTGAATTCATATTACATTGAGAATTATTTCTCTATCTTGATATCACATGAGTCTACAACATCATTTGACTAGGATGTTTGGGAGAAAAATTCCTTTTAGAGGAATGGCTTTAACCGCTCAAAGAAATGATCAATCTTACTCCTTGGGTTATGTATGTAGTCCTCATCATGACTTTTTAACCTAGTAAATTTTCCCCCATTATTAGAAACATTTTCATCCTCCTTTTCCTTGGGTTCAAAAATATCCTCTCCATATCCTATCACTGCTTGCGATGAAAACATTTATCTATGAATATTTTACTAAAATACTTACATTCTATGTTTTATATTTCTTCCTCCACATATTTGTTTTGAATCAATAACCACCATTGATTTACATCTCCTGAGAGATGATAAACTGCCATTAAATAATTTTTCCTTTTTGTGACATCCCAATGAATTAATTATATTTTCTATTTACATTATTCATTGATCTTATACAAATGGATTTGTAGTCCAATTGAATTATGTTGTTTTTTGTCTCAGTAACCAGTCTAACATTATTCCTCTAAATTTTGGATCTGGTTGAACCATATGAGTAAGGTTATTTTGCATAACCTTAGCCATTTTCTGAGTATAGATATTAGTTTTTTAACACCTGATTCAAATCTATCTCCATTATAATTATCCTACCTAGGTTGTAAATCCATATGTTTATTATCCCTGTTGATACAGTTTCCATTCCTTCCCCTTGAATCCATTTTTAACAATAGAATACACTAGATTTTATCATAACATTATAAAAAATAATGTATAATCTCAAAACTAGTGAATATAATCACTTAAGTTGAAAATTTATGAATGATAAATCCCTAAATCATTATCTTAGTTTATTTGGATAAATTTTCAAAAACTTTCGTAATGTGTCTTCATAAAATCAAAATAGTTCACAATGATTATACTATACGACCTATGATACCAGCTATAACCACCAAAAACCCAGTAGCCCAAATTTAGTTCCTTACATTAATACATTGACATAATATATGTCAGGTTGGTAGGGAGTGTGATATTCTCCAATGATACCAACTATAGGATCTAAATGATAATGTATATGCTCAATTTACAAGAGGGGGGGGGGGTGAATTGTATAATTAAAAAATTCTTTGGGAACATTTTAAGTTGTTTAGAAACCTTTCTATTGTTTAACAAGGATAAACAAGGTAAATTCACAAAACATATATGTTTTACTAACTTTCTTGATTCCGGAAATATGATTCCAAGAATGTAATTCTAGAAAAGTGAATCCAGAAATGAATCTTAGAAAAAGTTTACCAAGGTAAAGATTCTACCTTAAAACATGTAGAATCTTACTAAATCATATTGTACATGTATATGGATGTATAATATAGTTATACTTTCTTCAACAATCATAATGAAGTGGAAAACATGAAACAATACAAGTAACAAGTAGTAAATCTTTTAACCCAAAGAGAAAGGTATCTAACAACCTTGGATGAAGGTCCCTTGATATATACTTTCTAGAAAGTATGTCTTAACCACACTAGGGTATTCCCTTGATACAAAGATCATTATCAGTCTTTCTAACCCCGCAAGCCCTCAACTTCAAGGTAGTTTGCACCTCTGTATTCCTCATCAAGTAAGTCCTCGAAATTTAAGGTAGTCGGCTCTTCTGTCTTCCTATCCCTGGAAGCCCTCTAATATACTCATCAATATTCGGAGGCACATAAATTAATATGAACAATTTTTTCTGTACACACTAAGTATGAGAGTATCTATCTCTAGAAATCACCCTATTGGCGTGTAATCTCTAGAGTGATAGAACCACATAATGTTAGTGAGCTATTTCAATTGAGCTCCTATTTATATGCACATTTTCAATGGTCGACTCTCTCCTCCAACTGTCAAATTTTTTTCTTGAATTTCAGAGGGACCAGTACACGTGTCACTCAAAAAATAATTAGTTAGTAAATGAATTTGCAACATTGTTTTATAACCAAAACATGAGTAAGAAAAAATATGGTTACATAATCAAATTCATTTTTTGGAATGTCAGAAAAAAATGAAAGTTCAGAGTCTAATAAAAAACAATTGGATTCGGTGCTATAGTATATTCGGATTTTGTTTATCATGGAATTCAGAGTTTGAGTTCATAAGAATTCGTAACTTAAATTCAGAGTTTTAATTCAAAAAAATTCGTAACTAGAATTTGGATTATGAATTTATAAGAATTCATAACTATAAATCGATGTATGTATTCATAATAATTCTTAACTAGAATTCAGAGTCAGAACATAGAAATGTTCAGAGTCTGAATTCAGAGAACTCCGAGTCAGAACTAAGAAGAGTTCGAAGTCTATATTCAGATAACTCAGAGATAGAACTAAAAAGATTTCAAAGTACGAATTTAGAGAACTCGGAGTGAGAACTCAGAAGAGTTTGGAGTCTGAATTCAGAGAACTCAGATTCAGAACTCAGAAGAGTTCGAAGTCTGATTTTAGAGAACTCAGAACCTAAATTCGGATCCTGAAAATAGAATTCTATATGTCTAATTATTTTATATTTAGTGGTTTTTGATATGAAACTTAATTTTTATACATATATAAAATAGTAACAATGAAAAACATGGTAAGGGTTAATTTCCTCGGGGAAGGAAAATTTTCCTTAGGAGAGTAAAGCATAGGGTAAAAGAAATTTTCCTTAAGATAAGGTGTTTGTGATTTTTAAAACATGAAGAAATGGAAAAGTCATAAGGAAACTTTATTGACTCAACAGTCTCCACAAACATGACGGAATATAAAATTCATAAGGAAAACTTATTGACTCAACAATCCCCCCCATTTTGGATTGCACAAACATCATTTCGAAAAAGAATATAAAGACTTGGAAAATATTTTCCTAGACTTCGAATTAAAATCTTTTCTACCTTATCACATGGGAAATGAAAAATATGACTATCTCCTCCTTAGGCTTTGAAACACTAAGGATCGTATTCAAGATTTTCGGAACGATACTTAGAATTTTATTGCATATGAAAATATTTTTTTATAAGAACTGCCCCTTAGATGAACACTCCACCATACCAAGGGAACTTTTATCATTTCTTAGAATTATTTTTCTTTTATCCGCCTTTGTAATTTTCAAAAAAAATAAAAGGAATGGAAAAAGTAAATATGGTACCTGAAATATTAGTAAAAAATATCCAAACAAAAACGAGCTACAAAAATTTCACGATGTTTGGAAAAAATTTATACAACAAAGAAAATACAACAAAAGATAAAATTTGAACAAAATTATCCTTCTTTTTCCTTGGGCATCATCTTCTACACTATTGTTTTGAGCTTATTAAGTTCTTTTTGGTCTTAATATGCTTTCTTTAGAAGCTGATCCAAATCAGCCCACTTATTTCCCAAGTATTTGATTTTTTTCTTCCTGAACCTTGAGAACCTCTGACTAAGACTTCAATAGTTCATTTTTCTTAGCAAGATTTTATTCAATATCATTCTGGAGATCCCTTTCTCTGTTCCAACATTGGGAAACTAAGTGTTGATTTCCTTTCAAAATATTCAATTCTTGTATCAAATTATTCTGCTAAACAGTTATCTTTTCCTCAATACTATTCGTGAGATCCTTGAACTTTCCATCTTCGGTGTCAATATAATCCATGAAACTTCCTTGAAATTCATCATGGATTCCCATATCTTGGATAGTTTTCTTTTCCCAACTATTTTTCTTCCTCCATTTTTTATGAGCCTTGTAGCCTATAAGAAAATTCTTGAAATATTCCTCAAGTTTTACACACTTATCCATTACCATAGATACTGAATCTTCTTTATGATTTAAGTTCCGTTGAAGCAACTGGAATATGGAGTCAATGCTTGGAAAAATCGGAATGGTCCCAACAAGATTCTTCAATGACTGAACAATGAAATCATGTCCAAGGGATGATGATTCTGAATCTAAAATTTTCCAATTGAGGTTTGTTTTTCTAGCTCAACAAGTTTCTTCTTTTATGATCTACCAGTTCCTTCTTCATTACAACAGCTTTACTAGGTGTATCAAAAACCACCTGTTTTCCCTTATCATTTTTCTGAAAGGCTTCCTCATCATGATATTCATGTTCACTGTCAGAAAACTAAACAATTTTATAGTCATCTATATTTTCTTACTCACCTCTTTCCTCCACATCCTTAGGGTGTATGAAATGATGGTTAAAACTTTCTTCTTCATACATCTTATTCACTTCATCTACAATCATTTCATATAACCTAGTGGTAGAAAGCTTTGAAGATTCAGCTTGAGTAGTTTAGATTGAAAACATATTGGATGGACTTTACTTCTCATGAAAGTCTTCCACTTTCTTAATAAAATATTATGTATCTCCACAGCTTTATACTTTTTCTTCTACATCCTCTACTTCTTTTACATCTTTGATTTTTTCTGGAGTAAAAAATTTCTTCCCCAGAGTTTCAGGTAATGCTTCTACCAGGATGTATTCTGGTATGAGAATATTTTCGGATGCCATCCCAATATCCCTAAGAATGGATTTCACAATCTCTACATCAACCATTTTCTTCTTTTGTTTCTTTTCGTTCTCCTCCTTTTCTAGATACTCTGCTGTCTTTTCATTTAGATATTTTTCTTCAGTAGTGTCTAGCCCAAACTTGGTCTCGCCATCTTTCATGTTCTTCTTATCTTCCCTCCACTTATCTACTACCTCATCTAGATAATCTTTTTTGCTTCTTAGGTTTTGGTGGTGTGGATTTGGATTTCTTAGGTTCTAGAGTTTTTAACTTTTCTTCCTCATACTTCACTTTCCACATCATTGCACCCTTCTTAGAGGTTTCAGCAGGCTCTTTCTTCGTTGAGATATCTTCAGCTTCTTCCTCAGGAAAGTCATAAAATTCTTTGTATTCTTTCGAAAATCCAATATTCATCCTTATTAAGGGATCATCACTAACAAGAATGACTTTTCAATTCCTTGGTTTTGAACAACAATGAATTTTTAACGACACCATGCACCGAACAATCAGCTTTGAAATAATAAATGGATACATAGTGATATGAGACTTCAGATTTCCATTCATTATATTCTCGATTGTTATCAAAATATTATTTACCAAATTAACCTCCCTCAGATTAACCATGAAATCCAGGATATACATGTCACTATTCTTCAAAGTGTCCTTGTCCCCTTTTCTCTGAATTATGAATCCCTGAACCCATAATTCGAGAATTTGAAAGATTGTAGTGAGGTGAAAAATCTTCGGAGTCATAACATCTATAATACCAAGGCACTCTATAGCTTTCTCCTTGACAAATCTTACATGAACATATGGAGTCTTATGAGAACAAAATTCTGTGTCTCCTTCATACAGAACTCCAATCATATTTGTATCCTTGGTGTAAGAGTGATCATAAGTCTTCCCGTAGCTTTTGAAAGAGAACTTTTCACTGACTTCTTCGACGAAAAATAATACTATTTAATAAAATTCAACTAGAAAATCTAGATACACTAAATCTTGATTTCCTGACTTCGATAAAGAAACTCTTGCCCATCTGTTCAGTTTAATGTTCTTTGAAATTATCGAATAATACTCGGTGAGGAAGTTTGGATGCACCAACATTTCAATATAAACATTCCACTACAAGATTGTGTTGACGTAAACATATCTTTCTGGGAAAATTCTTCGATAGACATTCGGAATTGAGAATGTTCTAAGAAGTTCGGAATGGGCTTAAGTAGGAGGGCATCACTTCACCACACAAAAGCTTTGGAATCGATGTGGGACAACCATTTAGGGTCCATTATATATGTTTTTGAAGCAACAACTCAGCTTCTATTCTCAATCGAATTGTTGATAATCCTTTTGATCAAATATGATGGTTGAAAAGATAGCCGCAAGGAAATTTTTATAGAATCCAATCTTTTGAGGTTTTAATAGAAACAATGAAAATTAAGGAAAAGATAATCTAAAAAATTAAAAAAAAATACCAAAATATATTGGTTTTTAAAAAAACTCGAGAATGGAAACATACCTTTCAGATTACTAGGAATATTATTCATAAAGAGGAAAATTATTCATGAAGAACTTTAGATTTCAAAGAAATCATTACTTAAAAAATTCATGCAGAAATTTCCATTACGAAAAATTTAGAAATACATCATTACAAAAAATTCAGAAATACATAATTATGAATAATTTTGAAAAAAAATCATTATCAGAAGTTAATAAAAACTTCATTATGAAAATATTTTGTACGAAAATCTTCATTATGAAAATTTTAAGTACGAAAATCATCATTACGACAATTTTCATTATGAATGATTTAGAAAATCTGAGTACAAAAATTATCATTATGAAAAATATTTATAAGGCCCCAGCCTTAATCCTTACATAATCTTGAGTTATTATAAGATTACACATTGAGGATCTTTTCAGGTTTAGAGTTTTAGAGAATTAGATCATAAAACCTGCATTACATTCCACATTTAAACAAAGTGGTTACATAAATGATAGTATTCATTTTTCCCATCAACAGAAACATATTTAAAATAAAACATGGATTCTTTCTTGACACTTCCTTGACATATCATTATATCATGTACCCTTCCCTTGACCTATGAAAATTTTTTCAAAAATATGGGATGAGCATAAAAAGCTCAGTATAGGTTATAAAAAATTTGGAAAAGAAACATGAGTTCATATGTAGATAAGAATGAAATAATACATTACCCATAAAACATAAGCACATTAACATACCCCATCAAATCAAGAATAAATCATAGAAATCATAAGACTTAAATGTAACTTGAGGAATTCATAACATTCTTACATAGGGAGTAACCCTCTTGGTTACATTTGGAATACCCATCACAGTATATTCCCTTAATCTCTTCGAAGAAACCTTAACGTTTCACTCCTTCATGTTACCCAATGCATTGGAGAGCTATATCGGGCTCACCCGCTCTTAGTTTATCACAGAACCACCCATCTTCATAATAATTCCCATTAACCACAACATAATCATATCACATAAAACATGCATAAAGGAAACATAACATTTACACCTTTCAATCACAAGATATCAATACAACACATTGATATAAAATCATTATGAAAACCATTTTCAATACCAAAATAAAAGAAAAGTAAAACATGGTATTTATTTTTCTTTTTTAAAAAAATGTATGGCTTGTAGAGGAAGTCGAAACTCAAATAATAGTCACAGAGGCTGAGAAGTCGTTGTCGCCCCATACGTACAAAAAAAATATTCCCTTTTTTCGTTTAGTAAAACGCTTTTTATAAAAAATATTCCATTTGGATAAATGTAAAAGTCAAAGGAGTTTATACACTGTATAGAAGAAGGTTGTGTATAATACAAAATCTGCCTCAATGAAAGGAGATTGAGACGAATTCCCATACCTCGGGTCCAACTTGACTTGATCGTTATTTATTGTCTTTAATAGTAAACTTGAGTTAATTTATACTTTTTAAGAACCTTTTTCAAGTTCATTATTCCTTTTATATCACTTATTACCATGTTATGAACATTATGTAATTATTTATGTTGATAATGGTCGTTTTGTTGATCATTGGTACTTGAGTCAAAAGTGAACTTCGTATATTTACAAGTTGTTCATGTAGTCAAATATCCATTATCTCAATAATGATATTCATGATTTAGATTCCATATATTTCATATATATCCAGTATATACATGCATTTATAATATTACATAATCATTTAGATGTAAGAAATGAAATGCACCGTTCATGGAGATGGTAAGCCGTACATACACATGAATACTACTTTCATTTATTTTTCGTGTTTTATGGAATGGAATCATAATGATATAAATGTATATTATAATTCCAGTATAATATCATATATAATATCATTAATTACATCCTTTATACATCCCACATATGGCATTAACGAATCAAATCACTTTGAGGGGGCGGTAGTCTGCACTTCCTAAAATGAAGATATCGCGTTTACCCATAATTGAAACCATGAAGGTATGCCATAAATGAAAAAAATACATATTCTTAAGTAAAGCATTAAAATATTATATATCATATATAAATATAGTTTCATCGTAATGTCCACCTTTGAAGGTGTTAAAAGAATGTTGAACAATCATCGTTTCGAGAGGCAGAAATTCACAATCCACGGAAACAGTATGTTCTTTAACCATTAGATGTAGGTGTGTGTAAGTGTAGCTCGAATAATTCTTATAAAAACATACTAGTATATGGAATATACTGGTGTTGTTAAAAAAGAAATTAATAAAAAGAGTTTATGGGGTTGGAGAAGCAAAATAAAACAAAAGAACACAAGTGAAGACATTACCGTAAAAACGGGTAACCCCTTTTAATTTGAGGTCAAAGGCTTCCTTGGGAAGACTTCTGTCCAAATTGAGGCTTCTAGGAGTAATATAGGGATGTGGATAGACAAAATGGACAGGGTTTGGCCGAGCCAAAGTCTTTGTAAGTGTGGGTAAGGTGGTAGAGGTGGGGGCCTTTTATAATAGTAGAGGAGGGGCACTCTTGGAAAGTAAAGAAATGTTACTTTATTTTAAAATGAGTTTCGGATTTAAAAGGTCCCACATTGATATAATTCTTGTATAAGGAGATAAGGGATCGAAATACACCAATCAAATAGGTTTTGGACATGTGTAGGTCATATATTTTATATTATCTTTTCATTTTATTTAAATCCTTTATTAATGAGGTAATCGCTACATCATTATAATGTCATAACTAATTTTATTTATTTAATGTATAAAAATTATGAAAAAAATATCATGATGTAGGAAATATTTTTATCTTTCCAATGACTATTTATAGTCAAAAATCTAACTTGTATCACCCCATTTAAAAATTGTTTTAGTACAACTACTCATGTTTGTGTCATTTTCATTTTAACAATAAATAAAAAAGATATTAATTTAATTTTCCAACCAAAGTGGCTCCATGGGGACCCCCAGTTGACCCATGGCTTTTCTGGGTCTTCCATGACACATCCAATAAGGGTAGGACATGTGTCTAGGTATTTTCATTTAATTATAACATTATTTTTACCTTAAATTACACTAATTACCTCTAATCGCGATTAAAAACTTAATAAGTTACTATTCACAAAAAAACTATTTTAATCCCATTGAACCACATTTTACTTCTTAATGACAACCATGTATGTTGGATTTTTGAAATTCAAAACAAAGAGGTGGTAATGTTTCATTTAAATTCAAAAATCAGTTTTTTAATTACTACTTAGTGGTTTCACTATTCATTAAAAATTAAAGTTTTTCAGAAAAATACCAAAACATCACCCTAAGATATATTTGATATTCATAATTAAAAAATGATGTCTATTTTACAAAATTAAAAACATATTAGTTACATTAATTAATTTAATAATTAATTCCCGCTGTCATAGCAAATAGCGTGTTTTTATGAAACAAAACGTATCAAAAGATTGACACTAGTTCATGTCCGAATTCAATGTGAAATTAATTCCAATGACCACCATTGGATTACACGGTAAAAGTATATTCTATTTACACTTTAAAACCAATTAAAAATATAATCTAAATATATAAATGAATTCGATTAAAAAGTGATTTTGAATTAAAATACAACAATTTTCACTATTCCTAAAAATGAACATTATCATAAAAATACCAGAAATTTATCCAAAGTAAATTTCAATGTCCCAATAATAAAGAATAAGTTTATTTTTACAAATATATCTTATAAAATTGTCAAAAGAGTGATTTAAAAAATGCTTCGCCATCAAAAGGCGGTAAAACAATCTTTTAAAAATACTAGAGTATTCCAAGCTTTATGTTGGATTTATTCTCATTTTAAGCCTAAAAAACACTATCTAATTCATAAATAGACATAGATAAAAATATTTATTATTCCTTACTTACTTGGGATGTTACATCCTTACCCCCTTTAAAAAATTGCGTCCCCGTAATTTATTTACTTATCGAATAAGTGGGGGTATTTAGCCCTCATTGCATTTTCAGATTCCCATGTTGCCTCTACAATCATTTGGTTTTTCCACAAAACCTTTACCTGATTAATCACCTTATTCTATAACACATGCTCCTTATGGTCAAGAATATGGACCGGTTGTTCCTCATAAGATAGGTTTTCTTCCAGCTGAACTACCTCTAGACTCAAAACATGAGATGGATCTGGCATATAATTCCTTAACATTGAAACATGAAAACCATTTTGTACCTCAGATAAACTCTGAGGTAAATCCACTCGGTAAACAACTGATCCAACTCTCTCCAGAATTTCATATGGTCCAATGAACCTTGGACTCAGTTTTCCTTTCTTACTAAATTTCATCACACTTTTCCATGGTGAGACTTTGAGAAAAACATGATCACCTACCTCAAAAGAGAGATCCTTCCTCCTGTTGTCCACATAACTCCTCTGCTTGCTCTGATCTGTTATCATGTGTTTCTGTATCAGCTAATCTTTTTCTTCTATATCTTCTACCAATCCTGGTCCCATCATCTTCCTTTCACCCACTTTATCCCAAAAAGCATGAGTTCGGCACCGCTTCCCATATAACACCTCAAATGGTGCCATCTGTATACTAGAATGAAAATTGTTATTATATGAAAATTCAACCAAAGAAAGATGTTGGTCCCAACTTCCCTGATAATCCATCGAACAAGTATGTAGAATATCTTCCAATGTCTGAATTGTTCATTCTGACTTCCCATCTGATTGAGGATGAAAAGATGTACTAAAATTTAATTCAGTACCCAATGACTTCTAAAGGCCTTTCCAAAAGTTAGAAGTGAACCTGGGATCACGGTCAGATACAATGGAGAGAGGAACTCCATGTAACCTGACTATCTTTTTACGATTCAAACGGGAAAGTTGATCTAGGGAAAAAAGTATCTCGTATAGCAATGAAATTAGCAGATTTAGTCAAACGATCAATAATAACCCAGATTGCATTATTACCTCAAGATGTCTTCGGTAATCCCACAACAAAGTCCATGGATATATTCCCCCATTTCCACTCTGGCACTGGTAAGGCTGAAGCATCCCTTTTGGTAACTATCGCTCTTCTTTAACCTGCTGACAAGTCAAACACTTCACAGTAAAATCAGAAATATCTCTTTTCATTCCATCCCAGCAGTAATACTCCCGAAGATCTCTATAAATCTTAGTACTGCCAGGATGAACTGAAAACGGAGAACTACGAGCTTCACATAACAACTCTCTCTTCAACTGTGAATCACAAGGCACACACAATCTCTTACCAAATCTCAAAATAAAATCATTATCAATGTTAAATTCAAGAAACTTACCCCTCTGAACCAGCTCTATGTTTTTCTGCAACTCACTGTCTTTCTTCTATGCTTTCTTAATTCTATCTGATAGGGATGATCTCACTGATACCAGAAAAAAACTGAAGAAATTCCTATACCAACAAATTCTATGCCAAAGTTCATTAAATCCTTAACCAAAGGATCTCGTTCCAAATGTAGCATGGTTAATAAAGCATTACTTTTTTGACTCAAAGAATCAGCCCCTTTATTTTCTTTTCCCTAATGGTAATGAATTGTACAATCATAATCCTTGATTAATTCTAGCCATCTCCTCTATCTCATGTTCAATTCTTTTTGAGTGAATATGTACTTTAAACTTTTTTTATCTGTATATATTTCACACTTTACTCCATAAAAATGATGCCTCCAAATTTTTAGAGCAAAAACAACAACACCTAATTCCAAATCATGTGTAGGGTAATTTACCTCATGAGTTTTCAACTGTCGTGAAGCATAAGAAATTACCTGATAATTCTGCATTAGGACACAACCAATTCCTTTCAATAAAGCATAACTGTAGATAACAAACTCACCATTCCTGGAAGGTAGTTCCAAAACTGGAGCATTCACCAATCTTCTTTTCAATTCCTGAAAAAAAATCATCACATTCTTTTGTTCAGATAAACATAACACCCTTCTGAGATAGCTTAGTCATTGGACTAGATTACCGTGAAAAAATTTCAACAAACCTTCGGTAGTAACCTGCCAAACCAAGAAAACTACGGATCTTAGATACATTTTTGGGTCTTGGCCATTCTTCAATAACTTTTGTTTTAGCAGGATCAACAGTTATCCCATCTTTAGAAACAATGTGACCAAGGAAAGAAATTTTTTGCAACCAAAACTCACAGTTGATGAATTTCCCATACAGTTTCTTTTATTTTAAGGTTTGCAAGATAACCCATAAATTTCTTTCCTGATCCTCTTTACTTTTAGAAAACACCAAAATATTATCAATGAAAACCACCACAAACTTATCCAAGAACTCATGGAAAATTCTATTAATTAAGTCCATGAATACTACAGGTGAATTGGTTATCCCAAAAGCCATTAATACAAATTCATAATGGCCATATCTTGTACAAAATGCGGTCTTCAGAATATCTACTTCCTTATCCTTCAACTGATGGTACCCCGATCTCAGGTCAATCTTTGAAAAAAACTGAGCTCCCTGGAGCTGATCAAACAAATCATTGTTTTGAGGAAAAAGATATTTGTTCTTAACAGTGATGTTATTCAAGGCTCTATAATCAATGCAAAGTCTCATAGAGCTATCTTTCTTTTTAACAAATAAAACAGGAGCACCCCATGGTGATGTGCTAGGTCGAATGAGACCATTCTCTAATAAATCATGAAATTTCTCCATAAACTCTAAAAGGTCAAATTGAGAAATTTGATAAGGGGTTTTGAAATTGGCTTAGCATCAGGAACTATATCAACTGTAAATTCAACTTCCCGATATGGTATTATTCTAGGCAACTCATCAGGAAAAACATCAGGACACTCATTTAACACTAGCACATCATTAATCTGAACAGTTCCCTTGTTTTCAGAAATATTTGCAAGGTAACATTCATTTCCATCTTTTACAAGTTTCTCGGCCTCTTGATATGTTATCAACAGTAAGGGTTCATTATTGTACACAAACAGAAAGTATTTCTGAAAAGAAACTTCTTTTGCTCTATAGTCAATCTTAGCATGGTAAATAGAGAGCCAATCCATACCCAGGATAACATCAAATTCTACTAGAGGTAAAATAATAAGATTCACAAGTAGGTTCTTTCCACAGATAAGGATAAGAAGATTCATATAAATTATTTTTTCCTCAACATTTACCCTAGGTGTTTTACCACAAGTTCAGGAGTCATTTCTTGAGATTGTATTCCCATTTTATGAGAAACGTTTTCATAGATGAAAGAGTATGTAGACCCTGAATCAAACAAAACACAGGCATAATCTGAAAAAACAAACAAAGTACCTGATATAACTTCATTTGATGGCCCGACATCTGCTGAAGTAGTTGCAAAGGATTTCACCACCACTTTCTGCTTGTAGTCAAACTGCTTCCCATCAATCAAGCTCTTTGTCGGACACTCGTTTGCATAGTGTCCCATCTCATTGAACTTAAAACATTTCACGAACTATAAATCAAATTTGGTCTTACCAACACCCTGATCTTTTTCAGTGCAATCACGAGCCTTATGTCCCATCTTAACGCATCAGTAGAACTTTCTAGAATTCAGAAGACATTCCCCAGCATTCCTTTTACCACATTTATCACAAACTGGAAACTTAGTTTTCTTACCGTCAGACCTTTTTGAAGAATTCTTTCCTTTCTCCTGCCACCTTGGTCTCTTCTTATTCTGGTTGTTATAGAACACTTGATCATCGGAAAACTACATTTCCACCTTATCTGCACATCGAACAAGATTTTCATAACATTTTAACTCACGAGAATCCAATGCCCTTAGATATTTTGGCTTTAATCCTGAGTAGAAATGATTCATTTTACTATCAAGGTCTCAGATAAAATTTGGAGTATACCTTGACAATCGAGTGAACCTTTCTTCATAGGCAACCATTGAGTCTTTCTGTTGCCTCAATTCCCAGAATTGTTTTTCCACACTATGTCGAACAGGATTCGGAAAATACTTCTCAAGAAATATACCTTTGAATTCATCCCAGTCGAGAGCATCAATCTCATCAGCGTCCCTAATATTTTTAACCATCAACCACCAATGATATGCTTCAACCTCCAAACGGTAAATATCAAGACTAACCTTTTGATTGTATGAACACCCCATGACATCAAAATTCTTCTCCAGTGCTTTAATCCACCCTTTAGCTATCACAGGGTCAGATGATCCTCTGAATGATGGGGGATGTTGCCTCATGAAATGTTCCACCACTGACATGTTCCTCTGCAGTTGATCTGGCGGATCTCGTTCATGGATACCAGCACCATTTATCGCTTCATTCAACTATTCCATTACTGCAAAAAACTGTTCAGTTCCAATTATGACCATCTCAGGATGCTGATTCGGAAGGTTATTTCCTTCTGTATTCCTTCCTAGCACTACTTCCCTGTTTCCTCTGTGGAAAACCATTCTGAACAAACATTTCTTAGATGAAGCAACATGGTAATCTTCAAATTCTATATCATTTCAATTTGACCAAAAAATATTTTTGGATAATAATTTAATAAAATTATAACTCTTAATGTTATCTAAACTGACATCTGATACCAACTATAAGGCCCCAGCCTTAATCCATACTTAATCATGAGTTATTACAATATTACACATTGAGGATCTTTTCAGGTTTAGAGTTTTAGAGAATTAGATCATAAAACATGCATTACATCCCACACATAAACAAAGTGGTTACATAAAAGATATTATTCATTTTTACCATCAACAAAAACATATTTAAAAGAAAACATGGATTCTTTCTTGACACTTACTTGACACTATCATCATATCATGTACCCTTCCCTTGACTTGTGAAAAAAAATTCACAAACTTGGGATGAGCATAAAAAGCTCAGTATGGGTTATAAAAAATTTGGAAAGGAAACATGAGTTCATATATACATAAGAATGAAATCATACTTTACCCATAAAACATAAGCACATTAACATACCACATCAAATCATGAATAAATCATAGAAATCATAAGACATAAAGGTAACATGAGGCATTTATAACATTCTTACGTAGGGAGTAACCCTCTTGGTTATGTTTGGAATACCCATCACAATATATTCCCTAAATCTCTTCGGAGAAACCTTAACGTTTCACTCCTTCGCATAATCCAATGCATTGGAAAGCTATATCGGGCTCACCCACCCTTAGTTTATCATGAAACCACCTGTATTCATAATAATTTCCAAGAACCACAACATAATCGTATCACATAAAACATGCATAATGGAAACATAACATTTCCACCTTTCAATCACAAGATATCAGTACAACACATTGATATCAAAACATTATGAAAACCATTTTAAATACCAAAATAAAAGAAACATAAAACATGGTATTTATTTTTCTTTTTAAAAATAATTTATGGCTTGTAGAGGAAGCCGGAACTCAAATAATTGTCACAGCGGCGGAGAAGTCGTTGTCGAGGCATATGTACGACAAAAACATTCGCTTTTGTCATTTAGTAAAACGCTTTGTATAAAAAATATTCCTTTTGGATAAATGTAAAATTAAAAGGTGATTATACACCGTAAAAAAGAAGGTTGTGTATAAAACAAAATATGCCTCAATGAAAGGAGATTGAGACGAAGTCCCATACCTTGGGTCCGACTTGACTCGATCGTTCTTTAATGTCTGAATAATATACTTGAGTTATTTTATACTTTCTTAAGAACCTTTTTCAAGTTCATTAATCCTTTTATATCACTTATTACAATGTTATGAACATTATTTAATTATTTAAGTTGATAATGGTCGTTTTTTTGACCATTGGTACTTGAGTTAGAAGTGAACTTCTTATATTTACAAGTTGTTCACGTAGTCATATATCCATTATCTCAAAAATTATATTCATGATGTAGATGCCATATATTTCATATATATCCAGTATATACATGAATTTATAATATTAAATAATCATTTAGAGGTAATAAATGAAATGCACCATTCATGGAGACGGTAAGCTGTACGTACGCATGAACGCTACTTTAATTTCTATTTCATATTTTATGGAATGGAATAATAATGATATAAAGGTATATTATAATTGCAGTATAATATCATATATAATATCATTAATTACATCCTTTATACGTCCCACATACGGCATTAACGAATCAAATAACTTTGAGGGGGTGGTAGTCCGCACTTCCTAAAATGAAGATATCGTGTTACCCATAATGGAAACCATAAAGGTATCCCATAAATGAAAAAATACAGATGATTAAGTAAAACCAAAAAAATATTATATATCATATATAATTATAGTGTCATATTAATGGCCACCATTGATGGTGTTAAAAGAATGTTGAACAATCATCGTTTCGGGAGGCAGGAATTCGCCATCCACGGAAACAGTATGATCTTTAACCATTAGATGTAGGTGTGTGTAATTGTAACTAGAATACTTCTTATAACAACATCCTAGTATATGTAAGATACTGTTTTTGTAACAAAAGTAATTAATAAAAAGAGTTTAGGGGGGTGGATAAGCAAAATAAAACAAAAGAACACAGGTGAAGACATTACCATAAAAACGGGTAACCCTTTTTGATTTGAGCTCAAAGGCTTCCTTGGGAAGACTTCTTCCCAAATGTTAGGCTTCTAGGAGTAAGAGAGGGATGTGTAAAGACAAAATGGGTAGGGGTTGGCCGAGCCAAAGGCTTTGGAAGTGTGGGTAAGGTGGTAGAGGTGGGGGCGTTTTATAAGAGGAGAGGAGAGGCACTCTTGGAAAGTAAAGAAATGTTACTTTATTTTAAAATGAGTTTCGGATTTAAAAGGTCCCAAATTGGTATAATTCGAGGATAAGGTGATAAGGGTTCTAAATACACCCATAAAATTGTTTTTGGACATGTGTAGGTCATAGATGTTACATTATCTTTTCATTTTATTTAAATCCTTAATTAATGAGGTAATCGCTGCATCATTATGACGTCATAAATAATTTTATATATTTAATGTCTATAAATTATAAAAAAATTATCATGTTGTAGGACATAATTTCATCTTTCTAATGAATATTTTCATTCAAAACTCTGACTTGTATGTTCCATTTAAAAATTGTTTTAGTAAAACAACTCATGTTTGTGTCATTTTCATTTTAACATTAAATAAAAAGATATTAATGTCATTTTCCTGCCAAAGTGGCTCCATGGGGTCCCCAAGTTAAACCATGGCTTGTCTTGGTCGGACATGACACATCCAATAAGGGTAGGACATGTGCATAGGTATTTTAATTTTATTATAACATTATTTTTACCTTAAATTACACTAATTACCTCTAATTGTGATTAAAAACATAATAAGTTACTATTCACCAAAATAATAATTTTAATCCCATTGAACCAAATTTTACTTCTTAATTACAACCATGTATGTCGGATTTTTGAAATTCACAACACAGAGGTGGTAAAGTTTCATTTAAACGCAAAAATCAGTTTTTAAGTTCAACTTAGTGGTTTCACTATTCATCAAAAATTGAAGTTTTTCAGAAAAATACCAAAACTTCACCCTAAGATATATTTGATATTCCGAATTCAAAAATGATGTCTATTTTAAAAAATTCAAAACATATTAGTTACACTGATTAATTTAATAATTAATTACCACTGTCAGAGCAAATAGCGTGTTTTTATGAAACAAAAAGTATCAAAAGATTGACACTAGTTCAAGTCCGAATTCAAAGTGAAATTAATTCCAATTTCCACCATTGGATTACATGGTAAAAATATATTCTATTTACACTTTAAAACCAATTAAAAAGATAATATAACTATATAAATAAATTCGATTAAAAAGTGGTTTTGAATTAAAATACAACACTTTTCACTATTCCTAAAAAATGAACATTATCAGAAAAATACCAGAAATTTATCCAAAGTAAATTTCAATGTACCAATCATAAATAATAAGTTTATTTTGACAAATATAAGCTTATAAAATTGTCAAAATATTGATTTAAAAAATGGTTCTCCATCAAAAGGCGGTAAAACAATCTTTTAAAAATAATAGAGTATTCCATGCTTTAGGATGGATTTATTCTCATTTTAAGCCTCAAAAACACTATCTAATTCATAAATAGACATAGATAAAAATATTTATTATTCATTACTTACATGGGATGTTACAATATTGACATAACAAACAGTAAATTTTATTAACCATATTAAAAGGAGTTTATTACTGTAAGGAGATTGATTTCAATAGGAATTTAACAAGGAATATTACCTTATGGTTATAATTCCTAATATTTGTTTAATGTATTCAAACTTATCAGAGGGTAATGATTTTATAAAAATATCAGCATGTTGATACTGTGTTTTGATTAATTAAAGAATGATATGTCATTTTTGTGTGTAATCCCTAAGAAAGTGACGCCTAATATCTATGTGTTTTGAACGGGAGTGATGTGTGGTGTTTTTAGATAGGGAAATGTCACTGGTATTATCACAAAAAATTTGAGTTTCGGTAAAACTCATACCATAGTTTTTGAGTGTGTGTGGCATCCACAACACTTGAGCGAAATGTATTCTAGCTACTACATATTCGGCTTCAGCAGTGGGAAGTCCTACTGAGTATTTCTTTATTCAGGACCAAGAAACTAATGAATATCTTAAGAAATGAAAAGTTTCAAATGTACTCTTTCTATCCATTCTATATCCACCAAAGTCATCATTCAAAAAACCTTTTAAAACAAAATCATTTCTGGAAGTATAAAAGAGTCCACGATACATGGTTCCCTTAAAGTAGTGAAAAATTCATTCCACCACCTTTAAATGAGATTCCTTAGGATTGGATTGATATCTTGAACATAAGAATACTGAAAACATTATGTCTAGATGACTAGATATCAGGTAATGTAGACATCCTATCATACCTCTAAAAGATGTTTGATCTGCTGGTTTCCTAGCTTCATCAAGATCATTTGAATTTTGAAGAACCAATGGGAGTACTTATACTATTAGTATTTTAATATCCATACTTTTAATGAAGATATTTAATATACTTATGTAGGGATATATAGATTCCTTTTGGTTTTTGAGAAATTTGACAATAATGAAAAAATGTAAACTCACCCATCATACTCATTTCAAACTCATATTTCATTAGATCTATAAAGAAATCAGTTAAAGATTAATGAGTTGAACCAAATATAATTTCATTAACATAAATTTGAACAAAAAAACATTTTTCTAATCTTTATTTATAAAAAGGGTTGGATTATCATTTCCCTTAACATAGTTATTCTAAAGAAAAAATCATATAAGTCTATCATACCAAGGTCGAGGGGGTTCCTTAAGTCCATAAAAAGATTTGGTATGTTTTTAAACATGATTAGGATGTTTTATATCTTAAAAACTTGGAGACTGTTCAACAAAAACATCCTCTTGAACATAACCATTAAGGAATGCCAATTTAACATCCCTTTGAAAATGGTTGAAACTGAAGAATTCTGCAAAGGCAAGTAAAATACGAAGAGATTCAAGTCTAGATACTAGAGCATAAGTTTCTTAATAGTTTATTCCTTCTTATTGATTATATCCTTTATCAACCAATCTAGATTTATTTCTTATAATGATTCCATTTTCATCACACTTATTTCTGAAAACCCATTTCACTATAATAACCGAAGTTTCCTTAGGTCTTTCAACCATGTTCCATAAATTATTCCTTTTGAATTAATTTAGCACTTCTTTCATATATTTTATCAAATCATCATCACTTAAAGCTTCATAAGTTCTTTTTTAGTTATAATTTGGAATGAAACTCTAGATTTTCTACTTCATTTCTTAAGGAACTTCTAGTCCTTTCACGTTGATTAACATAACCAATAATATTATCATGGGGATGATATATAAGAAAAAACTAATTTGGGTTTTGTAAAACATGTTCATCAATATAGGGTAGGAAAACATCTGGGGTAAATGTTTCAGAATTATCTTCTTGGACGTTTTCCTTATCATAAGGATCTTCTAACAAAGGTTGATTATCAGTTTTTGAAAACACATCTGAAGATGTAAGTTGAGGTTGGTAAAAAACTAAAGGATTAGTTTCATCAAATATCACATGAAATGTTTCTCCAGCAGTACAAGTATTTTTATTGAAAACTCTATAAGCCTTATAAGTTGTGGAGTAGCCTAAGAAAATTCCTTAATCAGAATTTGGTGCGAATTTGTGTAAATTATCGTTAGTATTCAGAATGAATTCCCTGCAACCAAAATCCTTGAAGTAGGAAATTATAGGTTTTCTACCATTTCATAACTCATTAGGGGTTTTATTAAGAAAAGGTCTAATCAAAAAATGAGTTATAGTATAAAAAGTAGTACTTACAACTTCAGCCCAAAAATTCTTGGATATAGAATATTCACTCAACATGGTTCTTATTAACTCTTTAAGAATTATATTTCTTCTTTCAACAACACCATTCTGTTAAGGTATTCTGGGTGCTGATATTTTATGAGTAATGCCTTTGCTACTAAAAACTGTTTCAAAATCATAATTTTGAAATTCTCCTCCATGATCACTATGAATAGTTGTCAAAGGAACGTTTTTCTCATTTTTAACTTGGGCTCTAAAACTTTTGAAATAAGAAAAAGCTTCAGATTTATTTTCAATAAAATAGACCCATGAAAATCTAGTGTAATCATCAATTAAGACAAATACATATTATTTTCCTACAATGCTTCCATTTTCTATTAGAACAAAAAGATCCATATGCACTAACTGTAATGCATTAGTGGTTGAGACTTCACCGAGTAATTAAAAACATGATTTATGTTTCTTTCCATATTGACAAGGATCACAATCTTTTGAAGAATCAAATCTAATCTCTGGTAGATCCTTATCTAGTCTTCTTCATAGAGAGTTTTCATTTCTTCCTAAGGTTACAATGTTCTAACCTTCTATCCCACAACCAAGAATTATATTCCATTTCACTAAGTCAAGGTAAGACTTGGCTCCTAAGTTCTTCTATGTTTAGTGTGTATACATTCTATTTCCTGGGGTCAGAAAGAATAAGTTCTTCCTTGGAATTGTGTACAAGGAACTTATCATTCATAAAATTTACAAGAAAACTTTCATCACATAATTGAATTATGCTAATGAGGTTGTGCTTAAGACCCTTAACAAACAAAACATTTGAAATAAATGTTTTTCCACGAATAACAATGTTACCTATACCAATAATTTCTCCCTTAACAGTATCTCGGAAAGTTATTTTTATTCATTTCGTCTTGATAATATTTACAAAGAAGTTTTTATTACCAGTCATATGCTGGGAATATCTATTATCCATGTACCATGTATTGTTGTTGGTATTTTATTTATTTTCCTAAAAATAAAAATGTTATACATTCATAACTAAAACATTCATTGATCTGGAAATTTCAAAAAGAAAAATTTTAGGTACCCACATTTTCATAGAAAACAAATCTTGATGAAAACATAAATACTGTGTTTTTAAGGAAAAATTTATTTCCCAATGCCCACCACACTAACACTTAGTACAGAAAGGAGGACTTTGAGGAACAAAATAATTGTTACTAAATATCGGTTTTGAACTTAAATAACCAAAACCATATTTATTCATTATAGGTTATATTTGATAATAAATCTTATCAAAAATTTCTTTACCTAAGGTAAAGTTTGAAAACACTTACATAAGGAAAATATTTCCGACTTTAGTCTAATAACTAGGATATTATCTTCCAAAACATTATCACTAGAGTTAGGCTCGAAAAAAAATTTCTTAGAAATTAAATTTTCTAGATCCTTAGAATGTTTATCCTTCTCCGAATTTTCTTCCACAAGGTTTTTTGAAATACTTTTAAAATCAATGGTCTTCTTATAAAGATCATTATAAATATCTAATATTTCCTCAGTAATTATAAAAATCCTAGAATTTTCCTTATGAAGATTTCTGTTAAATTTAGAATATTCATTCTGAAGAAGCTTAGAAAACCTAGAAACTTATTCATAGGTAGGTAAAGTATCATCTTCATTAGATAAAGATTCTTCATCAGAGGAGTTATAATATTTTCTGTCACTATAATTAGCATTCAAGGATACATTGGTCATAGATTCAGCATTGTGTACCTTAGACATTAAGCATTGATTTTCAATAGGTAGTCTAACTATTAAACCAATATTATTCTATCCAAAAGATTTGTAATTTGATGATTCATCTGAAGGGTAGTCAACACTATAACTCTAGGTGTCATTAGCATTCAAAACATTCTTAGATTTAGATTTTTAGTACTTCTTTATATTTCTATCATAATGATTTTCCTTTCTTTATTTTATCTTAAACATTGGACATTCATGCCTTATATGGCCATCTCTCATGCATTCATTACATGTGACTTCTGAGTCGTTCATATCTTTCCTTTCATTCTTATTTTATTTGGATTAAAAGTTCTACTGTCCAAAAATCTTGTTCATCCATCGAGAAATATTTTCTAACTCATTTTTTAAAGATTCACTTCTTCAAGATTCGAATAGATTAACAACATTTTTAGATTTAGATCCTATAACTCTTCCAGGAGTTTTGGATTTCATATGATTTGAGGTTGTTGTAAAAGAAACACTTCCATTCCCATTATTCTTAATAATATTATTAGAATCTCTCTTCATTCTAGTCTCATGTTGAAGAAGAGTTCCAAAAAATTCATCAAGAGAAATTTGAGTAACCCTTATATTCTCATTAATAGCTATTCCCATGGATTCCTTCTCATTGGGCGTGATGTCTATGATATTTTCCACAAGAGCTTCATAATATAATTATTTTTCACCCATATATTGTAAACTATTATCAATAGTCATAAATCTATGTTGTAACTTACATATGGGATCTCTATATGGAAAAAAGAAACCATGATATTCAAATATGAGCATGGATCTTATAGTTTCAATAACTTTGGAAGTTCAAAATTGTGTAACTTCAAATTTCATCCAAATACAATTTTCTACTTCACAAGATGAAATTTGGCTATATATATTTCTAGTCATGGAACAGAGAAATGTACTGCGTACCTTGTAATTTAGTCGATATTCATGCTATTCTTGGTTGGTGAAGGTTCTGACTTTTTTGTCAGGGATTTTATAACCTCTAGTAAGCACAACAAATTTATCCACTCCTATGTTGATAAAAAAATATTAATGTGATACCTCCAATATTCGAAATCATTTCTAATAAAAAATAGGTTGTCTAGTTGGATTTAGGTTTTCTATGGAACCAACATTGATTCCATCCATCTTAATGAAAAAAACATTCTGCACAAACTTGATAGTAATATAATTTGTAAATAAGGAAAAATATTCCTATTCAAGGAAAATATAGAACAAGGTTATCTTAAAAAAGTGTATGATTCTATAATTGTGAGTCCGGAAATATGATTCCAAAAATTAGAAGAAGATGATAAATTCTCTTATGAATCTAATCGTGAGATTAATTTAGATTGAACCAAAGCTCTAATACCAATTATAGGATTGGATCAGAGAATGATGTATCCAACCACTGATAACAATTGTTAGGTTGGTAGGGAGTATGATATTCTCCAATGATACCAACTATTGGATCAAAATGATAATTTAGATACTCAATAAACAAGAGGGGGTGAATTTTATACATTAAAAATTCGTTGGGAACTTTTAATGTTGGTTAGAAACTTTTATATTGTTTGAAAAGGATAAACAAGATAAATCACAAAACCTCTATGTTTTACTAACTTTCTTGATTACCGAAAAATGATTACGAGAATGTAATTCTATAAAAGTGAATCCAGAATTGAAAATTAACAATAATTTACAATGATAATGATTCTACCTTAAAGCATATAGATTCTCACTAAATCAGAGTGTACATGTATAAGGAAGTATAGGATAGTTATAGGCACATTCTCAATGGTTGGATCCCTCCTCCAATGGTCATACTTTTCCATTAATTTCAGGAGGGACCTGTACACATGTGACTCAAAAAACGATTAGTTAGTAACTGAATGCACGACATCATTTTATAACCAAAATCCGAGTAAGAAAAAATAGGGTTACATAACCAAATTCATTTTTAAGAATGTACGAAAAAACTGAATGCTCAGAGTCTAACAAAAAACAATTGGCATCAGTGATATAGGATATTCATATTCTATTTATCATGGAATTCATAGTTTGAGTTTATAAGAATTCGTAACCTGAATTTAGAGTCTGAATTCATAAGAATTCGTAACCAGAATTCAGAGTATGAATTCATAAGAATTCGTAACCAGAATTTGATGTATGAATTCATAAGAATTCATAATCATAATTTCGAGTCAGGTCTCAGAAAAGTTCTGAGTCTGAATTCAGAGAACTCGGAGATAGAACTCAGAAGAGTTCGGAGTCTAAATTCTGAGAACTCAGATTCAAAACATAGAAGGGTTCAGAGTCTGAATTATGGAACATAGAGTCATAACTCAGAAGAGTTCGGAGTCTAAATTTAGAGAACTCAGAGTTCGAACTCATAAGAGTTCAGAGTCTGAAAATAGAGAACTCATAACCTGAATTCGGATCATGAAAATAGAATTCCTTATATGTATGTATTTTAGATTCTGAGGTTTTAGATAAGAAAAAAAAATTTTAATACTTAGATAATATGTGAACAATGAAAAAAATGGTAAGTGGAAATTTCCTTGGGAAACAAAAAATTTCATTATGAGAGTAAAGCATATTGTAAAAGAGATTTTCCTTAAGATATGGTGGTTGTGATTTTCAAAAGAAGAAGAAATGGAAAATTCATAAGGAACCCTTATTGACTCAAAAATCTCCCCAAACATGAAATAATGGAAAAGTCATAGGGAAACCTTATTAACTCAACAATATATAGGTAATCACATCCCAAAGTACCGAATATATTAGTTGTCTTTGTGAACTATATTCATACATTAATGCCACATTATATTCTAAAACATAAAATTCACAATGAATTTTATTGAGAAAGACAATAATACCATTAGTGTAACCCGTAATATCCAAATAAAAACACTTCTTCATATAATAGGAAAAAATAAAACTTAAGTAAGTGGTAAGATCAATTTCCGGTAAGGGTATGTGTATAGGGGAATATATGAATGAATATGGCATAAAAATATGGAAAGGTAAATCTTTGAAAGAAATGCCATTTAAATAATCACATGAGATAGGAAAAATTAATTTGGTTATTCTACAATTAAAATAATCACATAGAACATCAATAAATAACCTCTTAATGATGGAATGAATAATCTTGGACATCTAAAATATACAATTGAGGCCTCAACCAATACTTCTGAAAATAAATATTTATGGCCTCATCCAAATCCATATTGTAAAATAAATAGGCAACACCACACCCAAGTATATATATGGTTTGTCTCATGAGATATACTAATGAATAAAGGGGATATAGCATAACCCAAACATTACTTGATATATATAATAAATTCCTTGTTAGAAAAGTGTTTGATATAAACAACATACACATTTGTATTGAAAATTTGAAATACTAAATGTGAATACATTAACCATAAACCATGAATCATATCCAATTAGAACACCCACAATCATAATTATCATAAAAAAATCAATCAAATATGGTAAATTATATTATATAAGATCATCCTTAAATAATTATATTATTTAACAAATCGTATTGAAATAGATTAAAATGCTCTAATAAAATCCTAGAATAAATATTGTGGAAAAAGCTTGTTAAAACCATATAAAAAATTTTGTATAAAAATACACTTTAAATTTAAAAATAACAATTTTAAATTAAATATATCAAAAAAATAATAGAGGATGGGTTTTCATTTATGAAGACATGTAATCATGGATAATAATATATAAGTTAAATAAAAGTCATGATGACAGAAAATTCATTGTAATCATGTAGGTTTATAAAGAGAACAATACTTTTTTTGTCAAAATGTTCCATAAAAAAAGATAAAATGATTTATTATGAAAACCATTAAATGAAATTATAAATGTATATAGAATGTCCATTATAATCCCTTTATATCCATATAAATAAATATGTTAAATTATACAAGAATTTTGACATGGAGAAATTATTTTATAATTAAATATTAAAACATTCAAGGTGTCCCATACCACATTAAACATTTAAATCATAATCCCCATGAAAGAATAAAATTTAACAAAACATTAAATAAACTGATTATAAATAAATTAATTTCATGACATGTCAAAGGGTCTCTATATACACCTCATAAAAACAAGGTGGGTGTGTAACATCAAACTATTCATTAATGAAAGGATATTGAGACGAAGTCACTTACATTACCCTTCCATTTGTAGAGAATTATTTACAGTCTTTTATAATGGTTTTAATATGTTATTAAGTAATATATGAAACTTATTCATATTTATGTTATCATATATTTTCTTAATAACTTATTTTATCACCCATTTGTTGAAAATATTTCCTTGTTACCATTATTTCATGTGTTAACTACTTCATTTTTTTAGTCGATGTTTTTTCATGATAGTCTCAGTAATATTGAATAGGATATATATCCAAACTATAAATAATAATATTAATTTCATAAATATCATATTTAATCATTAAATTAATTATTATAATCATTCATTAATTTTTATCCTAGAAAATGAATTATATAGTGCCATGGAGACAGTAGGCCGTACGTTGGCTGGAGTGACAATATCATTCCATTAATGTTAGAATTGTAAGGATGTTGATGGTTTATTTACTTTTAAAAAATCAATATAATGTTATTTTTATTATATATATATCAATTATTTCCATAATTATACCCATACAAGTAAAGTTCTGACTAAAAATAGATTACAAAATGTTGTGGAGAGGGTAAGTCCTATGTATACATGCAAGGTGGGTTTTTCTTTTCATAGGATAAAAAACATGAATTATGGTAATCCCATAATAATAATAAAATATAGTCATATATATTTAATTAAAGTTATTACATTATATGGAACCAACAAATGAAGAAGTTGTAGAAGAAGAAATGAACATGGAAGAGTTGGTAAAACTATTATCTCTTCTTCAACAAACTTCCTTTAGATCTCTTTTTAAAGGATCTATAGTTGATAGTTTTTTAAATAAAAATTACACCATTAATTGGATATGTATTTTATAGAAACAATGGGCCAGTTTTAGTCAATATAAAAGGATCAATGTAGGGTTAATAAGTGATGGAGGAGGTACCTTTTTATAATTTAGTTGAGGGTCAATTTTGGAAACTCGGAAAATACTAAATTAATATAAATTATTTTCCATCAAGAAAAAGATAAAAAGTGAGTTATTTAAATTTTATGATGATTATGGGTGTAAATAATATCAAAAAATAATTTTTATATATTCTTTGATCTTATTATTACCTTTATCTTTTGGATTTAGCCCTTATTATACCCCTTTAACTCCTAACATGACAATATGTGTTTTTACTCTTTAAGGGTTAATATAGTAACTATAAAATTAAAAAATAACCATAAATAGATCATTTATGGAATCAAAGACCTTATAAATATTATTTTTAAATATTTTATATTTTTTTGGATTTTATATATTTTAATAACTTATTATTTATTTCAAAATATGAGTGACTATTTTGACACAATTCATTACATAACATTTTAAAAATAACATAACAGCACGATAACTTCAAAAAAAAAATTAATACATCTCCAATATCTCTATTTTATATATAAACTTAGTTTATGACATTAATTATATCGAATTATATTTATTATAAATTTTTTAATAATATTTATTTAATATTACGATTAATTAAGAAATCATTTCATCATCATTGTGCGAGAATTTAATTTAATTATTTCATTACTAAAAATTAAAACTAAATTATCATGATGATTAAGTCTATTTTATATTTTAAATGAAAATTTATAGATAAATTCATCTTTAGAAAAACCTTTTAAAACATGCAAGGCTTATTAAAAACATGAATATGACACCACTGACTTTTCATAGTATATAATACTATAAAAAGATTAAAGTCAACCAATTGTATCCAAGAGGCCATAAAATTGGCACAAGGATTTTTTTCATTGACACAGACTGAAAAAAATAAATTTATTACAAGGGTTAGGGTAATTTTATAATTACTATAAAATTTTTCTAACACTAAATTACCCGATTTTCCATCCACCGTGTTAATTTCAATAAAATTATAATGTAATTATTCATATTCTCAGAAAATAAAACATACCTATATAATAAAATTTTATCACTAGGTTCCAATCATAGAACACATTTTTAAAAATTAAAACCACATCATGGATAAAATTAATTTAAAATTTACCTTATTGATGAAACGATAAAACATTTTTTTTGTGAAATAGGCCAAAAGAATAAAATTATTTTATATCAAAATTTAATTTAAAACTGATTATAATGGCCTAAATTATATTAAATTGTAAGAAACTAATTTTATAGAATTTAAAACAATTAATAATAAAATTTTACACTATAAATTATTTAAAAAAAGTTTCTTTCAATTAAAATGCAATATATTTTCAATAATCATAAAAAATTAAACTTATCAAAAAAATTCCAAAATATTGACTGAATTAAAATTTTATATTCCTCTTTAAAATAAGAAGTTTATTTTTTAAAATATAACTTATAAATTTAGAAAAATTGTTCCATCAACATGCAGTAAAATTGACATTTTTATAAATATATATATATTATGCATAAAATTGGATGTGTTCTTATATGTTGTATTGAAAACACTGAGGATTAATTTTAAACATTATATTTGATATTATATATATCATTAATATAATCCAAAAAGTGTGAATTTTTTATTTTATTTGTATGAAACTCACTTATGCACATTTAAATAATGTCATTAAAAACATTTCATTTATGGAAAATTGTTTTTTATATTTATTTCTAAAAAATTGTTTATAAATTAATTAAATAATATATCTTCAGAAGTTATTTAATCCTATTCATAGCTATTAAGTTAATGACTAAGAGAAAATTTCATTTTAAATAATAATATTAATTGAATATCGTGGTTTGTTTAAGCTCGAAGGTGTGTGCAATGTAAGCCATCGAAGAGATTAAGATAAAAAATTTATATAAAATAAAATATTTGGGTGTTAGTCAATGGATATCAACTATATATGCTTTTATTTTATGAGTGAAATCACTAAAAGGTTAACTAATGTGGGAGTTTACCTTGAATGGAATCTGAGTAATCCTATATCAATAGAGAGATATATGGTAATTATATGAAGGGGTGACTTTTATATCCAAATATTTTTGATATATTAGGTGGTAATTACCATCATCTGATGATAAGGAACACTATTGGGTGGGGTGTGAAGTGTTCCTATTAATGACCACTATCATTGTGAGTCATGTGTATTTTTTTAGAGGTATAACATGTTGGATATAATAATTGTAGTATGGTTCCAAATAAAAATTGAGCTTATGGATCATCTTGTGATGTGTGGTGAAAAAAAAAATTATCTTCTTGTTGAAAACTTATAGAAGCACCTAGGAATAGGGTTTGTGTGATCATGGTTAGGGGAAAATGACTATGTACTTGTGTATTGGTATGTTTACTTGTGAATTTATCATTAATCATTATGTAAAAAACCATATATTTATTGCGAAGATGTGTTCATTAAATATAGGTGGTGTCTTACTGAGTTTATCACTTGCACCCAGTATGATAACTATGATGCATGTGCAGATTTATTGACGTCAGATCATGTAAATGGGATGTTTCATGTGATAGGGAACTGAGCAGACAAAGTCTTAGTGTCAAAGATGATTCAAGGACATAGTCCAAACAATTTATATTATATTTATTTACATTTCCATTATTCGTAGATGGGTTTAAATTCCCTAGGGGGGCCCATTGTTTATTTTAGTATATGACATGAGATAATTACCATGTGTTTTCTTATAACACTATATATTCATTTCACTTAGTTATTCTGAAATATTATTTTTGATTTTTATTGATATTGAGGGTATATCATCTCCAATAATGACATTTTGTTGCTCACTTTTAGTCAGTAACGTCTTTCATGTAGGGAATCACACATGAGGCTATGTGGAACTCTAGATCAAACATACAGTTTTAGGTTGGGGAGTTACAAAATGGTATCAGAGGTTCAGGTTTTCTTTTCCTTTTTCATTACCTATGTTTTTTTTGGGTATGGTAGAATTGATCTTAGGCTACGTGGGACTTTGGTAAGGTAGTTAAATGTGTTTCTAGCCATCACAAATGCAGTGGACCTCTATGTATTCCTTGATAATATTTTTAATATATATTATTATTATTGTTTGATATTGGTTATAAGATCTATTGTGTGGTTTTATATTATGTAATTTGGGAGAACTATTTTTTCATTACTGGGTATATTAGATAACATGTCCTATATGATATTAATGTTTGTTCCATAATAGTTAATTAATTTATAATATGATTTGAATCATGTGATTGTTTTAAATATACATGTTATAATGATGTATTTATATAATAATTAGACTAATTAAAATTGAATTTATATTATATATATTGATTTTACATTGACTAACATGTAGGTATTGGGATCTTGGCTTTAATTATGGATAGGTCTTGGAAAAATATACCTTGAAATAGGGGAATCCACATGGAGAACCTTTCATTGATCTCATATAATTTGTATGATAAACATTTAAAAATGGATTAAGATTTATTTATTTATTTATCTATTTAGAATTTTTTTTAGAATAATTTCATGGGAGAACTAGAAGTTGTATCTCAAGATTCTCTTGTTATGGAGGATGTGCATGTACCACCACCTTTAGTGTAGGTTGATGTACCTATTGATTCTTTTTTACCAAATGCGATGATTCTAGATGAAAAAATAGTTCAACCATGAATTTTTTTATTGATCCAATTAAATGTGGAATATTTCAATATATCAAGACTGATCATTATTTTTATTTCTAGTTACAACATTGCCTAGCCGTTTAGTTAACAAGAGGCATGTTGGAATTAACGAACTGGATAGAGATCATTAGGGCAATTTTCAATCTTCTCAATAATCATGTTTTTGGTTGAGTTATATTAGAGACCATAATGTTATAGTGAGAAACCATAACATACTAGAATACCCTGAATCTCACTAGAAGATGATAGCTCCTTACACGGGAGACCTACTAAGAGTTGTTCCTTGAGTATTTTTTCCAGACGTAATGAATGTAGAAAATTCACATGAGTTAATTGTGTTACACCATAGATATAATTTTTTCTCTCTATATCCATATCATTTTATAAATAACCTACTATT
Source organism: Viscum album (assembly GCA_963277665.1). Taxonomy (NCBI): domain Eukaryota; kingdom Viridiplantae; phylum Streptophyta; class Magnoliopsida; order Santalales; family Viscaceae; genus Viscum; species Viscum album. The sequence goes on from OY728122.1 coordinate 274,477,875, forward strand.
TACCATTTTTTAGGATTTAGATGAGTCCTAAAAGTCCTAAAAGATCAATATTGGACTCCATCAAGATATCAAATGGAAGTTTAAGAGATTTTGTTTGACAACATACCTAGATATTTTGAACAGATCCCTGACCATCATGAAGGTACTAGAGATTGGAATGTGTGGTAAAATTACTCTCATTTCATAAGAGATAAGTTAAAAATCGTTATCTCACTACTTTGGGAGCCTCTCTTAGTAGAAGGAATATTATAGTTGACTAGGGGGTAGATGGGGATAAGGGAGATGAGTTAGGGATGGAATTCATATGTTCCATATGAGAGAGGTGGTTATAAAATGTTTTTTACTTATGGGAAAAGAGAATGATAGAAATTAATTATGGTGTCTTCCTATGGAGGGAAACTATTGGGACAAGGATAGTCCCCTTTAAGATTTTTTCATGAAGTATTATTTGGGGGATTCTTGGGGAAGAGGGAAAGATGGAGGTGGAGGGCCCTATAAGAAGATGTAAACTCTATTGAAATTGTTGAATTAGGGAAATGGGTGTGGTTCTGAGGTGATACATGTTTATATAGTATATTAGTTACTATCTCATAGTGATGAAGGACCATCTATGGTTTAAGGTATGTTCTTGGCCACCTCTATGTTATATACAACATTATTTTATAATGCTGCATCTCATTTCATTATATTTACTAAAGTGTTAGCTAGATTTGACTTACCAATTAGAATATGTTATGTTATTCTTTCTATCGACATACCATTGGGGACTAATGGGCACTGTCTTTAGTTGTGTATAGAATGTATTTCAGTGATTAATTTTTTGGGTTTTTATGGGATTTCATGGTCATGGATATGAATAGATTCAATGTTATTTTTTGGGATATACAATCTTATGATCTATCATAAAAACATCAACACTTATTAGTGATGGGTGTCTTTTATCTATTCAAAAGGGGAAAAGTTTTCAAGGATTTGAGGGTAGGAATTGGTAGAGGGTTGGGTTGTCTCATATTTTTGTAAGATTACACCTGTTATGAAGAATGTATTAAGATAATCACATATACTGTGATTTTTATTATTCCTTTAATCATTCCCTCTATTTGAAAATCATTTTTCTGATGTTCTTCTACAATAATTTCTAGATTAACCTCTTAAAATATGGATTGGATTAAAAATATAAATCATGCTAGGAACACAACCAATGTAGATTCATCCTTATCATATAGTGTCGATTGATTTAATAGAACTCAAATTTTATCTTAAATAATTATAGAATAAAAGATTTATTAGAAAAATCCCATATATCATGGATTCCCCAAAATGTTGACTAAAACGGTATATGGTACTATTTTTCACTGTGTGGATTACAAAATGGTAAAATAGGTAATGGTGAATAATCATTAAAATTTTCCTAGGATTTATGATCTATTTAATTAGATGTGAGGAGTTATTTTTATTACCAGAATGACTTATGTCTATGTTTCCATCATCTATGTGTTTGGAAATTATACTTACCAAAGGTTATTTCTAGGAGTAGGTATGGTAAATACGAGTTCATAGTGATACCTTTTGGTCTAAATAATGTTCCAACAATGTTCACGGATATCATAAAAAACATATTCCACACATATCTATTCTCATTTGATGTGGTTCTCATTGATGAAATCCATATATATTCACAACCCATTTAGAATAATGAAAGGAATCATGAGATAGTCTTGGGTACACTTTAAGCACATCATCATCACATAAAGCTGTAAAAGTGTCACATTTTGATTCTAGAGGTGAATTTTCTAAGGAATGTGCTGTTAGAGAATATAATTTCAATAAACCTAGGGAAGGTGGATGTATTGAAGTATTGGTGTCTCCCTTAGAATATTTTGAATAGATGTATTTTCCGTTCATTTTTCATGTACTTACAGAGCATTGTGCACAATATCTATTGTTTTTCATCCTCTTTTATAGATTTAACTAACAAAAGGTTGAATTTCATGTTGTTAGATTAGTGCGATGAAGAATTTCATGCGTTTTAGAGGTGAATTTAGGGATCTAAAATGATGATATTCAAAGAACCTAGGTATGGACATGTGATTTATTATGATGCCATAGATGTGGGTTTAAGAGAAACACCAATACAAGAATAAAATTTTTCATATAATGGGTGTCGTATGCTTCTTCCCTATAAGTGATGTTATCATAGCCATGACCTGGAGATGGTATCCATGTTCATTGATTTGATGTATTGTTAAAAATATCTTTTTGGAAAGTGGTTTCTTATATATGGAAACAAAATGAGTCTCCACTATATCATAGAATAGTGAGAGATTTTTTTGCGGTAGAGGATCTGGGTGGAGTATCTATATATGTTACACTTCATGATGGCTTATGCACCATGTAAGGGTAATTTTTTGGAGATTTGATCTATTGGAAATCATAATATGCCAACAATATTGGACATTATATTTTGTAGAAATAGTGGTGTATGATGGGTATATTAACCTATTAGAGGATGGGTTCGATTAAGGATCAAGGTCTAGTGACATGTGCACATTTTTATATCTCTTCATCTAGAATAGACCATGTAATGGCTATCTAAGAGTTAGATATCTGGTGTGTGGTGAATCAAGAATGGATAAATGGATCTAATCTAATATTATGTTGTCCTTTATATGGTTAATGCATTACTAATATCCAAGGGAGGGATGTAATTATTACTCTTATTAAGGAATAGAGTATGATAGACACCCATGCCTAATAGTGAAGAGTGTATCCCTGAATGATGAAGATATATAATTAAATTAGATGTTAGTTTTGGTGGCCAGTTATTAATTGGGATATCACTGGTTTTGATTCATAACACCTTACGAATAAAAGAGTAATGCCTTCACAATAACATCTTTGAGGTTTACTCTAACCACTTCCAGTGATGATGTATAATTATGATAATATCATGATGGATTTTATTATAGTGTTACTGAGGTCTATAAAGAATTGTGATAATGTTTGGGTGATATTTGATCAGCAAACTAATGTTGGCCATTTCGTGACATTCTAGGGTATTTTTATATAGATGAGTTGGGAAATATATATGTTCATGATTTTTTTACAATAGGGAGATTACTATAGCATCATATTAGAGTGGAATGTATATTTTTTATTTTAGTTTTGTAAAGGCTTATAGAAGGATTTTGGAAGTCAGTTCTGATTGAGCACAACATATCACCTATATATTGAAAGATAGTCTAAAATTAAAATATAGATTATTTATGGTATTTTTTAATCTTTCATGAATGATTTTAAATTATCATGTGATGAACATATATCATGGAATTAGTTTTCTTTAAACAACATTTATTATGATTCTATCTAGATGGAACCTAATGAGCAACTCTATGGTTGAACATCTCACTCACTCTTATGCTAGAATGATTTTGGTGGGGTAGATATTAGAAGGCCAAGCCTGGTGCTGGAGACTTTAATAAATATTTTTCAATATGAATTTGTTTCGTAACTTCTCAAAGAATACATAGATCATGTGTTTAACATCTGAGGATATCGTTAGAATTTTTTTCAAAGTGACCGTGTCTTCTTTAACATGACTCCATTGTTGGGGGATTGATGTATACTGAAGAAAGGAATTCTATGACAATGATTTTTTGTGGATTTTTAATGATCATTGACTGTATAAGGAATGTGTTTTAGCATTTGGGTTAGCCTCAGATTTCCAGAGGCATGAATGATTTTTTCCATGTATCTATGTTTAAGATGTACGTTCATGATACAATGAATCTTATAGATTGCGTGGATATTGAGTTGGAGAAAAAAGTGTCTCATGTGGAATGATATGTCAGTATAGTCAATCATAAAAGGAATGTTTTATATAGGAAGACAATGAAACTTATACAGATATTATAGAGACAAGTATGTGTCTAGGAGGAGACATTGAGTGTGAGTCAAATGTTTTGTTTCATTGAACTGGGTTATTTGAGCTCAAATGATTACATACTTCTTGAGGATGAAAAGTCCTTAAATGGGGAGAATTTCAACACCCACATTTTTTGGTGTATTTGTTAATGTAATTTTTCGTATGTAATAATTAAATTTTTTGAGACTTGTGCTGGTAGAGATATGGGTTTGGGATGTGTTTTAGGGTTTTTGGAAGCTTGATGTTGGTTTTGGAGATGTTATTATACAAACGATTAATACCATGATTGTGGTGATGGATGGGGTGGTCCATATATGTGAAATAGGATCCAAAATGACAAATTGATGGTGTGGTCGGGGGTATAGAGCACTAGGGTCGGACATGTGGACCACAACCTAGCAAAACACACCATGCCCATTTTATAAGATGTGGCGAGGGAAAATGGAATGATCCTTAAAAAACACCAATGGTTGGGTGGATATTTTGTATTATTTTACGAACACCTCGACCACTAATAATCCATGGTGGATGGAGTGGAAATGTTGGGATTTTTTTAAAACATTGAAAACATGACACTTTCTTCATATCTCCATCAATGAGCCATTTTTAGTCTCAAAACCATATTTGATTATAATATGGATATGTTTAATTCCTTCCTCAATCATTTTTTTTTCTAATTACGCCTCTCGAATATCCTCCCCTTTGAGCGATTTTAATTTTTGTTAGTGTTCTTGGATTGCTGGTTATTGTTATTGTATCCTTGATCCAAAAAAAATTATTCCTTTTTTAGATCATAATTCCATTTCCTTTGATCGATCTATATCCTTAGGCTATCAACTATTATTTTTTCTTCTAGATTGGATGTTTCATTGGGCTCATGTTGGTGAGTAGTTATTTTTCTAGATGACTTATTTTTTTCATCATGAATGATCTTAATATAAGTTTGTGTTGGCTTATACTATGGTTAATTGTGTATTATATTGACGTAACTAGTAGAATTAGTGTAAAATATCCTTTTTATGATCATTGGAGTTCTGTGATGTATCAATATGGTTTCTCCTGAACACATTTATATGGTGAGTATCTGGATTTCTAAATTTTATGTTCCTATTTTGGAATATACATTTTTAAACTATCATGTGACATTATATATGGTTATGTAGTCTCTTGGATTGATGTTTATTCAGATAAAAACCTTCTTGGAATCCCTTGTGACCCATACTTATAATTTGTTCTTGAGATTCATGTACAAAAGTATAACCTAATATCCCTTATTTTTTCTAGGGGGTGTGCATGTATAACCTCCTGATAAGTATTCGTGATATGTCTTATCATTTCATTCTATGATAGCCATTATTTATATTTCATATCCTATGGAACCTTGATTCTGATATCTCTATGGACTTGTTTCTCTATATTGGATAGACGACCCCTTCAGGGGAAGAGTGATGATGTGCCAATGGTTATGGGTTGCTGATTATTTGATTGTGAAAGTCAGATCAAGGACATGTAATCTAGTATGGGCCTAGAACATGTAGGTAAGATGAGAAATTATTTAGATATAGGATGATATGGGACATTTTTCTACTGGGGTGACAAGCACATTCAAATATATCCCACATGTTATGTGATAATTTCCATCATTTTGTTGATAACAACCACCATCTGGTGGGGTGTGTGGTGTTTCTATTAATTAACAGCATTAATGAGAGGCTTGATTCATTTTAAAGTGGATGAAAATATTTACATACCTAAAAGGTGTACGGTTCCAAATTATATTGGGACTGGGTGAACAACATGTGATGTGTGGTGGAAGACATTGATATCCTTACCAAAATCTTGTTGAATCAAGTAGGGGAAGGATTCATAGTATCATGGTTAGTGTATGATGAATCAGTGAATGTATGTATGTATGATTACATTTGGATTTACCTTATATCGTGTCATACACACATATATATTTATTGTGAACTTGTGTTAAGGATGAATTGGTGGTCTTCTATTGGGTTTAATAATCATACCCAACATAGGAATCTCATTGCGCATATATATATCATTACAAAGAATATATTGAATGGAATGGTGCTTATGATATGGAGATTTTGAGATATTGAAATGTATTTGTTGATTATTTTAGGGTATAAACTAGAATATTTATACTATATTTATTTTATTTTATGTTATTGATTCTTGGTTTTCCCTACCACATTGTAGGTCCTTGTTTTATTTTCATGTATGGAATGGGTTACTTACCAAGTATTTTGTTATAATACTATTTTTATATCCCAATACATTATTCCTTATAACTTTCTATTATTTTTTGACATTGAGGGACTTGTTTTACCCCTCTCTCTTGGATTTTAATGATCACAATCACTCTCATCGTGATCTAATATTGTTTCAAGTGTTTTTGTTAATAGGCATGATTTCAGGAGCAAGAAGTGGCAAAGGAGGAAAAGTGGACTGTTTTCATGTCCACCGGCCAACCGGTGGCCTCAGCACCGGCCAGCCGGTGCTGCCTGGGCAGAAGGGACAGCTACTGCCTCCTCACCGGCCAACCGGTGGCCTCAGCACCGGCCAGCCGGTGGAGGCTGGACAGGAGGATCCTCCCTCTGTCAAGACCACCGGCCGACCGGTGTCCCACCACCGGTCAGCCGGTGGAACTCCTTCAAATAGTGAGACCTACTGTCTCACCACCGGCCAACCGGTGGCCTTCTCACCGGCCAGCCGGTGGCTCCTGGGCAGAAGCACTCTCCACTTTCCAAGGCACCGGGCAGCCGGTGGAGAAGCACCGGTCAGCCGGTAAGCCTAGTCAAACTAGCCGTTGGGCTTTGACTGGACTTGTTCTTTTGACCCCCAACGGCTCCGGAAGCCCTCCAACGGCTATATTGAAGTATTTGGGGATATTTCTCCTATAAATAGATGAGGATGGATGCCGGGAACAACACCGAAACATTGGAATGATATTTTGATCCCTTGAAGCTCTAACGACAAATCTCAAAGGCTACTTGTGATCCACCTCCATCCTTGAAGCTTGGGCTGCCTCTACATCAACTACTCTCACACTCTTGGTGCTCAAGTCTTCCTCAAGTTTGTTGTAATTTATTTATTTCAATTGTTTAGTTCTTCATTGGGTTTGTATTAAAACAAACCATCCTTTTCTTCCTCACTTTCATTTTGGGTTTCTTGCTACAACCATAATAAAAAAGAAAGCTGTACGAAGGTGATCTAGCCTACCTTAAAACAGCTAGTGGGTTTCTTGCTACAACCATTAAAAAGAAAGCTGAAGTAAATCTCTCAACGGTTGAGTTGGGAGCGGAGATGTAGGCTTTGGTTTAATCCGAACTCCGTTATCAAATTGTGTCTTGCCTCTTTTTATTTCCGCTGCATTTATAAATTGTTTTTAAATTGTTAATTATTTTTTAAAAGGCAATTCACCCCCCCTCTTTCCATTACTCTCCGACCAACAATTGGTATCAAAGGGAGGTTTGTGTAATACCTTAACCGGTTACAAACTCAAAATCCATAGTGATGGCTTCTTCCTCACAAGCACCCGAAGGGTATTCCATGACTCGGGCTCCATTCTTTGATGGAACCGACTACAATTATTGGAAAACTCGCATGATTACATTTCTTAGAAGCATTGGATATCCTATATATTGAATTGTTTTGCAAGGATATACTCTCTCTAGCAAATATGAGTCTAAATGGACCCCCGAAGACATTGCTAATTTTGAGCTAGATGGCAAAGCCATGAATTCTCTTCATTGTGGGTTAGACCGTAATGAATTTAATCGTATTTGTACTTGCACCACTTCTCATGAAATTTGGAAGCTTTTGGAAGTGACCCATGAGGGCACGAACAAAGTCAAAGACACTAGATTAGATATGTATCGTCAAGACTTTGAAAGTTTCACAATGCACCCACACGAATCTATTACGGAAATGTTTACTCGCTTCACTGATGTGTGTAATGGGAGAAAGTCTCTTGGAGATGATGTTTCTGCAGAGACGATGGTCAAAAATATTCTTTGGGTTCTACCATGCTCATGGGCTCCAAAGGTGACGGCAATACAAGAAGCGAAAGACGTCAAGAAAATGCCGGTTGAAGAACTCATTGGATCACTTATGACCTATGATATTACCATGAAGAGGCAAGCCGATAAAGAAGGTAACATCTTCAAGGAGAAAAAGAACATATCATTCAAATCAAAGCAAGAAAGCTCCTCCGATGATAGCGGATCCGAGATTGCTCAACTTGCAAGAAAAATGAGCAAGTTCATGAAGAAAAAGAAGAATTTTCAAAGGGCACGAAAGGAAGAGCCAAAAGCAGAAAAAGAAGTTACATGCTTTGAATGTGGAAAGAAAGGCCACATCAAACCGGAGTGCTCTCTTTTCAAGAAAAGGTTAAAGGAAAAGAAAAACAAGAAGGCTTTCAAAGCATCAACATGGAGTGCAAGCGATGACTCCATGTCCTCAAGCGACTCAAGCGATGAAGGTGGAAAATGCCTAATGGCACTTGATGAGGTATCTTCTTCCGACTCCTCTTCCTCATCTTCTTCTTTTAATAATGATATGTCTTATGAAGATCTCCAAAATGCGAGAGATCAATTAGAGGAAGGTTTTCACGAACTTACCTCTAAATTTTTGGCCTTAGAAAAGAAACACAAAATTCTAATTTCTGAAAAAGATCAACTTCTCAAAAAGAATGAGGAACTTGCCCTTAAGGCCCAAGATATTCCAAATGTTGATTCTTTAAATTCAACTATTAAAGATTTAAGGGAATCTCTTGCCAATTTCACCCAAGGTGAAAAAAATTTGACCAAATTGCTAGGTTCTCAATGTTCGGCTAGAACCACACATGGACTTGGCTTTAACAAGCAAGCCACCTCTTCTAGAGCACCCACTACATTTGTAAGGGGGATCTCTCAAAATAAATTCTGTAATTATTGTAGAAAAACCGGACATATGATTTATGATTGCGATTGTAAAAATGCTAGATATGGCCGCCCCAAAATCATTACCTACTAGGATGAATATCTTAGGATGTATCCCTCTAGACAAGTATGGGTTCAAAAGTCACTTTTAGCTAATCTTTCCGGACCCAAACTTATATGGGTACCAAAATCTATTCTTTCTTGATTTTGTAGGATAAACACCAAAGAAGTAGGACTTCGAAAGGCTCGTGGTACCTCGACAGCGGATGCTCGAGGAACATGTGTGGCGATCCCTCCAATATCAACTCCCTTGAAGAATTCGATGGAGGATACGTCACCTTCGGTGACAATTCAAAAAGCAAGATCGTCGGAATAGGTACCATTGGTCTTGGTAGCACCTCCTTAATTAAAGATGTTTTATTTGTTAAAGGTTTAAAGCATAATTTAATTAGCATTAGTCAACTTTGTGATAGTGGTTTTTTGGTGAATTTTCAAAATGACTTATGCAATGTGTTTGATTTTCAAAACAAATTGATATTTTCTGCTTCCCGTTTTCAAAATGTTTACATTATTGATTTAAAGTCTTTAGCTAGCCAAAATGTTAAATGTTTAAGTGCTCTTGACAATGAGTCTTGGCTTTGGCATAGAAGGTTGGGGCATTGTAGCTCTCATTCACTTCTAAATCTTAATAAGAACAAGCTCATCCGTGACCTTCCTAAACTTAAATTTAAGAAAGATTTGATTTGTGAGCCATGCCAACTTGGCAAGCAACACAAATCTTTTTTCAAATCTAAGAAGGAAGTGTCCACTTCAAAATCTCTTGAGCTCCTTCATCTTGATCTTTTTGGTCCTACCCCTGTAGCAAGTCTAGGTGGAAAATCCTATACCTTTGTTCTAGTAGATGACTTTTCTCGTTTCACTTGGGTTTTCTTTTTAGCTCATAAAAATGATGCTTGTAGATCCTTTTTGAAATTCTCTAGGAAAGTAGAAAACGAAAAAGGATATAAAATTATATCGCTCCGTAGTGACCATGGAGGTGAATTCGAGAACAAAGAATTCGATGAATTGTGTTCCTCTCAAGGATACAATCACACGTTCTCTGCCCCTAGGACTCCACAACAAAATGGAGTGGTTGAAAAGAGAAACCGAACTCTCCAAGAAATTGCTCGAACCCTCCTTAGTGAATTCAATCTTCCTCAATATTTCTGGGCCGATGCGGTAAACACTGCTTGTTATACTATCAATAGAGTCCTTGTAAGACCCCTTCTTAAGAAAACCCCCTATGATCTTTGGAAAGGCAAATTGCCCAAAGTAGGTTATTTTAAAGTGTTTGGTTGTAAATGCTTCATCCTTAACACAAAAGATAACCTAGGGAAATTTGATTCCAAATCCGATGAAGGTATTTTTCTTGGGTACTCCAACTCAAGCAAAGCCTATCGTGTCTTCAATAAACGTTCAAAAACCATCGAAGAATCATCTCATGTCAAATTTGATGAAACTCTTCCAAAACCTCACCCGGTCATTGAAGATGTTGAAGATAAGCTTGATAAGCTTCATTTGAATGATTCCTCTTCTCCTTCCAAGGAGGATGACCATCAAGAACCCTCTTCACCTTCTTCGCCTTCCACCTTGCCTAAGGTTTGGAAACCTTCTAGAGACCATCCTTTAGAAAATGTTATAGGTGATCTTCAAGCCGGTACTCGAACTAGAAGATCAATCCTCAACGAGGTTGAACATCAAGCCTTTCTTTCTCAACTAGAGCCTCAAACCATTAATGATGCCATTAATGATGAGAATTGGGTTCTTGCAATGCAAGAGGAATTAAATCAATTCTCTAGAAATGATGTTTGGACTCTTGTTGAAAGACCCAATGATCATCCAATTATTGGCACTAAATGGGTTTTTAGGATCAAACTTGATGATCAAGGAAATATAACCCGGAACAAGGCTCGCCTAGTAGCTAAGGGCTATAATAAAGAAGAAGGAATTGATTATGGTGAAACCTTTGCGCCCGTTGCTAGATTGGAATCCATTAGGATCTTGTTGGCATTCGCCGCTCACTTAAATTTCAAACTTTTTCAAATGGATGTTAAAAGTGCTTTTTTAAATGGTTTTATTTCAGAAAAAATCTTTGTTGAACAACCCCCCGGTTTTGAAGATCCAAAATTTTCAAATCATGTTTTTAAGTTAACCAAGGCTCTATATGGCTTAAAACAATCCCCTCGGGCTTGGTATGAGCGGTTAACAAAATATCTTTTAGAAAATGATTTTAAAATGGGTCAAGCTGATTGTACCCTATTTTTAAAACACACTTCCAAGGATCTTTTAATTGTCCAAATTTACGTTGATGACGTTATCTTTGGTTCAACCAAAGAATCTCTTTGTACTGATTTTTCAGATTTAATGAGAAAAGAATTTGAAATGAGCTTTATGGGGGAATTAAAATTTTTTCTTGGTTTTCAAATCTCTCAAAATTCAAATGGTATTTTTCTAAACCAAGGCAAATACACAAACGAACTTTTAAGTCGTTTTGGTATGGATCAAGTAAAGGAAATTAGCACCCCCATGAGTACTTCTTGTAAACTTATGTTAGATGAAGCTGGGAAACCGGTGGATAACAAGCTTTATAGGAGTATGATCAGGAGTCTACTTTATCTAACTGCGACCCATCCTGACATCATGTTCAGTGTTTGTCTTTGTGCTCGTTTTCAAGCCAATCCCAAAGAATCACATTTTAAATCGGTCAAAAGAATTTTTAAGTATTTAAAAGGATCCAAAAACATTGGTCTGTTTTATCCCTCTAATACTTCTTTTGAACTTTCTTCATATTCGGATGCTGATTTTGGTGGCTGTCAATTAGATCGTAAGAGTACTAGTGGAACCTGTCATCTGCTAGGCAAGTCCCTTGTTTCATGGAGTAGCAAAAAGCAAAACTGTGTTGCTCTTTCTACTGCCGAGGCCGAGTACGTAGCAGCTGGTAATTGTTGTGCCCAAATTATTTGGATGCAGCACACTCTCTTGGATTATGGCCTTTCCTACGATCATGTCCCTATACGGTGTGACAACACTAGTTCCATTAGTATCTCTAAGAATCCAATACAACATTCTAGGACAAAGCATATAGATTTAAGGCATCATTTCCTTCATGACCATTTTCAAAAAGGGGATATCACTTTGGACTTCATTTCTACTGATTTCCAATTAGCTGATATTTTTACCAAACCGCTCCCGGTTGAACGTTTTGATTTCATTAAGGGGGAGTTAGGAATGATTCGTCAATGAGCACTATTAACTATTTGACTCAATTTGGCTTGCTTATATTTCTCTTTCAGTAATTTAAACTCTTTCATTTTTATTTTATTTTAATTTTTTATGAATTTCAATACCACCGGTCAACCGGTGGTACATCACCGGTTAACTGGTGGTGTCGGGTTTTCTTTTGATGGGCCGGCCGGGGAAATGGGTTAAAAGTTCAATTAAACCCTTCCCCTCCCACTTTTTTCTCTCCCTCTCGTGCGGCACCTCCTGACCAGCGGCCCCTTCTTGCCCTAACCTCCTCCTTGCTCTCTCAAGCTCCCTCTTCTCTCAATCTCTCTCTTTTTTCTTCCTTTTGCCATCATGGGTCCTCGATCTTCACGCAAGGGAAAGGGCATCGCTCAAGAGGCACCTCCTCCTCCTTCAATCCCTCAACTTCCGGATATTTGGCATGACAAAGTCATTCTGCCGGGTAGGGTAATTGATTATTCTTGGCTCTCTTCTTCTCGACTCGATCTTTTCTCAATCATTGAATATCAACACTGGCATTCTTTCTTTGAACCCCCTGAGAAGGATGTCATTTATCCCCTTCTTGTCAAGGAATTTTATGCTCACCTGACGTGGTCGGTCTCTGACGACGTCGATACCATTACCACCACTGCTCTTGGGAAACCCATCACTATCACTTCTTTAGAGATTGCTAGGATGCTCGGGGTTCCTCATGTTGGACCTCATGCATTTTCTCAGGGGGAGTTTCCTCGGGACCCTGAATTTGATCTTGCTGTTGCTCTTGAGCATCTCACAGGGCAGCCCACCGATCCCATTGTCAAGCTCTCCCAGCTCACCCCAAACCATCGCATCATTGAGCGCCTCATTCAGACCACCCTTGCACCCCGTATCGGTGATCACGATACGGTGAAATTTATTGACATTTATCTTCTCTCTTTTATCACAAGAGGCGTTCATTTCAATCTGGTCTGGTTCCTGTTCCGGGCCTTGTCTTATGTGGCTGAGCACCCGCGCCGGTCCAAAACTCTTCCTCACGGGCGCTTGTTGACCAAAATCTTTACCTTCCTTGATATCCCTCTCTGTGATACCTCCTTCGAGCAGCCAAAGAAGGATAGCATCATCAATTTTATGATGGTGCAACGGATGAACATTCGCTGGCATCCTTGGCGTCAGGAGTGGATTACTGACAAGGAGGGCCTTCTCAAGGATTACTCCCCTCAGACACATTCACACCCTACTACCCATGCCATGCCTCCTGCCATTGCTGCTGCCTATCCTCTTTCAGATAGTGACGACAATGGTGATGATGAAGAGGAAGGGAGCGGTGACGACGAAGGTGAGGCTGCTGCTGCTGCTGATGAGGGAGATGGAGCGGGTGATGATGCACCGGAGCCTGCTGAGGCTGTGCCCCCTTCCGATGATACTGGTAGCTTGTCGGTGACGGCTGATCAGTTCCTTCGCTTCCAGGATCAGATTGAGACCCGGCTCGACTTACAGTTTTCTTACTTCAGCTCTCAGTTTGATCAGCTCCACTCTCAGATTGATTCTCTAGATCGTCGCTTTGAGGCGGTCCAGGCTCCTCCAGCTCCTCCGACCTTCAGGCGTCGCCGTCACTCTCGGCCCTCTCGGAGTGAATAGAGCCGTTCCTGTTTTTTGACTTGTCTTTGTATTTGTATTTTGAACTTTATATGTAACATTTCATCTTTTATGAAATTCATGTTGTCTTATCCTTTTTGTCATTGCTTACTACCTTATTATTGTTTTTCTACTTTTCTTTCATACTTTTCCTCCTATTTTGATAATCCCAAAGGGGGAGAAAAACTCTCTATTACATACTTAGTTACTTTTCATTTAATTAAGTGCTCTTTTTAAAAGTTCAATTTTAATTTAGTACTTTCATCAAGATCTGTTTTTTAAATGGTTAAGTTATTGATTTCAGTTGTTTCTTTTAAATGACCTATGGTTACAATTTCAAAATGAACCATTCTCTTTATTTCAAACCTTTCAAGATTAATATCTTTTTCAATACATGATACATCTATGAAATTCTTGTATTAACATGATACCTCTATGAAATTATTGTATTAACATGTTCTCTAAAATTTTTCATGTCCAAGTTTCTTATTTCTTTTTACTTGGAATATCCTTTTTAATAGCTTTCTCATTTGTGATTGTGATCATCAAAATAGGGGGAGATTGGTGTACCCCTCTCTCTTGGATTTTAATGATCACAATCACTCTCATCGTGATCTAATATTGTTTCAAGTATTTTTGTTAATAGGCATGATTTCAGGAGCAAGAAGTGGCAAAGGAGGAAAAGTGGACTATTTTCAGGTCCACCGGCCAACCGGTGGCCTCAGCACCGGCCAGCCGGTGCTGCCTGGGCAGAAGGGACAGCTACTGCCTCCTCACCGGCCAACCGGTGGCCTCAGCACCGGCCAGCCGGTGGAGGCTGGACAGAAGGATCCTCCCTCTGTCAAGACCACCGGCCAACCGGTGTCCCACCACCGGTCAGCCGGTGGAACTCCTTCAAATAGTGAGACCTACTGTCTCACCACCGGCCAACCGGTGGCCTTCTCACCGGCCAGCCGGTGTCTCCTGGGCAGAAGCACTCTCCACTTTCCAAGGCACCGGCCAGCCGGTGGAGAAGCACCGGTCAGCCGGTAAGCCTAGTCAAACTAGCCGTTGGGCTTTGACTGGACTTGTTCTTTTGACCCCCAACGGCTCTGGAAGCCCTCCAACGGCTATATTGAAGTATTTGGGGATATTTCTCCTATAAATAGATGAGGATGGATGCCGGGAACAACACCGAAACATTGGAATGGTATTTTGATCCCTTGAAGCTCTAACGACAAATCTCAAAGGCTACTTGTGATCCACCTCCATCCTTGAAGCTTGGGCTGCCTCTACATCAACTACTCTCACACTCTTGGCACTCAAGGCTTCCTCAAGTTTGTTGTAATTTATTTATTTCAATTGTTTAGTTCTTCATTGGGTTTGTATTAAAACAAACCATCCTTTTCTTCCTCACTTTCATTTTGGGTTTCTTGCTACAACCATAATAAAAAAGCAAGCTGTACGAAGGTGATCTAGCCTACCTTAAAATGGCTAGTGGGTTTCTTGCTACAACCATTAAAAAGCAAGCTGAAGTAAATCTCTCAACGGTTGAGTTGGGAGCGGAGACGTAGGCTTTGGTTTAATCCGAACTCCGTTATCAAATTGTGTCTTGCCTCTTTTTATTTCCGCTGCATTTATAAATTGTTTTTAAATTGTTAATTATTTTTTAAAAGGCAATTCACCCCCCCTCTTGCCATTACTCTCCGACCAACAGGAATATTATCCTCATAGATGTAATTCAGACACTCATTTCTAGTCGGAAACCTCTTTCATATAGGGCAGTCCATATGAGGATAATGGGAACTACAACATAGACACAATGAGTTAGGTTAGGAATCTACCCTATTTCTTTCATGTTTAATCCATTTCAGTATAATTGAACCCAAATTAATTGCATAGGGGTAACCGACCAAACAATTTATCTTCTTTTACATATTTGGAGGGTAAATAATCACCCAATGAATTAGAGAGAAATATATTGATCTCTCCCATCATCATTAACTATATTAATATCAACCATCACCATCCAACACTCATGTATCCTATAATAATGGGAAATATTTTTAATTATTTAGTTTATCATTATTTAAAACTTTTTTTTTAATCTATAAAAAAGTACATTCAATTATCACATAAAAATTGGAATAAAATCCCTTTTTGTTTTAAAAATCATTATTGTGAAAAATCACTAAAAACATTAGAATTAAATTTATGTTGTAAAAATATTAAAATGTGATTTTTAATATTTATAATAAAGAATTTAGATGATTCTATGAAATTCCACTCGTGTCTTAAATGTTAAAAAATAATCTTTTTAAATGATGGTAAACAAACATCAAAATGACACATATGGTGAAAATTAAATATAATTTTAAACCCTTGAAAATAATTTTATTTTTTTTGGAAAATGGACCTTCACATCCTTATAATAATATTAAAAACATTATTGAAACATATTAATGAAAAAAGACATCAAGGAAAAAATATTTGAAAGGAAAACATTAAAATAGGGGTATAATGAAAAAACCATTTTGAATTTATAAAAATTTGAATAAAAATAAAATTGAATAAAATAATATGAAAAATATTTAGAAAACAGTTAAATTTTCATAAATTAATGATAAAATACATCCATATTATAATATATACACGACAAAAAATAAAACTTTTTGTGAAAATGGACTATATCTCAAAGGAATGAATTTTATATGAGAAATCCTTTTTTATAAATATAATTTAGCATCGTACATTCATTAGACATAGAATAATAAAATTATTTTACTTTTTTTAATTTATGAACAACATTTTTTATTTTTATTAAATTATAATTATCACTTTAAATTATTTTTTACTATGATTTATTTAATTTCTTTTTCAGTTAATAATTTTTTGAACATTTTGAGGATGTTCGGTACACATTCTTTAAAATGAATTTTCTAGGTTGTATATAGTCAAAGTGATCATTGTTACATGGTCAAAAAATATTAATAATGAAATAATTACAATGTTTATATATTGAATACTATTTTATAACCATCCATGAATGTCAAATATAAAAAATTAAATATGTCATATCATGGAGGTTGTTGTCTGTATGTACACAAGATTGAAATATCCACTTTTTTACTAGGTAGAAAAGAAATAAAGTAGATAGAATTTTAATTTTATAGAAATTTAATAGTTGTATAAATTTATTTGTATTAATTAGTTTCATCTTTATTACAAACATTATGAGGTGGAAATATAAAACAAATCACATTGCTTCATTGAGTGGTTGTATACACGTAAACAAAATAGATGTTATCATTTTTCAAGGGATGTAAGTGTAAAAAGGGAAATAGTATATTATTATAATGGATCATATATTCCTAGAAGTATTTTTAGAAAATTCTTTGGAATATTACGGGATAGGGAACTGAGACGACAAATGATTCCATGGCCCAAATGATCCATCGAAAAAGAAAATTTTTAAATATATCACAAGAGATGTTATCCAAAAAAATGGAATAACTCTTAAACGGGTTCCCGGGTCAGAAATATGAGGGTACCATTACATTCAAGATGATAGGTTTACCTTCGGAGAAACTTATGTTTAGTCGGCATGGGCATCCTATGAGAAAACTCAAAAATGGCATAATTGTAAATAATATTTTTAAATAAAATTATTTCATTTTTAGAGAAATTAAAAATCATAAATAGTAACACAGATTGTAAATCCAAGAGTAACATTGAGCTCATGATGGCATTAATTCCTTAGGCAAATCATAACATTGCCGGCGTGGGCCAAATGTGGAAAATAGTTTTTGGGATGTGATCATAAATAAAATAATAAAATAATGATTATTTAATTTTCAAATACTTATAACTCATAAATGGAAACTAATATTGGATATCCAGGATTACTATTGACTATATAATGAGATGTTCCATTATGTAGGACTATATCATGACTAGTTCGGGCCATAGTTAAAAGTGAATTTTTTGACTTTTTAAAGCATAATAAAATAAACAAAAACTTGTTTATTTTATTTCATGTTAACATTTCACTGCATGGAGATGATATGAAACAATAATATAGAAGCCTATTATTCTTTCATAAATAAAGCTACATGGAGACACTATTTAAAAGAAAAATTGTAAGACTGAAATGTGTCAAAAGGTTTCCTCCAATAATTGGGGACATAGACCAACATTAGAATTCATAACACATGAGAATTCCTCTAGAACTATAGAGTTTCACTAATGAAAGGGTGAGAAATATCTCTTGTTTGTGATGATGGATCAGAGTTCTGGGTTCGATCAAGCAGAAATGAATCAATGAGGACTGGAAGAACAAGGATAGATGTGGCGATGTGACTTCAATCAATGCCTACAAGATACCAAACTTGAGGCAAGGGTTTTCTCTTTGGGAAATGGATTTCCACATTCTATAATCCTAAACAACAAATGCAGATCAACCCACCAATATGTTTATTTTTGGGTCATTTGTTCTTGCAGGATGGGTTTGATTCTGGGATAAAACATCATGAAAATGGATCCATGTTGAACCTGTGATATGATTTATATATTATTTTAGCCACCCTTAAATTCATAGGTGGATGGATCAGGGCCAAAATGAACAAGGCCTGATCTGTCCACTATGGGTGATCACGTAAGTCTCCCCCTATTCATTGTGTATACTATCTTCATTTCTGTAATAACTCAATGATTGGGACATAGCGGTAGATCACGACAGTAAGAGGCAGATTCCATGGGGGTGGCCCCAGTGACATAGAACCACCGACTCGATGGTCGGTGGGAAAGGCGGTGGTGGTATGTGGTAGTGAACACATTAAGAAGTAAAAATGTGTCAGTGGGAAAATGTGTTAGGTGGATAAGGCCACGACCAGCGGGCCATGGTGATTTGGAGGTGGCGTGAAGGTGACGCGCTGTAGTGGCGATAATGGGTTCCATGAAAGAATTTGTGGGTGGTGGAGCAGGCTTTTTGCATTGGTGCATGCCGACTCGATGGGTATGGGGAGTTACGTTTCTAGAGGGTCATGGTATAGCTAGACCTCTAGAGTGGTAGACCACGTGGTGACCCATAGAATGTTTGGGTGACCCGGCTCGCCACCGTGTCTCGGCTTGAACAGGCGGGCCCCCTCATAAAGGGCCTAACAAGAGGATGGGGGCTACCCTAGGTTCCCCCAGAGGTCTGGACCCATGGCCCAACCATCTCGGGCTGGGCCTAGGGGGATGGTGAAATCCTGGTCCGGTCGGTCAGAGTGGGTCGGACTGGACCTAGTCGCAACAGACACATTTTTAGTAAAACAATAATAAGTCAAAAATTGCATATCCAATTAATGAACACCTTATGACATTGGGAACCTCAATATAGAGAGGTCCCTTAGATGTACTCCAAGTGAGTTTTCGTAGAGGATGAGTTATGGAAAATTATATGAGAATTATATTCTCCTGTAATCAAAAGAATGGAGGTGCAGAGCTCAGGGCACCTTATGGATAATTACATGAGAAGTATAGTCTCATTGAGGAAAGAAGTCACAATATATTATATATTAAATTCTACATTATGGATCAAGGATTGAGTTTTCCCAAGATGAGGGTGCCTTGAGAAGAATCCTGGGATGAAGGATTAGTTGTTATATTGTGACTTCTTGCCTCAATGAGAAAAGATGTACCAGGGAAACATCATGATGTATCGAGAACAAATTTTTTTCATATATTCATTTGGTATACATGTTATACCTGGTCACTAACGGATAGCTTGAAGAGTTGGATATCTTGGAATCAATCATGCTTTGCACGAAACCATATGGCTATAAGTGGATCATATGTTGCTTATTGAATTATTTTATGAGTATACCTGGATGTTCTTGTTATATGTGTTGATGAAATATACCTATGTTGAGATGACTGTACCTTCATGGTGGTGTTTTCCTTTTTTTTATTTTTCTTTCTGGTTTTCTAGGTCCCAAATTTAGTATTGTATTACTCACCCCAACATGGTCTTTTCCCACACATGTTGTGTCTTATGTAAATGACCAAAAGTTTGGTGGAGTCTTAGATAGAGCAGGACCAGGACAAGAACTAGGTGGTGCCTTGTGAGATCAAACAGGACGAGGTGTTTCCAGAAACATCCAACAGCATCTTCAGTGCCCTTGTTTGCAGGTCATGCCTTGTAGTTGTCTTTCGTTTAGTGGGATTGTATTCCTTCACAGTTATACATTGATGGTTTACATTTTTTTGTACTATATTGTTGGGTTGTAGTGGTTATAATTCATTTTCATTACATAGTGTTTTCACTCTCCATTCTTATGGATTTCTGTTGGGTGGATGTGTACAGGTTCCTAGAAAAATGCCTCCCATTTATGGGATATTCCACCATGGCACTAGAATCCATCCCCTATCCTATCAGAGGAAGGCTTGGGGTAGTCACATCATGGGATCTGGGGGATAGGTCATGATAGATTGGAATCAAAGGTGTTCCATTCTACCTTAAAAACATAGAGTCTATGAGTTTGGTTTTAGGAAATAGTGTTACGTGTTTTGAGTTCGACATTAGGACTATAGAATCATGTGTTGGTGTAGTGACTGATGTACCGATACACTAGGACCTTGAATTATAATTTTCGACTCGGTACATGAAAACACAAATTGCAAGAAAAAACGATGGTACAAGCATTGTAAAGTAATGTGTTGAGTTTTCCATGTCTTTATTGTGTCATTTCAATAGGTTTAATCTATTGATCGTGGAACATCATGTTTTGTTTCCCAGTACATCAACCTATATAGGAAGTCAGGATTCCACAGCGTGATCATGAGCGTGATCTGTGGGGTTACAAGATGGATATGAGGGTTTGTACTAGAGACATTACTATCGGGTGGTGTTCCTATTATACAACCACATGTGGAGTAGGAAACACCACTAACAATACCCATGGAAGAGATTTGTGGGCTGATCACATTTCTCGGGTTTCACTGGAATAGTCCCATCAGGTTCTGAGGCGAGCCCGACTCACAGGTGATAATGGATTGGGTTGAGGTGGTGATGTATTTTTTTGTCTTGTTAGTGCACCATTTGATCATATGGAGGTCATGTAAGTGTGCCTTCTACATGGATGAACCTGGTGATGGTGGGGTTTAGATAACCCAATCATACGATGAGGTGACTTTTCCATGGAAAGAGCTTGATAACATTTCTCAGATATGCGGATATATCCATAAAATTTATGGGTTATGCATTACCAAGAGCTTTTATAGCTTTGGGAGGAAAAAAAGATATTAGCTAAGTATTCATCGAGGTGTACCAACCTTTCTAGGTTCTCAGAGAATAATATGTGAACTGTGCTTCATGGATCAAACCTCTGAGAGTGTTTTATTTAGGGAAATATGAGCTATCACAACTCCTCTATTCATTCCAACTTCTGTTATGGTTCTAGGAAGAACCTTTGTGGTTTAATGTCCTTTGGATGAGTGAATAAATTCATTGTATGTCCACAGTGGGAAAATGAATAGCAGACATTAGTCTTGAAGACTTGAATGTGTGAGAAATTAGGAGACGATGTCCTGAGACATGGGATCTATTGCACAAGGATCATAGGGTGAGTTCAGTTGGCCTAGAAAGAGGAAATTATTTTCAAAAGGCGGTAGGGGAAATCTCACTAGATATTTTACAACCCATCTTGATAACAGTTAAATGGTGGATATTCCACTAGGTTAGAGACAGTGACATGAACAGATTAATTTATAGGGTGGAAGATGTGGTAGAGGAGTTAGGAGATTGGCAGGAGGTGGTATACATTTTGACATGTTACATCCACCACCTCAATGTGGTCTAAACCAGGCCCATGGAGACGGAGGATATGGGAAGGGGTAACTACATGCAACCATGGATTATGAACCAAGGGCTCCAGGAATGATTCGAGGTATGGTCTTTGGTTACTCTTAAATTCTATATTAATAGAAACATGTTCTAATCATTACTTTTTCTCAAGAATCATGTTCAATACCTACTGTTTATAGTTAACGTATTTACTTGAGTGTTGCATCTAGAGATACCTATATAATAATACTTGATAATCACACATATGTGTATGGTGTTATCTAACCCTTGTGGCGAGAGTTTTGGTTGCATCCTCTTGATGACAATGTTGATTCCTTACAAAGTAAGTGCGGGTATGGAATGATCATCCATTGTTCATGATCTGATAGACTATTTTTGGAAAAAGGATGTGGTATGTCCATAGCATTGGAATGAGGTTTTCCTTGGTTGGAGAAAAATAAAACCTAGGACACACTAAATAAAACACATGCATGGAATGGTACAACAAATCACACTAGAGTCAACCATCCATACCCACGTGGTAGGGGATTTTTTTTGAGTTTTTTGTTCCTAGAAGTAGTGGAAGAGTACGATGACATCTTTCTAGAAGGTATTTCTAAGATTAACTCCATATAGGGAGATAGACTTATGCATCATTCTACACTCCTGGTAAGGGGAAAATGGTAGAGAATTCTCTCAGTAGGAGATCCAGTTCATAGTTTCTAAATTGGGAAATGGAATAATCGGCCTCGATAAAGTTATCCTTTGTAGATAAAGATAAATCAGCTTATCTACATACATTGGTGGTTACATATAAAATCATAAACGAGTCATGGAAGGCACATCTTAGTGAAACCAACTATGAGTATTTATGTGCTGGGTTTTCCATAGAGAATACCCATGAGGGATATTATAATGGTGGGGAGAATGTTGTTATTTTAGGGGATGTGTAGTTGTAGAAGTGACTCATAGAGTGGTGAGAAGCATTGGGTTATGTGTTTGGGTGTCTAGGTAGACACCAGATATGATAGAATGTTTTGATGTTGGGCATAGCTATTGAGATAAAAAGCTGAAAGCTTGTATGAATCAGTTTCATTGGATGTTCTTTCTCATTCTGGTGGTACCAAGAAGGATGTGGGAAGGTATATCAATAGAAATTGTGATGGGATTACCACGTATGTCCGGGAGAAACGATACCATCTGGGTGTCATTGACTGACTCACCGAGTCGACCCACTTCCTATCATCCAAGGATGAGTGTTTAGTAGAGGAATCATGATTCCTCTACGTGTAGGATATTTGATTGGGGCGAGCATGATATTGATGACAGGAAGAATTTTGCAATGTCATAGGTATAAATCGAGGATCAACCAAAGTCGACCTTAAATTGGTGATCAATTACTCAAGTGTGAATTTTGTGGTAAAATAATAACCTCTAAGATATAATGTTGGGGTGGGAGGCTCTAGTTCATGCTCGTCCCTCATCCGTGTGGGTATCATGTGGCTTGGCTTTCAGGGACGTAAAACTTTCAGGTAGTGTTGATATAATGGCACAGATATTCTTGAATGTATTTTTAGATATGTTTTAGGAAAAATTATAAGAGCAATAACTCATACGACAAGTGATTTCGAGGTCCAAAGTTCCCAAAATTATCCATCAAAATTTGTTGTGTTTTAAATAGCCTGTGTGACTAGTTTTCCTAAAATAATGGAACAACTCTTAAATGGGTGACCAGACAAAAATATGAGGGCACCGTTATGTTCAAGATGGTGTGTTTACCCTAGGTGTGGCTTAATTTTAGTTGGCATGCGACTCCAATGAGAAAACCAAAAAACCAAATCACCCCAAATAAAATAATTAAATAAAATTATTTTATTTTTTTCAAATTCTTATTACTCAAAATGGTAACTTGGATTGGAAATCAGAGAATACCATTGAGCTCGTGAGGTTATGATTTTTATAGGTAGATCTTCACATTGGAAGGTGCTGGCCAACTGTAGAACGTATTTTATGGGGTGTAACCTTAAATAAAATAATAAAATAAAGATTATTTTATTTTCAAATCCTTATAACCCAGAAATGATAAATGTTATTTCAAATCTGGTGTACAATAGAATTCATAATGAGATTTTATCCTTAATAAAAACTTATCCTTGGCTGACATAGGTTGAGGGAAAAAGTTAATTTTTATAAATTTTAAAGGAAAATAAAATAAACTAAAATATGTTTATTTTCTTTTCTTTTTACATTTCGCAACATGGATATGCATCGACACAATGATAGAGCATCCCATTATCATTTCTGAAATGAATCTTCGAGGTGACATCGTTTCAAAGAGAAACAATAACTATGAAATAAATTAACCCATTAATATGTTTCCTCTTTTAATCAAGTACAAGGTACAATGTTAGAATTCAAAACACTAAATAATTCCTTTGGAACTTTGGATTTTCGCTAAGGTAAGGGAAAGAAGCATATCTTTCCAGCAATGAAAAATCAGAGGTTGAGTTTCGATCAAGTGGTGACGAATCGATGAAAACCGGTAGAAGAAGGATCGACATGGTGACATTCCTTTTATCTATGTGTGCAAGCAATACAACTCGAGGTAGGTGTTTTCTAATTGTGAACTAGATTTCCCCATTCCTTCTTCCTAAACAACGAATGCTGATCAACCCACAAATAGGTTGATCAATAGGTCATTTTTTTCATGTGAGATGTGTTTGATTCTAGTATAAAACATCAGAAAAATAGATCCATGTTGAAACTGATATTAGATTTAATTTTTTTTATCCACCCTTAAATTCATACATGGACAGATCATGGCTAACATGAACAAGGCCCGATATGTCCACCAAGGGCGTTCATGTAAGTGTCCCCTCCTTGTTCATTTTTTCTTTTATCTCCATCACCACAAAATCTCAATGATCACTACATGATGAAAGATCATAGTGGAAGTAGATAGATACCATGGTGGGAGTCCCCAATGACATGAGACCACCAGTTTGAAGGGCGGCGGTGGAATGCGGCAACGACCACATGCAGAAGGTGACACACCACATCGGTGGAAGCTGAAACCAATGGGCTAAAGTGGTATGAGACACCAACTTGGATAGTATGCCATGTTGGGTAGAGATGGTTTTGGCTAGCCTTCTGTGGTGGTGCGTTGGAGGCGTGTCGTGGTGATTGGAAGGGTGCCCACAGTGAAAACCGCGGGCGATTGAGCGGGCCGACGAAAATGGTTGGCGGTGGTGGCACACAAAGATATGGGGTTTATGCTGCATTATGAAGCTATAGGGTCGTAGTCTAGTTAGACTGTGGCAGTGGTGGACACCATGGTGCCCTGCTTGATATTCACAATACGCACCTCATTGCAGTATCTCGGCTAGAGCAGGCCATCCCGATGAGGATGGGCTGGGCAGGAGGAGGCGGGCTAGACCAGCTAAATCCCAACAGGCTAGGTATGACTTGTGTCATATCCTAATCGGTTCGGTGTAGCCATTTCAGACCATGCCAAGACCCAACTAACCCCTTTTCAGTCTTGCAGAACATAGTGTCCCATAAGATGAGTAGCTTTGCAGACATCAGTGGCTTTGAAGATGAATAGTCATACAGACCTCAGTGGCATGGCAGACGAGTAGTATCCAAGCCGACCTCGGTGGCCAAACATATGAGGAGTAGTCGTGTGGACCTTTGTGGCCCGGAAGACAAGCAGTAGTCGACTAGACATGAGTGACCCGATAGATGAGCACTAGCCAAGTGGACATCTATGGCATGAAAATTGAGTAGTAGCCAAGAATAACTTAGTGGACAGGAAGACAAGTAGTAGCAGAGCCAACCTCAATGGCCCAAAAATGTCTTGTAGTAGAGGGGACCTCAGAAACCCACTAGCCAAGTGGATCTCAATGGACCGATAGATGTGCATATCATAGCAACTCATCAAGGATGAGTCCCTTAGGAATTGAAGATATTTAGTTTTAAACCTAATTTAGTGTACTTTGGGTAGTTCTTAGTGTGTTCAATTTTGGAGAGGGCCAAAGTATTGGGAAATCTTTGTGTAGGCTTCTTATGACTTGATGGTTCATGGAGCGAGTCCTCCTTAGAAGAGCATGCATTGAATATATTCTTGTGATGGAGGATTGGATGTGATATAGATACTTCTTATCTTAGTGAGAATAAATGTCTTAGGGAAAATTTTTGATGTATCAAGACCAAATTTTCTCCCAGATAATTATGGTAGAATTTAGATACTCAATTACTATCAGATTCCATGAAGAGTGGGATCTCTGTAATCAAGCATTCAACGCACTAACCCATATGTCTAGGAGTGGATGGGACTTTTCATCTTATAATCCTTTATGACTATACCTAGATATTCTAGTTATATGTGTTGATAAAATATACCTATGTTGAGATGATTGTACCTTCTTGGTGGTGTTTTACTTTTTGGTATTTTCTTTGTGGTTTTTGGGGTCCCCTTGTGAGAATGGTTTTACTCACCCCTCCACAGGCTTTGACCACACGTGTTGTGCCTAGTAAAGATGGTCGATGATTTGGTGGTGTCCTAGATGGAGTAGGTCTAAGACCAGAATGAGGCGGTGCCTTGTGAGATCAGATGCGCAGAGGTTTTTTCAATAGTTTCTTATAATAGATTTAGTATCCTTTTTGCGGATCATGCCATATAATTGTATTTATTTAGTGGACTTGTATTCTTGCTTGGTTGTACTTGTCTACATTAAATTATATCATACTCTTTTGTTGGGTTGTAGTGGTATGCATGCATTTTATCTACTTGGTGTTTTCACTCTCCATCCCTGTGGATTTAAATTGGGTTTATGTGTATAGGTTCATAGGAAAATACCTCCCATTTGTGAGATATTCCTACTCAACTCTAGTCGCCAACCCCTGTCCTATCAGAGGCGGTCTTGGGGTAGTCACGACATAGGCCCTGGGGGTCAGGTCGTGAAAATTATCATTATTGGAATGTAAATATTTCATAAATATCATATATATTAATTTTATGCATCATTTTAACTAACCATATGAGGTGATGATGAAAAAAATAAACACATCAATAGGTGGAGATTGTATTTCATACATATGCACAAGAAATGATTTATTTTTTCCATAAGATTGAAAATACGATGGAAAATGGATTTTAAATTAACAAAATAACATTTTATTATATGAAGTGTGATTATTTAATTATATTATCATGGTTAAAGAAGATTTTATGGTGGTACAAGAGGAAATAAGCATGAAAACAATTGGTTAAGAGTTACACATCTTCTTTGAAAAAGCACTTTTTGATTACACCATAACCCTTATAGGTATGGTATTTTGTTATGATAAAGACTTATAAGAGGTTAGGAGTTATTTTCAAGAGATATATGGGTAGGTATTGTTCAATATAGAGTGGTCAAACTATTTGATGAACTGATAGAGGATGTGCTATTTTATAAATGAGAGGAGTGGAACACCTATAATTTTTTTTAGAAATTTAAATATTATAGTTAAGTTAACCATGGTATAGCGGGACAAAAAATATCCAATTTATAATATAATTTTATATGGGTTTGGATTTTTTATCTAATAAAATATATGATGAAAATGTGTTCCCTCATCATAAAGTATTTAGCGTAATTAAACTTATTTACTCATTACTGTGGCGACACAGTTTTCTTATGGTAATACTTCATAATGGCCAAAAATAAATTAAAAATAACTAATAAAATTCTACATCCATATTCCAAATATCAGATACATTTTTATCAATTTATTTTTCTGATGTGGTATATATTATTTTAATATAATTATGTAAAATGCAATGAATCCAACTGTTAGACAAATAATTTTTTAAGCATGAAACATAAACCTATTCAAAAAAACAAAATATAAAGTTTATAAAATATATCTTATATTAATTTTTATCCAAGTCTAAAAATAATTAGACTTTTAGATAAATTTATTTAATGAAGATAATTGGAAATTTGACAAAATATCATAATTTTCACTATTCACTGAAAAATCAATTTATTGAGAAAAATCTGAAAATATTTCTAAATACAATTATGACATGGTAACTTTAAAAAAAATTAAATATAATTTCGAAAATTTGATTAAATTATATATAATAAACTCACCTGAAATTCAATAAAATAATTTTTTTATGAAAAAATATTTCTGAAGTATAAAATAAAATTATTCATATTCCTTATCTCATATCAAACATTATATAGTCCTTAATATACTAATTAATATGTTGAAATGTTGCATATTTTCCTAATTATAATCTTAACGTGGCTAATTTTTTATGATAAAATACACCATAGCTTTAAAACATTTCCTAGAAAAAATATGGTTTTAATCATATCAAATATTATCAATATATAAAAAATATACCGGTATTATCCCCACTTAATTAAAATTCCATTAGTCATAAAGCCATCTAATATGTAATACTGAAGAAATTATGCTTAAAATGTCTATATAATCGATATGGTTTTTTATGAACAAAACCCATATTATCTTCTAATATAATCTCAAGTAAATCCCTAAAATCCTTACATCTATCTCTTAATTAATATTATAGTTATACTTCATAGACTTTTATCTATGATTTTTTTCAAATTATAATATTTATAGAGGACCAAAAAGAAAAGGATTATATCCTCTTGTTATTTTTATATATTTTTTAATTTATTAAAACTTTATTTTTCTTACTATTGATTATCATATCACCCTTATAATTTATTAATTTTTATTTTGAATTATAATAATACATATCAATAGGAAATTAATTATTCAAAATTTTTCGATTCCTAAGAAATCAATAAATGTTTTATTTAAGGAAATATAATTCCAAAAATCCCTTGGTGTTACATTATAACCCCTTATTGAAATTTCATCCTCCCAATTCTATAATGTTTCTAATTGAATGGATTTTAAAAAAATCATAATATATTCCATTGAATGGAATAAAATGTCCATAAGTTGAAAAAATTATATTTTAAAACACATTAATAACATTTAATTTATTAAATAAATTCCTATGCTATGACTAGAAGACATTTCATTTTCTAAATATTTATTATATATACATTGTATTTACTATTATGTGACTCATAAATATGAGAGAGTTTAAAAGTTAATAACATAATAGTTTAGTGACGAAACATGATATATTTTTCTTTATATTAGTGGATTTAGAAATTATTTTACCATCATGATAATGAAAATGAAAAAATATACATCATTTTTTCAATTCCTTGTGCATAATTTCATCCTTTGGTTATTCTTCATGGATTATCCACTTAAATCTCACCTCTTACTCAATGAAGTGAATATTCAAAATGAAAATTCCATGCCTCGTGAAATAAAATAAAATAATATAAAAATTACATTAATATCCAAAGCCTGAACAATACAACCAAGGTTAAACTTGAATAATTACATAAATAACTAACCTAATAACTCTTCATTATATACTATAACAAAATAAAAATAAAAAAATTATAATTATTTGTTCATATATTCTTACAATATCCACATAAAAATTATATTCTAATAAGATCAATCACTCACATAATCACATACAAAATATATATAAAATAATCACATAATATTAAATATATTCAAATATTTTATACAAATAACCTAAATCATATAATCTTATAAAAGATTAATCAACCTTTATTCCAAAAATAATATCCCATATTCCCCAAAAATAATCCCACTTAAATGTTATAATTACCTTTTAACTCATAGACACAATATAAAAATGAATTATTCCACAAATAATTTTCTCAATGAAACATAAGTTATTTTAAAGGGTTTCATTTACCTTTTTTAGAACTCTACTTATGACACTAAGGTAAACCCATCACAATAAAATTCAAAAGGGGTGTCTATTTCATTAAGCATATTATCAATTGTATAATTTTTAACCCATTATAGAACATAAAACACTTAATATATACTCATATTATCATCGTAACCAATAATTTTTTTAAACATTTCTTCTTATATAAACTATAACACCCCATACCATATTCTACTAATAATTTCATGATTTATAATAGGGTATTTCACTATTTATTGGATGTTTTATATTTTTAGTTTCATAGTATTATATTAGAAAATTTTATAAAAAATAAAACAATTTCACATGGAATAAATTATTTTTACACAAAAATATAACATTAAGTTTAAACATAGTTTCAATGAAGTCTCATTTTCACCATTTAAATATAATAATCTTAGAAAAAATCTTTGACTTGTTAAAATTATAATTATTTTTTAGATACTATGTTAAACACAGAAAAAATATTGGGTGTGAAAACAAAGAATATTATGTGATATAACAATAATAGAATCCCATTATTCCATTTAATGAAAACCCATGGATATGTTAACACTTTCAAAAAATAAAAATTTGGTCACAAAAATTTTACATATTGACATTATAAAATTTACCATTTCTCTAATAAAAATTATGTTACCCAATAAATATCATAATATAAACCATGAAGTCATCCTAAAAAATGTGGTAACTCTTAAAACCATTTTTTGAAACAAAATTGTTCACCATTAAATTTTCATAAATAGTCCTTACATTAGAAAATATAAATATTTACATAAAAACCCTTTTTGGAAGATTAATATTTATATCATGGAGCATCATATTCAAACCCATATTCAATTTGGTAGAACCCATGATAGAATACATATATCCCAAGTAATTATATAAAAGTAACCAACCCATTATTCTCCCTCTTTTATATCCTTCAAAGACTAAATCATTACTCAATTAATTTTAGATCAATACTAAGATTACCCATAATCATGAGAAATATATTTATCAACCATAATAATAAATTATGATAAATTATAATATCATGAAAAAATAATTTTTAATATTTTATCGTTTCACCATATATCTATTGAAACATTCATTTGAACCCACAACCATATCGCATTCCATTTTCAAAAAATAGGGATAAATATCAAATTATTTTTAAAATTATTAAAATTAAAACATATTAAAAAAATCGAGTTGAATTTATATTAATAAACTATGAAATCATGGAAATTTATATTATAAACAAATGTACATGAAATTCAGAAATACTGATGATGTCATATATATTTAAAACACTTTTTAACTTTAAAAAAATCAAAATGACCCATATGGTAAAAATAGAAAAAATATATTCTAAACAATTATAAAAAAAATTAAAAATTATTTGAAACCATTAACAATATTAGAATTATAAATTTGAACATTCTTAATAAATATAAAATAATATAGACATGAAATAAAAATATTCAAAATTAAATAATGTAATTAATTTTTTTTTAAAAAAAATCTTTTTGAATTTCGTGATTTTTCACTCAGACAAAAATAAGGACGGAAAATAAAAATTATTTTAAAACCCCATTAATTTATGTAAATTAATTTTAAATGAAATCAATATTGTATTATAAACACAATACAATAATAAAATATTTAGGGGAAATGAAATTTGTCTCAAAGGAAGGAATTCGAGATGATAAATATATTACCATAAATACCATATATAATAATATTTTATTTTACTCTAGGATAATACAATTATATTTTTTATATAATTAATTAATAAATAGTTTTATTGACATTCTGTTATATTTATCCCATTATTTCACTTTTGACCATGTTTATTTTAGTTACTTAACCATTAGACATTACATTGGTCATTGTCAATGTTTAATTATTCCATCATCTCTACAATATTTATAATGATATAATTATCATTTTTATACATTAAATAAAATTTTACAACTATATATGAATAGAAAACATGAAAAATGAACCACATCGTATCATGGAGGTGGTAGTCCGCACATACACATAACAATTGTAAGAACCTAGTTCTTCCTTTAATGTATGCATTT
This sequence comes from Viscum album, assembly GCA_963277665.1. Lineage (NCBI taxonomy): Eukaryota > Viridiplantae > Streptophyta > Magnoliopsida > Santalales > Viscaceae > Viscum > Viscum album. The sequence goes on from OY728122.1 coordinate 274,509,370, forward strand.
TCTTTTTTCCTTTTCTTTTGACATTGTTTTTGAGAAAAAGGGGTAAAATATGGTTGTTAGGGAAATTTCATGGTTACATGTCATGTACTCCCATGTACATGCTGTGTATATGTTTGGTGTGTACAGACTATGTGCCCACTAAGTACATGTTGTGTGGTGGCTGTGTAAAAAAAATATACTACACGATGTGTAGGGTTCATTAGCACACCGTGTATTCTCCTTTCCGTGTACCGGCTGAGTCCTAGTTTTGTGTTTACCAGTTTGATGTGTCTAATCCATTTGATTACTTGGAAACCCATGCGATTCAGAGTACAAACAAGATACTACATGAAATTTAGTATTTAATACATACCATGTACTTTTATTTTTATTTGCTTATATGGGAGAGTGTCGCATCTCATTTCCAAAAATTCCTTCTTCTTCCCCATTTCTAGACTATTACTCTGTAGGATTATAATAATGTTTCATCATGTAGATTCTTTATCTGACATCCATTCTTCAATCTGTCAGTGGCTATAGGATCACATCATCATGGCTAAACTAGAACACACTATTCTGTTCTTATACCTTTGACTTACATGCCATAGTTTCCATCCGAGTACAATTGTCATAATTTTATGGAAATATAGATTCTCCTAGATCAAATTCAAATTGGAGCTTGATATCGAATGTGCGTACGTCTAATAATATGAGGTAGGCAATGTATACCTTGTTTGGTGTTTTCGTAGAAATAGGTGGGTTGCAGATTCAAGACCTTAGTGCTGGTATGTGACATCACATGGCTAGTTAAATTCATTTATTTAAATTTATTTTCATGTTTGATGTGATTATTTTAATTATATATATGTTTGGGTGTGGGATTCTTGATATTTCATATGGTGGAACCATTGGTTTGTTTTGGGTGTTACTAGAACATTCTTGAGTGATGTTGATCACAAGTTTGGATTGGACCAGAATATTTGGGTGGTTTTACCATGAGATTGGGTTTCTCTGATGTTGGATTGATGTAGTGTGACTATCAGGTTTGGCATGGCCTGGGTTAATTTAATGGAAAGGCCATAGGATTCTAGGTGACATGGTAGAAGGGGAATAAGGTTTTAGAGATGTTGTGGCATGGGTTCAAGATTTGGTGATTACTGGTCACCTGTGACTTGGGTCATGTTCACATAGATGACTCCATGACATGGTGGTTTTGAGTGCTTATGTGGGAAGATGCCCCTATAATTTCGGTTAGGTGATTATGGTTGGGGGTTCTTGTTGTGGATGGCACGTGGAAGGTGATGAGCCTACAGGTTGTTTGGATGTACCTATGTGAGCCGGTACTTCATACATGATGTGTATGGAGAAACATGTTTCTACGTTACTATCACATAGGCTAGTCATTAGGATGTTGGTGCTTGAGACACGAAGTGTCAAGAGGAACATGGTGCCCGATTACTATTTATTGGTTATGTCATAGAGAAGTCAGTACTTTAGACACAAAGTGTTAGGAGGCTCATGGTGCTCAGTTATGTGGCATAGATCTAGTGTTGGCCAAAGTAGGTGACACTTCATGGTGGATGAAATGCTCCAGTGGAGGTTGTGTTTACATTGTGAATCATATTGTTTACATTTCGTATAGATGCATTCTTTCTTAAACACCATTACTAGGTATACACCATTGGTTGGTATTCTATTGATATTCATCTCAAACCCTCCACATCCCCTTTGAGACACATATAGACATTATGGATTTATGTGCAATAAAGAGATCAGATTCAGGAGCTGGATCGTACTAGCTGTGGCATGGAGATGGCATGGACTGTGAGGTTGTTTCTAGATGGAGTTTCCTTGTTTTTAATTCTTTCTTGATTCAGCATGATTACTTTATTTCGTATCTACTGTTGGTTAGCAGTGGTCACTATTTTTTATTAATATGCATGACCATTTTTGGACACATTATGGGTTTCATTAGTAGTAAGAAATGATTTTTAACATGTTTTTTTATTTATTTTCCATTTCTATTTTATATATATTGCTTCTGATATTTTTTGTTGTTGGATGTGCTTCCTCTATGTAGGTCTAGTTTGTAACATACCAGGTAAATAAAGAATATTACATTTTCATATTTATCCATATTTTTAAATAAAATGTTAATATTAATTTAAAGGGAACGCTATTCTTGATGGTGTACCCAATACGCAACAATGAGTTTTATTGGAATCTTACGTTGCACTCTAATAATAAAATAATATTATTTTAAATGGTAGTTAATGCCTAACTGTTGTAATGGCAGGAATGAACAGAACTAACTACCAAATGATTATATATGTTTGTCAAATATTTTTACTTTTTTCCAATAAATGTTAGAGGCTTAAAATGCGAATGAATCCAATTTTAAGAATAAATCTTCTAATAATCTTTAAAAGGTCAATTAACCACCTTTTGATGGAGAAACCTTTTTAAAAATACATTTGAAGATTTTATATTTAATATTTGACAAAATAAAATCCTTCTTTATAATCTGGACATCAAAATTTACTTTGTGTAAATTTTTGTTATTTTTCCGATAAAGATCACTTTTAGTGAAAATGTTGTATTTTAATTAAAAACCTTATTTTAATCTAATTAATTTATATTATCAGATAATATTTTGAATTGGTATTAAGGTGAAATTAGATTATATTTTTACTATTTAATATAATGGTCATCATTGGAATTAATTTCACTTTGAAACTGAACCTAAACTCGTTTTAATCTTTTAATAGATATTGTTTCTTAAAAACACACTATTTGGTTTGACAACGGGAATTAATTATTAAATTAATATATTCAACTTCTATGTATTTAATTTTGTAAAATAGACATCATTTTTGAATTCAGAATATCAAATATAGCTTAGGTTGAATTTTTGGTATTTTTCTGAAAAAATTCAATTTTTGATGAATTGTGAAACCACTAAGCGGTAGTTAAAAAACTCATTTTTTGTTTAAATAAAAATTTACCACTTCTATGATTTGAATTTATAAAATCCTACATACATAGTTTTCATTAGGATATAAAATGTCTTTCAATGTGATTAAAATAATTTTTTGGTGAATAGTAACTTTTAAGTTTTATTAATCTCAATTAAAGGTGATTACTGTAATTTAAGGTAAAGATAATGTTATAATAATATGAAATGACATTCACACATGTACTACCCTTGTTTTATGAGTCATGGCCGATCAAGACAATCCATGGGTCAACTTGGGGACCCCATGGAGCTACTTTGGTAGGAAAATGACATTAATAATTTTTTATTTAATGTTAAAAAAATGTCACAAACATGTATTGTTTTAGAAAAACAATTTTTACATGGGGTTATTCATGTCATATGTTTTACTATAATTATACATTAGAAACATAAAAAGATTTCCTACATCATATTATTTGTTTTATAATTTTTATTCATTAAATAAATTAATTTATTTATGACACCATGAGGATGCAGCGATTACCTCATTAAAAAACAATTTAAATAAAATGAGAAGATAAGGTAAAATCTATGACTTACACTTGTAAAAAACCTATTGTATGGGTGGATTTCGTACCCTTATCACCTTATCCTTGTAATATAAAATTGTGCGACCTTTAATATCCAAAAATTATTTTATAATAAAATAAATTTTAATGACATTCCAACAGTACCCCTCCTCCCTCTTATAAAAGGCCCCCACCTCTACCCCCTTACCAACACCTCTCAAGCATTTTTGTCAAACAAACTCTACTCATTTTATATCTCCACAACCCTATATTCATCCTAGTAGCCTTACATTGGGCTTAAATCTCTTCAAGAAACTCCTTTGGTTTAAACCAAAAGGAGTTACCCAATTTAAAGGTAATGTCCTCTCTTATGTTCTTTTGTTTTATGTTGCTTATCCAACCCCATAAAATCTTTTTATTCATTTATTTTGTAACAAAAAAAGTATATTCAATATACTAGGATGTTTTAATGAAATTTCATCTAGCTAAAACTACACACACCTTCGTCTAATGGTTAAATAACATACTGTTTTCATGGAAGGCGAATTACTGCCTCACGAAATGATGATTGTTCAATCTTCTCTTAACACCTTTCATGGTGGCCATTATTATGTCACTATATTTTATATATGATATATATGGTATTTATGTTTTCTATATGCTACTGCGTTTTATATTTAAAACATACCTTTATGCTTTTCATGTTGTGCAAATGCGATAATTTCATACGAGGAAGTGTGGACTACTGCCCCCTCAAGTGATGTGACTCAATCATGCAATACATGGAATGTATAAAGAATTAAATTAATAAATATATTTGACCTATATAACATATATATTATACTTTAATTATAATATATATACATCTGTCTCATCTAGTTTAAATTCCATTAATGTGCCAAATCAATGAAAGTAGTGTTCATGCATTCGTACGGCCTACCGTCTCCATGAACAGTGCATTTCATTTATTTTTATCTAAAAATATTATGGAATAAGTATTAAACGAATATATAATGGATATATATGATATTTACATCATTAATACTATTCTGGATATGATTTACGTACAACTACATTAACAATGCTTTTCAAATAATATCATTTTTGACTCATGTACCGAACATCGACAAAACGTATGACATGAACTCACATAATTAACTAATTATTATAACATGATAATATATGATATTAATTTAATAATGAACATTAAATTATTTCCTTAAGAAATTATAAATTTACCAAAGTTTATTATTCATTAATATAAATAAATGAACAAGACAAGTCAGACTTGAGGTAAGGGATCATACCTCTCTCTTTCTTTTTATGTACTCTATTTTTGTAATTTCTTTTAAGCTCAGCTTTCTTATGTTTTAGGATTATATTTTGTATTCCTAATTCTATAATTTTTATGTTCATATTATGAGAGACCCTATTTGATCTCATAAATCCATTTTTGGAAGTTTTAAGTGGCGTCGTTAGGCTGTCGAGTTCTCGTAAGGGATTTTTCATCACACTTTTATTTCCATGATATTTATGCTACATTGGTCACTATTTACTTTTTTGTGGTGTAAGTAATGCTCATTATTTTAATAATTTTATAATATAATCTCATTTATGGGTATTTACATCTTCATTGTATGACCCTTCTTTCATGGGGTGTACGTTTCGAAAGTTGCCCAAATCAGTAAGGGAACCTTTCAGAATCCTCTTTTTAAAAGAATTATTTTGTTATATCTATTAATTTACATCTTTTTATGTTGGTATATGTTCTTATATATTATTATTGATGTAAATTTTATTTCCAAGTGATGAGATACCATTTTATCTCTCATCAAATAATTTTATGAATTTTAATGTGATGCTGTTAGGCTGTTGAATTTTTCCAAGGGAACTTCATAACCCAATTTCAATTTCTTTTTGTTCAACTTGTAGTTACTGAATATGTAATCCTATGAATATGTGGGAATGAACTCTGGTTTTTTTACACTTAATATTCACTTATATTGTGTGTATTTATATTTTTCACACATAATTATGATATTGATTTATCCTTAATTTAAGGATATCTTCTTTATAAGGGATTTCATCTCATTTTACATTTCTATTGAGACTTCATTGTTGTTATGAACCAATTCACTCTTATATGGTTTATATACTGTCATTTGGAATATTATATCATGAATCCCTTTATTCTCATGAAATTATAATGTTCTGATTAAATGTTATTCCTCAATTATTGTATTCAAATGTCTCTCATTTTGTTAAAAACCCTTTATCTAAAACATCGTTTTAAATGTATTAATAATTTATTCTTATAAATATTTCTAATTAATATCCATGTTTTAAAAATGGTTTTAAGTATTTATTTATATGGATATTAATGGTTTAAAGTGTTAAAAGCTTCAAAGTGGTATGGGACACTTTGATTCAAAATATCTTTATTAAATGTTTTAAATGGTTTTGAAAATGGTTTTCAGAATGGATTCATTATATCAATATCATAAAATGTTATATTGTTATTTCAATGTGGGAATTCTATCTTTCATTTATTCATAAGTTATGTGTTAAGAATATGATATTGTTCTTGGGAATTGTGATGAAGACGGATGGTTCCGTGATAAACTAAGGGCGGGTGGGCCCGATATAGCTCTCCAATGCATTGGGTAACACAAAGGGGTTAAACTTTAAGGTTTCTCCATATAGATTTAGGGAATATATTGTGATGGGTATTCCAAACGTAACCATGAGGGTTTCACCCTACGTAATAATGTTATGAATGCCTCAAGTTACCTTTATGTCTTATGATTTTTATGAGTTATTCATAAATCTTATGATTTCATGAGGTATGTTAATGTGCTTATGTTTTATGAGTAATTTATTATTTCATTGATTCTTATTTATACATGTACTAATGTTTCCTTTCCGTATTTCTATATCCCTTACTGAGATTTTTTATCTCATCCCATGTTTTTGAAATGTCTTTCTCAGGTCAAGGAAAGGTACATGATATGATGATAGTGTCAAGGAATTGTCAAGAAAGAATCCATGTTTTATTTTAAATATGTTTCCGTTGATGGGAAAAAATAAAAACTATCTTTTATGTAACCAATTTGTTTAAATGTGAAATGTAATGCATGATTTATGATCTAAATCTCTAAAACTCTAAACCTGAAAAGATACTCAATGTGTATTTTTGAAATAACTCAAGATTAATTATGGTTTAAGGCCGGGTCCTTATAGTTGGTATCATAGGTCGGTTTAGATAACATTAGAGGTTAGATTGTTGTTTAAGCATAAGTGACAATTTTTGTATAACGACAATGGTTATTATATTAGATAGATTCATTGTTTTTTTGAATGTTGGAATGAGTTTGAGATAACTTGGATAAGTATATCTTAGTGTTTATCTTCCTCTTTAGTACATGATGATTTTGTTGATATAATCACACTAACCTTTTTGGTTTTAGTAAAGGGATGGATCTAGCAGGCACCAATGTGAAAATGGGTTTGAATGAAGCTGTGGTGGTTCTCTGATTAAGAGACTTGATGAAATGGGGGATTCAATGAGAAAACTTGTGGTTATTATAAACTAACTATCAGGAGTTATTATCAACCACTTGATCCTTGGTGAGTTCTATAATGCATATTGTATGAGAGAACCAACTCGATGTGGATGTTCATATGATAATTATAAAGGTTACCATTAGGGTTTATATGATCCTTACTTTTGCGGTAATTATGGATTACTATATGTTATGATGGAAAATGAAAGGCATGAGATAAACTTGAGGTTAAAATATGTTGTGATTATTTTTTAATATTTTATCTCATTTTGGGGAATGTTTTAAGAATTATATAGATTTGGAAAAAGGACAACACACAGACCGTGTGATAACCCGTCGCATAAAACAATGATACGAGAATCAAACCCACAACCAAAGAGAGACTGGTATTTATCACTTACCACTGGACTACATGAAGTCCCTGGTTAGTTTGACTAATTATTTATAGTTAGATGATTTTATGAATCAAGAGTAAGTTTATTTTGGGTTATCTATGGAAATTATTAACCTATCATGGAGGATATGTGATTAGGTTAATTACTTTTCAATATGAGACTTTAATAGAAACTGATTTTATTTGGGGATAAATGTTAATTTGATCTTTGGAAGACTCTGTGATTAAATCATTCAAATATTTGGGTTTCAATCATATTTTGGTATACTTTGAAGAATTTTATGGACAAATTGTTTATTGAATGTTCTTCATTGAACTTTGGGTTTTGTTTGACAAATTTTTCGAGATTAAGAATATATTTTCTTTTTTATAAAGGATTATCCATTTGTGGATTATCTGATCTTGTTCTAAAAAGTTTTGTTTTGGTTAATGTCTAAAGACATGGGAAATATATAGTTCTCTTTTGTGGATTAGGTGATTCTATAGATTTTGATTATAGCTCTCTTAATGTGAGCAATTCATCTGAAATACTCGTCTTTTGGAGAAAATATGAGTTTTTATAAGAAATATAGTAGGAGATGAGAGTCTACACAACAAGTAAGTATGTTTTCTTATGATTTAGTAGGGCTCATAAATAAATTCCTCAATGAAAAGTAACTTAAAAAATGAAAAATTAGTCTGTTAACTTTTCCTACTGGGGAATCAAATATTGTTTAACCCATCACCAGTTTGTGATTTTCTGGTGGTTATCTTTTTCCTAGACATGTTTTCTATCACTCTCCCTCAGAACATGAACATTTTTTTCTTCTTCCATATCCGTGTTTTCCTACTTGGAATCCTAGTATGGGTTAACTCAGGTGACCTTTTTACTTCCCTTTATTTCTTTTAATGTGACAGTTTAATTTACTCCTTTTCCGATGTGGGGCTTTCAATGAATTTTCCAAGCCCAATTTTAAAAATTACGAGGATGCAATACCCAAAATGGGGGAAGGATGTAACATCCCAGGTAAATAAAGAATATTACTTTTTCATATTTACCCATATTTTTTTATAAAATGTTAATAATAATTTAATGGGAATTCTATGCTCGATGGCGTACCCAATACACAACAATGAGTTTCTTTGAAATCTTACTTTGCACTCTAATAATAAAATTGTTTTATTTTAAATGGTAGGTAACTCCTAGAAATTTTAATGGTGGGAATGTATAGAACTAACTACAAAATGATTATATATATTTGTCAAATATTTTTACTTTTTCCTAATAAATGTTAGAGGCTTAAAATGAGAATGAATTCAATTATAAGAATAAATCTTCTAATAATATTTAAGAGGTCGATTAACCGCCTTTTTATGGAGAACCCTTTTTAAATATATTTTTGAAGATTTTATATGTCATATTTGACAAAATAAAATCCTTTTCTATAATCTGGACAAAAAATTTACTTTGTGTAAATTTTTGTTATTTTTCCGATAAATATAAGTTTTAGTGAAAATGTTTTATTTTAATTCGAAACCTCTTTTTAATATAATTTATTTATTTGGTTAGAACATCTTTTGAATTTGTTTTCAAGTAAAATTAGAATATATTTTTACCATTTATTCTAATGGTGGTCATTGAAATTAATTTCACATTGAAATTGGACCTAAACTGGTGTTAATTTATTAATAGATATTTTTTCTTAAAAACACGCTATTTGTTTTGACAGCTGGAATTAATTATTAAATTAATTAATTCAAATTTTATGTTTTTAATTTTGTAAAATAGACAAAATTTTTGAATTCAGAATATCAAATATATCTAAGGGTTAATTTTTTTGTATTTTTCAGAAAAAAAATCATTTTTTGATGAATAGTGAAACAACTAAGTGGTAGTTAAAAAACTGATTTTTTGTTTAAATGAAATTTTACTACTTCTATGATTTGAATTTTAAAAATCCTACATACCTGGTTTTCATTAGGATGTAAAATGTGTTTCAATGTGATTAAAATAAATTTTTTGGTGAATAGTAACTTTTAAGTTTTATTAATCTCGATTAAAGGTGATTACTGTAATTTAAGGTAAAGATAATGTTATAATAATATGAAATGAATTTCACACATGTCCTACCCATATTTGATGAGTCATGACAGACCAATAAAATCTATGGGTCAACATGGGGACCCCATGGATCTACTTTGGTAGGAAAATGACATTAATAACTTTTTATTTAATGTTAAAATAAAAATGTCCCAAACATGTATTTTTTTACTAAAACAATTTTTACATGGGGTTATACAAGTCATATTTTTTACTATAATTATCCAATAGAAGGATAAAAATATTTCCTACATCAAAGTATTTGTTTTATAATTTTTAGACATTAAATAATTTAATTTGTTTATAACACCATGATGATGAAGCGGTTACCTCGTTAATAAATGATTTAAATAAAATGAGAAGATAAGATAAAATCTAAGACATACACTTGTATAAAACCTATTGTATGGGTGTATTTAGAACCCTTATCCCCTTATCCTAGAAATATATAATTTTGGGACGTTTAATATCCGAAAATTATTTTATAATAAAATAAATTTTCAAGATATTCCAAGAGTGCCCCTCCTCCCTCTTATAAAAGGCCCCCAACTCTACCCCCTTACCCACACCTCTCAAGACTTTGTCTCGACCAAAATCTCCTAATTTTATATCTCCACATCCTTATATTTATCCTAGGAGCCTTAACTTGGGCTAAAAGCTCTTCAAGAAACACTTTTTGGTTCAAACCTATAGGAGCTACCCGATTTAACGGTAATGTCCTCTCTTATGTTCTTTTGTTTTATGTTGCTTATCCAACCCCCTAAACTCTTTTTATTCAATTATTTTTTTTTAAAATATTATATTAAATATACAATGATTTTTTAATGAGATTTATTCATGCTACACTTACACACACCTCCGTCTAATGGTTAAAGAACGTACTGTTTCTGTGGATGGCGAATTACTACCTCACAAAACGATGATTGTTCAATCTTCTCTTAACACCTTTTATGGTGGCCATTATGTTGTCACTATATTTTATATATGATATATATGGTATTTATGTTTTCTATATGCTACTGTGTTTTATATTTAAAACATACCTTTATGCTTTTCATGTTGTGCAAATGCTATAATTTCATACGAGGAAGTGTGGACTACCGCCCCCTCAAGTGATGTGACTCATTCATGCAATAGAAGGAATGTATAGAGAATGAAATTAATGAACATATGTGACCTATATAACATATATATTATACTAGAATTATAATATATATACATCTCTCTCATCTATTTTTAATTCCCTTAATGTGTCAAATCAATGAAAGTAGCCTTCATGCCAACGTACGGCCTACCGTCTCCATGAATGGTGCATTTCATTTATTTTTATCTCCAAATATTATGGAATAAGTATTATAAGAATATATAATGGATATATATTATATTTACATCATTAATACTATTCTGGATATGATGTACATTCAACTACATAGACAATGCTTTACAAATAAGATCATTTTTGACTCATGTACCAAACATTGACAAAACATATGATATGAACTCACATAATTAACTCATTATTATAACATGATAATATATGATATTAATTGAATAATAAACTTTAATGTATTTCCTTTTGAAATTATAAATTGACCAAAGTTTATTATTCAGTAATATAAAGAAATAAACAAGACAAGTCGGACTTGAGGTAAGGGATCCTACCTCTCTCTTTCTTTTTAAGTACTATCTTTTATGTCATTTATTTTAAGATCATATTTCTTATGTTTGAGGATGCTCTTTTATATTCATAATTATGTAATTTTTATTTTCATATTATGAGAGACCCTATTTGATCTCATAAATCCATTTTTGGAAGTTATAAGTGGCGTCGTTAGTCTGCCGAGATTTCGTAAGGGATTTTTCATCTCACTTTTATTCCCGTGAGATTTATGCTATATTGGCCACTATTTTCTTTTGTGTAGTGTATTTACTGTTCATTATTTTACTATTTTTATAATATAATCTCAGTTATGTGTATTTACATCTTCGTTGTATGACCCTTATTTCATGGGGTGTACGTTTCGAAAGTTTCCCAAATCGGTAAAGGAACCTTTCACACTCCTCTTTTTAAAAGAATTATTTTGTTATGTCTATTAATTTACATCTTTTTATGTTGGGATAAGTTCTTATATATCCTTATTGATTTAAATTTTATGTCTAAGTGATGAGATACCATTTTATCTCTCATCAACTAATTTTATGAATTTTAATGTGATGCTGTTAGGTTGTTGAATTTTACCAAGGGAACTTCTTAACCCAATTTCAAATTCTTTGGATTCAACTTGTACTTATTGAATATGTCATCCTATGAATATGTGTGAATGAAGTATGGTTTTTTTACACATAATATCCACTTATATTGGGTGTATTTATATTTCTCACACATAATTATGATATCGATTTATCCTTACTTTAAGGATACATTCTTTATAAGGGATTTCATCTAATTTTACATTTCTATTGAGACTTCATTGTTGTTATGAACCAATTCACTTTTGTATGGTGTATATACCGTCCTTTGAAATATTATATCATGAATCCCTTTATTCTTATGATATTATAAAGTTCTGATTAAATGTTATTCCTCAATTATTGTATTCAAATGTCTCTCATTTTGTTAAAAACCCTTTAACTAAAATATCGTTTTAAATGTTTTAATGATTTATTATTATAAATAATTGTCATTAATATCCATCTTTTAAAAATGGTTGTATGTATTTATTTATATGGATATTAATGGTTTAAAATGTTAAAAGATTCAAAGTGGTATGGGACACCTTGATTCAAAAATATCTTTATTAAATGTTTTAAATGGTTTTGAAAATGGTTTTCAGAAGGGATTCATTATTTAAATATCTTAAAATGTTATATTGTTATTTCAATGTGGGAATGCTATCTTTCATTTATTTTTAAGTTATGTGTTATGATAATGTTATGGTTCTTGGGCATTGTAATGAAGACGGGTGGTTCGGTGATAAACTAAGGGCGGGTGAGCCCGATATAGCTCTCCAATGCATTGGTTAACATGAAGGGGTTAAACGTTAATGTTTCTCCATGTATATTTAGGGAATATATTTTGATGGGTATTTCAAACATAACCATGAGGGTTACTCCCTACGTAAGAATGTTATGAATGCCTCAAGATACCTTTACTTCTTATGATTTCTATGAGTTATTCATAAATCTTATGATTTCATGAGGTATGTTAATGTGCTTATGTTTTATGAGTAATGTATTATTTCATTGATTCTTATGTATACATGTACTAAAGCTTCCTTTCTGTTTTTATATATCCCTTACTGAGATTTTTATGCTCATCCCATGTTTTTGAAATGTTTTTCAGAAGTCAAGGGAAAGGTACATGATATGATGATAGTGTCAGGGAATTGTCAAGAAAGAATCCATGTTTTATTTTAAATATGTTTCTGTTGATGGGAAAAAATGGAAACTGTCTTTTATGTATCCAATTTGTTTAAATATGAAATGTAATGCATGATTTATGATCTAATTCTCTAAAACTCTAAACTTGAAAAGATACACAATGTGAATTCTTGAAATAACTCAAGATTAATTAAGGTTTAAGGTCGGGTCCTTATAGTTGGTATCAGAGGTGGGTTTTGATAATTTTAGAGGTTAGAGTTTTGTTTAAGCATAAGTGACAAGTTGTGTATAACCACAATGGTTATTATATTAGATAGAGTCATTGTTATTTTTGAATATTGGAATGAGTTTGAGATAACATGGATAAGTATATCTTAGTGTTTATCTTCCTCTTTAGTACATGATGATTTTGTTGATATACTCACACTGACCTTTTTGGTTTTAGTAAATGGATGGATCTAGCAGGCACCAAAGTGACAATGGGTTTGAAGGAAACTATGGTGGTTCTCTGATTAAGAGACTGGATGAAATGGGGGATTCAATGATAAACCTCATGGTTATTATAATCCAACTATCAGGAGTTATGACATACCACTTGATCCTTGGTGAGTTCCCTAATGCATCTTGTACGAGAGAACCAACTCGATGTGGAAGTTCAGGTGATAATTATAAAGGTAACCATTAGGGTTTATATGATCCTTAATTTTGAGGTAATTATGGGTTACTATATATTATTATGGAAAATGAAAGGCATGAGATAAAATTTAGGTTAAAATATGTTATGATTATTTTTTAAGATTTTATCTCATTTTGGGGAACGTTTTAAGAATTATATAGATTTGGAAAAAGGACAACACACAGACTGTGTGACAACCCATCGCGTTAGACAATGCTAAGAGAATAAAACCCACAACCAAAGTGTGAATGGTATTTATCACCTACCACAGGACTACGTGAAGTCCATGGTTAGTTTGACTAATTCTTTATAGTTAGATTATTTTATGAATCAATAGTGAGTTTATTTTGCGTTATCTAAGGAAATTATTAACCTATCATTGAGGATATGTGATTAGGTTAATTACTTTTCAATATGAGACTTTAAGAGAAACTGATTTTATTTGGGGATAAATTTTAATTTGTACCTTGGAAGTCTATGTGATTAAATCCTTCAAATATTTGGGTTTCAATCTTAGTTTGGAATACTTTGAAGAATTTTATGGAAAAATTGTTTATTGAATGTTCTTCGTTGAACTTTAGTTTTTGTTGGACAAATTTTTGAGATTAAGAATAGATTTTCTTTTTTTATAAAGGATTATCCATTTGTGGATTATCTGATCTTGTTCTAACAATTTTGGTTTTTGTTAAGGTCTAGAGACATGGGAAATATATAGTTCTCTTTTATGGATTAGGTGATTCTATATAAGTTCATTATAGCTCTCTTAATGTGAGAAAGTCATCCTAAATACACATCTTTTGGAGAAAATATGAGTTTGTGTAAGAAATCTAGTAGGAGATGAGAGTCTACACGACAATAAGTATGTTTCCTTATGATTTATTTAGGATCATAAATAAATTCCTCAATGAAAAGTAACTTAAAAAACAAGAAATTTGTTTGTTAACTTTTCCTACTGGGGAATCAAATATTGTTTAACCCATCACCAGTTTGTGATTTTTTGGTGGTTAACTTTCTCCTAAACATGTTTTCTATCACTCTCCCTCAGAACATGACCCTTTTTTCTTCTTCCATATCCATGTTTTCCTACATGGAATCCTATTATGGGTTAACTCGGGTGACCTTTGTACTTCCCTTTCTTTCTTTTAAAGTGACAGTTTAATTTACTCCTTTTTCTGATGTGGGGCATTCAATGAATTTTCCTAGCCCAATTTTAAAAATTACAAGGATGAAATACCCAAAAGGGGGGAAGGATGTAACATCCCAGGTAAATAAAGAATATTACTTTTTCATATTTATATATATTTGTGAATAAAATGTTAATATTAATTTAAAGGGACCTCTATGCTCGATGGCATACCCAATACACAAAAATTAGTTTCTTTGAAATCTTACATTGAACTCTAATAATAAAATAATATTATTTTAAATGGTAGTTAACGCCTAGCCATTGTAATGGAGGGAATGAATAGAACTAACTACAAAATTATTATATATATTTGTAAAATATTTTTACTTTTTTCTATTAAATTTTAGAGTCTTAAATTGTGAATGAATCCAATTTTAAGAATACATCTTCTAATAATCATTAAAAGGACGATTAACCACCTTTTGATTGAGAACACTTTTTAAATATACTTTTGAAGATTTTATATGTCATATTTGACAAAATAAATTCCTTCTTTATAATCTGGACATAAAAATTTACTTTGTGTAAATTTTTGTTATCTTTCCGATAAATATCAGTTTTAGTGAAAATTTTGTATTTTAATTCAGAACCTCTTTTTAATGTAATTCATTTATATGATCATATAATCTTTTGAATTGGTTTTGAATTTAAATTATAATATATTTTTACTATTTAATCCAATGGTGGTCATTAGAATTAATTTAACTTTGAAATTTGACTTCAACTGGTGTTAAATTTTTAATAGATATTGTTTCTTAAAAAACGCTATTTGTTTTGACAGCAGGAATTAACTAATAAATTAATTAATTCAACTTTAATGTTTTTAATGTTTTAAAATAGACAAATTTTTGAATTCAGAATATCAAATTTATCTTAGGGTGAATTTTTGGTATTTTTCTGAAAAACATCAATTTTTGATGAATAGTGAAACAACTAAGTGGTAGTTAAAAAACTAATTTTTCATTAAAATGAAACTTTACCACTTCTATGATTTTAATTTCAAAATTCCGAAATACATGGTTTTCATTAGGATGTAAAATTTTGTTCAATGAAATAAAAATAATTTTTTGGTTAATAGTAACTTTTAATTTTTATTAATCGCGATTAAATGTAATTAGTGTAATTTAAGGTAAAGATAATGTTATAATAATATGAAATGACCTTGACACATGTCCTACCCTTATTTGATGAGTCATTTCCGACCAATAAAATCCATGGGTCAACTTGGGGACCCCATGGAGCCACTTTGGTATGAAAATGACATTTATAACTTTTTATTTAAAGTTAAAATAAAAATGTCACAACCTGTATTGTTTAATTAAAAAAATTACATGCGGTTATACAAGTAATATTTTTTACTATAAATATCCCTTATAAATCTAAAAATATTTCCTACATCATTGTATTTGTTTTATAATTTTTAGACATTAAGTAAATTAATTTATTTATGACACCATGATGATGCAGCGATTACCTCATTAATAGGCGATTTAAATAAAATGAGAAGATAAGGTAAAATATAAAACTTACACTCATAAAAAACTTATTGGATGGGTTGATTTCGAACCCTTATCAACTTATCCTAGAAAAATATAATTCTGGGACCTTTAATATCTGAAAATCATTTTATAAAAAAATATCTTTTCAAGACATTACAAGAGTGCCCCTCCTCCCTCTTATAAAAGGCCCCCACCTTTACCCCCTTACCCACACCTCTCAAGGCTTTGGCTCGACCAAAATCTGATCATTTTATCTCTATAAATCCCTCTCTACATCCTAGGAGCCTTAACATTGGCAGAATGCTCTTCATGAATCTCTTTTGGTTCAAACCAATAGGAGTTACCCGATTTAAAGGTAATGTCCTCTCTTATGTTCTTTTGTTTTATTTTTCTTCTCCAACCCCCTAAACTCTTTTTATTCCTTTCTTTTGTAACAACACAATTATATTATATATAATAGGTTGTTTTATGAGATTTATTAGAGCTACACTTACATACACCTCCATCTAATGGTTAAAGAACATACTGTTTCCGTGGATGGGGAATTACTGACTCACGAATCGATGATTGTTCAATATTCTCTTAACACCTTTCATGGTGGAAATTATGATGTCACTATATTTTATATATGATATATATGGTATTTATATTTTCTATATGCTTCTGTATTTTATATTTAAAACATATCTTTATGATTTTCATGTTGTGAAAATGCGATAATTTCATATGAGGAAGTGTGGACTATCACCCCCTCAAGTGATGTGACTCGTTCATTCAATACAAGGAATGTATAAAGAAGAATATTAATGAAAATCTGTGACATATATAACATATATATTATTCTGTAATTATAATATATATATATATATATATCTCTATCATCTATTTTTAATTCCACTAATGTGCCAAAGCAATGAAAGTAGCGTTTATGCGTACGTACGACCTACCGTCTCCATGAATGGTGAATTTCATTTATTTTTATCTCCAAATATTATGGAATAAGTATAAAAAGAATATATACTGGATATATATGATATTTAAATAATTAATACTATTCTGGATATGTTTTACATACAACTACATTAACAATGCTTTTCAAACAAGATCATTTTTTACTCATGTACCGAACATCGACAAAACGTATGATATGAACTCACATAATTAACTAATTATTATAACATGATAATATATGATATTAATTGAATTATAAAATTTAAAGTATGTCTTTAAGCAATTATAAATTGACCAATGTTTATTATTCAAGAATATAATGAAATGAACAAGACAATTCGGACTTGAGGTAAGGGATCCTACCTCTCTCTTTCTTTTTATGTACTCTCTTTTACGTCATTTCTTTTAAGAACATATTTCTTATGTTTGGGGATATTATTTTATATTCCTAATTCTGTAATTTTTAATTTTCTTATTATTATAGACCCTATTTTATCTCATAAATCCATTTTTGGAAGTTTTATGTGGCGCCGTTAGGCTGCCGAGTTTTTGTAAGGGATTTTTCGTCTCACTTTTATTCCCGTGAGATTTATGCTACATTGGCCACTATTTCATTTTGTGTGGCATATTTACTGCCCATTATTTTGATATTTGTATAATATACTCTCATTTATTTGTATTTACATCTTCATTGTATGACCCTTCTTTCATGGGGTGTACGTTTCGAAAGTTGCTCAAATCGGTAAGGGAACCTTCCACACTTCCCTTTTTAAAAGACATATTTCGTTATATCTATTAATTTACATCTTTTTATGTTGGGATATGTTATTATATATCCTTATTGATGTAAATTTTATGTCCAATTTATGAGATACCATTTTTTCTCTCATCAACTAATTTTATGAATTTTAAAGTGACGTTATTAGGTTGTCAAATTTTACCAAGGGAACTTCTTAACCCAATTTCGATTTCTATGGGTTCAACTTATAGTTATGGAATATTTCATCCTATGAATATGTGTGAATGACATCTGGTTGTTTTACACTTAATATCCACTTATATTGGGTGTATTTATATTTGTCACACATAATTATGAGATTGATTTATCCTAAATTTAAGGATACCTTCTTTATAAGGGATTTCTTCTCATTTTACATTTCTATTGAGACTTCATTGTTGTTATGCACCAATTAACTCTTATATGGTGTATATTCTGTCCTTTGGAATATTATATCATTAATACCTTTATTCTCATGATGTTATAATGTTCTGATTAAATGTTATTCCTCAGTTATTGTATTCAATTGTCTCTCATTTTGTTAAAAACCCATTAACAAAAATATAATTTTAAATGTTTTAATGATTTATTCTTATAAATATTTCTCATTAATATCTATGTTTTCTAAATGGTTTTAATGATTTATTTTTATGGATATTAATGGTTGAAAATGTTAAAAGCTTCAAAGTGGTATGGGACACTTTGATTAAAAAATCTCTTTATTAAATGTTTTAAATGGTTTTGAAAATGGTTTTTAGAATGGATTCATTATTTAAATATCTTCAATTGTTATATTGTGATTGTAATGTTATAATGTTAACTTTCATTTATGATTATGTTATTTGTTATGATTATGTTATGGTTCTTGGGCGTTGTTAAGGATACGGGTGGTTCCGTGATAAACTATGGGCGGGTGAGCCCGATATAGCTCTCAAATGCATTGGGTAACGCAAAGGGGTTAAACGTAAAGGCTTTTCCGAAGAGATTTAGGGAATATACTATGATAGGTATTCCAAACATAACTATGAGGGTTACTCCCTACATAAGAATGTTATAAATTCCACAAGTTACCTTTATGTCTTATGATTTCTATTAGTTATTCATTAATCTTATGATTTCATGAGGTATGTTAACGTGCTTATGTTTTATGAGTATTGTATGATTTCATTGATTCTTATGTATATATGTACTTATGTTTACTTTCCGTATTTCTATATCCCTTATAGAGATTTTTATGCTCATCCCATGTTTTTGAAATGTTTTTCACAGGTCAAGGGAAAGGTACATGATATTATGATAGTGTCAAGGAATTGTAAAGAAAGAATCCATGTTTAATTTTAAATATGTTTCCGTTGATGGGAAAAATGAATACTATCTTTTATGTAACCACTTTGTTTAAATGTGAAATGTAATGAATGATTTATGATCTAATTCTATAAAACACTAAACCTAAAAAGATCCTCAATGTGTATTCTTGAAATAACTCAAGATTAAGTAATGTTTAAGGCTGAGTCCTTATATAGTTCAAGTATGATAAGTCTTTATTACCCATAAAATTTTTATTATTATACATGGACATGTACTATATTTTTCTCTGAGAGGGTATTCCCTCCCTAATATACATTTTTTCACCAAATTTTTTAGTCAGAAGACTTTTTCGTTTGTGGAGGTGCTTATAAGGCGGTAACACCCAACCCGTTTAGCAATTTTCTGGTGACTGTTCGGGTCCAAGACATTGCAACAAACATTTCCACTTTTCTACAAGGAGGAAAAGGAATAAAGTATATCATATTTTAAATTTATAAAATCTTAATAAATTTATAAATTCCATATTTATTCGTTATTTCCATTCTTATGAACATCCATGTGATGTGGTAGTATGAAATATATCACATCACTTCATGGTGGCAGTAGTCTGTAACTACATACATGTGACTTTATTATTTTCCAAAAAATTATAGTGTAAGATTTTATGCAATATATTATCCTAAGAAAATAATAATTCATTCACAAATATAATATATATTTATTTTATCCATAATATTTACTAACTGTATGATATAATGATTAAAAACGATACACCTCACTATAAGGAGATGTTAGTCTGTAAGTACGCACAAGCAATGATTCAATTTATCAATAAGGTAGAAAATAAGATGAAAAGGTGTTGTGACATAAAGATAATATAATTTAAGATTATATATCATATTTTTTTATTTAATCCTATATATTGAATATTTGAAAGAGTTATATGAACAAATAAATACCAAAATAATTAGTTAAGAGTCATACAACTTATTTTTGTAAAAATCATCTCGGATTAAACATTAATCTGTATAGGTTTGGTCTTTTAAGGGTACTAATACCTCTAGGAGGTTGGAAGGTATTTTTGGGAGAGACTTGGGTATGTATTTCCTAATATAGTTTTATCAAAAGTTGTTAGGTAGGTAAGAGATGAGGTTCAATATAAATGTTAAGGGAGAGACATAGAAGTATTTTTTTTTTAAATTTTAATTTTACAAACATCTTAGTCGGTGAAAAGTGGGAAAAAATAAAAAGAGAAATATAAGTTGAAATGTGTCAGTATAACATCCCCAACAAGTTTTAAAATTCAATTTTGTGGCTTTGTCAAACAATAGTTTCATTAATTAACATGATTTATCATTTACCATGGTGAGGCATGTTTACATTGGTTACTATTCATAATGGGAAATATAAAATTTTCCTCATTAATAATTTTGAACCACTTAATTAAATATATGGAAGCAATTTTTTAATAATCAGTTTTGAAAAGTGTCATTAATTATTTTAATATAAGTGAGGAAACTGTAATGAAAAAAACATCTAAAAATAGTGTTTAAGTAGAATAAATTAAACTTATACCCAAATCAAATTTAATTTTGGATATTATGGAATTACGTAGACTATTTTTAATAGAATATTACATATATTTAATTAAAACAAATATAGACTATATTGATACTTTTAAATAACAATTTTAAAGAGAAAAACTACAGTTTATAAATAATCAACATTTTTACTATTCACTGGAAAAATCATCCATTCCAATAATGAAACCAAAAAATAAATAATAGTAATAGTAATAAATTATATTTCCAAAACTATTTCAATATTCTAGAATATTTTTTTTATAAGAAGGATAAATAAATTTTTATATTCCAATACAAAATAAAACAGAAATCATTTTTGAAGTAAATGTATTTTTAATGTATAAAATAAATTTATTCTCATTCCATATATAGTGACCAAGATTATATGAATGTTATTATGTTAATTAATATGTTAAAATATCACATATTTTCATAATCATATTGTTCAATTTAAAAATATATAATTATAAAATAAAAAGACCATAAAAAAGTTTCATTGAAAAAATATGAATTTAATCATATCAATGAATTTTTTGTAATAAAAAAATTCAGATATTATAAACAATGAATATATAAGTCCAATGTTAATATGGGTCCAATAGATATCTAATCCTAATGAACATATGATTCGGAGAACTATATAATCCCAATATGTACATATGGTCAATGGCTATATTATTAGCTTTTATAATATCACATACATCCCTAAAATCATTAATTATGTCTCATCTGTGGGTAATTGTTGTAAAATATCCTTAGTCATATGTCTCTTAGACACAACTTGCAAACATACCAATATTCTGTATACATATTCTTCAATATCACATTTCATATTATTGCACTTGGAATACTATTTTAGATCACCATAAATCCTTATAATTGCAGGATTATTAGAGGGTGACTTATTTTCGGCTTCATCAAACAAATACTTCTTTTTGTATTGTATTTTTGGGACTCATACAATCATAAACTAACCTGGGTCGACCTCGAACCGGTCACCCAATCCATTCCATGACATTTTCTGAAGGGAATTCTCAATCCCTAGAGGTTGGTAACTAGTGGAAGACATCAATAATATGATTAGAGGAAAACATTTACGCCAATATTAATAATTAAAAAAAATAATGGAAAAAATATAGCAACCCAAAATATATAAACATTGAAACTGGACATCATTTAAACAAAAATAAAAATACACAAACTGAACAAGATAACCCAACTAGACCAGAAAACCACAATATCTCCATGTTACCCAAAGTGACATATGTGATACTGAATCCCTCCATCACCTATGGTGGCTATGACCAAGATAAAAACCTATTCCCAAAGGTAAAAAAAAGAGATAACTATAGGCATGACTACTAAAACTCACCAGGCATGTCAGAAAAAGTCTATTCACAATTCAGTAACTTTTAATAATGAAACATGACCTTTATGTTTGAAATATAATCTAAAAAATTATGCATTTACACACATCTTACACTTTATATCAATTCATTAAAAATTTCAATTTTTCATTTCAAATTGAAATTCTTTACTACGAAAAAGATGTTGGCATTTTAAATAAGAATGATGACGTTCCATTTTAAAATCGGAGTAATGGTCTGCAAAACATTTTCAATCTTTATTTTTGAAAAAATGAAAAGAAACATGTTACTCTCCAAAAAAAACATACCACACATGATGACACCAAAAATAGTCATATAATAAGGTAAATTAAAATAATCACATGATATTATCAAATAAAAAAATATCTCTATCATCCATCACAAATAACTAAGGGACAATACACATGGGTAAACATAAGAGTTTGTGAAATAATCTAGAACATACTATACATATTGAATAATACTAGAAATAATGAATCCCACTATTATATATTATTATCCCACATGCATGGATATACCTTACCTGGTACACATCGAGGGTTACTATTCCACAGGAATAATAAAAAATTTATATCCCCCTGATATGGACCACTAGTTAGAGCATAATCCAAACTAGTGGTCCAACAGTTCTTATATAATTCACTCACTATGTTAGGATACCATGTCATTAGTATAAAGGGGGTGATCAGATATATTTTATCCGAAAATCCTATCACGAGAAAATATATCAATTATAACAATTCATACAACATTCACCACCCTGAGTCACTCAAAGGATGAATCGCTTTCCATATAACTTATAGATTTTGAATGATTCCACACAAAGGATCTCCAATTACACTCAAGGTAATTGGGTCCCAAGGATTCCACAATAAGTTAGTCCCACCCATTCACATAAATGGAATGGTATATCCCGGATCATAGGAATTTTAGACTTGGGATAGTCCCCAGCTAGTAGGAATGGGATGTGACATGAGGATGTGGATATGTTGGGTTTTTAGGATAACTTATAGTGGGATACTAAAACTAATATGTTTTACTATCCACCCCCATATAATGATTCTTAAAGGGGTTATCCCTTAAAGAAAATATATTTATTTCTGTATTGACACTTCTAGAAGCCATGTTTCCATCGAGATATAGGCATTGTCCTGAGAGACTAGTTTGAGCTAGAGGATCCCAAGAGCGATTCATCTACATGTTTTCAACCATAGAGGATCCCATGAGGGATTATTATTATTTATTTCAATTTATGAGTATTAAAAAATTTATTCATCTTCTAACGTTCTAATTTAGGTATTCTGAAGATGGATATCTCCCCTTATATATATTCATCAAATATCTTGAACGTGATGAATCTCCTTTGTTTGACAAAGGGGATCATAGTGGGTGATACAATGGACAACTTACTGTGAGAGAGTGCATTAATGGCTTGGTTGGGGATAGTATCACATGTAACATTTAAAATCATGACAGAAATGTGATTCCAATGGGTTGTGGTAGTAGTGTGGGGTTTAGGATTTCAGCCAACCCCACTTTTTTTATGATTTCACTTTTTAAATATTAATGGAATTTAGGAATCCAAGATTTTCTTATAAGAAATCATACTATAGGGGCCAATGTTAGGCCATGGAATGATGTTGATACCCAGATAAACTCCCTTGGATTTAGCTTCTTATACTTATATGAATAGATTCCACCATTAATGGAATTCCAAATATCTCGTAGATTCTCCCCTATAGAGGGTTGGATGCATGGGGAGATCAAGATCTAATATTAGGTGCCACCATTACTAAAAATGACAATTTCTCTAAGATTTCTACTTCCATCAGGGAAATAATGGTTTTTTTATATTTTATCATAGAAATCCATATTATTTAGTAAATCACACACTATTTTTATAATTCTAAAATCCATGTGATGCCATAAGTTAATTAGTGTACCCATATCCCATGATCAGAGGATAATTCTGAAATCCCTAAGGATTGATTATGATCTCCCCAACTAATATCTATGTAGTCCCTAGGACCAGGTAGATATAACATTGTCACATCTCCCCTAATTAGTTGGTTTTATTCTATTAGAGAATTTGTTTAATGATGTAGAGTTATTATATCAAATCGAAAGTGAATTACTTTTTTATTATGTGAGTGTCGTACCCTTAGGAATTGATTCTAGTTTCAAGTGTTTTGTGTTAATACCAGTCAAGACCTTGGAATCTGCAATTATATTGGAATATGAAATATCAAAAAAAATTGGGTTCAACTAGTCACTCATTTCTTGAGTAGTATTCCTAGGATCCTAGAAGATTCATTACATAAATTATTAATATATTATACATTAAATTCTACATTATATTTAGTGGTGAGTATTGGTGATCCCATGTCTAGGATACATATACCCCTATGGTGATGTATCATGTTCAGAGACATTTTAAAATTTATGAAAAGTAGGTATAGTAGATCGGGATTCCAGACCGATAGATTGGTGGTGGTATAATTTCATTTTTTTATTCCAATTCTATCTCCCCTGGGCTAAAAATTTGTCAGGAACATGATATTATAATAATATGTAATAGGTTCACTTTTTTCGAAGGCAAGCTGTGATTTGTTCCTCACCCCATGTATGAGAACCTAGGTTTTCATGAAAACCTTATGTCTTCTTTGATGATGAAAACATATACACGATAAACTGGGTAGAGGCCTATGGATTCATGATTGAGTGAATCCTTCATTTTTAAGATCAATAGGAAGGTGCTCGTTAGAGTTTCATACATGTGGTATTTGGTACATGACAGAGTAAGATGTCGAGACTTAGGTATTGATTTTCATTATCATATATTTTATATGTGATTGGTCATGAGGGTGATCGGTTGTGTATGTATGACCTTGCTATATGGGCCACTACTATGTGTCATTTTGTATTTTGGACTATTTTTTACTTAATTATATATAATTTTATTAGTGATATTAATGATTATTGGTCGGTTATTAATTTTTATTCACTCTAATATAGAGGTTTATATTGTCAAAGAACATCCTTAGATCCCTGATGGAAATCTGTAAACTCTATTGTAGGAGGAGGAATACCTATGGTCCCATGGAGAACCAATTGCCTAATTTTTATACAGTGATTCTTGGCGGGACATATCAGTTTAGAGGTATTGTGAAACTAGATATATGATTTAATATCAAAAAATATTTGAAATCATAAAATAAAACATAGTATTTTCTTAGAAAATATCATTATTCAACCTAGTAAATAATTTAATATCAATTATAATAAACTTTCTAGAATCTTGGGATAGTGAAATATAAAAACGTGGCGAGCTTTGATGCTCAATAAGGGAATGAATACAATGGAATATTTTATATAATTAATAATGAAAATATAATATTGAAGAAATTAATTATGATCAAATAATTATATAAAAATAGTCAGAAGATAATTAAACATGTTCATTGATATTGTTATGACTCAAATAATCCCATGGATATCCATAACAGATTGCATTAAGATGGAATTCAAAATGCGAGGAATTTTTAATTTACCAGCAATCCCTCATGCCAAAACATATTATATAAATGGTTATTTCCTCTGAGAAATACCGAACATATTTTTTCACATGAGTATCATATATTACCACTACAATCATAGCTGAATAGAAATCATACACATCCTTAACCTCTTAATGGTCCACCTCCAGTACCATGTATGAGAATACATATCCCAATAAGTGGACCTCTGGAATCCTTAACTGATACATAGGGAAATTCCCATGAATATGGTACTATCATATTATATATAGAACAATCATCAAATGTCTCATTTTTCAACCACTGATGTTATTTACACATGGATTCCATAGAAGAAGACTACAAATAATCATTCTATGAAGGGTCAAATGATCTGATTCATAAGTCTACCAACACTGTTTGAGGATCCAACTCAAAAAAAAAGTATCACTATAATCAAAATGTAAACATAGTGATTTTATAATGACACCTTCAATACAAAATCTTATAAAAGTGGAGATGGTGATAACCTATACGGAGTTGAAAAATGAGAACAACTTCTCCCCTAACCACAGGTGGAAGAAGTCATCATTTCTTCTGGGTGGTCACTCCTACATAATAGTCTCCTAGATTATGTGACATAAGTCTACACTAGATCAAAATCTCTCATATACATTATAGAAGAATAAAATAGAGATACATAGGTGGGAACACTAGGTCTAATAACCACTTATTTTTATACTCCCCAACTACACATTCAGTTCTCAAATCTCTACGATGTTATCTAACAAGATAGTCATAAATTAGACCATACCAAGTGAATATCTATGAAGAATTTTTATGATGTGATGGTAAGAATATAACATCCTCAGGGAAGGCATTCATATAATCCTCTATCTCTATAGGGAATTGGAATCACATAGAATATGCTACACCAAGGGTCATACTTCCAACTGATAAGAAATTTTCTATATCCTCCAACATGTGAGCTAATCCTGCTCTCCCTCGGACTCCTTCTCACTAAAGAATAAAAAATTCATCCCAATTACTCATAATCTAAGAAAACCACAATGGTAATATTGAACATGGAATGGATATGAAGGAACTAGTATTTATCGAATAAACTTAACAGGGCCTTACTATTATGAGGAAAATATTCCACATGAAGCTCCATCTCCTTGCATAGATAGGTCACACATTCTATAGAAGTGTGTGACGAGACATTTGTGGTTCTCCGTATAACAGAAGTGTGTGGAGGTAGGTGATATATTAAAATTTCATTTAACAATCATCGGTTGATACCAAGAGTGAGGATCTTTAACATCAAATTTATAATGAACATATTTAATATTGGATGAAAAAAATACCTGGGGTTAGGAAATTTTTTCATCGGTGAATGTTGATCATAAGAAAAGACCCTTTTATTTTACCTTCGTTGCACTGTATGGATTCAACAATAGAATCCCTCTAGAGGTGATCCACACATGATCCAATGATCTTCGAGAAACACCACTCAATCTCTGGGTGCTAACATAGTGTGTCAAATATATTGAATTATGAAGGACCCCGGGACACCCTGAGAGGGGAGGGGTGAATCAGGGTGACCACTTTTTCTTTTAATTTGTTGGATCTTGTTCCCATGTTGGTAGGAACTTGTTGAACCTGTATGATGATTACGATCAAAATGAAAACATTCACATGCACAGAGAGGACACAGTCATTTTTACTTGGTTCACCACTAAGGGCTACGTCCAAGGAGCATACGCCGACAGGTTGCCGGTCGTACCAAAATCCACTATGCTTCACTAGCTGCGGATACAAAAGTTCAGGTACAGACACTCTGTCCCAGGCTCACTGCCTTTACAATAGTTCAGGGATAGCTCACTGCGTCCCTCGGGTCACTCCCGTTGACTCCCCCTGGGTCACTGCCGTTGGTGAAGTCCCACTCAGTTTATAGACATGAAGGTCTCTTCTTCATTTGCATAAGAGTGCATCCTTTGTTGAATGTAGATGCTCTATTGAAGTCCGATTCTCACCAGAAGAAGAATATCACTTTTCCTCGAATAAACTGAGTAGTTTCTCGGCTTTCGTGCAGCTCCAGCAAGGCAGGCGTGCTTCAATAGTGTCTAGGTCTCCTTTTCAATCCCGGCGCGCAAGTCTCCCGGCGGCGCGCAAGTCTCAGGCGCGCAAGACTAAACTGGCGCGCAAGTGTCACTGAAGCACCTGCGCGACACTGCCTTCTTGAACTAAATACTTGCGCGATCCACTTCCTTTCTCTTCCAAACTGCCTTGGGAGAACAGCCAAACACCGGCGCGCAAGCTCTACTTGCGCGACAAAACAACCACCTGCGCGACTCAACCACCTGCGCGACGAGAGCTCGAACAATCTCTCGGCCTTGAACTCCGTTGAAAATGAGGAGGGGTGGTCCAGTATTTATAGGCAAACTGGACCCCCTGCGCGGCGGCGCGCAAGTCCCTCGATGGCGCGCAAGTCCTGTCTCCAGATCCTCTGTCGCGCAAGTAACTTGCGCGACCCATCCAACACTTGCACGACCTTCTTTCCTTAGCCAAATTGTGATGTTCTGATCCTCAAAAACATATGGCGCGCAAGTCTTTCATCCTCCAAGAGCTCGGCGCGCAAGTATCTTTGCCAAAAACACTTTACTTTATTTACGGATTTTCAGGCCCAAAAATTTGGCAAACACTGGGAAACAGCGCCACCATCACTACTGTTTTCTTCCTGAATGGTATGATCGCTTTGTTGGTTCACACCCTGAACATCCACTGAGGATTGACAACAAACACAAACCATACACCAAATCATGCTTTGATGAACCTGGTTCCAACAATCTCCCCCTTTGGGTTTGTTGGCAATCATAATAAATTCAAAACGCAAGAATCAACTCAGCTAACACTCTAAGTCTACGTGAGCAATGCTCGGTGTAGAAAACAAGAGAGAAAGCTTGAATTGGGTCTTAGTGTGTTGAAATCGTACACGAAATTCTCCATCCCGATGTATCCTTATTAAACTTCTCATCACAAGCTTACACTTCTCATCACAGAAGAATTTCTTGCCTTGAATTTATTCCTTTCTCCCCCATTGACAATAAAACCAAAGACCGAAAAGTTTGTTCAACGTTCAGCTCAAGCCATACTCCCCCTGGATAGTATCTCCCCCATAAACCTGCATCACAGCCATAAACAGATAAAAACAGTCAAAACACACGGGGAGAGGGGACTTCCGGAGCCTCCTTATGCAGTAGGAGGTGGTCGAACACCGAGGTTCAACCGATGCTTCTCGAACACAGCCGCGGACAATGGCTTGGTTAGGATATCAGCCACTTGCTCATTAGTTCCAACATGATCCATTTTAATCACGCCTTGTTCAACCTTTTCTTTGATAAAATGATACCGTATTTCAATATGTTTTGTACGAGAATGCTGAACCGGATTCTTCGTAAGATCAATTGCACTTTTGTTATCACAATAAATCACCATTGGTTGCTGCACCTTATCACCAATATCTGTTAGCTGCTGCTTCATCCAAAGAAGTTGAGTGCATGATTTTGTGGCAGAGATATATTCAGCTTCAGCAGTACTAAGAGAAGTACTTTCTTGTTTCTTGCTCAACCAGCCAACACATTTCTGCCCAATATAGAAAGCTCCACCACTAGTGGACTTTCTATCTACAACATCACCAGCCCAGTCAGCATCAGAAAATGCTGATAATTCACTGTCCCTGCCTGCAGCAAAAAATAACCCGAAGTTATGTGTACCTTGAATGTACCTCATGATTCTTTTTACTGCTGCCATATGTTCCTCCTTTGGATTACTCTGAAAGCGGGCCGCAAGGCATGTTGCAAAGACAATATCTGGCCTTGTCGCTGTCAGGTACAGTAGGCTGCCAATGATCCTCCTGTACATGGTGGGATCAACAGAGTTCCCATCCTCATGCTTTCCAAGTTTAGTTCCAACTGCAATCGGAGTTGACATTGGTTTGGAGTCTTGCATATTGAACTTCTTCAGCAGCTCTCTTGCATATTTTTCCTGAGAAATGAATGTGTATTCCTTCTTTTGAATCACTTGCAGCCCCAAGAAATATGTGAGCTCCCCAATCATAGACATTTCAAATTCTGATTTCATGTGGTTGGCAAATTCATCCACTGATTTCTTCCTACTGCCACCAAATATGATATCATCAACGTAGACAAGAACCATGAATTGATCTTTTGGAGAATTCTTCATATAGAGATTGTGATCAACTCCTCCTCTTTTGAATTCCAACTTCTTGAGATATGAATCTAGCCGTGAGTACCACGCCCGTGGTGCCTGCTTCAAACCATATAGAGCTTTCTTTAGTTTGCAGACCTTTGTTTCATCGGTACCCAAGACAAAGCCCACTGGTTGTTCAATGTAGACTTTTTCTTCGAGTACACCATTCAAGAATGCTGTCTTGACATCCATTTGATATACTTTATATCCTCTTTGGAGTGCCATGGCAAGGAAAAGCCTGATTGACTCCAATCTAGCCACTGGAGCAAAGGTTTCTTCAACATCAATGCCTTCAATCTGAGAGTATCCTTTACATACCAGTCGTGCCTTGTTTCTGATGACACTTCCATGCTCATCAAACTTATTTTTGAAGATCCATTTGGTACAAATCACATTGTGACCTTCGGGTCTCTAGACAAGATCCCATGTCTGATTCTTATCAATCTGATCTAATTCATCATTCATGGCTTTCACCCAAGATTCATCTTTTGCAGCTTCTTCGAATGAGGATGGCTCTACAACTGATAGAAATGCTGATTGCGTGGTATTCCTCATCCTTCTGGTTTGAGTGGGTGCACTCCTATCCCCAATTATGTTTGATGGATCAATCTCAGCTCTTCGATTTCTCCTGCGAGGTTCAGTAGTATTCTCTTCAGCCATAGTTTCTTCTTCAGATTCTTCTTCTGAGTCAACATCATCATGTGATTGATGAGTGTTTTGAACAGCTTCCTCTATTTCTGCATTTGTAGGGTCTTCATGTTCACATTCTTCATGACTTTCTATCACATCAGCATATGACGTCCGTGAAGCATTTGTGGTTTTCTCTTCAATTATCTTAACATCATTGCTTTCCACAATCCTTCCCAAACGATTGTTGAAGCATTTGTAGGCTTTGCTGTTCATTGAGTAACCGAGGAAGATTCCTTCATCTGCATTGTCACCATATTTCCCCTGATTTGCTTCTTTGTTCCTAATGAAGCACTTACTTCCAAAGACACGAAAGTATTTTAGAGAAGGCTTCCGTCCATGCCACAATTCATATGGTGTCTTTGTCTCACCCATATAAAGTCCTGTTCGATTCTGAATGTACACTGCAGCTTGAACAGCCTCTTTCCAGTAATGTTGTGGAATACGACTCTCAATCAGCATAGTTCGTGCCATGTTGTTCACCTGTCGATTCCTTCGTTCAACAACTCCATTTTGTTGTGGAGTTCTCACAGCAGCTACCTCATGTTGTATCCCATGCTTCTCCAGATAATTTTCAAATTCAATGGACGTGTATTCTCCTCCATTGTCAGATCGCAACACTTTGATTGTTCGTCCAGTATCATTCTCGGCGATTCGCCGATATGTTTTCATGAAGTCAAGGACCTGTCGTTTCCGGTGAATGACCATCACACATGCCATTCGACTGTAATCATCTATGAAAAGGACAAAGTACCTTTCTCCATGAGTTCCGGCAACATTTATTGGACCACAAACATCTGTATGAATCAGATCAAGAAGGTGAGATGCCTTTTTCTTCTTTGGCCGATATGAACTGCAGACCAGCTTCCCACGAATACAAGCATCACAGGATTTTTCACGCTCACGCTTCAGGTTGGGAATGTCCATGACAATTCTCAATTTTGATATTTTCTCCATGTCTTGTTGATTGATGTGTCCCAATCTCCGATGCCACAGATTTTTTTCTTCTTCAACAGTCATGTAACATACATTCTCTTCACTATCATCCTGATACAAGTTTCCTTCTGTTCTACATCCCTTCATGAGAGAATTGCCAGTTTTTCCCTTGATAGTGCAGCCTTTCTGATTAAAAGTAACAACAAGTCCTGAGTCACAGAGTTGACTCACGCTGAGGAGATTATGACTTAGGCCATCTACGTAAAGGACTTCAGTCTTCTTTAGTTCTCCATTAGCTAATTTGGTACTTCCACTCCCTTTGATTTTCAGAGCCCCATCATTATCAAATCTTACTGTACCATCAACATTCTTTATGATATTTGTAAGTAGACCGGCATTACCTGTCATATGAGATGAGCAACCGCTATCTAGAATCCGGGTACTGTTGTTCTTTGTAGCTTTGAGAGCTACCTCTGCAAGGTTTGATTTCTCAATCTTCCTCCTTTCCTTCCATGAGACATTAGATTGAGTATATAGAACTGATGGCCTTTCAACTATCTCTTCCGCAAACCCAAGTTCTTCATAGTCAAAGTCTTCTTTAAGAGGTGAGAACCTGTTTGAAAGAGAAACATCGTCTTGCTGACGAGACTTGACATGTCTGGAACTTCTGTATGAGGTGTCATTGTCCCTTCTCTGCCTGCAATTAATGGCCTTATGACCAAAGTTAGAACAATGAAAACAATATCCATAGAAATTATTTCTTCTATAAGAATTAGGATATGAAATTGTTCTCCTTTGTTGAGCATCTATATCTTCTCCATTCAGATAGCATCTTGCCTCTTCACAATAGGACATGGTATGGCCCAGATAGCCACAGAACTGACACTTCATGAGAAGAAATTTCTTCTCACTTGAATTTTTCCTTATAGCTTCTTCCTTGGGAGAATAGTAAGACTGTCTGCCATTTTTGAAAGTTTGAGGATAATTTTCAGGTCTCCTTTTAGTTTGGATTGAGGGTTCCTTTTTCAGCACTCTAGGTAACATTTCAACATGTTCAACTTTCATCTTATCTTTCTTTTGGATCTTTTCACTTCCAGCAGTTGATGACTCAGCCTCACAGCCAATTCCACTCTTTCCCATGCAAGCAGGTCTTTGATCACTCAAGACTTTTCCAACCCCATCTGAACCACACTTGGCTCTTGCAAGTAATTCTGCATCTGAGAATCTTCCGAACTGTATTTTCTTCCTCGATTCTTTTGGAACTAATTCTGTCTCCATTTTACTCCTCAGAGTAACTACTTCCTCCTCAAGACCCTCAACAGTCTTGGATTTTTCATCCAGTCTGGATGTGAGGTCATTGATGACCTTTGCTTGCTCTTCAATTCTCAGCTTCAGATCAACTGCATCATCATTTCTTTCAATTATTTTAGACTGTACCTTCACAAATTCTTCCAGTCGTTCAATTTCAGCTTCAAGTTGATCAACATATTCAGTTGATTCTTCTACAATTGATTTCCACTTATTGCAGCTCTTACATTTAATCTTAAGATTACTAACTGCATCCTTAAGTTGCACCTCAGGATCTACACAAGTTCTCAGTTGTTTTTCACCATCAGTATCTTCTGACTTTTCAACAGTGGCCATCATAGAAGCATGGTTCCCAGTTTTGAATTCTGGTTCTTCTTCATCACAGAATTCATTGTCATCTTCTTCCTCTTCACAGACAAAACTCTTCCTTTGCATTTTCTTACCAGATTTGAAGTCTCCCTTTTTGAAGAACCTTCTTTGAGGCTTTTTGAAGTTTTCATCTTCACTGTCATCATCATTGATATTCTTCAAGCACTGAGAGGCAATATGCCCAACTTTTCCACAACGGAAGCATGCGAGAGGTAACTTCCCTTTGAATTTCCCTTTCCCCTTCTGGAACTTCTTTGCAATGAGAGAAAGAATTTCTTTCTCTTCGTCATCATCACCGCTACTATCCTTTGAGATTTTCAATTTATCCATGGCCTTGAATGCCATTTCCTTGCTCACCCGAGTCGTAGCATCTTCTGGCTTGACTCTCATTTCATATGCTACCAAACTGCTCAGCAAGTCATCTAGAGAAAGTTTGGAAAGATCTCTTTCCTCAAGAGCTGACACCTTCGCATTATACAGAGGTGGAAGTCTTCTTAATATTTTCTTTACAATATCAATGTCTTTGATTTCTTCGCCTAGACCCCGAATTGCTCCAACCACTTCAGTAATTCGATTGAAGAAGGAGTCTGCGTTCTCGTCTGGATGCATCTTCAGATCATCAAACCGATTGTGTAGCACTTGTAGTTTCGCCTCCTTCACTTTGCTATCACCTTCATAAATATTCTCAAGTTTATCCCACATAGATTTTGTTGAGGTGCAATTCATCACCTTTAGGTAAATCTGATCAGAAAGGGCAGCAGTGAGAGCATTCTGTGCTTTAGCATCTGCATCAAGAAGTTTCCTGTCTGTTTCAGTCATAGCCAGACCTGTTGGATCAGTGACATGTATTCCTTGCACAGTAGAAAAAAGAACTTCCATTCCAAGAGATCTTAGATGAGATCTCATTCTGTTCTTCCAGATCTGGAAATTGCTTCCATCGAAGTGAGGGACTCCCCTGACATTGACGGTGTTTTCCATGATGAAGAAGGTCAGATTCAACACCAGCAACCTTTACCCTCTGATACCACTTGAAGGACCCCGGGACACCCTGAGAGGGGAGGGGTGAATCAGGGTGACCACTTTTTCTTTTAATTTGTTGGATCTTGTTCCCACGTTGGTAGGAACTTGTTGAACCTGTATGATGATTACGATCAAAATGAAAACATTCACATGCACAGAGAGGACACAGTCATTTTTACTTGGTTCACCACTAAGGGCTACGTCCAAGGAGCATACGCCGACAGGTTGCCGGTCGTACCAAAATCCACTATGCTTCACTAGCTGCGGATACAAAAGTTCAGGTATAGACACTCTGTCCCAGGCTCACTGCCTTTACAATAGTTCAGGGATAGCTCACTGCGTCCCTCGGGTCACTCCCGTTGACTCCCCCTGGGTCACTACCGTTGGTGAAGTCCCACTCAGTTTATAGACATGAAGGTCTCTTCTTCATTTGCATAAGAGTGCATCCTTTGTTGAATGTAGATGCTCTATTGAAGTCCGATTCTCACCAGAAGAAGAATATCACTTTTCCTCGAATAAACTGAGTAGTTTCTCGGCTTTCGTGCAGCTCCAGCAAGGCAGGCGTGCTTCAATAGTGTCTAGGTCTCCTTTTCAATCCCGGCGCGCAAGTCTCCCGGCGGCGCGCAAGTCTCAGGCGCGCAAGACTAAACTGGCGCGCAAGTGTCACTGAAGTACCTGCGCGACACTGCCTTCTTGAACTAAATACTTGCGCGATCCACTTCCTTTCTCTTCCAAACTGCCTTGGGAGAACAGCCAAACACCGGCGCGCAAGCTCTACTTGCGCGACAAAACAACCACCTGCGCGACTCAACCACCTGCGCGACGAGAGCTCGAACAATCTCTCGGCCTTGAACTCCGTTGAAAATGAGGAGGGGTGGTCCAGTATTTATAGGCAAACTGGACCCCCTGCGCGGCGGCGCGCAAGTCCCTCGACGGCGCGCAAGTCCTGTCTCCAGATCTTCTGTCGCGCAAGTAACTTGCGCGACCCAACCAACACTTGCACGACCTTCTTTCCTTAGCCAAATTGTGATGTTCTGATCCTCAAAAACATATGGCGCGCAAGTCTTTCATCCTCCAAGAGCTCGGCGCGCAAGTATCTTTGCCAAAAACACTTTACTTTATTTACGGATTTTCAGGCCCAAAAATTTGGCAAACACTGGGAAACAGCGCCACCATCACTACTGTTTTCTTCCTGAATGGTATGATCGCTTTGTTGGTTCACACCCTGAACATCCACTGAGGATTGACAACAAACACAAACCATACACCAAATCATGCTTTGATGAACCTGGTTCCAACAATCTCCCCCTTTGGGTTTGTTGGCAATCATAATAAATTCAAAACGCAAGAATCAACTCAGCTAACACTCTAAGTCTACGTGAGCAATGCTCGGTGTAGAAAACAAGAGAGAAAGCTTGAATTGGGTCTTAGTGTGTTGAAATCGTACACGAAATTCTCCATCCCGATGTATCCTTATTAAACTTCTCATCACAAGCTTACACTTCTCATCACAGAAGAATTTCTTGCCTTGAATTTATTCCTTTCTCCCCCATTGACAATAAAACCAAAGACCGAAAAGTTTGTTCAACGTTCAGCTCAAGCCATACTCCCCCTGGATAGTATCTCCCCCATAAACCTGCATCACAGCCATAAACAGATAAAAACAGTCAAAACACACGGGGAGAGGGGACTTCCGGAGCCTCCTTATGCAGTAGGAGGTGGTCGAACACCGAGGTTCAACCGATGCTTCTCGAACACAGCCGCGGACAATGGCTTGGTTAGGATATCAGCCACTTGCTCATTAGTTCCAACATGATCCATTTTAATCACGCCTTGTTCAACCTTTTCTTTGATAAAATGATACCGTATTTCAATATGTTTTGTACGAGAATGCTGAACCGGATTCTTCGTAAGATCAATTGCACTTTTGTTATCACAATAAATCACCATTGGTTGCTGCACCTTATCACCAATATCTGTTAGCTGCTGCTTCATCCAAAGAAGTTGAGTGCATGATTTTGTGGCAGAGATATATTCAGCTTCAGCAGTACTAAGAGAAGTACTTTCTTGTTTCTTGCTCAACCAGCCAACACATTTCTGCCCAATATAGAAAGCTCCACCACTAGTGGACTTTCTATCTACAACATCACCAGCCCAGTCAGCATCAGAAAATGCTGATAATTCACTGTCCCTGCCTGCAGCAAAAAATAACCCGAAGTTATGTGTACCTTGAATGTACCTCATGATTCTTTTTACTGCTGCCATATGTTCCTCCTTTGGATTACTCTGAAAGCGGGCCGCAAGGCATGTTGCAAAGACAATATCTGGCCTTGTCGCTGTCAGGTACAGTAGGCTGCCAATGATCCTCCTGTACATGGTGGGATCAACAGAGTTCCCATCCCCATGCTTTCCAAGTTTAGTTCCAACTGCAATCGGAGTTGACATTGGTTTGGAGTCTTGCATATTGAACTTCTTCAGCAGCTCTCTTGCATATTTTTCCTGAGAAATGAATGTGTATTGCTTCTTTTGAATCACTTGCAGCCCCAAGAAATATGTGAGCTCCCCAATCATAGACATTTCAAATTCTGATTTCATGTGGTTGGCAAATTCATCCACTGATTTCTTCCTACTGCCACCAAATATGATATCATCAACGTAGACAAGAACCATGAATTGATCTTTTGGAGAATTCTTCACATAGAGATTGTGATCAACTCCTCCTCTTTTGAATTCCAACTTCTTGAGATATGAATCTAGCCGTGAGTACCACGCCCGTGGTGCCTGCTTCAAACCATATAGAGCTTTCTTTAGTTTGCAGACCTTTGTTTCATCGGTACCCAAGACAAAGCCCACTGGTTGTTCAATGTAGACTTTTTCTTCGAGTACACCATTCAAGAATGCTGTCTTGACATCCATTTGATATACTTTATATCCTCTTTGGAGTGCCATGGCAAGGAAAAGCCTGATTGACTCCAATCTAGCCACTGGAGCAAAGGTTTCTTCAACATCAATGCCTTCAATCTGAGAGTATCCTTTACATACCAGTCGTGCCTTGTTTCTGATGACACTTCCATGCTCATCAAACTTATTTTTCAAGATCCATTTGGTACCAATCACATTGTGACCTTCGGGTCTCCGGACAAGATCCCATGTCTGATTCTTATCAATCTGATCTAATTCATCATTCATGGCTTTCACCCAAGATTCATCTTTTGCAGCTTCTTCGAATGAGGATGGCTCTACAACTGATAGAAATGCTGATTGCGTGGTATTCCTCATCCTTCTGGTTTGAGTGGGTGCACTCCTATCCCCAATTATGTTGGATGGATCAATCTCAGCTCTTCGATTTCTCCTGCGAGGTTCAGTAGTATTCTCTTCAGCCATAGTTTCTTCTTCAGATTCTTCTTCTGAGTCAACATCATCATGTGATTGATGAGTGTTTTGAACAGCTTCCTCTATTTCTGCATTTGTAGGTTCTTCATGTTCACATTCTTCATGACTTTCTATCACATCAGCATATGACGTCCGTGAAGCATTTGTGGTTTTCTCTTCAATTATCTTAACATCATTGCTTTCCACAATCCTTCCCAAACGATTGTTGAAGCATTTGTAGGCTTTGCTGTTCATTGAGTAACCGAGGAAGATTCCTTCATCTGCATTGTCACCATATTTCCCCTGATTTCCTTCTTTGTTCCTAATGAAGCACTTACTTCCAAAGACACGAAAGTATTTTAGAGAAGGCTTCCGTCCATGCCACAATTCATATGGTGTCTTTGTCTCACCCATATAAAGTCCTGTTCGATTCTGAATGTACACTACAGCTTGAACAGCCTCTTTCTAGTAATGTCGTGGAATACGACTCTCAATCAGCATAGTTCGTGCCATGTTGTTCACCTGTCGATTCCTTCGTTCAACAACTCCATTTTGTTGTGGAGTTCTCACAGCAGCTACCTCATGTTGTATCCCATGCTTCTCCAGATAATTTTCAAATTCAATGGACGTGTATTCTCCTCCATTGTCAGATCGCAACACTTTGATTGTTCGTCCAGTATCATTCTCGGCGATTCGCCGATATGTTTTCATGCAGTCAAGGACCTGTCGTTTCCGGTGAATGACCATCACACATGCCATTCGACTGTAATCATCTATGAAAAGGACAAAGTACCTTTCTCCATGAGTTCCGGCAACATTTATTGGACCACAAACATCTGTATGAATCAGATCAAGAAGGTGAGATGCCTTTTTCTTCTTTGGCCGATATGAACTGCAGACCAGCTTCCCACGAATACAAGCATCACAGGATTTTTCACGCTCACGCTTCAGGTTGGGAATGTCCATGACAATTCTCAATTTTGATATTTTCTCCATGTCTTGTTGATTGATTTTTCCCAATATCCGATGCCACAGATTGTTTTCTTCTTCAACAGTCATGTAACATACATTCTCTTCACTATCAACCTGATACAAGTTTCCTTCTGTTCTGCATCCCTTCATGAGAGAATTGCCAGTTTTTCCCTTGATAGTGCAGCCTTTCTGATTAAAAGTAACAACAAGTCCTGAGTCACAGAGTTGACTCACGCTGAGGAGATTATGACGTAGGCCATCTACGTAAAGGACTTCAGTCTTCTTTAGTTCTCCATTAGCTAATTTGGTACTTCCACTCCCTTTGATTTTCAGAGCCCCGTCATTACCAAATCTTACTGTACCATCAACATTCTTTATGATATTTGTAAGTAGACCGGCATTACCTGTCATATGAGATGAGCAACCGCTATCTAGAATCCAGGTACTGTTGTTCTTTGTAGCTTTGAGAGCTACCTCTGCAAGGTTTGATTTCTCAATCTTCCTCCTTTCCTTCCATGAGACATTAGATTGAGTATATAGAAATGATGGCCTTTCAACTATCTCTTCCGCAAACCCAGGTTCTTCATAGTCAAAGTCTTCTTTAAGAGGTGAGAACCTGTTTGAAAGAGAAACATCGTCTTGCTGACGAGACTTGACATGTCTGGAACTTCTGTATGAGGTGTCATTGTCCCTTCTCTGCCTGCAATTAATGGCCTTATGACCAAAGTTAGAACAATGAAAACAATATCCATAGAAATTATTTCTTCTATAAGAATTAGGATATGAAATTTTTCTCCTTTGTTGAGCATCTATATCTTCTCCATTCAGATAGCTTCTTGCCTCTTCACAATAGGACATGGTATGGCCCAGATAGCCACAGAAATGACACTTCATGAGAAGAAATTTCTTCTCACTTGAATTATTCCTTATAGCTTCTTCCTTGGGAGAATAGTAAGACTGTCTGCCATTTTTGAAAGTTTGAGGATAATTTTCAGGTCTCCTTTTAGTTTGGATTGAGGGTTCCTTTTTCAGCACTCTAGGTAACATTTCAACATGTTAAACTTTCATCTTATCTTTCTTTTGGATCTTTTCACTTCCAGAAGTTGATGACTCAGCCTCACAGCCAATTCC
Organism: Viscum album; assembly: GCA_963277665.1. NCBI lineage: Eukaryota > Viridiplantae > Streptophyta > Magnoliopsida > Santalales > Viscaceae > Viscum > Viscum album. The sequence continues at coordinate 274,549,243 of OY728122.1, forward strand.
ACTCTTTCCCATGCAAGCAGCTCTTTGATCACTCAAGACTTTTCCAACCCCATCTGAACCACACTTGGCTCTTGCAAGTAATTCTGCATCTGAGAATCTTCCGAACTGTATTTTCTTCCTCGATTCTTTTGGAACTAATTCTGTCTCCATTTTACTCCTCAGAGTAACTACTTCCTCCTCAAGACCCTCAACAGTCTTGGATTTTTCATCCAGTCTGGATGTGAGGTCATTGATGACCTTTGCTTGCTCTTCAATTCTCAGCTTCAGATCAACTGCATCATCATTGCTTTCAATTATTTTAGACTGTACCTTCACAAATTCTTCCAGTCGTTCAATTTCAGCTTCAAGTTGATCAACATATTCAGTTGATTCTTCTACAATTGATTTCCACTTATTGCAGCTCTTACATTTAATCTTAAGATTACTAACTGCATCCTTAAGTTGCACCTCAGGATCTACACAAGTTCTCAGTTGTTTTTCACCATCAGTATCTTCTGACTTTTCAACAGTGGCCATTATATAAGCATGGTTCCCAGTTTTGAATTCTGGTTCTTCTTCATCACAGAATTCATTGTCATCTTCTTCCTCTTCACAGACAAAACTCTTCCTTTGCATTTTCTTACCAGATTTGAAGTCTCCCTTTTTGAAGAACCTTCTTTGAGGCTTTTTGAAGTTTTCATCTTCACTGTCATCATCATTGATATTCTTCAAGCACTGAGAGGCAATATGCCCAACTTTTCCACAACGGAAGCATGCGAGAGGTAACTTCCCTTTGAATTTCCCTTTCCCCTTCTGGAACTTCTTTGCAATGAGAGAAAGAATTTCTTTCTCTTCGTCATAATCACCGCTACTATCCTTTGAGATTTTCAATTTATCCATGGCCTTGAATGCCATTTCCTTGCTCACCCGAGTCGTAGCATCTTCTGGCTTGACTCTCATTTCATATGCTACCAAACTGCTCAGTAAGTCATCTAGAGAAAGTTTGGAAAGATCTCTTTCCTCAAGAGCTGACACCTTCGCATTATACAGAGGTGGAAGTCTTCTTAATATTTTCTTTACAATATCAATGTCTTTGATTTCTTCGCCTAGACCCCGAATTGCTCCAACCACTTCAGTAATTCGATTGAAGAAGGAGTCTGCATTCTCGTCTGGATGCATCTTCAGATCATCAAACCGATTGTGTAGCACTTGTAGTTTCGCCTCCTTCACTTTGCTATCACCTTCATAAATATTATCAAGTTTATCCCACATAGATTTTGCTGAGGTGCAATTCATCACCTTTAGGTAAATCTGATCAGAAAGGGCAGCAGTGAGAGCATTCTGTGCTTTAGCATCTGCATCAAGAAGTTTCCTGTCTGTTTCAGTCATAGCCAGACCTGTTGGATCAGTGACATGTATTCCTTGCATAGTAGAAAAAAGAACTTCCATTCCAAGAGATCTTAGATGAGATCTCATTCTGTTCTTCCAGATCTGGAAATTGCTTCCATCGAAGTGAGGGACTCCCCTGACATTGACGGCGTTTTCCATGATGAAGAAGGTCAGATTCAACACCAGCAACCTTTACCCTCTGATACCACTTGAAGGACCCCGGGACACCCTGAGAGGGGAGGGGTGAATCAGGGTGACCACTTTTTCTTTTAATTTGTTGGATCTTGTTCCCACGTTGGTAGGAACTTGTTGAACCTGTATGATGATTACGATCAAAATGAAAACATTCACATGCACAGAGAGGACACAGTCATTTTTACTCGGTTCACCACTAAGGGCTACGTCCAAGGAGCATACGCCGACAGGTTGCCGGTCGTACCAAAATCCACTATGCTTCACTAGCTGCGGATACAAAAGTTTAGGTACAGACACTCTGTCCCAGGCTCACTGCCTTTACAATAGTTCAGGGATAGATCACTGCGTCCCTCGGGTCACTCCCGTTGACTCCCCCTGGGTCACTGCCGTTGGTGAAGTCCCACTCAGTTTATAGACATGAAGGTCTCTTCTTCATTTGCATAAGAGTGCATCCTTTGTTGAATGTAGATGCTCTATTGAAGTCCGATTCTCACCAGAAGAAGAATATCACTTTTCCTCGAATAAACTGAGTAGTTTCTCGGCTTTCGTGCAGCTCCAGCAAGGCAGGCGTGCTTCAATAGTGTCTAGGTCTCCTTTTCAATCCCGGCGCGCAAGTCTCCCGGCGGCGCACAAGTCTCAGGCGCGCAAGACTAAACTGGCGCGCAAGTGTCACTGAAGCACCTGCACGACACTGCCTTCTTGAACTAAATACTTGCGCGATCCACTTCCTTTCTCTTCCAAACTGCCTTGGGAGAACAGCCAAACACCGGCGCGCAAGCTCTACTTGCGCGACAAAACAACCACCTGCGCGACTCAACCACCTGCGCGACGAGAGCTCGAACAATCTCTCGGCCTTGAACTCCGTTGAAAATGAGGAGGGGTGGTCCAGTATTTAGAGGCAAACTGGACCCCCTGCGCGGCGGCGCGCAAGTCCCTCGACGGCGCGCAAGTCCTATCTCCAGATCCTCTGTCGCGCAAGTAACTTGCGCGACCCAACCAACACTTGCGCGACCTTCTTTCCTTAGCCAAATTGTGATGTTCTGATCCTCAAAAACATATGGCGCGCAAGTCTTTCATCCTCCAAGAGCTCGGCGCGCAAGTATCTTTGCCAAAAACACTTTACTTTATTTACGTATTTTCAGGCCCAAAAATTTGGCAAACACTGGGAAACAGCGCCACCTTCACTACTGTTTTCTTCCTGAATGGTATGATCGCTTTGTTGGTTCACACCCTGAACATCCACTGAGGATTGACAACAAACACAAACCATACACCAAATCATGCTTTGATGAACCTGGTTCCAACAAATTATTCATTGTTGATCACTCATTCTTTGGTCGTGAAGAAATATATCTTCCACTTCTTGATCTTGAGAGGGAGAGAGGAGTAGATAGATATTTTTTTGTTCACAATTAATGTCTATTCTCAGTTTTAGGATACTATACCCAATAGACATAAACATCTATTTATTGAGTTCGAATTTAAGATAATATATTATTTAATTTCCTACCATACATTAAATAACATTTATTACCTTTAATAATCCTCAATTTAAAAAATATAACAATATTATTACAATTTTTTGGTGCGCCCCAACTTGCATTATAATAAGTATTATGAAATGGTCTTGTTAATTATTATTCAAAACCAAAAAATATATTGGTCCTTTCAAAATCCTCCACTATATATTGAATAAAAAATAAATATTTTTTTAAAAAAATTTAATATTTTATTTGTAATCTAATGATTAAAAATTTATTAAAATTTTATATAAATTAAATTAATATTTAATTCACAAGACAATGAATAAATATTTATTTATTTATGATATCAATGTTACTTGAATAAATTTATTCCTTGGAGTTGAGAATAATATTAACTCCATCAATTAAACTCAAATTTAATTTAATTGTGATCAATAGTGTTCATTCAATAAGGTTTTCATTATGACTTTTCCATCCCTTCATGTAAGGGGGACATTGTTAAGTCATCAAGGTTTCCTTATGACTTGACCATTCCTCTTGTTTTTAAAATCACAAATACCTAATCTTAAGGAAAATTTTATTTTACCCCTATAAGGTTAATTTCCTTCCCTAAAGAAATTTATCCTTACCATGTTTTCCTTTATCAAATCATAATTCTTCTAAGTGTAAAATTTCGATTAAGTCTGTCACGAACCAGTCCGAGTCGACCCTGAAACGGTCACCTAGGACAGCCCGCGACAAGTCCTGAGAGGCGTTCCCGATCCTCCCAGGATGGAGACAAGCACCAAGGTCATCAATATATTACACAAAGGAATGATTTCTCCTATATATAAACAATAAAAAAAACAGCGGAAATAAACGGACAACCCAAAATGAATTTATATAAAAATTGAACTAAATATTGTTTGTACAAGAAACTACAAGTAAAAAAAACCAACAACTCAACTAAAAAACCACGATGACCAACTAACTCCAAGTGACACTTCTGGTCACTCTCAAACACAATGATCAAATGTCGCCCAAGGTGATCGACCTGAAGATGAAACCTGCACAAGGGATAAAAAATAAGACTATAGGCGTGAGTAGTAAAACTTAGTAGGTTAGCACGATATTCTATTCCTAATGAACATTACTTTAAAATAAAAGAAACATAAATTTATAGTTTTAAATTCAAGATATGAAATTATGGTTTTCAAATGAGGTTCCATTCTATAATAATTATCAGAAAAAAACATGCATGTTTAATAAACAAAAATGCAAGTAACAATTTTTTTCAAAGTGGTGCAACTTCAAAATGAAAATTGTTTTCAAGAGGGCTACTTCAAAGAATTTTAACTTTTAAATAAATAACACATACTACTGAATTTACCAACCAAAACACACCGTATGCCGACGGTGAGTACAAAATAGCCAATGAGCACTAGTCACGGGAACACCCCTAGGCACTAGTTAGTAGTGTGCCCCAGGTACCTCGTATCTTGGTGAATGTACCCATAATAAATATTTGTTCTCATGCACGAGCCACTATTAGGGAACATACCCATAACCTAGTGGTCCCCAATCATCATCATCATCATAGTTTAGTTAGTTTTCTCATCGTCAAACTTGCTACGTGAAACAGAGGCAACCCCAACAGAATCACTAGCACACTAGTGCATGTCTGCCTACCTAGATACCCGAGATTCCCTTTTGTGCTCAATCAAGTTACACGTATTATAAAATACACATTTCACATCCACATTCCATTCCCAAACCATAAAAACACAAACTTCCCATAATCTTTCTTCAAATTTCTTACACGAATCAAAAAACCGCTAAATATTTTGGTAAAACAATTTCATGAAGTGTATTGAGGCTTTTCACATAAAACTCATTCAAAAACACTCTTTTAATTATAAAAACACATCAAAAGAAAACCAAATAATTTTTGGAATCCCTATAAACATTTAATAAAATAATTTAGTGGACCATAAAACAAGCCCAATTGCACAACTTGGTATACACAAGTAAAACACTCTTTTATTTCTAGGAAATGCCAAACGGGCCTTTAAACATTTTCTCAAAACTAACATTTAATGACGTTATGCATTTTAATTTTATTAAGGATGTGTATAAAAACCATTCAAATTAGAAAAACAAATTCATATATCTCTTATAATACTCATGTTACATATTCAAAACACAACCATTTTCATAAAGATGTGAAACAGGCCATTTTTGGGAAATTCTGGCCAAAATATGTTGTAAACCAAAAACCCACTTGTTTGTAAAAAAAATCCAAATTGGAAATCCATATGAGGAACCAAAAATAACATTTATCATTCTATAAATTCCTTTATAAATCCAAAAAAATAACTTTTAAACCACACATCACACATAAAAGCCAACCGGACAATTTACCGAACACATGTCATGCCCTTTTTAAACAAAACAATTTATTTTAAGTACGTGAAAAGGAATAAAACACCAATTTAATGTCATATTTTCATTAAAGATACTGTAAAGTGTTTAAAATACCATTAAACAAATTATAAACCTCAAAAAATATTTTCAAAATATAACGGAACATTTAAAAAAACACTTGTTGAGAACTTTCATGACAAAACAACACTACCTTTCAAAAAACAATGATTAAACAACCACTTTTCACACCAAGAAAATTATAAAAAGGCTTAAAAACAATAATAAAAGTTTATACCAGTTTTGGAGAATATTAAAATGATGAAACTTGAATGATAAAGGCATGTGCAAGGGATATCCAACCTCAAATCCTTGGCGTAATTGTAACGCAAACCCGAAATCACTCGCTGTGGGTTTATAAACCCTAAAAATATAAATACCAGACATAAAAAATATAAAACCAATCAAAAAAACATGTTATAACAAAACCCTGGGTTGATCAATAATAGGGGACAATATAAATCCTAGAAATAATGAAAGGAGGGGGAAGAGGAAGGAGAAAGGAGAAGGAATCTCACCTTTCACCCTAGAAAACTCTTATTCTTCCATTAGATCTGCAACCCTATAGAGAAGGGAATGGCTTGAAACAACTTGGACACACTACTACGGTCATGAAGAACCAGGTAAAGAAGATTGGTGTCCAAAAGAGTACAAATTGATCGATTTATGAATGATACAATTAACCATGAAAATTCTGGACGATTTTAGGTATCCTGAGAAATTTCTCCCTAATCTGCAACCCAAATGAGATCCAAAGAGGTAAAATAGATTATGAGGGTTATTATAGGGTTATTTTATTCTAGGGGAGGTGTAATTATTGAAAAATATTAAAAAAATGAAAATGATATAAAAGGAACAAATTAATTTTTTTAAACAGGAAATGGGCCCATGGGCTGGCCCAATACCTAAATAATTAACCCAAATTCACCATGATTATGAATTTATATGGGGTCCAAAAGGATAAAGAATTTTTAATATATCAGTATAGGAAAACTGGGAAGTTTAATGGGTGAAAAATGATGAAAAAAAGAGTTATAAAAGAAACAAATTCGGTTTTTATAACTGGGAATGAGATCACGGTTGGCCCAAATCATGAAGTAACCACCCTTTCATCAAAAACTACTAAAAATATAATGGGGATCCCAAATTAGGGTGGTTAGATATATATAAAACATAAAAACTCAGGATTCATCTCACAAAATACCCATGAAAAGGATCTGTATTTCCAATGTATTGGATCAATACAAAGACAAAAAAACTGTCTGTGACAAAGTCCTTGGAATTATATAATAATTAGATATGAGGTATTCTGTTTAGGACTCCGAATTATGGTTATGAACTCTCATGATGTTCAACTCCAAATTTCGGATACGAACTTATGAAAATATCGATAATGAATTATAGTCATGAATTCTGATTACTAATTCTGGATACAAATGCTTAAGAGTTCTGACTTCGAATTCCCTTTACGAAATTTTATTACGAACATCTTCATGTTCTGAATCTGAGTCCTCTGAATACAGACTCTGAAATTATAAGAGTTCTGACTCCGAATTCTCTTGATCTCTAAATCATAACTTTGTATGTTCAGGTTCCAAATTATGGTGAAACCAGACTCTGAATTTACTTTAAATTCAGAATTTGGATTTCTACAGAATTAAGGATTGGAATTCCTTTAAAACAGAATCCGAATATATTTATACTATAGAATCCAAATTCAGTTTGTACTATAGACTCCGAATTCAGTTTTTACTATAGACACCGAATTTAGTTTTTACTTAGACTCCGAATTCAGTTTTTAATTAGACTCTGAACCTTTATTTACCTTTATTCCGAATATCAGTTTTTTATTATACTTTCACTCATTTTTTTATAAAATGATGTTATGATTTCAGTGATAAACTAACCATTGTTTGAGTGACACATGTACAGGTCGCTCTAAAATTAATAGAACAATAGGACCATTGGAGGAGTAAGCCGACCATTGGAGCCACGCCTATAAATAAGAGCTCATTTGAAATGAGCTCAAAACTTTGACACTGATATTTGACAAAGTGCTGTTGAAGTGATTTCTAGAGAGAGAGGCTCTTATAAACTCTCAAGATTCATGAAGAATGTTTTGAACTGCTTGTTCAAACTTTTCTTCATGCATTCTTACTTAGTGCAGAGGTTATATTACCTTTAAAATCAGAGACTTTGGGTTGTCAAGTCAGAGGTGCTAATTTCGTTACAAATTGAGGGCAAGCATGGATAGCAAGACAGATACCAATCTTCGGATTGAGGGATTACCTGTGTTTGGGTAAGATAGAGTTTCATGAAAGTATAAATCAAGGGACCTCTTATCCAGGGTTGTTTGATACCCTCCTCTTTGGGTTAAAATAGTTTATACTTGTTACTTATAGTTTTACTACTTTGTTTTTTCACTGAATTTGTATTGTTGAGGAATGTATAACATTCATATACATCCATAAACATGTACTCTGATTTACTTATATTCTATACGCTTTAAGTTATAATCTTAGTTGGTTGTATACTTTTTATAAGTTTCATTTCCGGAATTTTTTTTTCTGGAATCAAGGAAGTTATTATTACTTAGAGTTGTTGTGAATTTTGGTTATTTGAAAAAGTTAAAAAGGATATTTTAAAGTATAAAATTCACCCACATCTTGTGTTTGTATCTCATTTTACATATTTGATCCTAGATTTGGTATATTAGAGTATATCATACTCAGAAATTGCATTCTAACCATTGGTATTAGAGGATTGGTTAAATCTGAATTAATCTCACGACTAGATTCAGAAGGGAATTTTCCGGAATCATATTTTTCAAATTCATATATTCAGATTCATATAGTTCAGCTTCAGTTTTTCTTATAGATAATATTTCTCTAAATTTTTCTTTCTTAGGATATCTTCCTTGTTTACCAACCACACTACTACCAAGTTTTTGTTCCAAATATTTTCTTATGAATGGAAGGTTTAAACGTTGGTTCTATAGATAATCTAAATCCTACCAGACCTCCTATTTTCGATGGAAATGATTATAAGTACAGGAGATATAGGATGAAGACTTTCGTTATCATTACTGGAGTTGATAAATATCTAATTCTAACTGAAGATTATAAGATTCCAGATAAAGAATTGAGAACCTTTACAAATTAGGAGAAATCAGAATATCAATAAAATATCAGAGTAAGAAATAATTTATTGTGTTCCATGACTAGGAACATCTATAGTCAAATATCATCATGTAAAGCTAAAAACAATATATGGAAAAAACATGAAGTTACACATTTCGGTACATCAAATGTTATAGAGACCAGAAGAGTTATGTTGAGAGCTGAATGCTATTGCTTTAACTTTCTCTATGGAGAACCTATAAGAAAAGTACCAAAAAGGTTTATGAATATCATGAATATCATGAAATCTATAGGAGAAAAAGGTTTGGATGATGAGGATCTTATTGATAAAATCATAGATATCATGCCAAATGAATGGGAGTCCAAGAGGAAAGCTATTGATGAGAACAGGAAAGTCATTCAGATTTCTATAGATGAGTTGTTTGGAACACTTCATCAGTATGAAACTAGAATTAAGAGAGATGATGAAATTGTCAAGAAGAAGAATGGTAATGGAGGGGTTTCTTTTACTACCACTTCTAAACATATGAAATCCAAGACACCAGAAATAGTAACTAGATCAAAGACAAAGAAAGTCATTATTCAGTTAGAATCCGGTGATATAGAAAAGTCAGAAAATGAATTTGCAAATATTTCTCGGATAATGAACAAGATTGTAGCTCAGAAGAATCATCATAATAAGTACAAGAAGAGAGATTACCGAGATAAGAAAGATGGAGAAGTTGATTTTTATGAATGTAGATGAACAGGTCATATCAGACCTGATTGTCCTTTGATGAAGAAGAATGAAAAGGAGGAATGGAATTTAGAAAGGAATAAGAAGAAATTTTATCCGACAAAGCACAAGAAAAGTCATAAAGCTAATGATACTTGGAGTGCTAGTTAAGGAGGCTCTTCAAAAAGTGAATCTCTTGATTTTGATTCATCAGCACTGAAGAATATTGGATTCATTGCTACTACTTCTTTCCCTAATACATATTTTATAGCCAGGGTATTCTCTGCCAAGGATTTAACAAATTTATCTCTTGATAAGAAGTAATATTCCAGACATTGTACTACAAATGAAGATACTTCATCCTCAGAAAATGGGGAACCTTCATATGAAGACGTATCTAAATTTTATAAGTCATACGAGGAAAAAAATTGTAAAATTTACAATAAATTAGAAAAGGAAAATACTAGGGAAGAGATTCTTACAAAATAGATATCAGATCTTTCTAGAGATCTTGGAGAAAAAGATGATCTTTTATAAAAACATACTAAAGGCCTTTAGAAAGTAAATTCTGTCAAGGAATAACTTTATAATGATCTTAAGAATGTTATTTTAATGATAAAAGTTTTTGAGAAAAAAATCTAATTCTAAGGAATTGATTTCTGGGGATATTAATTTAGTCATCAGACTGAAATATGAAATATTTTCTCTTAAGAAGCTTCTAGAAAAATTTACCTCTGGGATGGAAATTTTTGACAAGATGTATTCCCAAATAAAACATCAAGTAAACAATACTGGAGTAGGTTATACTCACCAAAAACCAGTTTTCAAAAACAATTATTTTATTCCTTTTAAAGCCCCTTTTTGTACTAAATTTCAAAATGGTGGGCATTGGAAGAAATATTCCTCTTTGAATAAAGTTCAATCTCTTGGGTTTCATAAGCCTATTTTTTGTAAACAGATGTGGATAACCAAAATTTATTTGTCTAACCATTCCAGATCCAAGAAAGTTTAGATTCTAAAAATCAAACTTTTTCTTATTTTTAGGAAAATAGAGAAGGTACCAATAGAAATACGTGGTACATGGATAGTGGATGTTCAAGGCATATGATTTGTAACACAAAATATTTTAAAAATATTATCAAGACAAAAGGGGGAAAATTAACTTTTGGAGATAATGTTTTGGGAGAAATTATTGGTATAGTTAACATTGTTCTTCTTTGAAAAACATTGGTTTCAAATGTTTTATTTGATAAGGGTATTAATCACAATCTCATTAGCATAAGTAAGTTATGTGATATGGCTACCTTGTGAATTTTAGGAATGAAAAATGCTTAGAACAAAATTCAAAGGAAGATTTTATTCTTTCTTCCCATAGGTAAGATAATAGTTACACAATAAACATAGATAACCTTAAAATCCAAGATTTACCTTGCCTTAGTTAAATGGAAGATCATTCTTGGTTATGGCCTAGAAGGTTAGGACATTGTAACCTAAGGAACAAATGCAACATTTCTATGAGAGGACTAGTTAAGTATCTACTGGAGCTTATATTTTATTCTTCAAAACATTGTGACCTTTTTCAATATGGAATGAAACATAAATCATGTTTTTAATCAGTCAGTGAAGTCTCAACTACTGATGCATTACAGCTACTGCATATGGATCTTTTTGGTCCAACACAAACTAGAAGCATTTGGGGCAGTACTATATATTTGTTTTGGTTGATGATTACATTAGATATATGTGGGACTATTTTCTAGTAATGAAATCTAAGGATTTTTCTTATTTCAAATGTTTTTGAGCCCAAGTCAAAAATTATAAAAACCTTCTGAAGAAAACTATTTATAGTGATAATGGTGGAGAATTTCCAAATTCTGATTTTGAAAATTTTTGTAGTATAAAAGGAATTACTCATAACTTTTCAACACCCCAAACACCTCAATAAAATGGTGTTGTTGAATGAAGAAATATAATTTTTCAAGAGATAACTAGAACTATGTTGAGTGAGTATTCTGTGGCCAAAGATTTTTTGGATGAAGCTGTAAGTACTTCTTGCTATACAATAAATCGAGTTTTGATTAGACCTTTCTTAATAAAACATTTTATGAGTTATGAAATGGTAGAAGACATAGACATTCCTACTTCAAGGTTTTTAGTTGAAAGGTATTAATTCTTAATACTAAAGATAATCAACATAAATTCCCACCGAAATATGATGAAGTAATATTCTTAGGATACTCCACAACTTCTATGGCTATCAGAGTTTTCAACAAAAACACTTTTACTGTTGAGGAGGCATTGCATGTGAAAATTGATGAAACCGATCCTTTTTTTTAAAACCTCAACCTACATCCATGTATGTGTTTACAAAAATTGATTATCAACCATGTAATTAGGATCCTTCTGATAAGGAAAATGATCATGAAGAAACTTCTGAAACATTTACCCTAGAATATTTCTTACCCTATGTTTATGAAGAGGTTTTACAAAACCCAAATTAGTCATTTCTAAAGAATAATCCCATTGATAGTATCATTGGTGATGTCATTCAACCTCTAAGGACTAGAAGATCCTTAATAAATGATGAAGAGCATCTTGAATTACATTCCCCATTAGAACCAAAAAGAACTAATGAGGCATTATGTGATGATGATTGGATTAAATCCATGCAAGATGAACTAAATGAATTCGAAATGAATAATGTCTGGATCTTGGTTGAAAGACCTAAAGAAACTTTTGTTATTAGAGTAAAATGGGTGTTCAGAAATAAGTGTGATGAAAATGGAATCATTGTATGAAATAAAGCTAGATTAGTTGCTAAAGGCTATAATCAACCAGAAGGAATAGACTATGAATAAACCTATTCTTTAGTAGCTAGACCCGAGTATATTCATATTTTACTTTCCTTTGAAACATTCTTCAATTTAAAACCTTTTCAAATGGATGTGAAATGTGCTTTTCTTAATAGTTATGCTCAAGAGGATGTTTTTATTGAAAAACCTCATGGATTTGATGATACAAAACATCTTGATCATGTTTTTAGACTTACCAAAGCTTTGTATGGCCTTAAACAAGCACCATGAGCATGCTATGATAATCTTATAGGATTTTTTCTTCAAAATAACTATATTAATGGAAAAGAAGATCCAACCATTTTTATAATGAATGATAAGAAAAATGTTTTGATTGATCCAATTTATGTTGATAACATTATATTTGGTTCAACTAAATAATCCATAACTAATTCCTTTGTGGATCTAATAAAATATGAGTTTGAAATGAGTATGATGGGTGAGTTAACATTTTTCCTTGGTTTTCAAATATCTCAAAAACCAAAAGGAATCTATGTATCCCAGCATAAGTATATTAAATATCTCCTTAAAAAGTATGGATATGACAACACTAAAAGTATAAGTACTCCCATTGGTACCTCAAACACACTTGATCTTGATGAAGCTGGGAAACTAGTAGATCAAACAACCTTTATAGGTATGATAAGAAGTCTATTTTACATGACAGCTAGTCATGCAGACTTAATGTTTCCAATATGATCATGTGCAAGATATCAATATAGTCCTAAAGAATCTCATTTAAAATTAGTGAAGAGAGTTTTTCACTACATAAAGGGAACCATGGATTTAGGACTATTTTATACTTTTGGAAATGATTTTGTTTTAAAGAGTTTTTCAGATGCTGACTTTGGTGGATGTAGAATAGATACAAAGAGTACATCTGGAACATATCATTTTTAGGAGATTCATTAGTTTCTTGGTCTTGTAAGAGACAACACTCAGTTGCACATTCCACTGCTAAATCTGAATATGTAGTTGTTGGAAGTTGTTGTTCTCAAGTATTGTGGATGCCACACACACTCATAGACTATCCCTTGAGTTTTACCAAAACACATATTTTGTGTGATAATAAAAGTTCCATTGACCTTATTAAAAACCCTGCACATCACTCTCGTGCAAAGAACAAAGATATTAGGCATCACATTCTTAAGGATCACACACAAAAAGGAGATATCATTCTTCAATTCATCTGAATTCAATATCAACTTGCTGACATTTTCAAAAAATCATAACCTTTCGATAGATTTTAATACATTAAACAGAAGTTAGGAATGATAACCATGAGGTAATCCTCCTAAATTAACTTCTTGTTGAATCAATCACATTACAATAAAAAACATTTGTTTTATAGGGGGTGTACATTTTCTTCATAGTTGGTGTTTTCAAAATTTTCATAATGACAATTTTCGTAATTGTTTTTTCAAAATTTTTCATAATGAAAATTTTCGTAGTTAGTTTTTCAAAAAATTTTGTAATGAAAATTTTCATAATAAGTTTTTAAAATTTTTTGATTTGAAATTTTCGTAATGAAAATTTCCATAATAGAGATTTTTGTAATAGAAGGTTCATAAGGGAAATTTTATGAACCGGAATTTTTGCAGTGAAGTTTTTTTTCATATTCATGTTTTTATTTGGAATCCAAAATTCTTCCAGAAGACCATTCCTCAATACGAATAATATTTTTAGTAATCTGAAAGGTATGATATCCTTCTTAAGCTTTTCATAGTCAATATTTTATTGCTTCTATTTTATTTTTGTATTTCAAACTCTCGGATTCTAGTTGTCACAAATCTGATTTTGAAAAAAACCTCAAAAGATTAGAATCACCCAAATTTTTTCCTTGTGGATATCATATCATCCATTAGATCAGATCAGAAGGTTTCCCAACTATTATATTGGAATTGGAAGCTGAAAGGTCACTTCCATCGCCAATATAATGGGGACCCCCGATGGTTGTCCCACATTTATTTTTAAGCTTGTACGTGCTGAACTTGTGACCCTCTAAAAATCCCATTCTGAATTCTTTAGAATTGCTCCAGTCTGAATGTCTGCAGAAGTCCATTCTCAAGAGATGTCATCAGTTAAGCTGATTGTGGAATGGAAAATATATAGGAAGAGGGTTGTTCATCCAAACATTTTCAATAAGTATGACTCTATAATTTCCAAGAATATCAAACTCAATGGATCGGAATATGTAGATATATCTAAGACTCGAGCTCATGATGTGGTTTATCCGGATTCACTCATAGATTTTTATGGCTCAATTTCTTTTTTCAAGGAAGATGGAAGGGAGAATTTATCCTTCAAGAGATATGGGAAGATGTATGCCCTCTATTTTACCAAGGCGGCTAGCTTGGTTGGTATACAATATTAATGAGAGGCTGAGTTTTTCTTTCACATGTTGCCTGAGGTCCAAGGTAGTTTTGCCAAGGAAAAAGCTATGGGGTGTCTAGGTCTTTCTGACATAAACACTGCAAAGAAGATCACTCATCATTCAACCAAAAATCAGATTCTACAACTTTGGGTGCAAGGGTTTATCGTACCAAGGAAGGGTGATAAGGATACCCTTAAGAAGTGAGACATGTATATCCTAGATTTTTTGGTAAATCTAAGGACGGTGAATCTCATGAGACACATCCTCATCACCATTGAGAACATGAAGAATGGAAATCTTAGAGCTCAGATCATTATGTATCTGACATTGCTTTCAATGTTGATAGTTCGGTGTATTGAATCCTTCAAGATCCCATGTAGCTCCAATATGAGAAATTTCAAGGTGATGCTGATTAGTGATGACACCATAAAGAGGATGAAAGTCTGTTTTTCCAAGCAGACATGTGATTTTTATGATCTACTAGAGGAGGAGGCAGAACCCATTCTAGAAAATGTTGAGAAAGATGAACCCTCAAAGAAGGCCGGTATGAAAAGGAAGATCACAGAAGTGGAAGATAAAGATAAAACCCATATGTTTAAGTAAGTCCAATCTACACTTCCTAAACCAAATAAGAAAAAGGCCTACCCGGATGAGGTGTTAGAAAAGTGGAGAGAGGACAAGAAGAATACAAAATCAGGGGAGCCACAGTTTGGTTTGGATCCTGCTGAGGCAAATTCCTTAAAAGAAATAGCTGTTGAATAGTTTGAGAGGAAAGCAAAGGAGAAAAATAAAAAGAAGAAAATGTCTGAGGCTGAGATTGTTCAATCTCTCTTTAAGTCTATTCAGGTTGCTTCAGAAAACATCCATGTTTCTAAATCTTTCCTTGTGGAACAATTTCTCGAGACTCCAAGAAAGAGGTTTGTGTCACTAGAAAAGCAACAAGAGATAACTGTAGAAGAGAAGAAATCTGAAAAAGAAGTGGAAAAAGTTGAGAGCAGTGGTGGCTCTGATGATGTAATCAATCAAGTTGAAGATAATCATGAGAAGGGTACTGCTTCAGAGAAACTTTCACTTCGGGTTTCTCAAGCTGGATCTTCAAAGTGTTGGACCACGGGACACCCTAAGAGGGGAGGGGTGAATCAGGGTGTCAATTTTTTTTTCTAAAACCTAGGATCTTGTTCCCACGTTGGAAGGAACTAGTTAAACTTGTATGATGTACATGATCAGTGTTGAAACATTCACATGCAAAGAGATGACACAATAATCTTACATGGTTCACCACTAAGGGCTACGCCCAAGGAGCATACACCGACAAGTCTCTGGTCATACCGAATTCCACAAATCGTCACTAGATGAGGATTACAAAGGTTCGGGAACAGTCACTCTGTCCCAGGCTCACTGCCTTTACAAAAGTTCCGGGAGAGCTCACGGCGTCCCTCAGGTCACTCCCGTTGACTCCCCCTGGCTCACTGCCCTTGGTGAAGTCACACTCAGTTTATAGACGTGAAGGTATCTTCAATAGAATTTCATTGAAGTCTTTGTCTCCTGTTTAGCATGAGATAATGCTTGCATTAGAGTACTGAGTTGATTTAATTTTGTATTCAATTTTCCTCTTTAGTGAAATAAGTGAATGCATTGTATCTTCTTCTTCACATCATTTGATTCCCAATACCGGCACATGAGTGTTTTGAAATAATCCACAATTTATGTGTAGATTCGAGTTTAGTTGCACAAACTGTTCTTCATCTCTTACCAAAGCACAATGAGGGTGTTAAACACCAGCCATATGTGTGAGGAACCACTTCTCTTCAAATAACAAAATTGTTCATTGTTCGTCCATCTTGGTAAATGAATACATCATCTGTTCCACTGAAGGTATCGGGCAATCTTTCGGCGCTCGTGTAGCTCCACAAAGACGGGCAAGCTCCAACAACACCTGGCACTCTTCTCCAATCCTGGTGCACAAGTCTTAATACGGCGTGCAAGTCCTCGACGCGTAGGTCTAAACTGGAGTGCAGGTATCACCAAAACACCTATGCGACACTGCATTCATTAACTTCTAACCTGCGCAACTCACTTTCTTTCTCACTGAAACCTCCTTGTGCGTGCAGCCAACAACCAGGGCACATCTTCAAGCACTGGTGCGCAATTCCACCTACGTGACCACACACTACTTGCGCGACTACAACACCTGTGTGACATGAGTTCTGATTTTTCTAAGTGTTGAAATCTGTAGAAAATGAGGAGGGTGTACCAGTCTTTAGAAGAATTTGGTCAACCTACACGGCGGCGCGCAAGTCACTGCTCAGCGCACAAGTCGTGGCATGCAGCTCATCTCCCATAGCCTCTATCACGCAACTCACTTACGAGACCCAACCAATACATGTGTGACCTTCTTTCCTTTTCCATATTTTGAAGTTCTGATCTTGATGAACAATCGGCACGAAACTTTCCAATCCTCCCAGGCATCGACGCGCATGTCTCTTCAAGGCATGTGGGTCACTTGCGTGACCCAACCAAATACTTGCGCGACACTTATCCCTTTGCCATAAATTGATGTTATGATCTTGAAAAACATATGGCGCACAAGTTTCATCGCCATCAAATACACGACGTGCAAGTCTCTTTGCAAAAATAACTTTTCTTCATTAGTCAATTTTCAAGCCAAAAAATTTGGAAAACACTGGAAAACAGCGCGACCTTATATCCGTTCTTTTTGTACAGACTCCAGATCATCCATTCCTATGTCGACATTATTGAATCAAACATAGATCATTAACCATAGCCCTCGAACTTGACATGCCACCATTAAATCCCCTTTGTCAACAAAGTTGTATGTCATTGTTTCTGTTGTCAACAATCACAACACATAAAAAATGCATCTTTTCTGTGATTTGGCTTCTTCAAAAACTCTTCTTCATTCATCACAAACTCCAATATCGTGATATATATCCTTTGAAAGAATAGATTTAGCATCATCATATTTTGTGACAATTTGAAGTTCATGGACATTTGAGAATTCCTTCCACACTGTCTTCTTTTTCAACCGTCAATCATCTACTTCATGCAAATCATACGATTCTATTCTTCAAGAAGTCTCTTGCATGGTTCTCATGCAATCATGAAGAATTGCATGTTCTTCATCAATCTTCATGTATTATTCTTCATCCGCAGATGGATTATGCCTCACGATTCTTCACTGTTGTAAACAATGTGTCACCTTTGATACATGTTCTTTGAAATTATGATCAGTACAACAATCATCTGAATTTCCATTCCTCCATTTAATTGGAGTACTTCTTGATCTCCTTCATTTTGATCTTAATTGAAAACTATTGAAAAAAAATACATCCTTATACACAAAGTGGTCCCAACAATCTCTCCCTTTGAATTTTGTTTTCAATACCATTCATATCTTCTGAAATGAATTCGTCAATTTTAAAATGAGACTCCTCTCATCAATCAAAATGAGACTTTTCTCATTAACTTTTCTGTTCAAACATTCATTTCACTTTCTCTCCCCTTTATTGACATGAAATAAAAAGCTCATTGAATGGAGGCTATCAATATATACTTAAGAAATGTTTCATTAATCATTTCACTCTATGTCTACTTGAGCAATTCTTGATGTAAAAAACAAGAGGATTTTATTTAGATAACAAATCTGTCTATTATTCATAGATCATGATACCCCATGAGATGAGAACTCATGAATTATGTCTTCAAGGGTTTAACACATTCATTTCAGGATAAAGAAATCAATAGTTATAGGGAATAATCAACCTGAAAATCTTGCACTCACATCAACAAATAGATAAAAAACATTCAACTGCAATTGGAAGGATAAGTGGCCTTGGGGAACTTCAATTATTCTTATGTCACTAATCTATTCAGTTACTCCCCCTATGTAGAATGATCTGAGTAACCAAGTTTGAGAGATTGAGAAATGACATACCTTCTCCAATGAAATGTTCTTCAAGAAATTTACAAGGAAATTTCATTTAATACCAACTGGAGATGATACTAATTAAAATAATGACTTTGGAAGCTACTTCATTCTTTTTCTCCCCCTCAAGGGAAGCACTCATCATCATCTTCATCAAGAGTGATCCTTCATCATATTAATCTTTGAAAATAAATTGAATAATCTACCAAGGATGGAAGCTTCTTCATCTTGGCTATCAAGAGTTGACAGCATTCACTACTTCCCAGGTTCTCCCCCTAAGAGCATGCATCACCTTAAATTCCCTGAATTATTAGCAAAAATACAATACAAAAATGTTTATGGGAATAAGGTGGTTCCTCCTTTCTTCATCAATATGAGCTGCATGGTTGAGGTTCTTTTCTCTACCATGTTCCTATGTTCACTCCATTCGTCATTCCTACACATTGGAATATATGTTCTGACATCTATTGATGTGGCATGGATTTCTTCACATTCTCTTCTATTTGGTGTGGTGAATTGTTCTGATTAACATCCATCATGAATGATACATTCTTACTCCTCCTAAATACATCTTCTTTATCTGGTATTAAGGTTAGGCAACCTTTTTCAATGTGACCTGATTTCATGCATCTCTCATACAGAACTTCTTTTACACGTGTGTTTCTCTTGGTTTTCAATCTCTCATGCACTCAGTCTTCATCATGTGAAAGTTTTTATTTTCGTTTGTCACCAGCCTTTGCCTTTTCATCTTCAAGTTTCATTATTATTTCCAAATCTTCTCGCCAGATAACCAATATGTCGTTTGGAACTATTGCTACTGGTTTGGGTCATCCACATGGGTTCATCTGAGTTTCATCCTTCTAATTTTTTCTTTTGTATGAATAACACTTCAATTTCATGGATCTAAAATCCAGGGTCTTCTCAGCTTCCCTACTTGATATCTTCTTGGGGAAATGTGTGTTCTCAATATTATTCTGATTTCTTCCCAAGGAATATTCTTCCATATTTGCTGGATTGTGTGGTCTTTTGTTCTTATCAGCTCTGGATATCTGTTGACATAGGCATGAACCATTCTTGTGACCACTGCCGCTGCATACATCACATATGTTATCAAGCATTCCAAATATGTTTGCTGTAAACATTTGCTTATGGACTTGTAGATGTTTCTTCCTCTTCTTTGGATTTCTTCCCCTTGATACAAGCTTTATTTGTGCTTTTCCATTAAAGGGGTTGCAACAACAATCCAGTGCACCGTTCCCAAATCTCTTGCAACACCAACATTGACCCACAAATATTTTCTTCTTTGTATCTTCTGTATGTTGTTGTTGGGCCTTATACTTAGTTTTTTGGGCTCTATTTGAAGAACAAAATTCATCCTTTTTCTTCCCATCAAACCTATCAATGGTTGTAGGTTTCTTCTTCTCATATTTCCTCATCCATACTTGTTTATAATTTTTCTTCCACTATGCACTGATTGTGAGAATATATTTAGAAACACGAGTAAAAGATGGGTTGGATGGTACCTTCACTTACTCAGTTTCTTGTGATAGATCAATGAGTGAAGTCATGATCTTATTAACACATTTTGGAGGTGTTTTGACAATAGAGTCCACCAGTGATAATTGAGTACCACCTGCAACCGATTTTTGATATGGATAATCAAGAGTTGTCATAATCTTCTTATCACATGTTGGAGTTATTTCAGCTTTAGATTACTCCAATTAACATTGAGTGAAATCATCACTAGTTTCATAGTTTTTTGAAGTCTCAATATGTGTATTATCAATCCTGGTCAACTGGGATTCGAATTTTTGACTCTCAATATTGAGGATGATCTTATGATTTTAAATCATGATCATCATCTCTTAATAAGTCTTCTTCAATCTTTCAACCTCGTCTTCATGCATCTTAACTTTGTTTTGTAACAAAGAGTCAAGTTCCCTTAATTCCATGGATGTTTCTTCCAAAACAAACTCTTGACTTAATTTCTCTTCTTCAGCTCAAATTCAAGTGCATGGATCTTTTTTTTATAGTCTTATCGACTTCCTCTTTTTCTTCAAACACTTTAACCTGTTTGGTGAGCTTCATAATTTCCAGAACATTTCAATCCTACCCCTTTTCCATATTGTCAGCATCCCTTTCTAATCGAGTGATCTCAAACTGCATAGATTGGAATAGGCTACAAATAATATCAACCTTTTCTTCAGGAATATCATGCTGATATGTTTTGAGTTTTTCCAAAAAACTTGAAATATGGGTGTCATCGATTCTTCTAGAGGAATCCCGAGCCACCTGCTCGGTACATTCCAAGCCTGATGTTTCTTCATTATTGGAATGGCATGGAGAACAAGACACAGTATCTTCTTTGGACATGAGGGACTTCTTCATCGACTTCTTCTCATTCTTTTTCCTATTTGTCAACGTCTTGGTGGATATAGATTTATGCTCTTAATATTCATCAATACAACTATTCAAGGTTGACTTTAGGAAAGAAACTAAAATCCTCTTCATAATAGAATTACTGGAGAATATCCAACATACATCAACCTGGCTCTAATACAACTTGTAGGACCCTGGGACACCCTGAGAGGGGAGGGGTGAATCAGGGTGTCAAATTTTTCTTTTAAAACCAAGGATCATGTTCCCACGATTGTAGGAACTAGTTAAACCTGTATGATGGATATGATCAGTATTGAAACATTCACATGCAAAGAGATGGCACATCAATTTTACTTGGTTCACCACTAAGGGCTACATCCAAGGAGCATACTCCGACAAGTCTCCTAGCATACCAAATTTGACTAATCTCCACTAGATGTGGATTACAAAGGTTTGGGAATAGTTACTCTGTCCTAGGCTCACTTCCTTTACAAACATTCAGGGATACCTCACTGCGTCCCTCCGGTCAAACCCGTTGACTCCCCCTGGATCACTACCCTTGGTGATGTCACACTCCGCTTATAGACGTGAAGGTCTCTTCAATAGAATTGTATTGAATTCTTCGTCTCTTGTTCAGCATGATACAATGCTTATATCAGAGTACTAAGTTGATGCTCTTTTGTATTCAATATTCTTCTTTAGTGCAATAACTGAATTCACTATATCTTCTTCTTCTCTTCCTTTGATTCCCAATACCGACAACTAAGTGTTTTGAAATAATCCCCTCTTTCTATGACGATCTGAGTTTAGTTGCATGAACCGTTATTCTTCTCTTCGCAAAGCACAATGAGGGTGATAAACACAAGTCATGTGTATGCAGAACCACTTCTCTTCAAAGAACCAAATTGTTCATTGTTCTTCCATGATTGTAAATGAATACATCATCTGTTGAATAGAAGGTATTGTGCAATCTTTTTCATGTTGTGCAGCTCCACAAAGATGGGCAAGCTCCAACAACACCTGGTGCACTTCTCCAAGCCTGGCGCGCAAGTCCCAATACGGCGAGAAACTCCTCAGCGCGCATGTCTAAAATGGCGTTCAGGTATCACCAAACCACCTGGGTGACACTGCATTGCTCAAATTATAAACTGCGTTACTCACTTTATTTCTCACCCAAACCACCTTGGGCACGAAGCCAACAACCGGCGCATAGCTTCAAACACTGGCGCGCAAGTCCACCTTCGCGACCACACACTACTTGCGCAACATCAACACATGCGTGATAGGAGCTCTGATTTTTCTAAGTGTTGAACTCTATAGAAAATGATTAGGGGTAGACCATTATTTATTGGCATTTGGTCAACCTACGCGGTGGCGCGCAAGTCACCCCACAGCGCGCAAGTCTTGGCACGCAGCTCATCTCCCCTAGCCTCTGTCGTGCATCTCACTTGCGTGACCAACCCAATTCTTACGCAACTTTCTTTCCATTCCCATATTTTGATGTTCTGATCTTGATGAACAATAGGTGGGAAAGTTTCCAATCCTCCAAGGCATCAGTGCACAAGTCTCTTCACAGCGCGCATGTCACTTGTGCGACCCAACCAAATACTTGCGCGATACTTATCCCTTTGCCATAAATTGATGTTCGGATATTGAAAAACATATGGAATGCAAGTTTCATCTCCTTCAAATACACAGCGCGCAAGTCACTTTGCCAGAATCACATTTCTTCATTTGTTGATTTCAGGCCCAAAAATTTGGCAAACACTGGAAAATGGCGCCACCTTGTATCTGTTCTTTTTGTGCCACCTCCATATCATCCATTCCTATGTCGACATTATTGAATCCAACATGGATCATTAACAATATCGCTCAAACTCAACATGCCACCATGAAATCCCCTTTGTCAACAAAGTTTTATGTCATTGTTTCCATTGTCAAAAATCACAACACTTCAACAATGCTTCTTTTTTGTGATTTGACTTCTTCAACAACTCTTCTACTTTAATCACAAACTCCACTATTGTGATATATATCCTTTGAAAGAATAGCATTAGCATCTTAATATTTTGATACAATGTGAAATACATGACCATCTTAGAATTCCTTCCACACTGTCTTCTTTTTCAATTGTCATTCCTCTACTTCATGAAAATCATACGATTCTATTCTTCAAGAATCCTCTTGCATGGTTCTCATGTAATCATAAAGAATTGCATATTCTTCATCAACCGTCATGTATTCTTCTTCTTCTGCATATGGATTATGCCTCATGACTCTTCACTGTTGTAAAAAATGTGTCACTTTTGAAACATGTTCTTTGAACTTATGATCAGTATAACAGTCATCTAAATTTCCATTCCTCCATTTCATTAGAGTACTTATTGATCTCTTTCATTTTGATCTTCATTGACAACTATTGACAACAAATACAACCTTATACAAAAATTGGTCCCAACACAAAGCTTTTTACACCTAGAGATGATGATAAGGGTGAAGAGGAAGTCAACATGATATCTGAAGAAGAAAGTCATAATCATGACTTTATCAATCCCAAGGATATTATGGCTAGTGCTGAAAAAGGGAAGATTGATGAAGACAATATTGTAAAACTATATGGTAGTGAGCATGAATCCCCTGATGAAGAGGCCATTCTGAAAATCAGTAAGGGAAAAAAATAGTGGTGGATACCCCAACAAAAGAAATTTTGATGAAGAAAGAAGTTGGAGTTTCTTCAATGAGAAAGCTAGTGGAAATAGAAGAAGAAAAATCTCCAAGTAAATTGTCAGATTCGGAGTCATGTCCATTAGGGAAGGATTTTGTTGTATAGTCTCTAAAGAATATGGTTGATACCATTCCAATATTTCCCACAATTGATTCTAGATGTCAGATGCTACAACACAACATGAATAAGAAATCAGAATCTATATCTATGGTGATGGAAAAATGTGTTAAGATTGAGGAAGAATACATTAATTTTCTTAACAATTATGAATCCCAGAGAAAATCTTGTAGGAAAATGACTCTTTGGTCGAAGAAGATCAATGAATATTTGGAATATCTTGATCAATTTCAGGAATATGTCAAAGAAGAATTTGGTAATAAGGATGCCAAAATTAAAAATCATTCAGACATTTTTTAGGAAAATCTAAGTCTATAACAATGTTCTCGGATTCAGGATGTAAAATATCTGAATGGGAAGCTAAGCTATATTGTTCAAAGCTTGAAAACAGAGAAGGATCTCCAGATCTACATGCAAGAAAATCTTTGGAAGCAAGATGATTTTCTAAAGGCTCAAAAAGAGGACATGAAGGCTCAAAAAGATGACCTGAAGGATAAGGAAGTTAGGGTCAAGGCCTTAGAAAAACATGCTGAGGAGGATCATAAAGAGCAGAAGAAATTGAAGACCATTGTCAGGATGCTAATGCCTAAGGAAAAAGAAACAAAATAGACTACTCTGATCTGTTGTTGTATTTTTTTCCTTGTACTAATCTTTCAATCGTAATAGAATAATGGTTGTGTGTTTGGTTACCTACACTAATATTTCAGGTACTGTATTATTTTCCATTCCCTCAAACTCTATTTAAAAATCACAAAGGGGGAGAAGGAAAAAAGAAATATAAATAGGAGAAGGAAAAATTTCTACGTAAGGGGGAGTTCTCATTATCATGATTTCCACATCGAAATGAAATTTATCATTCCAAAAATCTATAATACGATCCTTAAATTTCCAAATCCAAAGGAGGATGTAGTCATATTCACCATTTTTCATAAACAAAGGGTGATAAACATTAATTTCAAAGTCTAGAAATTTATTCTATGTTCATACATTATTTTTCATAAGGATGGTTATGCTTCCTAAATAGGGGTAGATTGTTGAGTCAATATAGTTTTCCTTATGAATTTTCCATTCCCTCATGAAAGGTTGAGATTGATAAGTCATTAAGGTTTCCTTAGGACTTAACCAGTCCTATTGTTTTGAAAATAACAAAAACATTATCTTAAGGCAATTTTTATTTTAGCCCTATAAGGAAAATTTATTTCCGTAAGGAAATTTATCCTTACCTTGTTTTCTTTTCCCAAATCATAATTATTATAAGTGTAAAATTCAGATTAAGTCCTCAGAATCATATATTTTTTAGATTTGAGGTATTCGGTTTAAGACTCCAAATTCTGGTTACGAACTCTCTTGAAGTTCAACTCCGAATTCTGGATATGAACATATGAAAATATCAACTATGAATTCTAGTCATGAATTCTAATTACAAATCCTGGATACGAACTCTTTAGAGTTCTGACTCCGAATTCCCATTTTGAATTCTGATTATGAACTTCTTTAAGTTCTTAATCCAAGTCCTTTGAATACAGACTCCAAACTCCTATGAGTTCTGACTACAAATTCTCATTAACTCTAACTCCGAACTTTTTATGTTTAGGTTATGAATTCTAGTTAAACTAGACTCCGAATTTCCATGAAATTCAAACTCTAGATTTTTACAGAATTTATGTTCTGAATTCCTTTAAAACAAAATCTGTATATCTTTTTTCTATAGACTCTGAATTCAGTTTGTACTATAGACTCTGAATTCAGTTTGTACTATAGGCTCCGAAATCAGTTTTTACTTAGACTTCGAATTCAGTTTTCAATCAGACTCCAAACTTTTATTTACATTATTCTGAATATCAGTTTTTTATTATACTTTCACTCACTTTTTTATAAAATGATGTTGTGCTTTTGGTTATCAAATAACCATTGTTTTTGTGACACATGTACAGGTCCCTCTTAAATTCAATGAAAAATATGACCGTTGGAGGAGGGAGCCGACCGTTGGAGCCACACCTATATATAGGATCTCATTTGAAAATAGATCACAACATTGACATTGATCTTTGAAAAAGTGATGTCGATGTGATTTATAGAGAGATAGACTCTTATAAACACTGAAGATTCATGCAGAATGATTTGAACTGCTCATTCAAACTTTTCTTCGTGCAGACTTGCTTAGTGTAGAGATTCGATTACATTTAAAATCAGATACTTCAGGTTGTGAAGTCAGAGGTGTCCATCACCTTATAAATCATGGGCTTATGGGGATAGAAAGACAGATAGCAATCTTCATATTGGGGGCTTACCTGGGTTTGGGTAAGATAGACATTCTTGAAAGTATAAATCAAGGGACCTATTATCCAGGGTTTTTGGATACCCTCCTCTTTGGGTTAAAAGAGTTTATACTTTTTACATGTAGTTTTACTACATTGTTTTTCCACTTCATTTGTATTGTTGAGGAAAGTATAACTTTCATATACTTCCTTAAACTTGTACTCTGATTTAGTTAGACTATATATTCTTTAAGGTAGAATCATAGTTTGTTGTAAACATTTTTTAAGTATCATTTCTGGAATCATTTTTCCTGAATCATGCAAGTTATTAGAACTTAGAGGTGTTGTTAATTTTGTTTATTTATAAAAGTTCCAAATGAATTTTTAAAGTATACAATTCACCCCCTCTTGTGTTTGTACCTCATTTTACATATTTGATCCTACATTTTGTATATTAGAGTATATCATACTCAGACATACCATTCTAACAAATATAACACTTAATGTGCGACACTCTAGGATTATTTCTCATTGGCATTAGGCAGGCTTTCTTAAATTCCAGGATTACTATATAGCAGTGGGTTAAGGCACCCCTGAGAAATAACAAAATAACATAATTTCAAAAACCACATACAAACTCTAACTGTGTTATTGAATCATTTTTTAAAATATATCATCAGGAAGGTTTTACATACATGTCACTAATAATTATGCCTGATATGTCTTTATTTGACTATATAAAATAATCAAATCATTACACCATGGAAATAGAATTTAATGCGATAGTTATATTAAAATAAAATTGTTGAAATTTCATATTTCAGAAACATAGAATGGAAAAATTCTTTCTTGACTTATTCATAAATGACATGTCACTCTTGGTGCCCCCAATATATCTAACTTCTCCATGAATTGTTATCCTGATGGTTTAATAAATACATCTATGTATGTGATTTGTAACATGCATTAATAATAATATTGATGTCCAAGGACTATCACAAACACACACACACCCACTCATATATAGGAATATGTAATGGCACAAAATCATATATAATTAGATCTTTTGGGTCAATTCTCTTAATATCCCATCTTGAAGATTACCAAGTGAGAACTTCATGAGAAGAAGCCTCCTCTGCTTACAAGTACTCACACTAATCATTATATATACTATATGTCCCATCATAACAAATTACCCAAAATTAAAACATTATTTGATAAAATTTTCATAGATTATAAAGGTTCTCTTCATATAAGGGAATGGTCATGACCTTACAAATGCGATATATATGCTAGGAAATTATTACATTAGAGTAAAAAAATATAAAATATGTATTTTTATTAATATTATAAAAATAAAATATTAATATAATTAAATTAAAAATAGTTGGTCCTCTAATAAAAACTCCCATGAACTCCCACTTGGACTAGAGACATCTTCCTACGACTTTCAGTCAATTAGACCTCACATGAGAGTAATGTTTGTATTGAGTGAAACCTTTTGTCAAGGGGTCCACTACATTGTATTCATTGGAAATATTACTCACTACAACATCACCTATCTATGAAAACCCTTCAAGAGGGATACTTATGATGTTGATTATTCTTACTCATATGTGACCAGAGATTTTTTTCCAAATCCACTACTGTAGTGTTATCACAACAGAGTGTCAGAGGATCATTACTTCTAGGTACTGCATCAAGATATTGGATGAAGTTTTTCATGCATATGTCTTCATTAGAAACTTTTGTAGCAACTATATACTCTAAATATATAGGTGAATCTGTAACCATAGCATATTTGGAGCTATTCAATACCACATAAACTCCATTAGAAGTGAATATGTATCTTATTTGTGACTTCATGTCAATTTGATCAGTTTGGAAACTAGAATATGCATATCCTATACTAACTAGTTCCTCATCTCTAACATAAATAGGGAATGTATCTTTAGTACACCATCGATACTTAAGGGAAATTTTGACTTCCATCTAATGGTGGTCATCTGGATTAGTTTTATATCTTCCTACCACCCATAATGCGTAGGCTAAATCAATCCAAGTACATATCATATCATACATGAATTACCCAATGATGATGCATATGGAATCCCTATAATTCTATTTCATTCCTCATGTGTCTGAGGACACATTTTACAGGAAAGATGAATTCTAATTGACACTAGAAACAATCCCATCTTTTATTACTCCATACCAAACCTCTTTAGTATATTTTCAGTGTATGTACTTCAATATAGGTAGAAAAATCACTAGGATCTATCATCATGGATATTTATCCCAATAATATATGTTTTCTCATCCAAGAACTTCATAGAGAATAATTTATTCAATGACGCCATAATAGACTATAATACTGGAATTTTTTTTCCAATGAGTAATATGTCATCAACACATACTATTATAAAAAGGACTCTATGCCCACAAAACTATTTATAGATTCAGGACTCACATTATTTCTTTCTGAATCCAAATTCTGTTATGGCCATATAAAAATTAATGTTCGATGAAATGAATGTTTTCCCTAATCCATAAATGTATTTTTTTTAAATTACATAACTTTTTAAAATACTTTGGAATCACAAACCCCTCAGGATGTTTCATATATACATATTCCTTACGGATCCCATTAAGGAAATATATTTTCAAATGCATTTTTCAAATCTCGTAATCATTGATTGCTGTATTGGAACATTTAATTATGAGGTATTTTAGTAATGAAATCGCTAAAAAGGTGTCATCATAGTCAATTCCATGACACTGTTTATATATTTTTTTCAAAAATTCAAGCCTTTATTTAGCGACTTGTCCTTCCACTTCTATTTTCATAATGAATACCCATTTTTTACCAATGGTGTTTACATCTCTGGATATTCTACCAGACACCATACTTGGTTTTGTTACATGGAATCCATTTATGAATTCATGGATTCTTGCCACTTGGAAACATGTTTTTCTCTTAATTCATCCATCTAGGTTAGAGGATCATTTTTATCAACTAACAATGAGTCTTAATTCTCTATGACTAGAAAATCATACCATTATAGATCTCTAAACTCTATAGTACTCCAATATAGTAATTATGCCTCCAGAAAAATTTATTATTCGATTGGCCTTTTTGGAAATTTTTCTTATGTTGTGTCTTGTGTATATTAAGTCTGAACTTCATTAGATCCTATCTGTCTTCCACTTTCTCTTTGAGTGATAAGATCCTCCTCATGAAATTTGGGACCTCAGTCAACCACAACCATATTTTGACTAATTTTTTAGGTTGTATCCATTTTTTTTCTTACGATATCCTATAAAGATAAACTTTCTACATAGTGGTTCAAGGTTGTTACCTGAAGATGCCATTACAAATAATTTACAACCCCAAACATGTATGTAAAAAAACATGCTTCTTTATATTCCAAAATTGGAATGTTATACCATCTATTTAATTATTTGGCACTCATATTAGTTTGTATATTTCTGTTTGTAACGCATATCCCTAATAGGATAATGGAAGTCTCTAATGACTCCTTATTGATCTCACCATTCCAAAAAAAATCTATCATTACTTAATTCAATTACACCATTCCATTTAGGCGTATATGGAGGAGTGAGTAATGATAAAATAAAAGAATCACATAGATAATAAAATAATTCTTGATTAATATATTCTCCCCCACAGTCTGAGGGATATTTTTTATTCTTCCTACCAAGCTAGTCTCAACATCATTTTTTTATTCCTTAAATTTTTCAAAATAATTATTCTTCTTCCTTATTAAGAATACATTTCTATATCTACTAAAATCATTAGTAAAAGTAATGAAGTATGAGTAAAAACCCCTTACATAAATATTAAATGGCCCACACACATTGTAAATAAGGGATTCAAGAAGCACTTTAGACCTTTCACCTTTCCCACTAAATGTAGTTTCGGTCATTTTTTCTTATAAACAAGCATGAAATACAACTGGTGGTTTTAATTCAAAAGAATCTAAACATCCACCCCAATGTAATTCAGTCAAGAAATTTTCATATACATGACATATCCATTGATACCATAATTTGGTGTGGTGTGAGTAATGTGATCATCCATCATTATCAATTTCCATTAATCAGTTCATGCAAGATAACCCATACATATTGTTATTAAAATATTCCTAAATAGAATAAATGACATTTGTATAAAATATAAAACATTTATTCCCAATTATGAAAATAAATCCCTCTTTATCATGTCTAAGTGTATAATTAATGTTTTGGGTAAGTGAAGACACATAATAAAAACCCTTTTAAAACTAGGATCATTTCGGTTTGAAATGTGAGGGGGTTGTCTGCAATATCTAAAAAATAATGTATAGCTCCGTTGGATGCTCAACGATCAACATTTTATTGGATAATATTTCTAAATCTACATGGTTTTTATATTTGAATATATATTCGAGAACCAAAATTTATATCTAATACCTAATTTGTAGAAACAGATAAATTTCACTTAATAACAAACACTCCTTAAGATTCCTATTGTTTCTATTGCTCAATGTAGTTTTTCTTCTTATGGCCCCTCTTTCCACATAAGAAATAGATATAATCATATTCACATGATTTCCCCTTGATATTCCACATCTTGGAAGGGTGTGAATAATATTTTGTTTTAAAGATACCCTCTTTCTTGTTCTTTTTTTTCACCATAAGTATGGAAGGTTTTTCAGGATTAATATCACTATCTACTTGGAGAAAAAATGTTAGAAGATCTGGTAAATTCTTCTCACTATTTTTCATTTTAAAATCCACAAAAAAGTGGGGGAATATTTGATGTAGTGATTCCATAATAAGGTTAGATCCTTGTTCTATAGTGATTTTAAACCCTATAACGTCTAAGTGGTCAATGTATCGAAAGAGCATGAAAAAATGAGGCCCACATAGGGCACCATCTCCACGATTTCTTTGAGTGAGTGCCTTAGAAAACATAAAATGTTCCTATCTAGCTCTCTCCTAATAAATAACATGGATTCTCTCAAGCACTCTATATTTATCAATGATTTCATGAGTCTTCATTAGTTCACTAGAAATCAATTAAATAATAAATCATTAAATGTCACCCACAATACTAAAATGTTTTTTATAGACATGAAACTCTTCCTGGATTGAATATTTAAAAGGATGATTAGATATTGATGATTCTAGAATGTAAGATTTCTATTCATGGAATAGTACAATGTAAAGGAATATAAACTACTCATAAAATTTACAGCATGTTTGGAGGATATATTTCTCTAATATTGATTGTAGGGACAATGTGGATTATGAAATTGAAATTTTATTTTAAAATTAAAAGGAAATTTTTATTAGTATGTTTCATTCAATACAAAATAAGTGGGACATAATTAATTTAATGTTTTTATATATTTATTTATTAAATCTCCCACTATTTTATCATGTCTCAATATCCCCCACCGTTAAACTCATAATTTCTAGTTTATTTAACATTATAGTTATAAGGACCCCCATTACATTTATTAATGATATAGACTTTCACCATGAAGACCATTGTATTGAAATTAGGTATGGAGTGTTTCCAACTGTAGACTTGCTGCTCCTTAATCCATTGACTGGATTCCCCTATCCTAAAATACTGACATTGATTTACACAATAGTTGCTTCAAAAATATTATTGACCCAAATTTTTTTATTAAAATCAATAAAATTTTGGTTATGTAAACCCAAAAATCCCATGAGACCCCGTAACAAATTTATGTTTACAATAATTGGTCATTTACTAATCGTAGTTGTATGATTTAATTCCCAATAAAATAATGGAAGGATTATTCTGACTTAATATTTAATTGAGGGATTACAATTGTTTCTACATAAATTATATCTTTCTTTTATAAATTACATGCCTATTAATTATTAATTATATGTTACATAATTAATTAATCATATTAGGTAAAATATTTACACATAATTCATTAATATTAATTTCATATTTGCACAATTATTCATTTATTTATGTTCTCACTTGCTTGCATCCATAAAATGAATAATTTCATAGACATAATAAATAATTAGTTAAATTAATCTTTCATGAGAGTTATCTAACATTTTATTTACTGATTATTCCTTAAATAAAAGAATAAACAATGAGAAATAACTTGTATTTTTGGTCTTAGAATGAGTTACAACACTCCTCTTATCCACATGTTTATCACCTAGATTGACATAATGATGGTTCCATATTGAACAACCTCCATGTGCCTTACTATGTTCCACTATGTAGAAATATTTACTACTCACATGTAGGTGGGATAGACCAATGGATTGGTTAAATGGAGTTATATAAATATCCTTAGACACATAGGTCCAATATAATAATGGGGTAGGGGGGATAACACAATGACAATCACTTTATTTAATATTAAATAATTGAAAAATCATGAAATAAATTTACCTAAAATATTAATCACATATATAAGTATTAGTTAAGATCAAAAATAGTCATAAATTCAACAAATACACAAAAGAAAACATCTATAATTAATTTCTTTATTAATTATTATATTTTTAAATATAAACACGCTTCCATTAATTAATTGATTTATTTATTTATAAATTCCATTTAATCATAAAATCTATCTCATCATATTGGTAGATACCTATCTTTAATACCATTCAAGGAAAACAAAACCTCAAATCCAAAATGACATAGTAATTCCAATAAATTAATTGAGAATTTAAAATTCATAAAAACCATTGTTAAATTCTAGAAAGTTCAATGGAGTGAAATTAAATAAAATAATTATTCAGTGATGTAATTATAAAATTTAATTTAATTTTAATTTTTTCTGTTAAGTCAATATGATATGTCATGTATATATAGTTACATTTCATGTACTTCGGTAACTGTATATCCAATTCACACTTCTAGGGATTTGGTGTGTAAACTTGTCCAAACAACTGAATTTTTAAATGCTATAAACACACCTTATATCCTCTTGTAATGTGCTAGGTTGGTCTGGTCAACACACAATGGGATATAAAAGCATCGTATGAAAATAATTTCTCATTGCATCTAGATACAATGTGACTGGGTATATAGTGTGTTATCTGGCCACACACCTTGTAACCTAGTTTTACCTGCCAATGATTTTCCACTTCCTGATGGAATCTCTAGTCATTATTTATTTGTTCTTAAACCATTAAAAAAAGAAACATTGAACATAAATTATTAATATGTGGATAACATGTTAACTTAAATTGGATTAAATAATGAAAAATATTAAATGGAAATAAAACCATTATTGTGCACAAATCAGCAATCTAATAAAAAAATATATATTTAAATATAACCACTCTAAAACAACATGTTGGTTATCGGCACAGTGGATGAATTTGGAGGTGGGAGATGTATTTAAATTTTGTTTAATAATAATTTCTCAAAACCATTATTGACGATCTAGCATGTCTAAATTGTTATTAATTTATTAATATTTGATGAAATAAACACACGGGATTTGTAAAATTGTTCATTACTTAATTTTAATCATTTTAAAAGACCATTTTGGATTATTTTCATGGTTTAGTAAGGCTCGAGGGATATAATACCAATATTTTTTATCCCCACATGCTCCTATGATCTCAGAGTAACATAATTTTCTCTTAATTTGTAAGCCTGATGGCTCAAATGCTTTGAGTTGTTCATTCTTGATAACATTTTATTTGGTCTTGGACAAATATTTCTTTTACTTATCACTCCTGAGGGGGAGAGATAAAGAGGATATGAGAGAGAACTAATTATACACAACAGTTCTCTGTTATCAATTTTTTGATACTCTACATAAAAAAACTAACCTTTGTAAATAGAGTTTGTATCTGAGTTAAAATATTATTTAATTACATTCCAACCCTTACATAACATTTATTACAATTAATAAACCCCATTCCACATAATAATAATTATATTATTACAATTTTGTGGTGTGATCCAACTTGAAAAATAGAAAATATTATGTAATGGTATTGTTAATTAATATTTGTTACTAGAATCTATCTAGGTCCATTTTAACTCACACATCATTTATGTAACAACTAAATATATATATTATTCATAATAAATATTTTATTCACAATCTAGAAATTAAATATTTATTAAAATATTTGACAACTAAAATAAACATTTTATTCACAAGCCAATGAATAAATATTTAATTAATTTTTTTGATCAATGTAAGTTGAATAAAATTAGTCCTCATAAATGAGAATAATATTTATTCTACTATTTAAAATAAAATATAATTTAATCGAGATCAATAGAAACACATAATGTGCAACCCTCTAAGATTGATTTTCTTTGGCATTTGGTGGGCTAGCATAAAGATCATGATTAATGTCCTGCAGCGAGTCAAGTCACCCATGAGAAAGAACATAATTCCATAATGTCAACTACCACATAAAAATTATCACTATGTAATATAATCCATTTTTCACAATATCACATTAATCATGTTTCACATTCGTGTCACCAACCTACATGATCGATATATCTTTCCTTCATTATCTAAACAAAACACATTGTTACACCTTGTACATGAAATTTAATGTGATGGTTCTATTTCAATTAATAGGAAAAGATATAATCATTCGTAAATATCAATGGGTTGTATCCTTCTTGACCTTTTCATTAATAAAATGTCACTCAATAAACACCCAATGTATCCAACATTGCCAAGAACTCTTATTGTGATTGTTTACAAATACATATATGTAGGTTATCTGTAACATGCATAAATAATAATATTAATGCATAAAGACCATAAAACACAATTGTGGATATGAATATTCCATGACACCAAAATATGTGAAATTCCTAATGGCTGGCCTCTTCTCATAATATACTCTATTTGAGACTACCAAGTGAGAACCTCATGAGATTAATCCGCAACTTATTATGAGTAGTCACAACTGACAATCTATTTTTTATGTGTCCCGTCATAGTATGTAATCCCACTATAGAACATTTTTTGAAAATATCATCATAGCACATGAACATTCTTATCATAAGGTGGAAATAATATGACCTTATCATGGTGAATTATACTCTTGGATATTATTACATTAGAGTAATGAAAAATCAAAAAAAAATATTATAAGAAGTTTTATTAATATTCAATACATAGAATATTCATGTAATCAAGGGACAAATAGTTTGTCCAAAGACACCGAAACTAAAACAATCGACCATGTAGTATCCTTAAATAGATGGGATATATGTAGGGGAAAATTTGGATAGAAATTAAATGCTAAAATAGAAACTGAAGCAATGAAGACACATGTTGTACCTCGAACTAGAATTGAATACTCCATGATACAATCTCCATCCTCCTCATGATACCATTCCATTTCCCAACAATTCACCAAAAAAATGCCTCACTCCGACATATTTTCACACCAAAAAACATTGAAAACACAGTTCAAATAAACTCACATACCACACCTCAACACTATCCACTTTGAGAGGCATTAACTCACCTACATGGTTTTGGATTGTTTCATAATAACTCATATCAATGGGTATGTTTCCCTCTTACCCACATGTGTAATGTTTTGTCAATCACAAAAAATATGGATTTATTGATGCTCTGCATCAACTATAAGACGTCTCATTGATGGTTCCACCATCATGGTGGGTCTTACTGAAGAATTAATTCTACAGAAAAAGTCAATATGAGTCCTCAACCACATGAAATTTGGGTTTTAGTCTCTATGAATCATTGGGAGATATCTATCTCTAGAACTTGAGATGCACACTCCATTCAATTGTTTCACTACTAGTACCTCCAAAACCATAATCTTCTACATGAACAAGATTGGTTATGTGGGAACCAAAGAGATTGATTGGGGTTCAACACTATATAGATATCCTAGAAAACAATCTCAAGAAAATCCTATACAATCACAATTGTCAAGATCATTATGAAAAAATGGATTGACCCTTTCCACTCAGACTATTAAAATGTGGTAAGCATATGGGTACCATAATTACATCATAATGGATCCATACACTTCTAAAAAATTTTATGTTCATCAACGTGGACCAATATAGGTGGTTTTGTACACCACTCAAAAGGTGGTAGCACTGATCTGGGCCAACCCAAATGAAACAATTATAGAAAGATTCCATGGAATGAGGTCTGATCGCTAAACATGACTTCTTCATGATGCTCTCTAAAAATCATGGATGGATATTATTTTAGTGAATATTGAAATGTATCAAGATCTACCATGTTCAAAGAGTATATCTAGGATGATGATTCAAAAAATTACATGTAAATGAAAACACATTCCGATATGATGCATTCACCATTTTCCCCATAACCTATGACTACATATTTTAATGTCAAAAATCCATACATAAATGTTATAGTGAATTGATTCTTTGACCGATGCTCTAAAACTATATTCCCTACCTAGAAAGATGAATTTTAATTTCTTTAACTCTATTTCAAAAAATCCCAAACCAAATATCATTTATATTATATTTCCAAGCTCCAGTCCTAAGATGAACCCATTGTGGTACTACAGTGTCATAAAGTAACCTACCTATGCTTTATTGAATGGATGTAATATGATTTTTACTACCACAAAAAATTCTTTAATTGTTGTTGGAATTCATACCAATTACATACATATATTTACCATATATAGGTGTCTTTAAACTAAGGGAAATGTATGAAAAATGATATCTATAGTCTAATATAATGATGAAAGTAAGGCATAACTGATAGAAAATGAATTCATATACCTATATCCAACAGTCAGAGTAGGAAAAGTACTAAAAAGCATAACGGTAAAAGTAAATCCCACTAAAATAGGAAATAATGTCTAACATACATCAAAAAATGGGGATACTATTAAGTAAAACAATGGTATGAGCCTCAGTATGTCTAGCACAAACATTACTCCACTCAATCGTGGCCTTCCTTGGACACCAATAAAAGGATTTTCAACATTATAAGGAATGATGTGTTCAGGTATAGACCATACAAGATTGGTTATATGAATAAATAGTATAACACCACGAAATCACTAATCATAAAGAATAAAGAGTAGTAAACTCATCAATACAAATGTATTTTAATCACAATCTGAGATATATTGATAATAATAAAAAATTCTAGTTGTAGCCAACTACAATAAAAAATGAAGTTATAATGGGAATCTCTATGTCCATGTCCTATCATAGAAGAATTATTTATCCTATTTATCCATAGGTTGAAACTAAGTATCCTGGTCATGACCATATTTCCATGAAAGGATTCTTCTAGAGTCATCAAAGTAATGCTTTTTTAGGAAGTAATAACTCCATGATCCATGCTATTATTGATGTCGCTCATCTAAGTTGTCATGATCATCAGTACCTACACAATATGTAATCATTATATCACAAGGATCTTGATTCATAGATAAGGGATCACACCCTACACCACTGAAGGATTCCAAAAAATGAATCTAGAATATCCCGCTAAGTAGGGGATCAAATATTGTGTGTGTCAGTCAATATTATTTCCCAAACCCCACATGGGGAAGAATTACTAATGACAGAGGATATCACCCAATACCAATGGGAGAAAACATGAACTGTATATAAAAATCATCCTATACGGGGGATTACAATCATAATTTATAGATATAATGTCATACTATACACTCATTGGGATAAACTAAGTGAACTATGGAAACATACGTTTTTCTTATAGAGATATTACATATTTTTAGATGAATACTAAACACATTACAGAAACCATTTCATGGGGACTATAATAGTTTAGTTTCTTTGGATATTTATTGAAAATTTTTATAATTTAGTGAAATATCATAATCATATCTCATAAAGATCTTCTAAAGTAGTAATTTTCATAACCATACTCTACTTAAAACCATTCCTCATAAGTTGGGGAAAGGAATCATAAAAAATTATGAGATCAAATTGATATGGGTATTTCTATAAGACATCCATGATCAAAAAATAATGACATTATTATATGGGTTTGTGAAAATGAGATTAACATTTGAAAACCATACTTTCTTATCAATGATCACAATAATGATACATGGAATGAGGCCTGGTTGTTCATATGATGTGAATCATGAATGAATAAAAGAACATTGGCCATGAGTTCAAAATATTTTCCCAATACATTGAATTTTTTAATATAGATAACCATTGTAAATTATTTCCATAATAGTTTAGCATCACATTTGAGGCTATCATATTGGAGTAAGTTCACTCCCCAAACCATCATAGTAGTGCATGGTCACTCCCAAGGCCATTGTTGTGGAAAAATTCCCTTACTGAATTGGGTTTGCTCCGTTTTTATTCATTTTTTCTCTTGAGATATAAATATTCACCCAATTTAGTGGAGGGAGATATAATTCCGTCCCATTACATAAAGTAAATCATATTTATATGATTTCTAATTTCATAAAAATTCAACATATCACAACCCATGAAATGAAATATATTACCAAAAAATATCATCAACTCACCATAGAATTAAACATTAAAAATAAATGGGTTTTATTAATATTTCATCATTATAAACATGAACCATCCAAATAAATAATAAGCATAGTATCCTTCAATCTTATCCCTAGTTAATTATTAGTAATATCAAAAAATTTCATCTTAGATGGAAGTTTAGTTTGAAATAACACATCAATTTTTATATTAATATAACCTTTCAAATTTAAAAAAAATTCAATACCTTAAAAAAATTAATATATTTTTCTAAGATAACTTCTGAAAAATTTGATGGTTGATTTAAAAATCACATAAATTTTTTTGTCTGGAAAATATGATTTTTTTTGAAAAAAAATTAAAAAATGTAATATTTTGAAAATATTTTTCTTTGGAAATAAACATCAAATATTATAGAGGAATATTAAAATTAAATAATTTTAATGTCTATAATAAATTTTGTTAATGTATTACATTTTAAAAAATTGTTATATTCACATTTTCGGTAAAAGAAAATTGGGAATTATTTTGAAAACAACATAATGATTCCATTCAAAACATTTTTCATAAATTAAAATTGGTAAATATTCGTCAAATAAATAATTTAGAGACTAATAAAAACATATTTTAATCTCTTTCAAAACAAGGTTTTAGAAGATAAATGGGTTTTGACAGAAGAGTTAAATAAAGATAATTTTCAGTAAAACCATTATTTTGATCAATTGATTACATAATGAAGGGTAATGGAAGGTAAAACATGTATTATCAAGACATAACAAGAGAATCAGAAAATTAATGAGTATATTGAGAGATAATTTATATGATTTAATCCTTGTAAGTATAATTTTATATAATCCAAACAAACTGTGAGACTATAACATTAAACTCTGACAACATTGGTTACTTTGAATCAAAAGACCCATAAAAGAATATAGTTTAGTAAAAATCAAAACATCAATGCAAAAAATGATATTACTTGTCAAAGAGGTTATTTTTAGACCACATAAAAAAATATAGGTTCATAAGAAAACATATGTAATTGAGAAAAAACCTTTCCTCTTTCATAAAATCTAAACTATATGCTCGATTAATGAGAGATAATAAAGAGGATATTTAAATATAGATAAATTTCATTATGATAATCATAAAATAATATTATTGGTGGTATATATACCACATAAATGAAATATGTGTTGAATATGACATGGGTCTCACAGAAGTAAAATAGTTAGATGAAAATCCCTTGCCTTAAGTCTCAGATTCCTTCATAAATGTTAAAAACAACTACAAAATAATGATATTTTTATTATAAACCCATTAAATAACCATAATTATATTTGTCGTACAATATTAAATTTTATTATAACATTTTCTTTCTTGGTAATTATCAATTCCATGTTAAAGTATTGTTTCTAGTAATAAATACTTTGTTTTTCTTTTATGTTTTTTTTAATAATTTTACATTGATCATGGATTAATAGTATAAAGAATTTTAATGATGTCATAAATATCATATATATTAAATATATATTTATCTATATTAATTAATATATATATATATATATATATCAAAATACACCATCCATGGAGACGGTAGGTCATATGTACACATTAACACTATTTATATTTTCCTGATTGATTGAATGAAATATTGATAGATAATATATTAACATTTGATAATAATTTTTATGTCATATAAATAAAAAATATTTCTTAAAAACATCTTATTACCATCAATATAAAGCATGGACAAATTACATCGCTTCTCGAGGTTATAGTTCGTCGTACACACATACGACAATATCATATTACCATAGAATATATATTTCGATGGTAGATATGATATAATAATATAATTAGTATAATAATATCATAATTATATTATTTTTTCATTTAATTTTTTATTATATCAATTTGCGATAGGTAGTGATGGGAAATTATTTATATTAGTTTATGAGGCAGTATTCCACCGTACAAACGATCGACTATTTCATTTTCCATTTGATTGAAGTGGAGAAGAATTTTGGTTATTAAATTAAAATAATAAAATATAATTATATTTGCGGTATTGGTGATTATATATTTTAATGATTAATATATATTGAATTATTAAAATGATTAATGAAATATAAGGAGCTTAGTGAAGCAAATTACATTCGTTTCGAAGTAGCTCATCTGGATTTATAATTACAGACCCTTATGTTGTCCCTTTCAGAGGACCAAATGTTATAGTACATGAATAAGGGGGTTGGGGGTGGATTTAAGGGGTATTTTTCAAACATATATTTCTTTATTTTTGTGATTAATTGAAGGGTACTGGTTGATTTTATAAGTGGGGGAAAGAAGCCCACTTGGAAACTAGTTGAATATTTCCCAATATAATCCAAAATGAAAATTAATTCACATAAATATTTTTTTCAAATAACCCAAGATTCAAAATTGTGAAGGGTAAGAGGGATATATATCTGTAAAATTTTATTTAGATGTATTTAGGGTCATTTTTAACCATTATTTACTTAGTTTAATCAATATTAAACCCATTTTTACAATAATCATGCTAATATTTTTTTTTCTATTTTTACAATTCATTATAGTCAAAAAATAAATTGAAATTATTCAATAATATATAATTTTATAATTTAATGTATGGAATCCATTTTTCAAAATTTATTCATTGTTGAAAAATTTTATTTTAAATTAATCACGCAGTTATGATGAGAAAAAAGACTTCCAAAGGGAAAATGTTCAAAAGTTTAAAAAATATTTATATAAAAATATTTATGAAATTCATAGAAATTACTAAAATTGTATTAATGAACATATTATATTACTAATTAATATTTTAAAACTTTTTTAAGATTTAATTATCCTTAAAATATATTTAAACAAAAATTCATTTTCAATGGAAAACCTATATTTTTCACCATTCATCAAATAATTAACATTTAAATAAATCCCAAATAATTTCCATATGATAATTTTCAATTATTGAGTTAGAAAATGAATTTTATTTTTCTGAATAATTTTTTTAAAAGTGGAAAATTTATTTATAAAATAAGTGTAGCAAAGACAAAAAAACTACTTTTTTAGAAAAATATAGTTTTCGGAATAAAATTGGATTTATTGTCATATCTTGTTGAGAAAAAAAATAAGTAGAATGAAAATATTTGATTTTTTATATAATATTTAAATATTTAATTAAATTAGTTCAAAAATAGTTATATAGTTTATTTCTTAATGTAGAACACATTTTTCTGCAAAAAAAATTGTTTTTCAGAAAAATAATTTCCATTATTATTGGGTTTCTTTTATTTTCATATATAACTATTCTTTTCACCAAATAATTAAATATATATACATGTGCAAACTGTATTTTCATAATTTAGATAATCATA
This sequence comes from Viscum album, assembly GCA_963277665.1. Classification (NCBI taxonomy): domain Eukaryota; kingdom Viridiplantae; phylum Streptophyta; class Magnoliopsida; order Santalales; family Viscaceae; genus Viscum; species Viscum album. Next base: position 274,591,174 of record OY728122.1, read on the forward strand.
TTCATACTTTCCATTCCAACATCTTAGTGATAACTATTATATTAAATAATAATATTTTAATAGTATGTTTTGTTTTGTTTAAACTCGGTGTTGCATGTATTGTGTTATACTCTCTGTGTTGCGTGTAACGTATGATAAAATAATTGTTTAATATCATGAAAGAGAAAATAATTTTCTATATAACATAACATATAAAATATTTTAAATTTATTTGATTGAAATATTTCTCCAAATTTCAGGGTGTCACAGGAAAAACACAACCAATACTCATATACAATGAAACGTATGAGGGAACTCATCTAAGATCGTAAAAGGTTGAACATGGAAGGAATAAAGCTGAAAAATACCTATCAAAGTGTAAAAAATGTGTCTCATTGGGGTTCAAAACGTGTCTCATAATCTTGGATCTTACAGGGTATCATCCTAACACAATATTAATTTCATTAAAAAATGGCATGTTCCAATGGGGAAAAAAATACATAGAGATCAATATGGAACATAAAATAACATGCTACCTAATTTGTGTACTTCTAGTAGTTCCCATGTACTCAGGTCATGTCTAATTACATTTTTGAGTTTCATGGGGTGGACATCATATAAAAATTAGTGTAGGGTCTAAGCCGACAATCAACGTGTGTTGTCTTCCCATGCCTATGTACGTTCCAATGTAAACAAAATGTTCCCCACCATAAATTGTTTATAGAGACACATGTAATCCTATGAGTTTATTCCTAGTACGCCACGATATATCCACTAAGGGTTACAAGGAATGTTACTTGGCACACACAATGTGTAAATAAACATGTATTCCTTGGCATATACTCCCTATACACAACTAGTTGAGTGGATGAGGGTCCCAGATGGTATAATAATTTTCATTGCATGGAAATTATTTAAATGCACTAAGGGAACTACTTGATGTTTGTTCTAGAAATAGATTCCATTGGGATGTGATTTTTCAAGAATCTCGGGTTATTCATGTTGTTTCTATTGATGCATATGTTACCAGTAAATTCAATTATAATTTCTCCAATATATTGTGGAACAGAGATGTATGAGCCTTTCTAAAACTAGTGTCCATATTACAACCCTACAATCTGCCCGAAAATAATTCATCATTTCACCATGATACCATCACAGTTGCTAAATAGAAGCCAGATGTCACCCAAATCAAATCAGGATCCATAATTATATCCAAAAACCTCGATACTATCACAAATCAAGAATATGAACCAACATAAATGATCCATTTCTCCAAATATTGAGTGTTGGATGATCTGTTTCCACGTATCTGTCAAAACTAAAGGATAAAATAAAATTTAGTGATGAACACCAGTATAATTGGGGAAGAAAACCGTAAATAAAAAATGAGTATCAAACCCATACCAATTTAATTTGGGCATTGATCCATTTTTAAGAATGATGAATTATTTGGAAATAATTAAATATATATATTCCTAAACCATAGGAAAAATAAATATTTAAATAGACCATCAATCCCTAAACGTATATTTTATGCGATTTTGTCAACATTCAACATGGGATATAAAAATATAACTCATCCAAATTTAGATAATTCCATATTATAGGTTTGATTGATGATTGGTGAGAAATACATCCACGGATTATGAATAATAATATCCAACTGTGTTAATTTTCTATAACTTGATTTATGTTTTTCTATTCATTAGATATCCTCAATCCAAATCCACCGACAGTAAACTCTCCCCAAGACTCTAATCTCCCTCGGAAATCCATCCAACCATAATGATTTTTCAGAATAGAAAATTTATAGAGTTGATTTGGGATCTATGATTAAAAAATAAATAAATAAAAATATATTTATTTATTTAATTATTTTCACCCATGATGACACATTGAAAAACTTACAAGAGATGACAATTTCTACATCATAATTAGGGTCAACTCCATGTTACAAATTTAACGATGCTCTTATATTTCTGATTTGAGACAGAATTTGGGATCTATTACATTATTTCATAAAAAAATATATGCAGAAGATATAAAATATTTAATATTTATGTATTACAAAAAAATAGGTGCTCCGTTCCCCAAAATCAGACCCTTCTAAGTGACTGCCTCTAAAACAATTCCTTGAAATATTCAAATGTTTTTCATGGAAAAATTGTAGACATTACACACTTCTTGAAAAATTCACCCTTTAAAAAGAATTATCTCTACAAAACCTATACCACATTCACTCCTCAAACATCTCCATACTTTTTATAAGTCTTATTATTTTCAAAATACCATTCTATTGATCCTTAATGCATTTCCTATTGGGGAATATCCAATAGAATATTTAATGTTCTCAACTATGATATTTTATTTATTTCCTTCATCTACCACATCAAGCATACTATATCTATGAAAATTTAATGAAATAAATATTAAAAATTTTCATAAATTATATTTTACAAATGTAATATTCATTTTTTATCTTCCTCTCAACCATCCATAAAACAAAAATTTTGTTTTTCTTCTGTGAGGACTGCCAACTCCAAATGTAATGTGATCCATTTTTATTAAGCACCCTACAAGGATAGATCAATGGTATTATTTATATATAAATTATTTTATTATATAATAATTAATATTCTTAAAACATATTTCAATTCTTAACACATTTATGATATTTTTAAATTAAAGGCATGATCATGGGTACGTGTGGACTACTGCCTCGATAAAAGTAGGACATTAAATTTTTAACTCAATTCCTTTACACTCTATATCACTCTATGATAATATGATTAATCTACCTAAAAACAAAATAATGATATAATTAATCTTATTTAATAAATATTATATTCTAAAACAATAGATTTATTAAGCATTATAATCAATAGATTATATATTCCACTTGTTTGGTTCGGTTTAACCAGCTATTTTTACAATGATATAATTTTGATCATGGGTGACTATAGATAAATAAATACATTTTTTAATAGAAATTAATAGGAAAATTATTTATTATTTATTATTAAGGACTTATTATTTTAATATTTTAATTATTATTATTACCAATCTTAATTCTATAAAAAACTACAAAAACAATATCTCTAACAACATCATCATCTAAAATCATAACCAAAATACATTTAAAATGAAAATAAAATATTATAAATTATTATAATTAATATAATATAGTACCTAAGATGATCTCTTAGGTATGAACTTTGAATATATAATAAATAATAATAACTCCCATTATGAAGCTAACACTAAACAATAAATCCTAGCTTATATAATTTAATAATGGAAATAAAATAAAACCAAATAATGTATATGTAATAAATTATTATAATTGAAGTTTATTAATGGTTTTCAAAATGAATATATTTTATAAATATTTTATTAATATATATATTTTTTAATACATGAGTTCAGATTACTCTCATATGAGTGGGACTATAGGTATGGGTTATTTGTCTCTATCAACAAATTCACAAGACATGTTTGATATTGTGAACCCTAATTTATTTTAAACGGTTTATTGAATAATATATTTCATTAAATTATAATAAATATTTTTCATTTCATTTTATTTTAATATATATTTCATTTCATCTATGTTTTTGTATTTTGATTCTTATGTTACCACTACCATAGTGGTTTCTCCTTTAATATCATTTTTAAATCAGAATGTTTTCAGAAAATAAAATATAATAGGGGATTTTTATTCCGATTATATCTGAAATGAAAAATTACTTTATTACACTATGATTATTTTTTTGGGTTTCATATGTTTTCTCACTATTTTTTTCTATTTGATTATTATTTATCAATTATAAGGAAACCAATCCTACCTATACGTTTTAGTGAATAATAATCCTCTAATATGATCATATTAAATGTATTATTTAAAAAATTTCTTTATATTTGTAACGCCCCGACCCCAGTTACCTAGAGTCGGTGAATTATTACATAACATTGGCATGATCTCGAAAGATCAAGTCTCAAAAGACTGATTATTTTAGTAGCCTTGGAAACACTAGATACATTCGTAAACATTACATTACATCATAAAAATGAAAACTACAATAACATGGTCTCCCAAGTCCACACTCATATCCTCACTCACTATTCTTTCAAGTCAGTCATAATACACTTCTTCACATCTTGGGAAAAATAAAACATTGAAAGGGGGGATCTCAAATGCTCCGTAAGGATAACAATATAGCAGAAACTTTCATAAGAAAACATAAGCATTTAAGGAAATGTATAACTAAAACAAAAGCCTTATTGAACTTGAACTTCAGCATAATATTGAAAAAGTAAAATAAAATAATGCCATTACTTACTCACATGGATATTCTACTAGACGAATAATCACATGAAATATCAATAACCACTTTCATAATGAGGGAATGTATAATGATGGACATTCTGAAACATTTTTTCAAGGCCTCATCCAAGACGTCTAAAATGATTAGGGCCTCGGCCAAAACCATAAATCAAATTGGGAAAGGACCTCAGCCAATTCCACGTCTAGTTGTCTCATGAGGCCTACCAATGCATCGAGGAGCTATAGTGGGCTCCACCCATCACTTATTAAATCCAATGCATTCCTCATATGAATAGGTTTAAACATATCATAAACCATAACATAATCGTATCACATAAAACATGCATAAAGGAAACATAACATTTCCACATTTCAATCACAAGATATCAATACAACACATTGATATAAAAAAATGCTTTCAAAACCATTTTCAATACCAAAATAAAAGGAAGTTAAAACTTTGTATTTCTTTTTCATAAAAAAAATAATGGCTTGTAGAGGAAGCCGAAACTCAAATAATGGTCATGGCGGCGGAGAATTCATTGTCACCACATAAGTACGGAAAGAAAAACATCCCCTTTTTGTCGTTTAGTAAAACGCTTTGTATAAAAAAGATTCCTTTTGAATAAACGTAAAAGTCAAAGGGGTTTATACACTGTATAAAAGAAAGTTGTGTATAAAACCAAATATTCCTCAATGAAAGGGGATTGAGACGAAGTCCTTAAAAATATCATTTTTAAAATAAAATAGATATATTATGTGTATTCACTATAGGCACACTTAAATAACGTAAAAATACAAAATAGGACATAATAATATCATGACATAATTTGAAAGTAGGAGATTAACCCAAAGAATGGAAGTCGGGTTAAGAAATTCCCTTACCTTGTACTTTTCCTTGGTTGGGGTAGGTTAAACTCATGTATAATGGTGAAATAATTATTATTAAATTATAAAAGAATCATATACATTCATATGATATCATATATGATCTTTTAACATTGCTTTGTTAACAATATCTTAGATTTATCGTTGTTTCGGGTGTTAACTTACTCGTTTTCTTTTATATGTTTTGTTACGTAAGTCGTGTCTTTCATGGATAGGTTGTATCTTATTCATATGCAGAATGATATCATGTCCTTAAACATTATTTTTAAATCATAAAATGATAATTATACTTGAATGGATACGACGGAGAATGAATCTCATCGTGTTCGTGGAGACGGTAGTCCGTACGTACGCACGAGCGACAATATCATTATTTTGATATTAAAATAATATATAATTGGATAGTATATAATATATAAAGAATCATTATCATGTTATATTTATTATTTACATGAATTACATATCATTATTGTACCCATCTAAATAATAATATATTGAATAACAATTACACCACGCCGTGGAGACGGTAAGCCGTACGTACGCACGTATGGTGACATGTCATTCAAATGATGGGTAGAATACTGAATATGGTTGTTCCATATTTATAATAACATCACAGTATATAGAAGATACTGGAGTTATAATTTTAGAATTGAAATAATAAACAAAGAGGGAGTGGAAGAAGAACGAAACTTGAAAGAGGGTGATGAAAACGTTACCTCTTCTTCGGGTTCTTCATTTTGATTTGATCAAAAGGACTCCATAGGATGGCTTTATGACTAAAGTAAAGTTTCTAGGATGAAGGGAGAGAAGTTGGGAGAGTATTTGGGAAGAGTTTGGCCGAACCAAAAGGATTGAAAGTGTGAATAAGGTGGTAGAGGTGGGGGCCTTTTATAAGAGGAGATGAGGGGCTCTTTTGGAAAGATTGAAATGTTACATTATTATACAATGCTTTTTGGAATCTAAAGGTCCCACACTAATATAATTCGTGGATAAGGTGATAAGGGTTCGAAATCTACCCATCCAATAGTCTTTGGACAAGTGTAAGCCTTAGATTCTACATTATCTTTTCATTTTATAAAAATCGTTAAATAATGAGGTCATCGCTGCATCATAATGATGTCATAAATAATTTAATTTATTTAATGTCTAAAAATTATAAAAAATATAATATGATGTAGGAAATCTTTTTATCTTTCCAATGACTATTTATAGTAAAACATATGACTTGTATAACCCCATTTAAAATTGTTTTAGTAAAACATTTCATGTTTGTGTCATTTTTTACTTTAACATTAAATAAAATGTATTTATGTCATTCTACAACTAAAGTGGCTCCATGGGGTCCCCAAGTGGACCCATGGATTTTCTTGGTCGTGCAATACTCATCCAGTAGGGGTAGGACAAGTGTAAGGGTATTTTCATATTTTTATAATATCATTTTTACCTTAAATTTCACTAATTACCTTTAATCGCGATTAATTAAACTTAACAGTTACTATTCACCAAAAAATTATTTTAATCCCATTGAACCACATTTTACATCCTAATGGCAACAATGTATGTCAGATTTTTGAAATTCAAAACACAGAAGTGGTAATATTTCATTTAAACGAAAAATCAGTTATTTAACTACCACTTAGTGGTTTCACTATTAATCAAAAATTGAAGTTTTTCAGAACAATGCCAAAATTTCCCCTAAGATATAATTGATATTCCGAATTCAAAAATGATTTCTATTTTACAAAATTCCAAAAATATATGCTGCATTAATTAATTTTATAATTAATTGCCGCTGTCACAACAAATAGCGTGTTTTTAAGAAACAATATATATCAAAAGATTGACAATTGTTTATGTCCAATTTCAAAGTGAAATTAATTCTAATGACCACCATTGGATAAAATGGTAAAAACATATCCAAATTATACACTAAAACCACTAAATAGTATTATTTATCACTATAAATTATTTTTATTAAAAAAGTTGTTTTTAAGTATTTTTCACTATTCATAAAAAATTAGAAGTTCTCAGAAAAATACCAAAAATTCAACATAGGCTAATTTCGATATTCCGAATCCAAAAATGAAGTCCATTTTGATAAATAAAATTTATAAAATTTCAAAAAGTAGGTATTACTATTCATAATAGCTAGTTTAATTAGTTGTGGTGTGTGTTAGAGCTCGAGGTTGCGTACAACACACGCTATTGCATTATTTGAAGGGAAACGTACCGTGGAAGCTTGGGGTGTTACATTCTCCCCTCGTTCAAATAATTGAGTCCTCGCAATTTCTAGGGTATTACTGAAAAAAAAGACTCGGGTGGTTCTTCATCATAAGTTCCTCTGGTTCCCACGTTGCCTCTTCTATTTTATGATTTCTCCACAAAACCTTTACCAGACGATTCGTCCGGTTTCTCAGCACCTGCTCCCTCACATTAAGAATTCTGATGGGCTCTTCGCAATAAGATAGATCAGGTTCCAGTTCTAATTCCTCATAGTTAAGTACATGTGTTGGGTCGGGCATGTATTTTCTCAATAGCGATATGTGGAAAACATCGTGAACTTTGGAGAGATTTGGCGGTATCGCCAAACGATAAGCTACATCCCCAATACGATCTAGAATTTCGAAAGGTCCGATGTACCTGGGACTCAACTTTCCCTTCTTACCAAAACGTATAACTCCCTTCCATGGAGATACCTTTAGGAAAACATGATCTCCCACCTGAAATTCCAAAACCATTCTCCTGTTATTGGCATAGCTCTTCTTCCTACTTTGAGCCGCTTTGATGTGGTTTTGGATTACCTTCACCTTTTCCATTGTTTCTTCCACCAGTTCTGGTCCCACAAGTTTTCTTTCACCAACATCATCCCAACAGGTTGGTGTACGACATCTCTTTCCATATAACGCTTCATAAGGTGCCATCTGAATGCTTGAATGAAAGCTATTGTTATAGGAAAATTCTACCAGTGGTAAATATTGATCCCACATACCTTGAAAGTCAAGAGAGCATGATCTCAACATGTCTTCTAAGGTTTGAATAGTCCGTTCTGATTGTCCATCTGTTTGAGGGTGATAGGCAGTGCTCAAACGAAGTTCAGTATCCAAGGCCTTTTGAAGACTTTTCCAGAATCTTGAAGTAAAACTAGGATCACGATCAGAAAAAATCGATAGGGGTACTCCATGAAGTCTTACAACTTCATTAATATATAGTCTTGCTAGACGTTCAAGTGGTCGATCCTCCCGTATAGCCAGAAAATGTGCTAACTTATTAAGACGATCAACAATGACCCATATTGCATCATTCCTTCTAGGAGTCTTTGGTAGTCTCATGAAAAATTCCATCTTAATATTATCCCATTTCCACTCAGGTATGGGAAGAGGTTGCAATACTCCACCAGGGTGTTGCCTTCCAGCTTTCACTTGTTGACAAACCATACACCTCGACACAAAATCAGTAATCTTCCTCTTCATATTGTCCCACCAAAAATGTTCCTTCAAATCTCTATACATTTTGGTGCTCCCAGGGTGTATAGAGAAATTGGAACTATGAGCATCATCCAGCAATTCCCTTTTTAGATCAGGTATATCAGGAACACAAAGTCTCTTCCCGAATTTAAAAATTCCATCCTTATACACAAAGTCCCTCAATCTTCCATCATTCACATCTTTAATCTTCTTCTGAAATTCTTCATCATCGTTCTGAGAACTCTTAATCCTTTCTAGTAATGATGGTTTGGAAACCATTTGAAAAAGAATTGATGTTTCACCTTCCCTAGTTATTCCCATGTCCATCTTCACTAGATCCATGAAAATTGGATCCCTTTCAATTCTCATCACATTCAAAACTCTGTGGTATTTTCTGCTCAAAGCATCTGCCACCTTGTTTGCCTTCCCTGGGTGGTAATGTATCGTGCAATCGTAATACTTGAGTAGTTCAATCCATCGCCTTTGCCTCATGTTGAGATGTTTTTGTGAGAAAATATACTTCAATCTCTTGTGATCAGTATAAATCTCACATTTTTCACCATAGAGGTAATGTCTCCATATCTTTAAAGCAAATATCACAGCTGCTAACTCAAGATCATGAGTAGGATAGTTTTGCTCATGAATTTTTAGCTGTCGTGATGCATAGGCAATAACCTTATCATTCTGCATAAGGACACAACCAAGTCCTTTCTTCGATGCATCACTATAAATAACAAACCCATCATTCCCCGATGGTAGAGTCAATATAGGGGAGTTGACTAATCTTCTCTTCAGTTCTTCAAAAAATTCTTCACACTCTTTTGTCCAGACAAATTTAATCCCTTTACGTGTGAGCTTTGTCAATGGGTTAGCCAATCGGGAAAAATTATGGACGAAACATCGATAATAACCTACTAAACCAATAAAACTGTGTACCTCAGTTATACTTGTCGGTGCTGGCCATTATTGGATTGCCTTGGTTTTTAGAAGGATCAATGAAAATTCCATCCTTCAAGACAATATGGCCAAGAAAAGAAATCTCCTGAAGCCAGAATTCACACTTGCTAAATTTCCCATATAATTCATGTCTTCTAAGAGCCTTCAGGATAATGCGAATGTGATTTTCATGATCTTCGTGGATTTTGGATTATACCAAGATATATATCAATAAATACCACTACAAAGTCATCAAGATATTCCTTGAAAACTCTATTCATTAGATCCATGAAAAGAGAGGGTGCATTAGTCAATCCAAAAGGCATTACTGTAAACTCGTAATGCCTGTACCTTGTTCGAAATGATGTCTTTGAAACGTCTTCCTTCTTCACACACAACTGATGGTATCCAGACCGAAGGTCAATCTTTGAAAAGTATTGAGCTCCATGCAGTTGGTCAAACAAATCATCAATGCGTGGTAGGGGATACTTGTTCTTTATTGTTATAGCATTGATCTCCCTATAGTCGATGTACAACCTCATAGATCCATCTTTCTTCTTAACAAAAAGAACAGGGGCTCCCCAAGGAGAAACACTAGGGAGAATAAATCCCTTATTACTCAATTTCTCTAGTTGTTTCTTTAGTTCAACTAATTCCATAGTGGCCATTCTATAAGGGGTCTTCGATATGGTCCTTGATCCAGGAATTAAATCAATGGAAAACTCAACTTCACGTTCTGGAGGATGTCCAGGTAAATCTTTCGGAAACACATCAACAATTTTCCCTCACAATAGGTACATCCTCTATTTGAATATTCCTTTCCTCACCCTCAGTAATTTCCTTCTCTTCCTCCCCAATAATTGAATTTATTTGAGCTACTGGAGGTGGATCTAGATAATAATTATGTGGCGATGATTCTGCTCTAAAGATAAGGTGTTCCTTATCATCATCATCAAGAATCGTAACCTCTTTCCTCTTACAATAAATTTTTTCATCATGGTCTGAAAGACAATCCATACCGAGGATTATATAAAATTCAATCATGGGTATGATGATGAGATCAGCAGGTAAAGAACATTTAGGTGTTCTAATGGGAACTAATAGACAAAAAATTATTGCAACAATACTTCCCTTAGGGGTTTTGACTGACAACTCCCTTGTTAAATCAAATTGGAAATATCTAATTTTCTTAGCAAACTGGGAAGATATAAAACAATGCGATGATCTAGAATCAAATAATGCATTTTCTAAACTTGAGGAAACCATTAAATTACCTGCCACCACGTCTTTTGGAGCTTCCACCTCAGCAGTAGTGATAGCATAAGCCTGGCCCTGATCCCTTGGCCTCTTCTGAGGTATGTTCACCTGATGCTTAGGATATTTATTTACATAATGTCCCTTCTCAATACAATTATAGCATTCCACGTTGACATCCGCTTTCTTTCCCTTGCATTCATGAGCTTGGTGGCCTTTTTCACCACACTTGTAACATACTCCTTTTCCTTTTAGACAGGCACCAGGGTGCTTCCTACCACAATTATCACAGGGTGGAAATTCATTTCTACCCTTCTTCCCTGTTTCCTTATTTCCTTTCCCAGAGTTTTCAGCGGATCTCTTCTTATCTTTCTTTGATTTAAAGTCATAAGACTTAGAGAATTCCTTTTCCATCTTGATAGCGCATGAGACAATACCTTCGTATGAAGAGAAGGTTTGTGATACCAAACCTCGAAGGAGAAATGGTTTTAACCCATCAAAGAAACAATCAGTGTTACTTCTTGGGTTATGTATGTAATCTTCAGCATACATCACTAACCTTGTAAAGTTAGCCTCATACTTTGCGACATTTTCATCCTCCTTCTGCCTCAGACTCAGAAATTGCCTTTCCATATCCACTCGATGGTCTCGAGGAAAGTATTTTTCTAAGAACATCTCTTTGAACTCCTGCCATTCCATGTTTGTTAATTCATCATCTTCCTTTGTGTTTTGAATTTGTGACCGCCATTGATCGGAATCTCAAGTGAGGCGGTAAACTGCCATGACAACTTTCTCCCTTTCACTACTCCCCAAGGCATGGAATATTTTCTCTAAGGAATTTATCCGTTGCTCAGCTACTATAGTATTTGTACTCCCATTGAAGGTTGGTGGTTGTTGCCTCATGAAACGGTCTAGCATTGATCCTCCATGTTGCGGATCAGGGTGCTCCATACGAGTAAGGTTATTATTCATAACCTGCGTGAGTTGTCCCAGTACGGTGAGAAGCTGATCAGCACCAGTTGTATCACTAGCTCCACCATAATTATCTTGAGCAGGAGGGAAATCCCTACACGGAGTGCGTGTATTGATACGGTTTCCATTCCTTCCACTATGCGCCATTTCTAAATAATGGCATAAACTAGATTAGTTTATGAATCAAAATACATAATTCCATACTTGTAAAACACTTAACATAAATTGAACTAATTATGGATATAATCCATAATTATAAAAATTCTTTCTTTGAGGTAGTATATACTCGTAACCCTTCATAGTGGTTTGTAAAGAAAATGGGAATTATCCTAAGCATATCCCCCGGGAGTGTCGTAACCAAGAGTGTAGCAAGGCCCGTTGTCATGCACCAGTTCCCGTTCGAGTCTAGCCCAAAGCGGTGTTTTCAGGTTTTACCCCTAGGTACATCTATGCTAGACCCGCCTCTACCAGCTCTTATCCAGACATGGATGTATTACTCGGAAAACTCAAAAAATCTCCACAATACCAAAATTTTAGGAAGTTCTTCTATACTAATCCTCAAAGTTCATCTTAGGTCTACGTGCTCTAATCAGAGTTTGTCTAAATATAGCTTCCAAGGTTTGTACTAAACTTCCTCTGATACCAACTGTAACGCCCCGACCCCAGTTACCTAGAGTCGGTGCATTATTATATAACATTGGCATGATCACGAAAGAACAAGTCTCAAAAGACCGATTAGTTTAGTATCCTTGGAAACACTAGATACATTCGTAAACATTACATTACATCATAAAAATGAAAACTACAATAACATGGTCTCCCTAGTCCACACTCATATCCTCACTGACTATTCTTACAAGTCAGTCATAATACACTTCTTCACATCCTGGGAATAATAAAACATTGAAAGGGGTGAGCTCAAATGCTCCGTAAGGATAACAATATAGCGGAAACTTTCATAAGAAAACATAAGCATTTAAGGAAATGTATAACTAAAACAAAAGCCTTATTGAACTTGAACTTCATCATAATATGGCAAAAGTAAAATAAAATAATGCCATTACTTACTCACATGGATATTATACTAGACGAATAATCACATGAAATATCAATAACCACTTTCATAATGAGGGAATGTATAATGCCAGACATTCTGAAACATTTTGTCAAGGCCTCGGCCAAGACATCTAAAATGATTAAGGCCTCGGCCAAAACCATAAATCAAATTGGGAAAGGGCCTCGACCAATTCCACGTCTTGTTGTCTCATGAGACCTACCGATGCATCGAGGAGCTATAGCGGGCTCCACCGATCACTTATTAAGTCCAATGCATTCATCATATGAATAGGTTTAAACATATCATAAACCATAACATAATCGTATCACATAAAACATGCATAAAGGAAACATAACATTTCCACATTTCAATCACAAGATATCAATACAGCACATTGATATAAAAAAACGCTTTCAAAACCATTTTCAATACCAAAATAAAAGAAAGCTAAAACATTGTATTTATTTTTCATAAAAAAAATAATGGCTTGTAGAGGAAGTCGAAACTCAAATAATGGTTATGGCGGTGGAGAAGTTGTTGTCGCCGCATAAGTACGGAAAGAAAAACACCCCCTTTTTGTCATTTAGTAAAACGCTTCGTATAAAAAAGATTCCTTTTGAATAAACGTAAAAGTCAAAGGGGTTTACACACCGTATAAAAGAATGTTGTGTATAAAACCAAATATACCTCAATGAAAGGGGATTGAGAAGAAGTACTTAAAAATATCATTTTTAAAATAAAATAGATATATTATGTGTATTCACTATTGGCACACATAAATAAAGTAAAAATACAAAATAGGACATAATAATATCATGACATAATTTGAAAGTAGGAGATTAATCCAAAGAATGGAAGTTGGGTTATGAAATTCACTTACCTTTTACTTTTACTTGGTTGGGGTAGGTTAAAATCCTGTATAATTGTGAAATAATTGTTATTAAATTATAAAATAATCATATACATTCATATGATATCATACATGATCTTTTAACATTGCTTTGTTAACAATATATTAGATTTATCGTTGTTTCGGGTGTTAACTTACTCGTTTTCTTCTATATGTTTTGTTACGTAAGTCATGTTTTTCATGGATAGGTTGTATCTTATTCATATCCAAAATGATATCATGTCCTTAAACATTATTTTTAAATCATGAAATGATAATTATACTTGAATGGATACGACGGAGAATGAATCTCATCGTGTTCTTGGAGACGATAGTCCGTACGTACGCACGAGCGACAATATCATTATTTTTATATTAAAATAATATATAATTGGATATTATATCATATATAAAGAACAATTATCATGTTATATTTATTATTTACATTAATTACATATCATTATTGTACCCTTATAAATAATAATATATTTAATAACAATTACACCACGACGTGGAGATGGTAAGTCGTACGTACGCACGTATGGTGACATGTCATTAAAATGATGGGTAGAATACTGAATATGGTTGTTCCATATTTATAATAACATAAAAATATATAGAAGATACTGGATTTATAATTTTATAATTTAAATAATAAACAAAGATGGAGTGGAAGAAGAAAGAAACTTGAAAGAGGGTGATGAAAACGTTACCTCTTCTTCGGGTTCTTCCTTTTGATTTGATCAAAAGGACTCATTATGATGTATTTATGACTAAAGTAAAGCTTCTAGGATGAGGGGATAGAAGTTGGGAGATTATTTGGGCAAAGGTTGGCCGAACCAAAAGGCTTGAAAGTGTGAATACGGTGGTAGAGGTGGGTGCCTTTTATAAGAGGAGAGGAGGGGCTCTTTTGGAAGGATTGAAATGTTACATTACTATACAATGCTTTTCGGATTATAAAGGACCAAAACATATATAATTCATGGATAAGGTGATAAGGGTTCGAAATATACCCATACAATAGTCTTTGGACAAGTGAAAGCCTTGGATTCTACATTATCTTTTCATTTTATTAAAATCGTTAAATAATGAGGTCATCGCTGCATCATAATGATGTCGTAAATAATTTAATTTATTTAATGTCAAAAAATTATAAAAAAAATACTATGATGTAGGAAATCTTTTTATCTTTCCAATTACTATTTATAGTAAAAAATATTACTTGTATAACCCCATTTAAAATTGTTTTAGTAAAACATTTCATGTTTGTGTCATTTTTTACTTTAACATTAAATAAAATGTATTTATGTCATTTTCCAACTAAAGTGGCTCCATGGGGTCCCCAAGTTGACCCATAGATTGTATTAGTAGTCCATTACTCATCCAATAGGGGTAGGACAAGTGTAAGGGTATTTTCATATTTTTATAATATCATTTTTACCTTAAACTTCACTAATTACCTTTAATCGCGATTAATTAAACTTAAAAGTTACTATTCACCAAAAAATTATTTTAATCCCATTGAACCAAATTTTTCATCCTAATGGCAACAATGTATGTCAGATTTTTGAAATTAAAAACACAGAAGTGGTAATATTTCATTTAAACGAAAAATCTGTTATTTAACTACCACTTAGTGGATTCACTATTAATCAAAAATTGAAGTTTTTCAGAACAATGCCAAAATTTCCCCTAAGATATAATTGATATTCCAAATTCCAAAATGATGTATATTTTACAAAATTTCAAACATATATGTTGTATTAATTAATTTTATAATTAATTCCCACTGTCAGAACAAATAGCGTGTTTTTAAGAAACAATATATATCAAAAGATTGACAATTGTTTATGTCCAATTTCAAAGTGAAATTAATTCTAATGACCACCATTGGATAAAATGGTAAAAATATATCCTAATTATACTCTAAAACCACTAAATATTATAATTTATCACTATAAATTATTATTATTAAAAAAGTTGTTTTTAAGTATTTTTCACTATTCATAAAAAATTAGAAGTTCTCAGAAAAATACCAAAAATTCAACATAGGCTAATTTCGATATTCCGAATCCAAAAATAAAGTCCATTTTGATAAATAAAATTTATAAAATTTCAAAAATTAGGTATTAATATTCCCAATGTCTAGTTTAATTAGTTGTGGTGTGTGTTAGAGCTCGAGGTTGCGTACAACACACGCTATTGCATTATTCGAAGGGAAACGTACCGTGGAAGCTTGGGGTGTTACATTCTCCCCGCATTAAAATAATTGCATCCTCGCAATTTCTAGGGTATTACTGCATAAAAAGAATCTGGTGGTTCTTCATCATAAGTTCCTCAGGTTCCCACGTTGCCTCTTCCATTTTATGATTTCTCCACAAAACCTTTACCAGAAGATTCGTCCGGTTTCTCAGCACCTGCTCCCTCACATCAAGAATTCTGATGGTCTCTTCGCAATAAGATAGATCGGGTTCCAGTTCTAATTCCTCATAGGTAAGTACATGTGTTGGGTCGGGCATGTATTTTCTCAATAGCGATATGTGTAAAACTTCGTGAACTTTGGAGAGATTTGGGGCAACGCCAAACGATAAGCTACAGCCCCAATACGATCTAGAATTTCGAAAGGTCCGATGTACCTGGGACTCAACTTACACTTCTTACCAAAACGTATAACTCCCTTTAATGGAGAGACCTTTAGGAAAACATGATCTCCCACCTGAAATTCCAAAACCTTTCTTCTGTTATCGACATATCTCTTCTTCCTACTTTGAGCTGCTTTGATGTGGTTTTGGATTACCTTCACCTTTTCCATTGTTTTTTCCACCAGTTCTGGTCCCACAAGTTTTCTTTCACCAACATCATCCCAACAGGTTGGTGTACGACATCTCTTTTCGTATAACGTTTCATAAGGTTCCATCTGAATGCTTGAGTGGAAGCTATTGTTATAGGAAAATTCTACCAGTGGTAAATATTGATCCCACATACCCTGAAAGTCAAGAGAGAATGATCTCAACATGTCTTCTAAGGTTTGAATAGTCCGTTCTGATTGTCCATCTATTTGAGGGTGATAGGCAGTGCTCAAACGAAGTTCAGTATACAAGGCCATTTGAAGACTTTTCCAGAATCTTGAAGTAAAACTAGGATCATGATCAGAAACAATAGATAGGGGTACTCCATGAAGTCCTACAACTTCATTAATATATAGTCTTGCTAGACGTTCAAGTGGTAGATCCTCCCGTATAGCCAGAAAATGTGCTAACTTAGTAAGACGATCAACAATGACCCATATTGCATCATTACTTCTAGAAGTCTTTGGTAGTCCCATGAAAAATTCCATCGTAATATTATCCCATTTCCACTCAGGTATGGGAAGAGGTTGCAATACTCCACCAGGGTGTTGCCTTCCAGCTTTCACTTGTTGACAAACCATACACCTCGACACAAAATCAGAAATCTCCCTCTTCATATTGTCCCACCAAAAATGTTCCTTCAAATCTCTATACATTTTGGTTCTCCCAGGGTGTATAGAGAAATTGGAACTATGAGCATCATCCAGGAATTCCCTTTTTAGATCAGGTATATCAAGAACACAAAGTCTCTTCACGAATTTCAAAATTCCATCCTTATACACAAAGTCCCTCAATCTTCCATCATTCACATCTTTAATCTTCTTCTGAAGTTCTTCATCATCGGTCTGAGAACTCTTAATCCTTTATAGTAAAGATGGTTTGGAAACCATTTGAAAAAGCATTTATGTTTCACCTTCCCTAGTTATTCCCATGTCAATCTTCACTAGATCC
This sequence comes from Viscum album, assembly GCA_963277665.1. NCBI lineage: Eukaryota > Viridiplantae > Streptophyta > Magnoliopsida > Santalales > Viscaceae > Viscum > Viscum album. Next base: position 274,608,743 of record OY728122.1, read on the forward strand.
ATGAAAATTGGATCCCTTTCAATTCTCATCACATTCAAAACTCCATGGTCTTTTCTGCTCAAAGCATCTTCCACCTTGTTTGCCTTCCCTGGGTGGTAATGTATCGTGCAATCGTAATACTTGAGTAGTTCAAGCCATTGCCTTTGCCTCATGTTGAGTTCTTTTTGTGAGAAAATATACTTCAATCTCTTGTGATCAGTATAAATCTCACATTTTTCACCATAGAGGTAATGTCTCCATATCTTTAAAGCAAAGATCACAGCTTCTAACTCAAGATCATGAGTAGGATAGTATTGCTCATGAATTTTTAGCTATCGTGATGCATAGGCAATAACTTTATCATTCTGCATAAGGACACAACCAAGTCCTTTCTTCGAGCCATCACTATAAATAACAAACCCATCATTCCCCGATGGTAGAGTCAATATAGGGGTGTTGACTTATCTTCTCTTCAGTTCTTCAAAACATTCTTCACACTCTTTTGTCCAAACAAATTTAATCCCTTTACGTGTGAGCTTTGTCAATGGGTTAGCCAATCTGGCAAAATTATGGACGAAACGTCGATAATAACCTGCTAAACCAATAAAACTGCGTACCTCAGTTATACTTGTCGGTGCTGGCCACTCTTGGATTGCCTTGGTTTTAGAAGGATCAACGGAAATTCCATCCTTAGAGACAATATGGCCAAGAAAAGAAATCTCCTGAAGCCAGAATTCACACTTTCTAAATTTCCCATATAATTCATGTCTTATAAGAGTCTTCAGGATAATGCGTAACTGATTTTCATGATCTTCAAGGCTTTTGGAGTATACCAAGATATCATCAATAAATACCACTAAAAATTTATCAAGATATTCCTTGAAAACTCTATTCATTAGATCCATGAAAACAGAGGGTGCATTAGTCAATCCAAAAGGCATTACTGTAAACTCGTAATGCCCGTACCTTGTTCGAAATGCTGTCTTTGGAACGTCTTCCTTCTTCACACACAACTGATGGTATCCAGACCGAAGGTCAATCTTTGAAAATTATTGAGCTCCATGCAGTTGGTCAAACAAATCATCAATGCGAGGTAGGGGATACTTGTTCTTTATTGTTATAGCATTGATATCCCTATAGTCAATGCACAACCTCATAGATCCATCTTTCTTCTTAACAAAAAGAACAGGGGCTCCCCAAGGAGAAACACTAGGGAGAATAAATCCCTTATTACTCAATTCCTCTAGTTGTTTCTTTAGTTAAACTAATTCCATAGTGGCCATTCTATAAGGGGTCTCCGATATGGGCCTTGATCCAGGAATTAAATCAATGGAAAACTCAACTTCTCGTTCCGGAGGATGTCCAGGTAAATCTTCCGGAAACACATCAACATATTCTCTCACAATAGGTACATCCTCTATTTGAATATTCCTTTCCTCACCCTCAGTAATTTCCTTCTCTTCCTCCCCAATAACTGAATTTAGTTGAGCTACTGGGGGTGGATCTAGATAAGAATTATGTGGCGACGATTCTGCTCTAAAGATAAGGTGTTCCTTATCATCATCATCATGAATCATAACCTCTTTCCTCTTATAATAAATTTTTGCATCATGGTCCGAAAGCCAATCCATTCCGAGGATTATATCAAATTCAATCATGGGTATGACGATGAGATCAGCAGGTAAATAACATTTAGGTGCTCTAATGGGAACTAATCGACAAAACATTGTTGCAACAATACTTCCCTTAGGGGTTTTGACCGACAACTCCCTTGTTAAATCAAATTGGAAATATCTAATTTTCTTAGCAAACTGGGAAGATATGAAACAATGCGATGATCCAGAATCAAATAATGCATTTTCTAAACATGAGGAAACCATTAAATTATCTGCCACCACGTCTTTCGAAGCATCCACCTCAGCAGTAGTGATAGCATAAGCCTGGCCCTGATCCCTTGGCCTCTTCTGAGGTAAGTTCCCCTGACGCTTAGGACATTCATTTGCATAATGTCCCTTCTCAATACAATTATAGCATTCCACATTGACAGCCGCTTTCTTTCCCTTGCATTCATGAGCTTGGTGGCCTTTTTCACCACACTTGTAACATACTCCTTTTCCTTTTAGACAGGCACTAGGGTGCTTCCTACCACAATTATCACAGGGTGGAAATTCATTTCTACCCTTCTTCCCTGTTTCCTTATTTCCTTTCCCAGAGTTTTCAGCGGATCTCTTCTTATCTTGCTTTGATTTAAAGTCATAAGACTTAGATAATTCCTTTTTCGTCTTGATAGCGCACGAGAAAATACCTTAGTATGAAAAGAAGGTTTGTGATACCAAAGCTCGACGGAGAAATGGTTTTAACCCATCAAAGAAACGATCAGTCTTACTTCTTGGGTTACGTATGTAATCTGTAGCATAACTCGCTATCCTTGTAAAGTTAGCCTCATACTTTGCGACATTCTCATCCTCCTTCTGCCTCAGACTCAGAAATTGCCTTTCCATATCCGCTCGATGGTCTCGAGGAAAGTATTTTTCTAAGAACAGATCTTTGAACTCCTGCCATTCCATGTTTGTTAATCCATCATCTTCCTTTGTGTTTTGAATTAGTGACAGCAATTGATCGGCATCTCCAGTGAGGCGGTAAACTGCCATGACAACTTTCTCCCCTTCACTACTCCCCAAGGCATGGAATATTTTCTCTAAGGAATTTATCCATTGCTCAGCTACTATAGGATTTGTACTCCCATTTAAGGTTGGTGGTTGTTGCCTCATGAAACGGTCTAGCATTGATCCTCCACGTTGCGGATTAGGGTGCTCCATACGAGTAAGGTTATTATTCATAACCTGGGTGATTTGTCTGAGTAAGGTGAGAAGCTGATCAACAACAGTTGTATCACTAGCTCCACCATAATTATCTTGAGCAGTAGGGAAATCCTTACACGGAGTGCGTGCATTGATATGGTTTCCATTCCTTCCAGTAGGCGCCATTTCTAAATAATGGCATAAACTAGATTAGTTTATGAATCAAAATACATAATTCCATACTTGTAAAACACTTAACATAAATTGAACTAATTATGGATATAATCCATAATTATAAAAATTCTTTCTTTGAGGAAGTATATACTCGTAACCCTTCATAGTGGTTTGTAAAGAAAATGGGAATTATCCTAAGCATATCCTCCGGGAGTGTCGTAACCAAGAGTGCAGCAAGGCCTGTTGTCGTGCACCAGTTCACGTTCGAGTCTAGCTCAAAGCGGTGTTTTCAGGTTTTACCACTAGGTACATCTGTTCCAGATCCGCCTCTACCTGCTCGTATCCAGACAGGGATGTATTACTCGGAAAACTCACAAAATCTCTACAATAACAAAATTTTAGGAAGTTCTTCTATACTAATCCTCAAAGTTTATCTTAGGTCTACGTGCTCTAATCAGAGTTTGTCTAAATATAGCTTCCAAGGATTGTACTAAACTTCCTCTGATACCAACTGTAACGCCCCGACCCCAGTTACCTAGAGTCGGTGCATTATTACATAACATTGGCATGATCATAAAAGATCAAGTCTCAAAAGACCGATTAGTTTAGTAGCCTTGGAAACACTAGATACATTCGTAAACATTACATTACATCATAAAAATGAAAACTACAATAACATGGTCTCCCTAGTCCACACTCATATCCTCACTGACTATTCTTGCAAGTCAGTCATAATGCACTTCTTCACATCCTGGGAAAAATAAAACATTGAAAGGGGTGAGTTCAAATGCTCCGTAAGGATAACAATATAGCGGAAACTTTCATAAGAAAACATAAGCATTTAAGGCAATGTATATCTAAAACAAAAGCCTTATTGAACTTGAACTTCATCATAATATGGAAAAAGTAAAATAAAATAATTCCATTACTTACTCACATGGATATTCTACTAGACGAATAATCACATGAAATATCAATAACCACTTTCATAATGAGGGAATGTATAATGCCAGACATTCTGAAAAATTTTGTCAAGGCCTCGGCCAAGACGTATAAAATGATTAAGGCCTCGGCCAAAACCATAAATCAAATTGGGAAAGGGCCTCGGGCAATTCCACGTCTAGTTGTCTCATGAGACCTACTGATGCATCGAGGAGCTATAGCGGGCTCCACCCATCACTTATTAAGTCCAATGCATTCCTCATATGAATAGGTTTAAACATATCATAAACCATAACATAATCGTATCACATAAAACATGCATAAAGGAAACATAACATTTCCACATTTCAATCACAAGACATCAATACAGCACATTGATATAAAAAAAACGCTTTCAAAACCATTTTCAATACCAAAATAAAAGAAAGTTAAAACATTGTATTTATTTTTCATAAAAAAATGATGGCTTGTAGAGGAAGACGAAACTCAAATAATGGTCATGGCGGCGGAGAAGTCGTTGTCACCGCATAAGTACAGAAAGAAAAACATCCCCTTTTGTCGTTTAGTAAAACGCTTCGTATAAAAAAGATTCCTTTTGAATAAACGTAAAAGTCAAATAGGTTTATACACCGTATAAAAGAAAGTTGTGTATAAAACCAAATATACCTCAATGAAAGGGGATGGAGAAGATGTCCTTAAAAAGAACATTTTTAAAATAAAATAGGTATATTATGTGTATTCACTATAGGCACACATAAATAAAGTAAAAATACAAAATAGGACATAATAATATCAAGACATAATTTGAAAGTAGAAGATTAACCCAAAGAATGGAAGTTGGGTTAAGAAATTCACTTACCTTGTACTTTTCCTTGGTTGGGGTAGGTTAACTCCTGTATAATGGTGAAATAATTGTTATTAAATTATAAAATAATCATATACATTCATATTATATCATATATGATCTTTTAACATTGCCTTGTTAACAATATATTAGATTTATCATTGTTTCGGGTGTTAACTTACTCGTTTTCTTTTATATGTTTTGTTACGTAAGTCGTGTTTTTCATGGATAGGTTGTATCTTATTCATATCCAGAATGATATCATGTCCTTAAACATTATTTTTAAATCATAAAATGATAATTATACTTGATTGGATACGACGGAGAATGAATCTCATCGCGTTCGTGGAGACGGTAGTCCGTACGTACGCACGAGCGACAATATCACTATTTTGATATTAGAATAATATATAATTGGATAGTATATCATATATACAGAATCATTATCATGTTATATTTATTATTTACATTAATTACATATCATTATTGTACCCATCTAAATAATAATATATTGAATAACAATTACACCACGACGTGGAGACGGTAAGCCGTACGTACGCACGTATGGTGACATGTCATCCAAACGATGGGTAGAATACTTAATATGGTTGTTCCATATTTATAATAAAATAACAGTATATAGAAGATACTGGAGTTATAATTTTAGAATTGAAATAATAAACAAAGAGGGAGTGGAAGAAGAAAGAAACTTGAAAGAGGGTGATGAAAACGTTACCTCTTCTTCGGGTTCTTCCTTTTGATTTGATCAAAAGGACTCCTTAGGATGGCTTTATGACTAAAGTAAAGCTTCTAGGATGAAGGGAGAGAAGTTGGGAGAGTATTTGGGCAGAGGTTGGCCGAACCAAAAGGCTTGAAAGTGTGAATAAGGTGGTAGAGGTGGGGGCCTTTTAAAAGAGGAGAGGAGGGGCTCTTTTGGAAAGATTGAAATGTTACATTATTATACAATGATTTTCGGATTATAAAGGTCCCACACTTATATAATTCGTGGATAAAGTGATAAGGGTTCGAAATATACCCATCCAATAGTCTTTGGACAAGTTTAAGCCTTGGATTCTACATTATCTTTTCATTTTATTAAAATTGTTAAATAATGAGGTCATCGCTGCATCATAATGATGTCCTAAATAATTTAATTTATTTAATGTCTAAAAATTATAAAAAAATAATATGATGTAGGACATCTTTTAATCTTTCCAATGACTATTTATAGTCAAAACTATGACTTGTATAACCCCATGTAAAAATTGTTTTAGTAAAACATTTCATGTTTGTGTCATTTTTTACTTTAACATTAAATAAAATGTTTTTATGTCATTTTCCAACTAAAGTGGCTCCATGGGGTCCCCAAGTTGACCCATGGATTTTCTTGGTCGGCCATTACTCATCCAATAGGGTTAGGACAAGTGTAAGGGTATTTTCATATTTTTATAATATCATTTTTACCTTAAATTTCACTAATTACCTTTAATAACGATTAATTAAACTTAAATGTTACTATTCACAAAAAAAGTATTTTAATCCCATTGAACCACATTTTACATCCTAATGACAACAATGTATGTCGGATTTTTGAAATTCAAAACACAGAATTGGTAATATTTCATTTAAATGAAAAATCAGTTATTTAACTATAACTTAGTGGTTTCACTATTCATCAAAAATTGAAATTTTTCAGAACAATGCCAAAATTTCCCCCTAAGCTATAATTGATATTCCGAATTCAAAAATTATTTCCATTTTAAAAAATTCCAAACATATAAGTTGCATTAATTAATTTTATAATTAATTCACGTTGTCACAAAAAATAGCGTGTTTTTAAGAAACAATATATATCAAAAGATTGACAATTGTTTATGTCCAATTTCAAAGTGAAATTAATTCTAATGACCACCATTGGATAAAATGGTAAAAATATATCTTAATTATACTCTAAAACCACTAAATAGTATAATTTATTACTATAAATTATTTTTATTAAAAAAGTTGTTTTTAAGTATTTTTCACTATTCATAAAAAATTAGAAGTTCTCAAAAAAATAGAAAAAATTCAACATTGGATAATTTTGATATTCTGAATCCAAAAATGAAGTCCATTTTGATAAATAAAATTTATAAAATTTCAAAAAGTAGGTATTACTATTCACAACGGCTAGTTAAATTAGTTGTGGTGTGTGTTAGAGCTCGAGGTTGCGTACAACACACGCTATTGCATTATTCGAAGGGAAACGTACCGTGGAAGCTTGGGGTGTTACAATATGAGCTCCAATAAAATATTATATTTGTTATAATATACTTATTAATTCATTAATAGTTTTAATGAAAATCTTATATTTGTCTGTATGGGTCCACTTTTAAGAAAGTTGGAAAATTGTCTACTTGTAATATTTTTATATATAAACATGTATTTATAAAGTGTTTTTATTTTTATTGACCTTATATCTTACCAAATTAAATTATACAAAATCATAAAGAGAAAATCATGACTATTTTCAGGTCATCTTAAAAATATTAGAGTTTCTTTATAAAAAAATGTCATTTTTCACTTAAAAATGAGGATCACTTCCACCACATTTCACAACCCCATCCCATGAATACTATATAACATAACTCATCCCAATTATTTAAATAATATATTTACTAATTTTATATATACCATGGTTTTGAAAATACCAAGACAAAGAGATTTACGATGTTACCTAAGGGAGAACACCCAAAGGGATAGGTGATCATATCAACTAAGAAATCTTATTTATTTTCAAATTCCACCACCAGAAACCCAAATTGTCCAAAATATTATGATAAGAAGGTTTTATTAATATCATGAAATGTTATTATAATAAATTAATATCCATTTTACACCCCTTAAAAACCATCTAGAAAATTAAAATGTCAATTTGGTTATGTGCAGACTACCGCCCTTGTAAGTGACATGTCCATTTTTTCTAACAATATTACAAAGATGGACCAAAGAGTTTATTTAATAATGTTTTTAGTAGATCATATCGAGGAAAAGTTTCCATAACTATTTTATTAATATAATTATTTTTATTATACAATAGGTTAAAGAGATATCAGCCAAGAAATATTAATGGTAAGGGTTATTTGTTTTTATTTTCAATTCCATGAGAAATTTTAGATATTGTGCCCCATAATTTCATTTATGTGGCTTATTCAGTACCATATTTAATTAAATTATAATTAATATCATTCATATAATTACATTCGAACATCCCCTTCATGGTATCGCGGTTACTTTCTTTAAATTTTTTCATTATAATTACTGCAAGGGTTTCTTCTTAAATCTCAGTTTCAAACTAGGATTGTTTTTTAAAATAATAAGTATGGTGAATTTATATGATATTTATTTCTAGAACCCCATTAATTTTCATCTCCAGTTATTATTTTTTTGGGTTTTATATGTATTCCCATTGATTCATTTTTCTTAAGAGCTCATTATTTTCACAATTTTAGGAAACCAAACATTCTTCTTATTTTCATCAGTGAATCCGCCTATTTATGCCAATATGAACTATATTCATATTTGAATATACTTATATAATAATAAAAAATATATTGTGTTCACATTCTAATACATTTAAATAAATTAATTTATTTAAATTGTTTTAAGGTTTTAACAATTAGTCATTTTCTTCAAAGTGTGACTAGAATATCATTATGATGTTTTCTACATGAACACATATTAAATTGATATTTTAATTTATATATATATTTTTTATACATATAATTTCATGTTTTATAAATTAAATTATTAATCTACTTGTTTTATAAAATATTTCTATTTATATTAATATTTTTCTTTATGTAAAGGGTTTTTCTTATTCTCAATGATATTTTATTTATTCACCTAAGAGATTTTTTTCATCTAAGTCAAAATAATTTGACATATTTAATGGTTGATTAAGGAAATTATTTATATTATATCATTATCTTTATTTATTTTTATGGATTGTGGAATTTTCTTTTATATAAAATATTTTTTATGTCACTACTTTTGTCTTACCAAGCCAACAATGTGTATATTGATGAATTTTTGTTCATTTAATTTCCTTTGTGAACACTATATATTTCATTCCTTTTATTGTGGAATCTTATCAAAATTATGATACATTGATCAATTTCAGAAATTATTAATTCTACCTTATATTAATTTTATCTATATGATATAAATACCATATAAAACATTATTTTAATTAAATTGTATTGACCTATAAAGTTACATAAATATCTTTCGATACCCTTTTATTTTCTTTGAGATTATCATGTTTTGATTATTAATGTAATTTTTAATGATTTATTTATATTATCCATTTTAAGCTTTTATAAAAAAAATTTATTTAGTTGGTTTCCCAATTAAATAATGAATTATTGATTTCATGTGGCACACAGATATATAGATTATTGATGGGTGGGGTACTATATCACCCAACAAGGGGTTGGTTAAATGTTTATATATAAATATATACGTGAGAATAATGTAACTTCATGAAATTATGGGGTTGAATATTTGAATCATCAAGGTGTAGTTTCCCTTTGGTAATATTTGTTCCAAATGTTTTGGGTATCCATGTTTTATGCTGTCTTAGATGATTGTTATTGAAAAATGTTTCCAAAGTCTTTTTATTCATGTATTATGATATGATAATAATTATAAAACAACTCATGATTTGTGATATATATTTTTTGTGTATTATTTTTTATGTCATTTTTATATAACGTGATTATAGACATATTATAATCTTATTCTCTTTTAATATCCTTAATTTTTATCAATTATGTTTACCCTTACTAAGAATTTGGCCTCACCCATTTTTTTTTCTTCCATTCACCGTGTTATGAAGATGAGTTTAATATTTGGAAATTCTTTATGGATCCTTGTGTGGATCAATTGTGGAAAAATTTTCACAATTATTTAATATATGTTTGGAATATATATAGTACATAATGATTCAAAAACTTCCATTTTTGGGAATTTGTGTTGAACTTTGAGATATAATGTTTAATTTTGGTAAATTATATAAGATAAATGAGTTCTTATACTAAATTTAAATAGTTGGTATTAGATAAGTATTTAGTTGTTTTATTGGAATATATTATTTCTTATTGGGAATAGTACAAGATAACTTTAGTTAAAACCACATGGAGAATTATAATGGATAATTCTAAGGGGACAATAAGATCTTTAATTTTTAGTGAAATTTTGAGTATTTTGGTTTTTATGAAATTATGTGCCACTTTGGATACTAGAAATTATATTCATATGTATAATAGATTCAACTAGGGGTAATAACCATAAAAAGGTTTAGTTGAGTATCAACATGATTATAAATTTGTACAACATTAGTGGGCCTAAAACTGCTCAACTAGAAAGACACTCCTTAAAGATAATCTTTGGAAATTAAAATTTAATTTTCAAAATATTCATATGGATTTTAAAATATATAGTTTAGAGAACCTAATAATAAATGTACTATTCCTGAATTATATTCAAATTTATAAATTAATATGTAAAGTTATAAATATATTGATTTTATTATAAATAGAAATGTTGAATTTAGAGCGTAGTGATTTCAATATTTTTTATGTTTAAAAATTATAAGAAGCTTCTTTATAATTTTGGTTTTTTTATAGAATTAGTTAATGGTTTTTATGGGAACTAAATAAAATAGAACCTTGATGCTACCAAGAATGATTTAGTTTGACCTGAAATATATTGTGATCGTTTTAATGAGTAATACATTTTGATGTTAGGTTTTCCATGAGATTACTTATGAGAATTTTCATATGATTTCAACTGATCATCAATCACATTAAAAAGTTTTGGTTTTAGTAATTGAATAATCCCAAAGGAATGAATATAAAAATGTATTCAACTAAAAGCATATATATTCTTCAATTGGGAAACCAAATATGATAAGAAATTGAGAGATAAATCTCTTGATGATTCAAAATGAGATACAAAATATTATGATTAAAAATGTGGAATTAATTGAATTAAAAAACATATAAAATAATATAGTTATATATTCTCATGGAATTATTATGTAGTAAGTTAATGAGGGAATAAAAATTAAATTTCCTTCATGTAAAAAATGTGGGAAGAGGCACCTAGGGAGATGTATAAATGCAATTGGAAGATAAGTTATGTGTGTAAAAGAAGGTAAAAATACTAATTATAGAGGAAAAATTAAGTTTTTAGTGGACATGGTGAAAGGAAAAAGTGTTCATCCAAAGGTACAACTTATAGTTTAATGTTTTAATTATAGTAATCATAGAAAATATCTAAATCAATGTCTTAATCAACAAAATTACGTGGATGATAGGCATCATAGAATTCCATGGATGAGGGAACAAGGGAAATACAATGTAATTTTATCAACTAAGGTGAGTTATGAAAATAATATGGAGTGAGGAAATATTTTTATCCAATCATGCACATTTATATTATTTTTAATATAATTTATTTAATGATAATAAAATTTATTATGGATTTTGAGATAAAAATATTTCATACATATGAAAACATTTTCTTTGGAAAAACTCTTTTTAATTGTGTCTAAATGTTTAATTTTAGATTTATTTCTACTAAAAATGTGAATTAAATTTCATTAAATATATTTAATATTTGGAAGAATAATAATTAGTTTTATTTTATTATTTTAGTATAATGTTTTTTCATAATTAATACTAAAATTAGTAAAAATTAACTATCATGGTTAATGATTAAACCCGTTTATCAAGTGGGAGAAACTATAATGAAAATATTTAAAATAACATCTAAAATATTATATTTTATATTTTATAGTCTTATTTAGCCCTTATATAATCAATGGTTTGGAAATGGCCCATTTTTATCAATTTTTATGGTGTAAAATATTGGTATATTTTATTCATTTATAAAAGTTCCATGTGTGTTACCTTCCCCACTTATAAAAGGGCACCCCATATCCTCTCATATTCACTCTTAAAATGAATTTTATATCAGAATATACCTTAAAAATTAGGCTATTTAATTCCATTTCCATTTCCTAGAGGCATTACATTGATTGGGAAACCCTCCAAAGAAGGATTTTCGTGCAAACCTGAAGTGGTTTTCCGAAGAAGGGTCATCATTCTTAACAGAATGTATTAGTTTTAGTTATTCACCTATGTCATTAAATTATTTTTAAAAAATATGAAATCTAAAAATAAATATTTTAAATATATATAGTTTTTATTATATTAATTTTCATTACCTATATCCATATCCTCCTTTATTATATGGGAATCAAAACCATCAATCATGTGTATAATGGACTACAGGCTTGTGAATTACTGTAATTTATTTTCCATCACAACCTCTCATAGATGGTTATAATGATGGATTTAAAGTATATATATATACATATGATATTTATGACACAAATATAATTATTTAATATAATATTTATTTTACCATCACACCTATGAATCCATAGAAAAATTATATTGTCATTCGTGCATATGTGTGGATGACCGCCTCCGTCAATAAATATGATATGTTTATTATTATATATTGAAATGGATGGTAATAAGGATAAATTTAAATAATGAATATGTTTTATATGATATAAAAATTATTATAGAATTGTGAATTAATATTTAATTTTTTTCTCATCTGTCTAGTAATGAAAACAACTTTCATGCATACGTATGACGAACCATCTCCATTAAGAGTGTAATTCATTTTTCCATAAAAAAATTTATGGATGAATATAAATATTCATATACTGAATGTATATGACACTTATATCATTAAAAACATTATTTATATTATTGTATCATAATAAAATTACAAGGACCAATACTACCGAACGAAAATATACATGAACAATGAAACAAATATCAAGTGGAACAATGTCTTGATAACAGATTATAAATAAATAGATGATAAATGTTTATAAGTAAATAATATAAGGAATGATATATAATAATATGGTTCTAAAATACATGTATAATTGAATTATATTTTTTTATTGAGGATGTTTGAGCTTCGATGAAGGGTACTAAAACATGAGGTAAGATATTTTAATCTCACATTTATTTCTATGGGACACATGCCATATTCACCACTTGTTTATATGGGGTGGTGTTCATAAAAACTATAAATATATTTTATATTATTCTCATGAAAATATTGGGATACCAAAATCAATCTTAATTTCATTTTTTTGAGGATCTTATGATTCAAAAGATACCAAAAAGGTAATTATTTCATGTTATAATCCCATAATTTAGTGATATTTTCTACGATTATGTTTTGGGTGATTAAATAAAATAATCTATATATTAATAAACTCATTAATTTTGTTATTCTATTCTTATTTATATAAATTAATTGTTTTGAATTCATTTTTCTCTGTTTAATTACTCCGGAGTCCAAAAAAAATATTTTTTTAAGAATAATCGATTGTATTTATCTCCTGAGAGAAAAATAGGTTTTCTTCAATAACAATTCTTTATAAAAATATTTTAAGGAATTTTTTTTTAATATTCCTATATTATTTTTAATGTAATTTTTACCTTTTTATTTTTTTAAAATTTAATTAAATGGAATCTTCTTAATTATTTATGAAAAATAAAATTTTTACTTTTATAGTAAATATGCAAGGAATATTTTTTTAAATTTAAAGGGGTTTTTTACCATCATGGCCACTAAATTATTTAATTATTTATTTACATGTTTAAAAGGCTATTTTCAAATAAAATTTTTCATTTATATTTTCTGAAATTTTACATTTTAATGAAATCATTTCAAAATAGAAAGGGTATTTTACTCAAGAAATATTTAATTATATTTTTATGGAATTTATATTAAAAAACAAAAAAACCATGGATTTTTCTTATGATTTAATTTTTATATGTTCTAATGATACCATAATTATTATTTATCTAGATATTCTGTGATTTTGATTATAAAATATTTATGAAATTCTTTCATTATCCCCAGGTTATGATGTGATGAAGTGATAATATTTTTAGGAAACCTACAACGTTTCCAGAGGTTATTCCATGATTAAATTATTATGAAACCCATTTATTTTCCATGGGAATGTAATGATGTAATATTAATGAAATTATTTTTTTATTCAAAATTACTAATATGATTAATTTTTTATGATATTTTGGAATATATTGTTATTATTTTCATTAAGTGATGGGTGGGACTGAAATTATATACCCTCTAATGTATTTAGAAAAGATGTATTTCTAAGGAGATAAACATGAATGAAATATAGAGTGAACACATTTTAGTAAATGATTTTTCCACCATGATAGTCTTTGGTGTGAAACTTGAATACTATGATTTTTTGTGTGGAGTGAACTCATTCTACAATGATAGTCTTATGAAATGATACTTGAATACTAAGGAAATGATTTTTTATGATTATGTATATTCCAAAAATATAATTCTTATGAAAATTTTATTCTCTCTTGACATTTTTTCCTTGATTCCGTAATGATTAATGTATTATGAACTTCCAATATTTATTCCATGACTCTGTTTTATGATCTATAAAATGTAGTTTATGTTTTTCAAATGTTGATTATCATGATCTTAGACCTTGATTCTCATATTATGTTGATACATTCCTTATTTACCAATACTGAGCATACAATCATAGCCATTCATATATTTCATTAACCTAGATTATGAATAAATTTATTATATATGATATGAATAATATGGATTCTATTTATGATGATATTTTTAGGAGATGATATACTTCAAATATGAACCAATTTTTTATATTTCCATGATTCCAAATATACACGAACCATATAATTCTAGAATAGATTTTGTATATTATCTAATTAATATTAATCTAATAAGATATAATATCTATGTATGAAAATTTTGGGTCACTATAGTAGGTATCAGAGAAATTATTTATTTTATTGTGGAAGCTATGATGAGAAAACTTTTATAAGAACCCTAATTTTAATTCTATGTATAAGAAAGCATTCTAGAATTTCAATGACGGATATAGCGAGTGGTTTCCAAAAATGAATCACCCATTTATATTATAAAAGCGTATTTGGATTTTTCATATAAATACCTAGTGGTAAAAATGTAACATCCCAAGTAAGTAATGAATAATAGATATTTTTATCTATGTCTATTAATGATTAAGATAGTGTTATAGAGGCTTAAAATGAAAATAAACACAATCTTATGCATGGAATACACTAATGTTCTTAAAAGATTGTTTTACTTCCTTATGATGGAAAACCCTTTTTGAATCTATATTTTGACAATTTTATAAACTATGTTTGTCAAAATAAACTTATCCTTTATGATTGGGACATCAAAATTTACCTTGTGTAAATTTTTGGTATTTTTCTGACAAAGTTCATTTTTTTAATGAATAGTGAAAAATACTGCATTTTACATCAAAACTGCTTTTTAATCTAATTTATTTATATGATTAGATTATCTTTTGAATTGGTCTTAATGTGTAATATGAATATATTTTTACCATTTAATCCAATGGTGGTCATTGGAATCAATTTCACTTTGAAATTGGACTTAAACTAGTGTCAATCTTTTGATACTTATTGTTTTGTAAAAACACGCTATTTGCTCTGGCAGTGGGAATTAATCATTAAATTAATTAATGTGACTTATATGATTTGAATTTTGTAAAATAGACTTCATTTTTGAATTCGGAATATCAAATATATCTTAGGGTGAATTTTTGGTAATTTTCTGAAAAACATCAATTTTTGATGAATAGTGAAACCACTAAGTGGTAATCAAGCAAACTGATTTTTCAGTTAAATGAAAGTTTTCCACTAATGTGTATTGAATTTTGAAAATCCGACATACATGGTTGTCATTAAGAAGTAAAATGTGGTTCAATGAGATTAAAATAATTTTTTGGTGAATAGTAACTTATTATGTTTTTAATCGCGATTAGTGAAGATTAGTGTAGTTTAAGGTATAAATAATGCTTTAATAATATGAAATGACCTAGACACATGTCCCAACCTCATTGGTTGTGTCATGGCCGACCATGACATTCCATGGGTCAACTTGGGGACCCCATGGATCCACTTTTGTTGGGAAATGACATAAATTACTTTTTATTTAATGTTAAAGTGAAAATGACACAAACATAATATGTTTTACAAAAACAATTTTTAATTGGGGTTGTACAAGTCCAAATTTTGATTATAAATAGTCATTGGAAAGATAAAAAGAGTTCCTAAATCATAGTATTTTTTTTATGATTTTTAGACATTAAATAAATTAAATTATTTATGACATAATAATGATGCAGCGATGACATCATTATTTGACGATTTAAATAAAATGGAAAGATAATATAAAATCATTGAACTACACATGTCCAAAACCAATTGTATGAGTGGATTTCGAACCCTTATCACCTTATCCACGAATTATATCAATTTGGGACCTTTTGAAACCGAAACACATTTTCAAATAAAGTAATATTTCTTTACTTTCCAAAAGTGCCCCTCCTCTCCTCTTACAAAAGGCCCCCACCTCTACCTCATTTAACACACTCTTCAAGCCTTTGGATCGGCCAACCCCTACCCATTTGCTCTCTAAACATCCCTCTCCTCATCCTAGAGTATTACCTTTGGGAATAATCCTTTCAAAGGAAGCCTTTAGGCTCAACTCAAAAGGAGTTACACTTTTAAAGGTAATTCATTCTCTCATGTTCATTTGTTTTATTTTTCTTTTCCAACCCCATAAACTCTTTTTATTTACTTCTTTTGTAACCAAACCAGTATCATCAATATACTAGGATGTTGTTATAAGATTTATTTGAGCTACACTCTCACACAACTACATCAAATGGTTAAATAACATACGTTTTCCGTGGATGGCGAAATCCTGCCTCCCGAAACGATGATTGTTCAACACTCATTTAACACCTTCAAAGGTGGCCATTATGATGTCACTATTTTTATATATGATATATAATATGTTTATGTTTTCCTTAAGATTCTGTTTTTTTCATTTTGGGCATACCATTATGGTTTCCATTATGGGTAAAACACGATATCTTCATTTTAGGATGTGCGGACTACCGCCCCCTAAAAGTGATTTGATTCGTTAGTACCATATGTGGGATGTGTAAAGGATAAAGTTAATGATATTATATATGTTATTATACTGGAATTATAATATACTCTTATATCATTATGATTCCATTCCAGAAAATATGAAATAGAAATGGAAGTAGCGTTCATGCGTACGTACGGCTTACCGTCTCCATGAACGGTGCATTTCATTTCTTACCTCTAAATGTGATGTAATATTATAAATGAATTTATGTACTGGATATATATGACATATATGATATCTACATCATGAATACCATTCTGGATATAATGAACCTTTGACCAAATTAACAACATGTAATGTAAGAAGTCTATTTTTGACTTAAGAACCAAATACCGACAAAATGAACATTATTAACATAACTGATTACATGATGTTCATAACATGGTATAAAAGGAATAATGAACTTGAAAAAGATTCATAATCAAGTAGAGATTAACTCAAGTTTATTATTCAGGAGATTAAAGAACGGTCGAGTCAAGTCGGATACGAGGTATGGGACTTCGTCTCAATCTCCTTTCGTTGAGGCATATTTTATTTTATACACAACATTCTTTTCTACGGTGTATAAACCCCTTTGAATTTTACGTTTATTCAAAAGGAATATTTTTTATACGAAGCGTTTACTAAACGACAAAAGGGAATGTTTTTGTCGTACGTATGCGGCGACAACGACTTCTCCGCCGTCGTGACCGTTATTTGAGTTTCGGCTTCCTCTACAAGCCATACATTCTTTTTAAAATAAAAATAAATACCTTGTTTTGCTTTTCTTTTATTTTGGTATTGAAAATGGTTTTCATAATGTTTTTATATCAATGTGTTTTATTGATATCTCGTGATTGAAATGTGGAAATTTTATGTTTCCTTTATGCATGTTTTATGTGATATGATTATGTTATGGTTATTGGGCATTATTATGAAGACGGGTGGTTCGGTGATAAACTAAGGGCGGGTGAGCCCGTTATAGCTCTCCAATGCATTGGGTAACGCGAAGGAGTGAAACGTTAAGGTTTCTCCGAAGAGATTTTAGGGAATATACTGTGATGGGTATTCCAAACGTAACCAAGAGGGTTACTCCCTACGTAAGAATGTTATGAATGCCTCAAGTTACCTTTATGTCTTATGATTTCTATGATTTATTCATGATTTTATGAGGTATGTTAAAGTGCCTATGTTTTATGGGTAAAGTATGATTTCATTATTTTGTATATATGAACTCATGTTTCCTTTCAATGTTTTTATAACCCATACTGAGCTTTTTATGCTCATCCCAAGTTTTTTTGAAATGTTTTTCACAGGTCAAGGGAAAGGTACATGATAAGATGATTGAGTCAAGGATGTGTCAAGAAATAATCCATGTTTTATTTTAAATGTGTTTCCATTGATGGGAATTAAGAATACTATCTTTATGTAACCACTTTGTTTACATGTGGAATGTAATGCATGTTTTATGATCTAATTCTCTAAAACTCTAAACCCGAAAAGATCCTCAATGTGTAATCTTGTAATAACTCAAGATTAAGTAAGGTTTAAGGATGGGGCCTTATAGTTGGTATCAAAGGTCGGTTTAGACAACTTTAGGAGTTAGAAAAGTGCTAAATTATAATATGATTGAAATGATATAGCATTTACGGATTACCATGTTGCTTCGCCTAAGATATTTCTGTGTTCAGAATGGTTTTCCGCAGAGGAAACAAAGCAGCTATGTTGGGACGACATCAGGAGGAAGATAACCTTCCAAATCAACAACCTGAGATGGTCGGAATCGGAACAGAACATTTTGTTGCAGTGATGACACAGTTGACTCAGGCTATAAATGGTGGTGGTATCCATGCACGAGATCAGCCAGATCAACCGCAGAGGAACATGTCAGTGGTGGAACATTTCATGAGGCAACATCCCCCATCATTCAGAGGATCATCTGACCCTGTGCAAGCTGAAGGGTGGATTAAAGCACTGGAGAAGATTTTTGAAGTCATGGGGTGTTCAGAACATCAATAGGTTAGTCTTGCTGTTTACCGTTTTGAAGGTGAAGCTGATCAGTGGTGGTCGATGGTGAAAAATATAAGGGATAGTGATGAGATTGAGGATCTTTACTGGGACGAATTCAAAGGTATGTTTCTTGAGAAATATTTTCCTAAGGTGGTTCGTCTTAGGATGGAAAAACAGTTCCTAGAATTGAGGCAGGAGGATGATTCAGTGGCTACTTATGAAGAAAAGGTCACTCGATTGGAAAGGTATGCTCCAAACTTCATACGAGATCTTGATAGTAAAATAAACCGTTTTTACTCAGGTTTAAAGCCAAAGTATCGAAGGGCTTTAGCTTCTCGTGAATTCAAAAGTTATGAAAAACTTGTTCGATGTGCGGAGAAGGTGGAAATGGAGTTTGCCGATGATCAGGTGTTCTATGAAAAACAACAGAATAAGAGGTCTAGTTGGCAGGAAAAGGGGAAGAATTAATCCAAGAAGCAAGGAGGTAAGAAAACCAAATATCCATCCTGTGAGAAGTGTGGTAAAATGAATCCTGGAGAATGTTTATCCAAGTCTGGTAAGTGCTTTCGGTGTGGTAAGTCTGGTCATATTTCTCGTAACTGTAAAGAAGATGATCAACCAGGAAATGAAAAGCCAAAGGTAAGATGTTTTAAGTGTAATGAAATGGGTCATTATGCAAACGAGTGTCCAACGAAGAACTCAACTGGGGTAATGCAGCTAGACTACAAGCAAAAAGGGGTGGTAAAATCATTTGCAAAAACTTCAGCAGATGTTGGGCCATCTAATGAAGTGGTATCAGCTCCAGGGAGATCAGTATTTTTCGAAGATTGACTTGAGGTCGGGGTACCATCAGTTGAAAGTAAAAGAATCAGACGTTCTGAAGATTGCATTCCGTACTAGATATGGCCATTATGAATTTGTAGTTATGCCTTTTGGGTTAACCAATGAACCTTCTGTATTCATGGACCTTATGAATAAAATTTTCCATGAGTTCTTGGATAAGTTTTTGTTTTGAGGTTTGGGAAGAGGTTATGTGTGCCTTGTGATTCATAGTTGAAGAATGAGTTGTTATGTGAGGCTCATAGTTACCCGTTTTCAGTTCATCCTGGCAGTACTAAGATGTATAGAGATCTGTGGGAGTATTACTGGTGGGATGGAATGAAAAGAGATATTGCTGATTTTACTGTGAAGTGTTTGACATGTCAACAGGTTAAAGCAGATCAGTAGTTACCTAAAGGGATGCTTCAGCCTTTACCAGTGCCAGAGTGGAAATGGGAAAACATATCCATGGACTTTGTTGTGGGATTACCGAGGACATCTCGAGGTAATAATGCAATTTGGGTTATTGTTGATCGCTTGACCAAATCTGCTCATTTATTTTCTATACGAGATACTTTCCCTCTTGATCAACTTTCCCGTTTGTTTCTTAAAGAGATAGTTAGGTTACATGGAGTTCCTCTCTCCATTGCATCGGATCGTGATCCCAGGTTTACTTCTACCTTTTGGAAAGGCCTTCAGAAGTCATTGGGTACTGAATTAAAATTTTAGTACATCTTTTCATCCTCAATCAGATGGGCAGTCAGAACGAACAATTCAGACATTGGAGGATATGCTACGAGCTTGTTTGAAGGATTATCAGGGAAGTTGGGACCAACATCTTTCTTTGGTGGAATTTTCTTATAATAACAGATTTCATTCCAGAATACAGATGGCACTATTTGAGGCATTATATGGGAAGCGGTGTCGAACTCCAGCTTTCTAGGATGAAGTGGGTGAAAGGAAGCTGATAGGACCAGAATTGGTAGAAGAGATGGCAGAAAAAGTTCCGTTGATTCAGAAAACACATGAGAACAGCTCAGAGCAGGCAGAAGAGTTATGCAGATAACCGGAGGAAGGATCTATCTTTTTAGGTAGGTGATCATGCTTTTCTCAAGGTTTCTCCTTGGAAAAGTGTGATGATATTTGGTAACAAAGGAAAGTTGAGTCCAAGGTTCATTGGACCATACGAAATTCTGGAAAGAGTTGGATCAGTTGCATACCGAGTGGCTTTACCTCTGAGTTTATCTCAGGTACACAATGTTTTTCACGTTTCGATGTTGAGAAAGTATATGCCAGATCCATCTCATGTTTTGAGTCCAGAGGTAGTTCAGCTGGAAGAGAACCTATCTTATGAGGAACAACCGGTCCAGATTCTTGACCACAAGGAGCAAGTGTTACGGAATAGGGTGATTCATCAGGTAAAGGTTTTGTGGAAAAACCATGTGATTGAAGAGGCAACGTGGGAATCTGAAAATGCTATGAGGGATAAGTACCCCCATTTATTCGATAAGTAAATAAATTGCGGGGACACAATTTTCTAAAGGGGGGAAGGATGTAACATCCCAAGTAAGTAATGAATAATAGATATTTTTATCTATGTCTATTAATGATTAAGATAGTGTTATAGAGGCTTGAAATGAAAATAAACACAATCTTATGCATGGAATACACTAATGTTCTTAAAAGATTGGTTTACTTCCTTATGATGGAAAACCCTTTTTGAATCTATATTTTGACAATTTTATAAACTAGGTTTGTCAAAATAAACTTATCCTTTATGATTGGGACATCAAAATTTACCTTGTGTGAATTTTTGGTATTTTTCTGACAATGTTCATTTTTTAATGAATAGTGAAAAATACTACATTTTACATCAAAACTGCTTTTTAATCTAATTTATTTATATGATTAGATTAGCTTTTGAATTGGTATTAATGTGTAATATGAATATATTTTTACCATTTAATCCAATGGTGGTCATTGGAATCAATTTGACTTTGTAATTGGACTTAAACTAGTGTCAATCTTTTGATACTTATTGTTTTGTAAAAACACGCTATTTGCTCTGGCAGCGGGAATTAATCATTAAATTAATTAATATGACTTATATGATTTGAATTTTGTAAAATAGACTTAATTTTTGAATTCGGAATATCAAATATAGCTTAGGGTGAATTTTTGGTAATTTTCTGAAAAACTTCAATTTTTGATGAATAGTGAAACCACTAAGTGGTAATCAAGCAAACTGATTTTTCAGTTAAATAAAATTTTTCCACTAATGTGTATTGAATTTTGAAAATCCAACATACATGGTTGTCATTAAGAAGTAAAATGTGGTTCAATGAGATTAAAATAATTTTTTGGTGAATAGTAACTTATTAATTTTTTAATCGCGATTAGTGATAATTAGTGTAGTTTAAGGTACAAATAATGCTTTAATAATATGAAATGACCTAGACACATGTCCCAACCTCATTGGTTGTGTCATGGCCGACCATGAAATTCCATGGGTCAACTTGGGTACCCCATGGATCCACTTTTGTTGGGAAATGACATAAATTACTTTTTATTTAATGTTAAAGTGAAAATGACACAAACATAATATGTTTTACAAAAACAATTTTTAAGTGGGGTTATACAAGTACAAATTTTGATTATAAATAGTAATTGGAAAGATAAAAAGATTTCCTACATCATAGTATTTTTATTATTATTTTTAGACATTAAATAAATTAAATTATTTATGACATAATAATGATGCAGCGATGACATCATTATTTGACGATTTAAATAAACTGGAAAGATAATATAAAATCTATGAACTACACATGTCCAAATCCAATTGGATGAGTGTATTTCGAACCCTTATCACCTTATCCACGAATTATATCAATGTGGGATCTTTTGAAACCGAAACACATTTTCAAATAAAGTAATATTTCTTACTTTCCAAAAGTGCCCCTCCTCTCCTCTTATAAAAGGCCCCCACCTCTACCTCATTTAACACACTCTTCAAGCCTTTGGATCGGCCAACTCCTGCCCATTTGCTCTCTCCACATCCCTCTCCTCATCCTAGAGGATTCCCTTTGGGCAGAATCCTTTCAAAGGAAGCCTTTAGGCTCAACTCAAAAGGAGTTACACTTTTAAAGGTAATTCATTCTCTCATGTTCATTTGTTTTATTTTTCTTTTCCAACCCCCTAAACTCTTTTTATTTACTTCTTTTGTAACAACAACAGTATAATCAATATACTAGGATGTTGTTATAAGATTTATTTGAGATACACTCTCACAAAACTACATCAAATGGTTAAAGAACATACGGTTTCCGTGGATGACGAAATTCTGCCTCCCGAAACGATGATTGTTCAACACTCATTTAACACCTTCAATGGTGGTCATTATGATGTCACTATTTTTATATATGATATATAATATGTTTATGTTTTCCTTAAGCTTCTGTTTTTTTCATTTTGGGCATACCTTTATGGTTTCCATTATGCGTAAAACACGATATCTTCATTTTAGGAAGTGCGGACTACCGCCCCCTAAAAGTGATTTGATTCGTTAGTACCATATGTGGGATGTGTAAAGGATAAAGTTAATGATATTATATATGTTATTATACTGGAATTATAATATACTCTTATATCATTATGATTCCATTCCCGAAAATATGAAATAGAAATGGAAGTAGCGTTCATGCGTACGTACGGCTTACCGTCTCCATGAACGGTGCATTTCATTTCTTACTTCTAAATGTGATGTAATATTATAAATGAATGTATGTACTGGATATATATGACATATATGATATCTACATCATGAATACCATTCTGGATATAATGAACCTTTGACCAAATTAACAACATGTAATGTAAGAAGTCTATTTTTGACTTAAGAACCAAATACCGACAAAATGAACATTATTAACTTAACTGATTACATGATGTTCATAACATTGTATAAAAGGAATAATGAACTTGAAAAAGATTCATAATCAAGTAGAGATTATCTCAAGTTTATTATTCAGGAGATTAAAGAACGGTCGAGTCAAGTCGGATACGAGGTATGGGACTTCGTCTCAATCTCCTTTCGTTGAGGCATATTTTATTTTATACACAACATTCTTTTATACGGTGTATAAACCCCTTTGACTTTTACGTTTATTCAAAAGGAATAATTTTTATACGAAGCGTTCACTAAACGACAAAAGGGAATGTTTTTTTCGTACGTATGCGGTGACAACGACTTCTTCGCCGTCGTGACCATTATTTGAGTTTCGGCTTCCTCTACAAGCCATACCTTCTTTTTAAAAGAAAAATAAATACCATGTTTTTCTTTTCATTTATTTTGGTATTGAAAATTGTTTTCATAATGTTTTTATATCAATGTGTTTTATTGATATCTCGTGATTGAAATGTGTAAATTTTATGTTTCCTTTATGCATGTTTTTTGTGATATGATTATGTTATGGTTCTTGGGCATTATTATGAAGACAGGTGGTTCCGTGATAAACTAAGGGCGGGTGAGCCCGTTATAGCTCTCCAATGCATTGGGTAACGCGAAGGAGTGAAACGTTAAGGTTTCTCCGAAGAGATTTTAGGGAATATACTGTGATGGGTATTCCAAACGTAACCAAGAGGGTTACTCCCTACGTAAGAATGTTATGAATGCCTCAAGTTACCTTTATGTCTTATGATTTCTATGATTTATTCATGATTTTATGAGGTATGTTAAAGTGCCTATGTTTTATGGGTAAAGTATGATTTCATTCTTATGTATATATGAACTCATGTTTCCTTTCAATGTTTTTATAACCCATACTGAGCTTTTTATGCTCATCCCAAGTTTTTTTGAAATGTTTTTCACAGGTCAAGGGAAAGGTACATGATAAGATGATAGAGTCAAGGATGTGTCAAGAAATAATCCATGTTTTATTTTAAATGTGTTTCCATTGATGGGAATGAAGAATACTATCTTTATGTAACCACTTTGTTTATATGTAGAATGTAATGCAAGTTTTATGATCTAATTCTCTAAAACTCTAAACCCGAAAAGATCCTCAATGTGTAATCCTGTAATAACTCAAGATTAAGTAAGGTTTAAGGCTGGGGCCTTATAAAAAACATAGAAAAGGGAAAAGTAGCCTCTAACTCTATCTTCACCTGGTTCATGAAAAAATCACCTTATTGCCCCTGTGGTTTGGCACTCTTGGGGGATATTTTTTAGAAATTCAGAAACACTATATGAACCATTGTAAATTATTTGAATAGATTATGAATGTAAATGAAATAATTTAAACCTTAAGGGTTTTATATCGAATATAACATTCCCATAATTTTCCATATTTTGAATAATATTTAATGATTAATCCCTCCTGATCAATGGAAGTTGATCATTATGAAATCCATTTTGGTTTTTTTGAGGATGTGAAGAAAAAATAGTGATGTTGGGTTGGTAACAGGTAAATTAAAATAGTGAATTACCCTATTTAACTTTAGTTATATCAATCATGACATGTTTCTATGAATTAAAATTCCTATGTTCGGTGATTATATGTTCAATTAATTGTGAAAAATCATAAATGAAGAATAATCACATATAAAGTCTATGATTCATATCATGTTGAAGTATGTGAAAATTTTATTCCAATTTTTTTTAATCAATCATATTTTTGTATTTGAATTTGTATTTTGCATGGATTTTATTTATATTTATGCTGAGTCTATCAATTTATGAAGAATGTAAGTCGCATTTGATATTCCAATGTTATCTATGATCATATATTAGTGTGATGATAAAAAGAAACTTCTTTTGGAAATCACATCCTTTATATGGGTTTTGATTCCTATTAAATTTTTTTGTTAATATCATATGGGTGAGGAAATACTCAACATTAATGATATTATTATTTTTTGGAGTTTGTTTAGGTCTTATTAAAGAGATTACTAGTCTTCTAATAAATCGTGATGTTGAGTTTTTAATAAATCTCAAACCTGGTTATAGGTCTATTTCAAATTATCCATAATGAATTTCCCTGATTGAGTTGCAAGAATCAAATACTAAACTCTTGGAGAAACATTAATGGGGGTTTATTTTTTTCAAGTGTGTCACCCTAGGGTGTTTTTGGTCTATTTTTTATGAAGAAAGATGGATCATTGTGACTCTATATTGATTATAGGGAACTTAATAACATCAAACTCAAGAGAAATTATTCTCTATCTGGTGTTGATTACATGATATATTGACTGCACAAGTATTTGTACCATTCTCAGATTGCACTTCATTTTTGATATCATCAATTGAGGATAATGGTGGATGATATACCCAAGAATAGTTTTTGTACACAGTATAGATTCTATTAATATATAGTTATTCCATTTTTTATCTATAATACCCCTTTTGTCATCATTTATTTAATTAGTAGAATATTTAGAGATTACATATATTAGTTTTTGGTAGAAGATATAAGTGATATTGTTATATATCAAAAGTTCAAGTAAGAGCAATAAGATCACATAAAAATTGTGCAGAATAACTTGAGGATGGAAAAGTGATAAGTAAAAGTTATCATCTGTGTATTTAGGATACAAAAGTTATTTTTTTGTTCATATATTCTTAAAACAGGTTATATCAATATATCCATCAAATATGATGTCTATTTAATGTGGGCCTAATATTACCACCGTTACTGGGATATGATGTTTTATTGATTTGGATAGAAGATATCAGTAGTTTATAGATATTTTTCACATAAAATCATATATACTCCCCAGATTATCTTCGTAGGGATTCATGTTCCATTGTATAAATGAATGTGATAGTAAATTTTAAGGAACTAATGGGAATTTTAATCATCACACATATTCTAACATTACCCTAGAGTATAGGGTGGTTTTGTAATATGTAGTGCTCTATAAAATAAGGGGCTGGGATAAAACCTCTTAAAGAATTATATAGTGAAAACTTGTTCCTCATTATAATTAATGGTTCATGAGAAAAAGTATAAAAATAATTATTTAGAGATATCTAAGGTAAATTTAGAATTGAATATATTGGTTTATTATCTATATATAAAAAGGTAATATATATATACTTAAAATGAATTTTTATTGTATATATTCATGTAGAAAAAGTAGAATATGATCCTAAAAAGATGGTACAAACTGATTAATGATTATGACCACATAATAAATTACCACACAAGAAAACCAAATAAGGCATCTGATTATTTGAGTTGAAAAGATATTGATATATTATCTAATATGAAGATTAAAAATGATCCAATATTTAAATTTTTTCAATGTAAGGACCTAGAAATATTTTAGGAAATGTAGATATAATTTATTTCTCAAATTATTGAGAAATAGTTTATATAAGTGATGACTATAGAGGAGCATAAGTAAGATGTATATCTCCAAAAGAAAATGATTTTTTATGAATTTAAACATAGATATAATGGAATTATAGGGTTTAGAAATAGTTTATTTCGATGTTCATAATTTATTTAAAGAAGTATATGTTTTATGGGGCTCATAGATCTTCATTCTCTATTCATCTCAGAAGTTCAAAATGTATAGATATTTTAAGATGTATTTTTTGTTGGACTACATGGAGGGAGATATTTCTTGTTAACCATCTTGGTTCTTGGTATGTCATTACGTTAATAATGATAGAAAAAATTCAAAGGGTTTCTTATAACAATTAATTAAACTAGAATGTATATTGGAAAAAAACAAAATTAATTTTGTTGCTAGACCCCCACCCCCAATATAAAATGACATTAATGCAATTCATTTTGTAGTCCATAAATTTAAAAATTCATAAAACGTCATAGACATTAGAGAAGAATAATATCAAAATCGTATTTACAGAATATTTATCATGGATGTGGTATTGTTTCATGAAGTACCAAATTCTATTCTATTTGGTATTGATTTGAGGATTACATCTATGTAATGGTGAATCATTAGAAAAATATTGATACAGAGTTGAGTTTAAACCCTAGATATCATTATCATATAGGTTTATAGTCTGAGAGGAACATTATTACACAAGTGTATATGTTGGGATATTTTTATATAGAATAAAAAGGTGGTTTGTATCAACACCTTCAATTCTTCTTGTTTTTTTAAAAAAAATATGATTTTATCAAGAATTCAGATGTCTCTTTATGAATACCTCTATATAAATCTATGTATAAATCTAGCTTGATAGGATTATGTATTACAAATAGTGCCATTAGCTCTTGATATAGTTGTGGAAATAATACAGAATGTTGTACCCATTTAACAACAAATCATGGAAGCTCATAATTGATAGATAAGACATCATCAGATTCATTACTGTAATATAGAGTTTGGAGTTGTTGAGAAGGTATTTCGTTGAATTTATGTAGGGAATAAAATTTTGAGATTTAGGAAGAGAGGAATTATGTTCCCTTGTTATATTATCCCTTTCTATATTCATGACCGATTATTGACAATATCTTATCACATTATAACTCTATTCAACATACCTTAAGATCACTTTGTGTTTTATGTATCACCCCTATGAATTTAAATTTTGGATCCTTCACATGTACTGAAATCAGAGGTCATACCTATAGAACATGTTATTTCTTAAAACGAGATACCCTTGGTGATTCTAAATCGTTGATAAATTTTTCCATCAAACAAGGTTACTCACCAAGTTAATATTTTTTGATGAAACCACTAACATAGAGATGCTATCTATAAAACAGAAAATATTATGAGTTAGAAGTACACTTAGTTATTTGTTTTAGAGTAATGGAATCAGGATACATAAATTCATTTAAAATTGGGTATAATTTAACCCACTAAAATTTTATTATTTATGAATTTTCAAATGAATTTAATTTCTTCAATATATTGTCTTACATTAAACACTATGTTTAAACGAATTATGATGCACTATTAAAATATTATTATTTAAGGTGGTAGATATTTTTGATTCATAATATAGTAAAGTATGAATAAGACAATCCACTTTATGAAAATTATATTATTTACACAATTATAAAACAATTCCACTGTTAAAAATTTATTATAAATGAAGCTAAAAATCATTTGAATGTAAAAGAATGTTTTTTTGAAAAATTATTTGTATCTGTGCAATGTGTGTTTATACTAACGAATTAAATTACTCATAATTAGTTAATAATTATAACTAAATTTATAAAAATTATTTATTCAATAAAATCTTTTATTATTTATCTAATATTTTCTTTGTAGGAATAGGATAATAATAAATATTTTTTATTCTTAAAATTTATATTTTTCTAAAATAGGTTTTTCACATTTTCAGCACATATTTTATAATTAAATATCATAAGAATTGGAAATTTTTATTGAAAAATAATCTTTATTTTTGAAAAATATTAAAGATTTTCTAAGAGTTATTTTTTTATAATATTTTGAAAATATTAATTTTTCAATTAAAAGAAATTTCAGATATTTATTAAAAACTACATTTTCATTAAATTAATTTTAAATGTTAAATTTATTTTAAATGATAAAAAAATAAAATTATTATTAATCCAATTTAGGTTATTAGTTTCAGTATATGTTGATTTTATATTAAAAAAACACTTCATACATATAAAAAAATCTTTTTCATCACATATGTTGGTTTAATTTTAATTTAAATTATTCCCCATAAGTGAATTGAAGTTTTTAAAATTTATTTCATATTATTAATTTGAATAATCATTAATATTTTAAAATTATTACCATATTATTGGTCACAATGAATTGATAAAAATATAAAAATAGGATACATCAATTAAATAAAAAGCTAGTTTACTGGGGGTTAAAATAGAATGATTGGGATTAAAATGTCATAAAAACATGTATAATTTAAATTTCATGACCATATATAGACCATATATATTCTATGGTTCTATAATATTCTATTTTTTCCTTTTTTTTTTAAAAACATTTTTAAATTTTATTCTTTAAGAAATTTCAAAATCATTCCTCTCCCCTGCTTATAAAATGGAATCCCTCCCCTCCCCACCTAACTCGTACTATGACATTTGTTTCTAAAAATACCTAACAATTACATTACTATATCCTTTATCCAAATCATAGATTCATTATCATTAATGGAAACCCCTCTTAAAAATGATTATTTTAAAAAACTAAATATGTTGTCTGAATATGTGGTATCATTTTTAACATAGATTTTTAAATTTATTTCAACTACCTCCTCCTTATAATATTTTTAAATAATGGAAATTTAATAAAATTATAATCATATATATAATAATATATTATTATGTTAATTAATAAACCAATATCTATTTACACTTCCTTAAAATCGGAAATGAAATATTCGATCGGGTGTACGTCGAAATAACACCTCACAAATTGATGTAATTCATTTTTTTCATTGTATCTCAAAAATATATATAATGATGGATATAAAGTAAATTTATAGTATTTATGAAATAATTATACTTTTTAAAATTATATTATCACATGTATATTATGACATTCCAATCTATTGAAAAATGACAATGTCGCTCGTGCATATGTGTGGACTACCGCCTACACAAAGCAATGTCATAATTTGGTTCATTTTATATTTACATGTATTGTAATAATGATATATTATATGAATATATATTATATATATAACGTAAAATTTTTTATAAAAAGGGTAATTAATTTATTCCTTTATTCTATTCTATCCATTGAAAAATGAAAACAACATTCATGTGTCCAAACAACCAAAAGTGTCCATGAATGGTGGAATTCATTTTTACATATATGACTATTAAGGATGACAATAAATATTTATATAATGAATATATATATGGTATTTAGGTCATTAATAAAATTATTGATATAATTTAACCATAATATAAGTACAAGGAACAAATGTACCTCACTAAATCATACATGAATATTTTAGTAGTTATCTCTGAGAATAGTGTTTTAAAAATGCTTCGTTAATAATATGGTGATAAAAGGTTATGATTAAGTAATATATGGAATAAAATTTACGAGTATTATTTTAGGGTAAATTTGTAATAGTACATTATTAAATACAAATGAGTTTTGAATGTGAGTGAAGGAATTCATGACTTCATGTCCGTGATTTTAGTCAAACATTTATTTTTATGTGACACATGCCATATTCACAACTTGATTCTTTTCTTTAGTATATAGACAACCCATGAATTTATAATATGTTTATTATCATGAAAATATTGTTCTATATATCCATAAATGTTTATTTATTTCATGGTTCCTATATTTCAAAAGATACCGATGTGGTAAGGGACTTATGTTACAGTCCCATTGTTTACCTATAATGTTTACGATTATGCTTTTGATAATGAAACATTTTGATATATCACTCAATAAACTCACTTTTTATCTAATAGTTTAGTTATTTTTAGAAATTAAATTTTTTACATTCATTTTATTCTCTTTTTGTAAACAATATTCTATAATATTGTTTTTAAGGAAAAATCATCTATAGTTCTCCATTCAGTAAAAAAATTCCCATCCTTCCAAATACATTTTTTCTAAAAACGTTTTCATAATTTTTCTAATATTAATAATTAATTGTTTAAATTCATTTTTAACATTTTTTAATTTCTAAAAATTGTGTTAAATGAATCTTCACTCAATTTTATAAAATTTATACTTTTTTATTTATTAACAAAAATGTAAAAATAATATTTCTATTAAAAACCACATAACAGAAACATTTTTCCACTATCATGAATACTAAATTATTTAGATATTTCATTTCATTTTTAAATATTCCATTTCAACTAAAATATTATCATTAATATTTGGGAAATTAAAGATTTTAAATAAGTGAGTTTATAATAGAAATATATTTTCCTCAAGAGTGTTTTAATGATTTTTTTAATTTATTTTCACCAATGAAAACTACTTCAGATGGTGCTTGTTATTTTTTTGATATTTGATAAAAATATAATTCCATTATCATCTATATTTATGATATATTAATATGAGGAAAAAATGGTTACAAAACCCATTTCTTTTCAAAAATTTAAGTATTGATGGACTGATGAAATTTTTATGAAACCTATTTCTTTTCCACGAGTTAGGCCTTGATATAATATTTCTGAAAGATATTTAATTTGAATGGGCTATTAAGTGGTGGAATCTTTATGAAACCCATTTAATTTTTATGGTTAATAATATGATGTTTTTTTATGGTATTGTGTCACACATCTTCATGATTTCCATTTTTTGATAGGTGGGATGGTAATTTTATGGCCCTCTAATGCACTAGGTTAAGATTGATACCTCATGAGATAAACAAGGAAAAATATCGAGTGAAAAAGAATTTATCCTGGGAAATAGGCTATTATGATAGTATTTTGAGCGAACCTTGAATGCAAATATGTTTTAGGGAGTGAACCCTTTCCACTTTTATTGTCTAGGAAATGATCCTTGAATACAAAGGAGATAATTTTCTATTCTTAGGTGCAGACCACAAATCTTTGTCTTTTTCCAATTTATTTTCTCATGGGATTTGATAATTGATTATTTTATTATTCTTTTGTTATGTAAAAGTAAAATTTATACCTATAACGAAGTTTATGATCTAAAATATAAAAGGTATAGTTTTCAAATGTTATTATCATGTTCTCAAAACCAAAAGATCTATGATATAAATGGTACAGTTTTAAAATGGTTTTTATCTATAATTTAATTTATATTACGTATTATGCACACTATCCACATCATTTAGAATAAAGATATTTCATTTAATTATATTGTTAAGTTCTTTTTATGGTAACATGCTTATGTTATTTTTATTCTTTCATTACCATTACCTTAAGGGCTTCTTATTCAATGTTAATTTTAAATCAGGATTTTCTTTAAATGATATCCTTTTGAAGAAATTTTAATTCTATTTACATCTAAAACCACTATCATTATATCCTCAAATTATTCTTTAGGGTTTTAAATTTATTACCAATATTTCATTTTCCCTCAAACATCATTATATAACCATTGTTAGTAAACTGATCCTACCTCTTATTTTCAGTCATGATTCTTCATCTCCATTAATTTAGTTATTGGATGTGTTTCAAAATTTATATATATAATATATAATAATATAATAATATTTTTGCCTAATACTTTGACAATATTTAAAAATTTTAATGAAATTTTTTACATTATTTTTATTTTTTATTATCACAAATATCTTAAAAGAATCTATTTATAACATTTTTTGTATGAGCTCGTCATTATGATATTTTTTAATTTAATATGAAACTTATAATATTTGATTTTATGGTTTCTAATATAAATATTTATTATCCTATATTTATAAAATATATATTTTTATATAAGTGTTTTAAAAAATTTCCAGAATGTTACTTATTTCCCATGATATTTCCTTAATTCTACTAAAAAGGGTTTTCAACTATATTAATATCTTTTGAAATATTTTATACATTATAAATGATATTAATCAAATGATTCCTTCGAAATTATTTCCATGGATGTATTATAAAATATTATTTTTAATCAGAGGAATGATTCATCACTATATTTGTCTTTCTTATCCATCCATTGTTTATAAATATGATGTTTCATAAAATTAATTTCTCTTAAACACTATATACATTTTTTATTAATGATTGTTCACCGTGATTTCATATATCAATTTATTTAGGAAATTATTGAATTAATAGTATATCATTTTTATCTATAGGTTGTAAATACCACAAAACATTCCATCCTTGTTTAAGGGTATATACTATAATATATAATAAATACTTTTGGATACCCATTTATTTTCCATGGGATATTCATGTTATGATTATTTCTGGAATTTTGAATGATTTATTTATGTGGCTCCATATTAAATGGATATGAAACACATTTTATTTCGATTAATTCTTTATGATATGATTGATGATTCAATTTCTGTATAAGACATATTTATGAATTAATTATGGGAAGGGTCCAATATCACCCTCCAATGAATTTATTAAAAGATTATATCTCAAGATACATATATATGTAGGGAATAATTTAATTTCTTGAAAGAATCAGTGCAAGTGTGTCACTCACAGAGATGATGTTTCCTGATGCTAATGTTTGTTCCACGTCTCTATGGTATCATGATGTTTTTCACTAATAGATTAATTTTTTTGACTAATGTTTTCAAACTCTCTTTATTAATTTATTAAGTTATGTTACGATTTATTCCATGTCTCTTTATTTTTGATCCATTATTTTTTGGGTATAATTTCTTCATGTTATGTCCAAATACCTTAATTATACCCATATTCTTGTCCTATTCTCATTTCTGATCATTAATTATTTTCTACAATGTTTACTCTTTTTAAGAGTTTGAGTTCACCACATTTCCTATTTTTCCATTCCCCTAGTTATGAAGATGACTATACCATATGATAAATATATAAGGGAGTCTACTATGTCTCAATTATAGAGAAATGTTCATAGGTGTTGTAAAATAAGTTGATTATATAGCTTGTCCCAAATGACCATAAATTGTGAATTCTTTGTATTGTGCATTTATTTTTGAAATTTAACATTTAAATTATAAAAATGTTATAAAAAATAATTTTTTACCTTGGGAATCTTTAAATAAGAAATTCTTATGAATGAGTCTTTATTTCTAGATCAAAAACAACAACAAAATAGGAATTTCTTCTTCCAATCATACTCTTTAATATGATCTATTTAATAATAAGAGAATGCTTGTGAAAAACAAATCTCACTCACCTTTGGAAGTAAGATATTATTTTAATGGATATATAAACTATCTTACCTCAACCCATTCAAAATAGTCAAATGGAATATGGGTCATTTCTTTGGTTTTTATATCTATTTAATATAATTGATCATCAGTACAATAACATATTTAACTTATCACAATTATCAATGAAATTACTATTAATTTCAATCATTAATATTTAAAAATAATATATAAGAACAATGAATCCATAATTAATATGGAAATTATCCATGAATCGTGGGTGATGTTAATTCACAAGACAATTTCCTTGAGTTTTATTTATATATAATAAAAATGGATTATTTAAAATATTTATATGTTGAATATCTATTTTTCTAAAATATATTCTTAATTAATCAAAGTTAATTCAACATTTTAAATATTTAATAATAATTGGATAACACTACCATAAAATTCTCCATTAAATCCCTCGGAATTCAGATTTCATTCACAATATCATGGCTGTGAAATGTAGAACTAATCACGATTGCATTGTGGAATGAAATATAAAGTTGTAGGTACCCACTTTGATCCTATTTTGAATCATCATCACATGATATATCACTATGCTGGAGCAGTTGAGAACAACCCAACATCATCAATCTATAATCTTTAATTTACACATATTTTATATGAAGGAAGATTTTGTATGTAGTGTGTCAATAATATGTAATGGACTATAATGTGAGGCTACTATCTTAATATATTAGTATATCACATAGAATACATATCTTAATTTTTTTAGATTTAATATAAGTTGTCCTATAATTTTAGATATTCGTTCCATATGAGACACATCACTTTTATATATCAGACAACCAACATGATCCACATCTTATAATATCAAAATTCATTCCATTAAATTTTTATCTTATAAAAATTTTTCAACCATATTAAACAGAATTTTTTATGATATGATACTATTTTGTAAAGAGGGGTTATCCTATGAGATCACCATAACTCATAAAAATATCTTAGACTGTATCTTACCAAGTCCAAACAATATATTTTTCTAAAATTCCATATTTTGAAAAAAAATAAAAAAATAATTATTTAATGAATCTCAAATCCATATCCAAAACTATCAAAAATAATTAAAACATATTCTCCATAAATCACTTAATCCTCTGAAAAATGTTTGAATACAAATATAACTCCTTATATAATTCAAATGGCACTTTAATCGGCCCAAAATGATTTGTTGTTAGCCTCATGAATCTTTTTCATAAAACTCATTCTATCATTGAAATGACACAAAATAAAAACATCTTTCTTGTGAAAAAAATCATGAAAAAACACCATAGGTTAGATTATTTTTATTAAGATAACCATATCTCAAGATGATAAGAAACTTTTTGGATAGGTGATAAGACACTCATCATAAATGTGGTCACTCACATAATAATCTAACGCCCAATTTTTATAAGAAACACAACCACTAAATTATTTATTGATATGGATATAAATTAACTCTATAAAATATCTTATATCCCTTTATTTTTAATAAAAATTTTCATTTAATAATTTCAAAAAAAGAGTTGGGTATTTACTTATTAATTTTTCAATACACAAATTGAGGATAGTTTTTCATCCTTAAAAATGATATTAGTGATATATTAGGGAATAAACTGTAAAATCTTGCCCCTCAAAAATTGTATTTGGAAGATTTGGTTGGTGTTACAAGCCTTTGGTGACATCTTAAAGACACTAAATATTGGAAATAAATTCTAAGGTTCTCATTAATGTTTTGGGTGTGATTTTTTCCTATTAAAATAAAAAACAACCACAATTCTCTAACCAAACTAACTACTACGTGATTAACGAGTACAAGAAAACATATTATAACCAAACCATTCACTATATTATTGTACAATGTGGATACTATGTGACATAATGAAGGTTTGAAAGAAAAAAACTCAGAGACTATATTGTCATCAACCACTAAAACCCAATATCCTCCAAGTTTTAAATCTAAATGCCCATAAAAATGTATAAAGCATAATTACTGATGATTTATGATATATTACCATTACCAATGTCAAAAAATATGACATCTGAAAACACACAATAGTGCCTAAGAAAGGGTGATTATAAACTTATTAGGATTTCCCTAATGACTTCCCAACTAACTATAATGGAAAAAATGTTGTTTGAATATTTATATAAAAATTTGGAGACAATATAATGATGTTTATATCAAATTTGAAATACATCTCCAAGATAAAATAGTTCTCTATTTCACGAAATTAAAAAAACCATTGAATATTTTTCTCAAATTACATTTGACATACCCATTCAACACATCAACTCTTCCAAACATGAATACCTTGGTTATAGTTTTATAGTAATGAGTGTTCTCTTATTGGTCTACTAAGTCATCAAAACATAACCTATACCAAGTTCCTCAATGGAACACACCCAATCCACAGGGTCCCATCTAATGAAAATGAACTCACACAAACCATGTATGCAATATATCATGCCAATAGATTGGAATAAAACACTTTTTTATTGAAAAATTTTTACAAAATTTTTTACATTCATCAAAACAAAAATATAATGTTAAAATCATTATTTTAAAATCATGAACCAAAAAAAACATTCTATTAAACCAACTAATATTTTGAATTTCTGGGAAAAAATAAATAAAGTGGATTCCATAAAATAACAGAATTTTTTTATAAAAGATTCACGTAATTTAATCAATTTAATTCTAAGATGTCAAGTAATAATATAGTGAAACTTAGAGAGAATAAACCTACCTCTAAAACATTGAGGAGAAAAATAAATGGAAAATTTACATCAAAAATACATCTAGACCTCCTAGATCTATCAATAGATCTCATTCACCTAATAATGACCATAATATTTAATCAATATTGAAATAAAAAACATAGATATATCCATAAAGGATTACATCTACTATTCCAATAGAGAGATAATCCTTGGATCTCTGATGAATAATGATGAATGGGCACTTTATAGTGAATATTAATATCCGAAGAACTTTATATTTCCTAAAACATTCTCCCAGATAAGAGGTAATCACATCTCAATCCTTTAGAATAAATTGATTTTTTTTGTTATGGAGGTATCAGGGAAAGAGAATGATTAATATGGTTAATCAAATTATATCCTCAAATTTCAGGTTTCCAACTATATGTTGAATGATTATGCCGCACATTTTGGAATTTTTTTCCAATTAGGTATGTGATATTCACTCAAGTCATAAACCTATACTATTGGCCCTCATAGATATAAAAACTATGTGTTAATCATGTGTTATTCATTATAGTAATTTATAGTAAACTTTCATGGTTTCTCATGGGAATTCACATGGTTTGTCCAAGACATGTTTTGTAACACCCTAACTCCTCTAGAATGAATATGGTGGGTTATTAAGTACATTGGTATGGTTAGAAGGGAGGAAATATTGAAATAAATATCAGTTTAGTGTTATTGAAGAAACTAGATACCAATATGTAACTCAAATTACATTGGGAAAGGTAACAAGATACAATACAAAACAACAATTAAAAACTGCATCCACAGAAACTCAATAAATGATCTCTTCTATAAAACCTATTGAAGGAAAAAAAATAGAAGGGGTGAGATAAAATTTTCAGTAATGGTTAAAAATATAAAAAACATGAATTAAAAAATAAGTGAGTCAAAAACAATTTCATATAATCAATATGGGATAGTTAATAAATAAAAAACTCACGCCATTAACATACTGAGAATGAAACTGCATCCATAGATTTTGTCATAGGGAAAACCTCATGGATAGTAATAACTGAAAATTAATAAATAGAATTATTATTAATTTAATTTCATGTTTTATTAACATGAAACCATGGCACTGTTAAAACATGTTAGTTCTGTGTGTAGAAACCAGTTTGATTTTTAGAAATAAACTCAAAGGGTTTATCGCCAACTGATTTGTCTCATGAGACCTGTCGATGCATCGAGGGGCTATAGCGGGCTACAACCACCATTTTATGTACATATAATTACTTATTCATAGATTTAATACAAGTACAATCTACCTTCCCAATATCCATATAGAGTTGATAATACATATTCATCAATATTTCCTTAGTTAAAATAACATTCTAAAAAGAAAATTGTATGTAAAAGGGTATAAAGATTAATAAAAAAACTCATATCCATGAAAACTGAATATGGATATGTAATATATTTACAATTTAAAGTGAAAAACAATCTCAAATGGGCATTAGATACACTGCATAAGTAATATTAGTTACACAATACCAAGAAGGTCTCAAAGAAATGGAAATTAAGACAAAGTCCCTTACCATATTGTAATCAATTGAATCGTATGACCAGAATTCCACAATCACCAAATTAATAATATAAGACCATGAATATAAAGAGAATAATAATATTATATATCTAATGCCAATACACATATTCCACATTCAAGAAATAAGTGGCGTACAATGAAAATATCATAGAAATGAAAGTGAGATGAGAAACCCTTTACTTTATGCTCGAGTGTGTTTATATTTTGTTTATAAGATATGAATAAAAAATTTTGATTAAATAATTAATAATTCCTGAACCTAATATATATTTAATTGATTTATTTTAAAAAAAATTAGTCACATTCATGACCCTTTTTCTAGGTTTAAGAGGTTCAATTTTATTTTTTGGAATCATTTTCTTCTTTGGTTTTCAGGATTTGTTTACTTGTATTCATGAATGGAAGTCCGTTTGAAATGAGTATAAACATCCATAATTCTTAATATATCTTATTAATGACATTAATAATATATAAAAGTTATTAAAATTATATTGGGTTTTATACCATGTTGAAAAAGTTAATAACTAATGTTTGGATTAACTTGGTGTTTTTGTTCATAATTAACTTGTTTGGTATTATTATCTTATATTATGAGTGTCTAAGGATTATAAGACATTAATGAGATTAAATACATGTATAATAATCTGTTTAAAACTTAAAAATGGTTTCATGACCATAATTGATCATGGTAATGAAAATTGGGAACGTGTCATCCTTGAATATGATAAATTAACACATCTCGGATGGTGTTTTCATATTTAGTATTAGAGGAGGGGGAAATAAATATGATATTCAAATATAACATTAGTATAATATAATTTTAGTTCACTTAAGAAACTGGCATTATCATAGTATTTAGATGAGGTTATATGAGGAAAGATGTATAAAGTAAAGGAACTCAAAATAGAATATAATTGAGAAATCTCTCACGAAAATTTGACAGGCTAACGACTTCACATAAAATTTCATAAAATAGTTTGACGAAAGAAAGGGGTCATATAACCGATCATAAATAATATGGAAAGAAATGGTTATATGGAATGACATAACTCTAAAAAATGTAATTGAAAATAAATGATAAAGCATAAAATGAAAGCTTTAAGAAAAGACTAGGGTTGTTGATTCTATTCCCTTGGAGTGTTTCTCCTAAAACATGAAGGTTGGGCCTTGGGAGTTTGAGGAAAATTAGAAGGACTCCTAGGGAGGTAATACTACTATATCTTAGAGGATAATAAGTGTTTAATGAAATAAAACAATGGGGGTTAGTGGGTACTTATAGTAAATGAGTGGGGGTTTTTTATTAGTTAAAAGGGACACCTCATTAGTGGTTTTTTCAAAACCATTGGATTTACCATGGTATTTTCCAATGGTTCTGGAGACATTGGACACCTCATGTCATGTGTTACTATAAAAAATTATACTAGACTTTTATGTTAATTATTATATCATTATAATGTTATTAAACAAACGAAAACTCAAAAATGAATTTTTACTATTCCCGAAAAAATGCATGTATTTTAGAAATATCTCAAAAATTTACCCTAACCATTTTATGACATGTAGAACTCAAATATTCACTCAATTTTTCGATAATAATTTTCAATGTATTTTTAATTTAATTATTTAAAAAATTAATAATTATTCTAAAATAACAATTTTAGTGGGATAATTTTTTTAATATCACATTGAAAAATTAAATAAGATCATATTATCTTATTACATTAAGAAAATAAAATATTGTCATTATTTACTATTCATAGGGGTTATATTACTATTCATGTTACTATTCATAATGGTATGTTACTATTTATTAGAAAATCAATTTAGTTTTATTAAACTGCAAATGACTTAATGGTCACAACTCTAGATGATTGTTTATCAAAATTCAAAACATAGAAGCGGAAAATTTATGTTTAGTGTCTTGGTTATTACATTCTTTTAAATAACTAAGTGTTTTTAAAAGTAAAATAGTGCTTAATGATATATAAGCTATGAATATAATATATTTAAGAGATGCATACAATAAAATTTTTTGGGAGTTACATTATTCCCTCGTTCAAAAAATTTGTCCTCATAATTTAATATATAAATCCCACCAAAAATGTGTTATTGGTTCTTCTTCATAACATCATTAGGTTCCCTTGTTTCATCCTCCATATTATTTTTTCTCCATAGACCCTTTACTAGAATATTTTTCCGATTTCTCAATACCTTCTCCCTTCTATCATGAATCCAGATAGGCTCTTCACAGTATGAAAAATCGGGTTCCAGTTCAATTTCATCGTAGGAGAGTTCATACATTGGGTATAGTATATATTTCTTCAAAAATGACACGTGAAACACATCATAAACGTTGGAGAGACTTTGCGACATTTCTAAGTGGTAAGCTATAGCTATGATTCTTTCCAAAACATCAAATGATCTTATTTAACTTTGAATATGTTTCCTTTTCATACCGAACCTAATGAAACCCTTCCATGGTATTCTAAATCAAGGACCTCCATTGATCAACATCACCCTTGAGACAATATACTTCTAGTACTACTGTTTCATTTTCAATGCTTCTTAATACCAGGAATATATTTTCAAGGGACATGATCCACTGCTCAGCCAACACTAGATTAGTAGTCCAACTAAATTATGGGTGATTTTTTCCACAGGAAACGATCCAATATCGTTGTGGAATGATTATTCATTACAATCTTAGTATGTTGTCCCAATATCGTCCTGATCTAATATAATCCAACATTTACTGTGTTGACTTGCTCAATGGGGAAATCCGTTAATTTACCATGAGTATTGACTCCCCTTATGCCATGAGGCTCTATTTATAAATAATATAATACAGTAGATTAGTTTATGAATCTAAAATAAGAATGCACTTAACATAGATTGAATTTCAATGCATAATTAATCTCATAAACATGGTTTCTAGGAGGAATAGATTATACTAAAATCCATAATAATGGATTGTTAATAAAATGTGAATTATCCTAAGAATATCCCCTAGGAGTTTCAATACCAATTGTGCAGAAATGCCCATTTTCATGTACCAGGATTCCTCAGGTCAAGCCCAAAACACCTTCTCAGGGTTTTCACTTGTAGGTACATATGTGCCAGAGCCACCTCTACCTATTTGTATTCAGATAGGGATGTATTTTCTATAAATATCCACATAATATATTCCTTACCAAAATAACTAGATTATATTGTATGTTTTCTCCTCAAATACTATTTTATTTATTAGTTCCCTTTTCTATAATTTATAATCTAGTTTCCATGTTTGCTACTAAACTTCTTATGATACCAACTGTAACTCCCCGACCCCTCCTGACCAGTGTCAATGAATTAAAAAGTTCATTGGCATGGTTATAAGGAATGAAATCCCAAAGTAAAAAATAATTTTAGTATTCTTTAATAAAATATATACATATATGTTACTCAAATTACATTGGGAATGGTATCAAGATACAATTCATAACAAAAATTAAAAACTGCATCCACAGAAACTCAATAAACGATCAACTCTTCAAAACATGTTAAATGTAAAAAAATGGAATGGGTGAGAATAAATTCTCATTAAGGGTTTCAAATAGTGTAAACATGAATTAAACAATGAGTTAATCATAAACAATTTGAAATAATCAATATGGCATAGTGAATAAATAAAAAACTCATGCCATTAACTAACTCAGAATTAAACTGCATCTATAGATTTTTTTCTTAGTGAAAACCTCATGGATCATAAAAACTGATAATGAATAAATAGAGTTGTTATTAATTGCATGTAATGTATCTAGAACATGATACCATAATACTATTTAAAATGTTTAATTATGTGGGTAGAAACCCGTCTCATTTCTTGGAAAAAAACTCAAAGGGTTTATTGCCATCTGATTTGTCTCATGAGACATATTGATGCATTGAAGGGCTATAGCATGCCCCAACTACCATTAAAAGTATAAATA
Source organism: Viscum album (assembly GCA_963277665.1). Classification (NCBI taxonomy): domain Eukaryota; kingdom Viridiplantae; phylum Streptophyta; class Magnoliopsida; order Santalales; family Viscaceae; genus Viscum; species Viscum album. The sequence goes on from OY728122.1 coordinate 274,651,533, forward strand.
ATTTTTATATATATATTTAATGAAATTACAATATGCCTTCTCAATATTAGTATAGTGTAGAGAATGGAAATTCATCAAAATTTCTATAATTAAAATAACATTCCAAAAAAACATTGTACGTAAAAGGGTATACGGATTAAGAAAATACACATATACATGAAAATATAAAATAGTTATATAATATATTTACAATTTTAAATGAAAAACTATCTCATATGGGCTGTAGATACACCACATAAGAAATATTATGTGCACAATATAAATATTGTTTTAGTGAAATGGAAATTGAGACAAAGTCCTTTACCATATTGTAATAATTTGAATCGTATGACCGAAAGTCAATAATTACTAAATTAATAAAATTATACCATGAAAATTAATATAATCCTATTATTATATAACAAATGTAAGTACACATAGAGCAAAAACATGAAATAAGTGGCGTACAATGAAAATCTCATAGAAATGAAAGTTAGATGAGAAAACCCTTACCTTATGCCCAAGTGTGTTCTTCATTTGTTTTAATGACCTAAATAATAAAATTTAGCTTCTCAATTTAATAATTCAAGAACCTCATATACATGTAATTTATTTTTTATAACCTTATTAGGTTCATTTATGGCCCTTTTATGGTTTTATGAAGTTCAATTTTATTGTCTTGGAGGCATTTTCTTCCATGGTTTTCATGATCCATTTACTTCTATTATTGAATGAAAGTATGTTTGAAATGTGTTTAAACATATATAATATTTAATATATCTTATTAATTACATTACATATATTCAAATGATCTTATAATGATTTTGGGTAATATACCATGATGAAAAATTTAATTACAAATGTTTGGATTACCATGGTGTTTTTGTTCATAATGAACTATTTAGGTATTATTATTTTATATTATGAGTGTGTAAGGATTATAGAACATTAATGAGATGAAATAATTATATCGTGATCTATTTCAACCAAAAAAACTTTTTATGAACATAATTGAACATGTTAATGGAAATTGAAAACCTGTCGTCCTTGAATGTGACAAATTAGCACATCTCGGATAGTGTTCTCATTTTTAGTATTAGAGGAGGGAGAAAGAGAGATGATGATGGAATATTCCAGTAGCATAATATATTTTCAGTTCATGAAAGAAATATTAATAATTAATGTATTTGGATCATGGGAGAAGAGGAAAGAAGTATAAAATAAAATAATTCAAAAAATTAGAAAATTGAGAAATCTCTCGTGAAAATTTGGAAGCCTAACCACGTCACATAAAATTTCATAAAATAGATTGATAAGAGAAATGGGTTTTCTAATAACTCTTACATAATATGGACATAAAGGGGAATATTAAATGGTATATTCATACATAATCCAATTAAAAATATAATATAATATATAAAATGAAATCATTAAGAAAAGAGAAGAGTAGTTGATTCTCTTACCTTGTAGAGTAACTCCCAAAATAGGAATGTTGGGATCATCGGGATTTGAGGACACCATGGGAGGACTCCTTGGGAGGTAATACTACTAGATAATAGAGGATAATTTGTTTGGAATGAATTAAAACTAATGGGGTGAGTTGCTATTTATAGAAAATGAGTGGGTGTTTTTTGTTAATTAAAAGTGAAAAATCATTAGTGGTTTTTTTCAAACCATGGGCTTGACCATGGTATTTTCCAATGGTTTTATCCACACGGGACACCATATGTCATATGTTACTGTACAAAAGTCTACCATCCTTTTATATTAATTATTATATCATTATGATGTCACTAAACTACAGAAAACTCATAACTGTATTTTTACTATTCACAAAATTGATGTATTTTAAAAAAATCCCAAAGTTTCATCCTAAATTTTTTTCAATGTATAGAATTAAAAAATGAACTCAATTTATTGAAAATAATTTTCTATGTATTTTTAATTTAATTTTTAAATAAAATAATATGTTATTCAAAAATAATAATTTTAATGGTATATTAGTTTTATATCACATTGAAAAATTAATTAAGAACTTATTATATTATTACCTAAAGAAAATAAAATATTATCATTATTTACTGTTAATAAGGGACATATTACTATTCATATTACTATTCATATGGGTATATTACTATTCATAAAAAATTCATGTTTGTTCTATCAGACTCCAAATGACTTAGTCGTCACAACTCTAGATGACCATTTTCTGAAATTCAAAACATATAAGTTGAAGTTTTTTATTTAATTTCTTGGTCATGACAATGTTTTAAAAAACCAAGTGTTGTTCCAAAGGAAAAAATGATTTATAAAATATTGGCTATGAATATAAATTATTTAAGAGAAGCATACCCTAAAATGCTTGGGGTGTTACATGTTCCAATAGTGGGCCTACCTAGTGACTTATGTATTCCCTTTCATGGATTCATGAAGGTATCTTGTGGTCATTACTAACCATATAAAGTTTTTAACCTCTGTAAATTCCACCAAATAATTCCAAATACCCTAAAAACATCCTGAAACATAACCAAAAAATTATATATAAATAAAATAAATAAATGAAGGGAAAAGTACCTGAAAATAAGGCTACTAAATTCTATCAACCATTTGTATTTGTATCACGATAAAGAAAAAAATATAACTGCATTTGATGAGTTTATTCCATTTCACCAACATTTCCTTTTAATGTTCCATGCTTCTTATGGAATCTGACCTAGATTCCATAAACCCTATATGAGATTCATTCTTTTCCCTCATATAAATTTCTCTTGCCTCTCCAAAATCCATACTATAAGATGAATCAACAATGATTCTAGCTCTAGGTCAATGAGATCCCATCAAATAGAATAGCCGGGATTAGGTTGATACATCTTCAATTGAGATACATGAAACACGTTATGAAGGGAACTGAACTATGGTGTAAATTCCAACTGATATACCACCTCACAAACGAATACAAGTATAACCAAAGGGACAATGTGACAAGGAGATAATGTGCCCATCTTACAATAAAGATGATTCCATATCCTTAGAGAGATTATCAAGAACACATTATCTCTTATCTAAAATGACAACAACCACAAAAAATGATGCACAAACAATTTATAATGATTCTATGTTGTCTCCATCCTATTTATGTTAAACTTATCCTTCCTCATTGTATCCTTTACATGGTTTGACCAACCTAGTAAAATATCACCAATTTACACCCCAAAAAAGTATATAATCACAACGATTCCCATAAAATGATACAAAATGAGAAATATGTATTGAGTCTTGATAGATTTTGATGAATAAGATTTCTAGTAACTGTAGGTTCTATTCTCATGATCCACATAAATCCATTTCAAAGGTCCTAATAATTTCCTCCAACATATGGATCATCCACATATATTGTATATATGTTCGAGGATGGCAAGCCATGCATACAATAAAATTATTTGAATTGGAATTATATAAGGATTTAAAAAATTGATATTTCAACTAGGGGTCTCTATTTGATACAACCGAGATAAGAATTCTGAGCCTCTACAAATTCTTGGATAGAGAATTTTGGAAATTCCTCCTCCATAATATATTCATGAATAGGGATAAAAGGATCTATAAATTTTAGTGGATCCATAATTACCCTTTATGGAATCATGATTTTGAACCCTTTATTGGAGTCCTGTCATATAATCCATGACAATCTACTGCCATTTCCAAACAAGAATAGGTAAGAATTGTAGCACTCATGCTAGTCACTGGTGTTTCTCCATGACTCACTAATAGGTGAGGTATCTCTAAATATACTCTACTACTACCAATTTCATAGAAACCCACAAAAAATATTCTTTTAACCCCTTATACATATTTTAAACTCCAATATGAAAACCCATTTTAAATGGTGGTAAGCACAATGATCTTCCTCATGAAAACCCACATGTAATATAATATGGTCTCTAAACTATAGGACTGAACTCTGATATAGATCCCATCATTCAATGCAATATCCACCTATGATTTTGAAACCATGGAAACACATTCCAAATCATATATCTCGACACATTTCACTTGCCAACCAAATTAGGAATAAATGAAAGTGAGAGGAAAACTGAAACATTACCATGGACAATACAATCTATGTGATTGTATGAAATAAATGAACTCTGTTTCCACATATTCAATGATTCTTTAGATAATAAATTATAGGAATTATTATATAATTAATTCAATGGATATTTTTGGTAGTTCATTTCAAGAAACCATAACAATTGTAAACTTTAAGAAAAAAACAAGATATCCCTATATGAGTACACATCAAAATAATGATCTCGATGCACCACAATATACAACATAGCACTATAAAACATATTATAATGTAAGGATTGTACTGATGTAATTATAAAATTATTCTCTTGAAATTATTTCCAACATTCCTTTCCCTATTGGAAAAGAACATTTTTCCTCATCAAAATTGCTATCGGTGATGAAAAGATCAAATAATCACTTACAAAATGTCTGTAGTATTCCACTAAGTATATGAAACTATGTATCTTAAATACATTATTCCATGGTTTCCATGTTATTATATATTCAATCTTTTCAAGATCCAGATAAAATCATTTGTTATAAATGACATGGAAACATAAAGGTTCTTATTTAGACCAGAAATCAAACATTAACAATTTGGAATACAAACATTACACGCACAAGATAACCAAGACTTGTGCCATGTGTTTCTCGTGATCCAAATTGGTCCTTGAATACGGTAGTATAACATCCAAAAACACCACCATAAAGGAATATAGAATCGTTTGAAATATACGATTCATCAATTTCATAAATATTGTCTGTGAATTTGGAATACCAAAATTCATAACATCAAACTCATAATGGACAAATATTATTATAAAATATGTATTTGGAACATCGTCCTTTTAAGCTGTAGCTGGTGATATTATGAGCACAATCCAATTTTAGTGAATCACTAGGCTCCCCCAAGTTGTTCGAAATGATCATCAATGTGTGTAAAATGATACTGATTATTTATTGTAACATGGATAAGGTTATTATAATATACCAAAATCATAAGAGTTTTATTCTTCTTTATCATAAAATGAACTGGTGCAACCCATAGAGACATTCTCGGTCAGATGAACCATTTTCTATCAAAATATTCTAATGTTTTATTCAATTCCTCCAATTTTATGGATGGCATATGATATGATAGAAGGGAAAATGGACAGTTACTCAGATGTAAAAAAAACACCTCCTTCCTTTTGGGTGGAAAACATGAGAATATTTCAGGAAGAACCATAAGGAACTAATCTACTATGGTTGGAAATATATATTCCTAATGGATCTTCTTATGCCAAAGTTATTGTTATCAAATGGTAAGAGATATTCCCAACCACCAGTACCAAGAGTCCCTCCTTACATGAATCCACTACCCAATCTACATTAAAGACATTCTTAACACCATAAAAAGATATTAAACTCACATTCCATGCATAATAATCAATAAGGGATTCAAATATCATCAACCAATCCATTCCAAAAAAACATTTCATGGACATCCATCTCTATGATAGATATATCCCACGCCATGTTATTCTCATTGATTGTTATATAAAATGATGCACACTTCAAGTCTTGACTTTATCATTGTCCTAATGATGTTTTATGTTTCCTAACATAAGGAATCTTCCCAACATGTAAAACCATAATATCAATTCCATAATAAGTAACAATGGAATGGGAATCACCAATATCAATAAAGCATTCAAAAATATATAATTAAAAAGAATTGTACATGTCATCTTCAATGGTCCCAATTGATCATCAATATTCACTTTATCATATATATAAAATTTCTTACACACTCCAATCTTCCCTATTTTACCCTATATTTCCATTATGGATGATTCATGGTGTTCCTAGAATCACAATAGATTTATTTATTTTACTGATGAGATGTATTCTAATGCACTCATTTTGTTGAATCATACAATTCCTAAGAAGGTTGAGATGTGACTTTAGAACCTGATCTTGGTGTACTGTGAAAATTGTACTGATGAAACCAAATAAATTTGTTATTATGGAATAAAAAATGCGATCCCATACAATATCACTTCATGTTATCAAAAGAACAACACTGACGACATATGGGTATAATAATCATTGATAAGGAGGAAATTTGACTAATCCTATAGTCCAATTTAGAGATATACCACACCATTTAGATTTTGTGTCTCTATTTATCTGGTTCCAAGACTTGGAGTTCCCATCATTTTCTATTTGAATGAACATGAATCCTATAATGGTGTTTCTCATGGTGAATCTTTCTCCTACCAACACACCATTTACCACAATTGTATAACCATTAGTTAAAACACATTAATCATTGATCAAATTTATGGTTTCATCCTCGATTGAAAAAAAAATTCCCTGAAGGGAAAACTTGATGAAACATCTAGTGAAAATCTAGATAAATTCATAAATTTATCCACATAATCTCTTAACAAGAGACTCACTTATGTACAATTGAATAAGAATGATGTTCTAGAAATTTTTAATGTGTGATGATTGAATTTTTTTAAACAATCCACCAAAATACTACAATTAAATTATTTTTTCTAATTTAGCATATACTACTATATCCCACCACCATAGTTCTTGAATATATTGAATATATGTCACCAACTTCACCCTTAGATAAATTGTTGTTCGAAGTAAATTGAAGATTCAATTCACCATGTCCGTACGCATTTCCACTATTTTTGATTCAAAATCATCCTAATAGATGGTTGGGTTCTTATTTTGGAACTAAACTAAATGATAAAATTTCCTTGTTTTGTCCTTTATGATACATATATTCATTCCTTGAAAACCATAGGAAATACTCTAATGTAGTTGTTGGTTCACATGTGGCTTAGGTTCAACCACATTCTTAGCTTCCTCCATCAGTTAGTTTCTATAACACATACTCATTTCCATTAGAAATAATTAAAAAAACTAAATTTAGTATCACACACTATAAAATAAAGATTATGTATTTAAAATTACCACAAATATTTACAAAATCATTTTTTCACTAAATTAATCATTTTTTCCATTTCAAAAACACCACAACCATTCCTTTTCAAAATCTTATCCTTTGATACCATTTTCAACACTATCAAAAACTCTTCCTGTAATGACCCGTAAATTTCAAGGAAAATTTATTTTTTTCTTAATTTTCCTTGGAATTTTACAAGAACGTAGTTTCAGACGGCGCCTGATTCAGAGGCTTGGTGTGCCCGGAATTAATTTCCGAAGATTGGCTCGGGTATATTCAGTGAACGAACGAGCGAGTTTTTCTAACATTTGTACCAGTGCTCGGAATCGAATTCTGAGGGCACCGATGAAATCACAGCGCCAGTAATTGCTTAGAAAATTCTCTTCCGGAGTTGCGTTTGCTCAGGTGTGGTTTTTAATTTTCGGGCTTAAAGTTAAGAAATAAAATAATTGTACGACAAACTTTATTTTATTTCACTTAAGCCACTTGGAATCCACTTGAATCCACTTAAAGCGGCTTAAGATGAGTTGATACGAATAGGGTGCTATCCAAAAATATCTTACCCCCTTGGTAGGATATTTGTGAGGTGGGGCCCGCACGAGCCCCACCGTTTCTTTTCCGCTAAGTAATGCACCCGCGAAAACCCGTCATTATGAAAGTCAACTGACGCGTTTTCTTAAATTCTTAACGCACCATTTAATTGGGCGGTTTTATTTGTGAATTAAATGGGAAGTTTCTTTCGTTGAATTAATTCTACGAATTAATGGGTCCTTACTTACCTATTTTTCGTTTGTTGGCATAATAATAAAATAAGACCAGCGCACGACTTCTGGAAAAAGGTTTGTTGAGTGGATTTGACAGAAACCAAGAGTTCTTTATCCTCCTTCGCGAAGAACGCGAAGAATGCGAAGAAAGCGAAGAACACGAAGAACGCCAGCCCCCGACGAAGAACGCCGAACCCGCAGAAATTGGCGATGCGACGCCATGTGCCGCAACGCCGATGTTTCCTCTCCCGCGACATTCTTCTGTGGCGTTCCTTCCTCCGCGATGAAATCTTCGATCTTCTCTTTGAGGTAAGAGATCTCTGTTTTCTTTTTTTAAACTTCTTTGTGGTTTAAAACAACACACTGATTTAATTATTAAAAATTAAATCTGTTGTTTCTTGCACCTCGGAGTTCGTCGACGCAACGCTGGATACCACGACGACACGACGATCGCCTCCTTCTGCGGCGACCAATTCCGCGAAGAACCCGCGGGTGACGAATTGATAAGGTAGAGATTTTCTTTTGGAAATACCCCTTTTTTTATATTCCCGTGAACGTTTCTTAAAAATTAAAGAGCCGGATTCATATGAACAATTTTAATTTATTAAAATTGTGGTTTCATGTGTTGAATAAATTTCTCCCGTGGTTTTTATCTAACGCGGAGGGTGCGGGCCAAACAAACACGGCCCGACAACCCTCCGTCGTTCTTCGTTGTTGTGAGGATTTGACGGGTGACGACAGAACGTGCCGCAACGGAAGTTTGATGGTTCCGCAGTGAAGAACGAGTCCCAGGAGGAGCATCGGCGCAAACAGGAATAGAATCGGACCACCGGAGCGACTCCGGTGGCCCGCAGAAGCCGCCGGCGGAGCGGGTCGCCAGCGCGGCGGAGCCAGTAGCCGGGGGCAGCGGCGCCCCGGCGCGCCGCCAGATAGGGCCGCCGCGGCTGAACCGGCGGCCGCGCGGGTCTGGTGCACTCGGACGCAGCAAAGCCACGTCCCTGGATCAAGCGCGGCCCCACGCGGGGGGCCGCGACACTTCCGACCCGCGGGGGCAGCGCCCCGCGGCAGCCACTCGTCCGAGCCGAGCCGGACCGGGTCGGGTCGACCCGGTTCGGCCAACCCAGGGGGTCGGCCCGGGCCCGGACCCCCCGTCTTCGGACCGTTTTCGGTATTTTGCCCGTAACATGAGATATGGGCCTCCGAACGACACGCCGTCAGCGGAAACACGATCCTTGGATCGAGACGGTCGTTTTGGTATATCGCACTCAAGGTTTCGGAATACTTTAGGTTCGGCCGGGTTGGTTCGTACACGAAACCAACCGGGCCCTCGGAGCGGAAACGCTCATATCTTGAGCTACGGACGTCCTATTGACGTGCCGTCAGCTTTTTTGAATTCCTATAAGTGAGACGGATCTTTTGGCTCACTCTGCCCGGGGTTTGGACGATGGTGGAGTACGGTCGGGTTGGTTTTGCCTTAAAAACCAACCGGGCCCCTAGGACGAAAAAGCCAATAACTCTCAGACCGGGTGTCCGATTGACGTGACGTCTGCGACGATGAGTTCCTGTTGGCGATACAGAACTTTTGGATACATAAACATCGGACTTTGTGTCAGTTGATGTATCAGCCTCTCGGCTCGTGGAGCGGACCCTCCGAACAAGCTTGCTGTGTGCGGGAACCCTAGAGCTGGTTGCGCCTTCGACGACGACGACTATACAGAGATCCTCGGTGGATTCGACTGCAGACTCTGATCTTTCTTCTATGTGAAGCAATAGTTTTAAGCGTATTGAGTGTGGTTATCAGTCCAGGGAGTCCAGTGTTGGTGTGGTGGCTGACGTATCCGTACACCAGGACCCTGACTTCTGATTTCAGACTTAATGCAGGAAAACATTAATTGCATGTGTGTTTCAAGTTTTCTTTGTGATTACTTGTGTCAGCTCACCAGGTATACTTTTCGAACCGTGGCGCACCTGTTTTTTTTTTCAGGATGGCCCCACGATGGCAGCCAGCTAGGGTTCCGAGAGTGGAACGTGATGACAGCCCACCAAGCGACGGGGCCTCGGTGTAGGGATCCTTGTTAGCAGAGGCACCAGCGATACCTTTACCCGCCGAGCCACCGATGCTTCTCGCCATGACCACTGATGATGCACGTCGCCTTGGAGCTCTGCATGAGTTCCAGCACCAGCGACCACCCAGGTTTCGTGGGGAGACAGACCTCCAGGTAGCCGAGGACTGGTTGGAGGCGGTCGTTCGAGTTTTCAGGCTAGTGAGGACACCAGCAGACCTCATGGTGATACTCGCGGCGAGCCTACTGCATGCAGCATCAGGACGATGGTGGAACATGATTCTCTAGGTGAACGACGAGGCATATCTTCTCTGGACGGACATCGAGAGCCTCTTCCGCTCAGAGTTCGTCCCGACCACCCTCCGTGCGGTGCGCATTCAAGAGCTACTACAGCTGCGGCCGGGCAGCATGGCAGTGGCCCAGTACTCGGAGAGATTTACTGATCTCTCGTGCTACTCGACAGATATAGTACGGGACCAGTTCTTCTGATCCCGGACCATCGAGCAGGGACTAAGGCATGAGATCAGGGCTTCGATGATCTCCCTCAACATTCCGAAACAGGAAGAGGTGTTGGAGAGAGCCCTCTTAGTAGAGAGTTTCCTTGCTGAGCAGTCTCCAGCAGCAGGACCCACCACTAGCCGGCATGCGGCAGAGTTTTCTACAGCGGGCAGTAGACAGATGACGCAGGGGTCCAATAGGACTAGAGCTGCAGGTGGTCGACATCATGACTCTGGATCATTTGTGCGAGGCACTCGGGGTGGACAACGACTTGCCATGAGAGGGCAGTGTTACTCCTGCGGTGGGACTGGTCACATGGATCGTGACTGTCCGACCCGCCATATGGATGACCAGCAGATGAATGAAGGACCCCCCAGGCAGAGGCAGAGGTTCGATCAGGGTGGGCCGCATGGATCAGGCGGCCATGGCAGGGGAGATGGTCGTGCAGCTGGAGGTGGATGACGCCTCGGGGTGTTGCCACCACCACCACCAGGAGGTCCACCCCGACCGCAGGGAGTTGGTGGACGTGCGAGATCTCAGCTTCAGGCAGATGAGGCCTACGATCATGGAGCTCCGGGAGCAGATGGACAGGAGCGGGACGAGCTCCAGACCTGAAGACTTTTGTTCATGTTTCTTCTAGTTTTGTTGATGAATGTTTGTAGATGATTTGTGTCTTTGTACTTGAGCTGCAGTAATAAAAGACACCTTTTCTTGTGGAATTTACTTTCCTGTCCTCTCTTGTGTTGTTTCTAAGTGGTTCCGGTTTAGACTGTTGACTTTACCCTCACTTGAGAGATACCTACTGGAGGAGACCTAGTTACCAAACACTGATGCCAACAGTGTGACTCAACCCTTGGAGGCGAGAGTAACGGTTGGATCTCTTGGTAGTAGCGTCGAGGCCTTACGACGTCATCCTTGGTATGGGTTAGTATCATCCATGTCGGGATTGACTGTATTAGGAAAAGAAAGTGGTTCATCCAGGGGATGAGACCGGATTTCTCTTATCGGCAAGGAAGAAATCATAGAAGCTCTTGTGGGACCAGAGGTGGTCGAGGCCATGACAGAGAAGGTCCATGTCATCCAGGAGCGGATGAGGACAACTCAGAGCCAACAGAAGTCTTTTACTAACAAGGGGTGGAGTCCACTAGAGTTTGAGGATGGCGACCACGTCTTCTTGTGGGTCTCACCTCGACGTGGCTTACAGAGGTTTGGCCGAAGCGGCGAGTTGTCTCCACACTTCATCGGACCCTTCCAAGACCTCAGAAGGATTGTCAAGGTGGCTTATCGCCTGGCTCTACCACCACAGTTGCACGGGGAGCACGACGTCTTCCACGTATCTCAGCAGAGGAGATACGTGCATGACCCAATGTCAATATTTGACCATGAAGAGCTGGTCTTTGGTTATGGGGTGATTTTTGTGGAGGTCCCGGTGGAGATCGAGGATCGACAGGAGCGGGTCCTACGTGGACGATCGATTCCTCTAGTGCGCTTCAGATGGAAGCTCGGGAACCTCTAGGAGAGAACTTGGGAGCTGGAGGCTCAGATGCGTGCTCAGTACCGCCTTTGTATCCCTAAGTTTGTGGTGAAGCTTTACGGGGACGTAAATCCCTGTGGTGGGAGTAATGTAAAGACCCGGAAATTTCAAGGAAAATTTATTTTTTTCTTTATTTTCCTTGGAATTTTACAAGAATGCAGTTTTAGACGGCGCCTGATTCCGAGGCCCGGTGTGCCCGGAATTAATTTCCAAAGTTTGGCTCGGGTACGTTCAGTGAACGAATGAGCTGGTTTTTCTAACTTTTGAATCGGTGCTCGGAATCGAATTCTAAGGCCACCGATGAAATTGTAGCACCGGTAATTGCTTAGAAAAGCCTCTTCCGGAGTTGTGTTTGCTCAGGTGTGGTTTTTAAATTTCAGGCTTAAAGTTAAGAAATAAAATAATTGTACGAAAAACATTATTTTATTTCACTTAAGCCACTTGGAAGCCACTTGATGCCACTTAAAGCAGCTTAAGCTGAGTTGATACGGATAGGGTGCTATCCAAAAATATCCTACCCCTTGGGTAGGATATTTGTGAGGTGGGGCCCACATGAGCTCCGCCGTTTCTTTTCCGCTAAGTAACGCACCCGCGAAAACCCGTCATTATGAAAGTCAACTGACTCGTTTTCTTAAATTCTTAATGCACCATTTAATTGGGAGGTTTTATTCGTGAATTAAATGGGCAGTTTCTTTCGTTGAATTAATTATATGAATTAATGGGTTGTTACTTACCTCTTTTTTGTTTGTTGGCATAATAATAAAATAAGACCGACGCACGAATTCTGGAAAAAGGTTTTTTGAGAGGATTTGACAGAAACCAAGAGTTCTTCATCCTCCTTCGCGAAGAATGCGAAAAATGCGAAGAACGTGAAGAACGCGAAGAACGACGACCCCCGAAAAAGAACACCGAACCTGCGGAAATTGACGACGCGACGCCGTGTGCCGCAACGCTGACATTTCCTCTCCCGCGACGTTCTTCTGCGGCATTCCTTCCTCCACGAAGAAATCTTTGATCTTCTGTTTGAGGTAAGATATCTCGGTTTTCTTTTTTTAAACTTCTTTGTGGATTAAAACAACACACAGATTTAATTATTAAAAATTAAATCTGTTGTTTCTAGGACCTGAGAGTTCGTCGACGCAACGCCGGATACCGCGACGTAGACGGGAACAGAATCGGGCCACCGGAGCGACTCCAGTGGCCCGCGGAAGCCGCCAGCGGCTCCCCGGCGTGCCGCCGGACAGGGCTGCGATGGCTGAAGCCGTGGCCATGCGGGTCCAGTGCACTCGGATGCGGCAAAGTCGCGTCCTTTGATCCAGCGCGGCCCCCCGCGGGGGGTCGCGGCACTTCCGACCCACGGGGGCAGCGCCTCGCGGCAGCCGCTCGGCCGAGCCGAGCCGGACCGGACGGCCGAGCCAGGCCGGGCCTTGGCCGGACCAGGTCGGGTCAACCCGGTTCGGGTCGACCCGGTTCAGCCGGCCCAGGGGGGGTCAGGCCGGGTCGGCGCGGGCTCGGACCCCCCGTCTTCGGACCGTTTTCGGTCTTTTTCCTATAACTTGAGCTACGGGCCTCCGAACGAAGCACCGTCAGTGGAAACACGATCCTTGGATCGAGACGGTCGTTTCGATATATTGCACTCAAGGTTTCGGAATACTTTGTGTTCAGCCGGGTTGGTTCGTACAAGAAACCAACCGGGCCCTCGGAGTGGAAACGCTCATATCTTGAGTTACGGACGTCCGATTGACGTGCCGTCAGCTTTGTTGAATTAATCTAAGTGAGACGGATCTTTTGGATCACTCTGCCCGAGGTTTGGATGCAGGTGGAGTACGGTCAGGTTGGTTTTGCCTTAAAAACCAACTGGGCCCCTAGGACGAAAAAGCCAATAAATCTCAGACCGGGCGTCTGATTGACGCGCCGTCTGCGACGATGAGTTCCTATTGGCGATACAAAACTTTTGGATACATCAACATCAGACTTTGTGTCAGTTGATGTATCAGTCTCTCGGCTCGAGGAGCGAACCCTCTGAACGGGATTACTGTGTGCGGGAACCCTAGAGCTGGCTGCGCCTTCGACGACGACGACTATACAGAGATCCTCGGTGGATTCGACTGCGACGATGATGAGAACAGTACGGGAATCCTCCATGTTTTCGGCAGTGACCACTACGGTACACCATGGGATTCATCAAATCTGGACTACAAGTCAGTTGATGCATCGACCTTTTACCTCGTGGAGTGGACCCTCGCGGAACTAACATGCTGTTTGCGGAACCCTAGAGCCAGTTGAGATTTGACGACTGCTGATCGAATGACTCGGTGTGTTAAGGATTTCCCAGTGGGGAGCGCTTGGTTGTAGCGGCAGACCCACGACAGAGGTGCACTTGGTTGTAGTGGCACAGGGGAGCGCTTGGTTGTAGCGGCAGACCCACGACAGAGGTGCGCTTGGTTGTAGCGGGACATGGGAGCACTTGGTTGTAGCGGTAGACCCACGACGGAGGAGCGCTTGGTTGTAACGGCATAACCACTGTACTTGATGGAGAAGGATTTTCCCAATATCTTTGGGTCCAACATCATGATCGATCCTATGTGGGTCATTGCGGGGGGGGGGGGGGGTTAGTACCTTCCGATCCTTTATGGGTCCGATGGATTAGATGAATCAGTGGCTACATCTGATCATCTCTATCGTCATTTGAAGAAGTATACCTGTGTGAGCTGAATCTTGTGTTACTCTCCTTTGTGGATTGTGTTGAACTATCCTGTGTGGATTTACTGTTTACTCTCCTTTGTGGATTGTGTTGTGCTATTCTGTGTGGGTTTATGTTTTTCTTTCTTGTGTGGGATGGGTTGTGCTTGGGCTCGGATGTTGGAGCCGATCGGAAATTGATTACGTAGGTATATGTATGGGCATATACCTAAGAAGTGTCAGTTGTTGCTTCGTGATTGCATCTTTCCTTTGTGGTTTATCCTTTGTGGATTTCAGGAGACCTTCAGGGGACTCGGGGTCCATACTGAGTAGCTTATACTCACCCTTTCATGGGCTATGCCCGCACTACGTTGTGTTGGTTGAAGACGACAGACAGCGCTGATTGTGGTGGAGTCTTGCGGAGCAGGATGGTACCTGGAGGTGGACCACTGGGCGGGACGTACTCGGAGCGGTCAGGTGGACCCGAGGAGCAGTGGAGGCTATCTGTACCCACCCTTCAGGTGGGACTTCCAGAGGACGGCTCGACGCTGCATCTTTTCTTTTCAGGTGTTGTTTTCCCCTTTCAGTTGTACTTTATAGTTGGGCTTGTATTTCCGGCCCCTTTTTCTTTCAGAACAGCTTGTTACAGTTTTCACATAGTGTTTACTTTTCCGCTTTCTTTCTCTTTGGTACTTATTTACTTTTCAAAGGCAATGCCTTCCCTTTTGTTGGAATTTACGCCTTGGTGCAAATCGCCAGCCCCTGGCCTATGGAAGGCAGGCTTGGGGTAGTCACGACACGGGCCCCGAGGATGGGTCGTGACACTTCCTTACATTTTACTATTTAAAACATAATTAACAAAATAATATTAAATTCATTCCTTGTGGGATTTCATTCTATATTGCATATCATGAAACACTCATCAGATAAACCCTTGAATATGAGGTGACAACTTAGTTATAAGTTTCTAAAAACACTTTTGTACCAAAACAACATGATGACTTAATGTTTGAGATAAATATGGTAGATGAGCCTTTCAATGATCTGCATGTCATTATCTAACAATCCATATCATTAATAAAATTCCAAATATATATGAACATACCAAGACTAATAATTGAGTATCATTCAAACTACTACAATTTATAAATCCTTCCCCTCACCAATTGGCATCTGAAGAGGTAGTGGGTGTTACAAGCCTTTTGAGACATCTCGAAGACACCAAAATCTAGAAACTAATTCCAAAAACCTCATAACCATTTGGTGATGATTGTACCTTTGAAAATATAATATCCAAACCACAATTAATTAATGAAACAAACCAATGCATGCACATATTCACAATAGATCGAAGAAGGGATTGAGTTTAAACTCAGAAGGATATCACCAATGCCTTCCCAACTCATTCTAGTTGGAAAAAAATTTATTAATAAATTTAAATAATATATTTTAAATACTTATAAAGTGATTTATATAAAATCCAAAATAGTTTTCAATTAAATAAAAATTCTCTATAAAAGGTAATAAAACAAACTATTAGAAACAGTACTAAAATTCCCTTTTGAATACCCACTCAAAAATTCACACATCCATATATGCATTCCCAATGGACAGTTCCATACTCATGAGAGGTATATCATCAATCTACCAAGTCATAACAAGGTAAAAAATTCCAGGTGTCCCAATGTAATAAACCCCTTATATTGGGTCACATATAATGAAAATGAACTCACGTCAGCTACGTATGACTAATACCTTGCCAAAAAAACCATGCCAATCTATTTTGATAAAAAAATTCTTTTATGAAAAACATTGTTTCCATCATTTTTCATATATTAAAACATACCCATAATTTTAAAATCATCATTTTAGAATCATGACGGAAAATAAATTTCGACAAAACCAACAAATTACAAAAATTTCCACAAAAAGATTACAAAATAGGATTCTATAAAACCACACACATTTTCAATAAAATATAAATAAATTCAATAAATATTATAGTAATACACCATTTTATAATTATGTAGAATTGAGATTGAATACACTTACCTCTAAAACTATTGTAGAAATGAAGAGTGTCACAAAATCAAAAAAAAATCTGGCTTAGATCTCCATGATATAACCATGGACCTCTTTTCCATCAATTTGAATAATCATATCACATCTGCATTAAAATTACACAAAATATATCTATACATAATGGATTATATATATAATTAAAATAGATAGATACTCCATTGAATTAATATGGATAATGAATAACATGATCTTATCAATGAATCTATATAACTAATAGACATATGATAACCCAAAAAAATCACTTTATTATAATTTAATTTCATCTCACAACGTGGAAGGAAATGAATTCATGTTATGTAATTAGTAGCAGAAAAAGTGGCTAAAAAGAAGAATTGAAAAAGAACCAAATATTTTTGGATGCGATCTATATGGGGCACAGTTAGTCCAAACACTCTAGAAAACTGTGCAACAACCATGCAGTTTCTACTATATCACTCTCACACCAAACATGGCCTGATTTCACAGTTATAAAAAATGTGTGCCAACCATGTGTTATACACTATCCCAAATGACTATAGGATTGTATAGTTTCCCTTGAGAATCTGTATAGTTTATTCAAACCGCTTTGCAACTATGAACCTTCCCAATGACTTTTTTCGTTTTGGTGGTTTATTAAATGTTTCACATGGTTTTTACTCATTATGATCAGACCATGAACATACATAATTTTTTTAATTACATTCAAAAATTTCATTGAACTGGCTAAAACATAGCCCAAAAATTATATATTAATAAAATACATAAATAAAGGGAGATTTATCAAAAATAGGGTGTGCTAAATAATCATTTATCATTATCCTAAAAATATCAAATGTTTCCTTCGGGACCATATCCGCCAAATAATATTGAAAATGTAACAATTATATGTTAATGTATATATTAACCTACCTCTATTTATTGGAATGAAATAAAAAAACCTTAAGATTCGAAAATTAATGTTCAATAATGGTTTTATAAATTTCAATATAACTCTGATTTTCATAATGGATTTTTGGGAGGTTAATCAAATATTTCTTCATAATAACCCAACATCTTTGCTTCCAAAATTATTTACATTTAGAAACTTGTAGATGCCACATACACAACCTCTATGCTTAATAATTTAAATAAATTATTCTTTTTCAAGATATAACTCACATAAATATCTCTCAAGAGAAAAATTACCCCATAAGTTTATGTTTTATTTTCAAAATAACCTACCTGATCATCATCTATAAAAATAAACATATTAATAAAATTATCCACTCATATAAATATTCTAATAAATCACACACCCTTTGATATGTCATAGATAAATTTTGGGAAACATTAGATGTGACCCATTTTAGTCACTATTAGATGTCGTATAGTGACTAATGGATTAAAAATTTATATAGAGGCTATGAAAGAAATTTTGTTTCTAATTAGTTTTTTCAATTATCTCGTAATTAAAATCACTACTTTAGAATAATTAGATAATTTCGTCCCCACATAAATGTGTGTAGACACTAGGTTTTTGCCCTCTACCTAAAAATTATTCAATAGTTCCCTCATGTAATTCTCTTAATAATATAATATAAAATTTTATCTTTTCATGACTTCTACCGCTATGAAGAATATCAACTCACAAAGCATAAGAATCTCAAATTTTCTAATTTAATTATGTAGAAATATTTTTTCATTTACTTTCCTGGTCACATGAATGGTTGATGTTATCAATTTATACAATGACTATATATATTCAAGATTCACATGTATTTATCTACATGGTGATGCAATCTTGTCCTTTTGTTAACCTATCCTATGTAAAACTGTTATCTCACCTTAAATATAAGGATCAAAGAGGGTACATTAATCCATACAATTACTTATTTAATTTCAACACCCTTGGGCCATTATTATCAAGAATAAAATTTGGTTACTCACTATAAAACAATTCATAATTCTCTCTATTCAAGATTTCAACTTTAATTTTCCAATGATTTATTTTTTGGATCCTATATTCTCTCACAATTACGATAAAATTATTATGAAGAACAATATGCATGTGAAACAAATAAATTTCAGTGAATTTAATTTCTCATGTGGTTTAATCAATTATATTCTACTATGAATGGATTAAATAGTATTCATAATTAATTAATTAAATTATGAGCATTAATTTATTTAATTCAGTGAAATATTAAAATAAAAATAATTATCTGGATATGTTGAATATGGAAGATGTGTTTAATTGAATGAAATGTGTTAAGGATGACAATATAAAGGTATGAGATACATCATTTTAAGGTTGGATGATTACATGCAAGCCACATGATTAAATATTATTCATAAAACATATATTATCACTAGGGGAAGTTCCTACAACCTATTAATGTACTATGGTGTGGGAGGAATGGATTACATTAAGAAGTTAACATAATTTGCATCATTTCCAAGGGAAAGTAGAGCTTCATAGTTTTATATTATTTAAAAGTTTTTTATAAATAATGAAATAAGATATTTTAGAGTTACCATATAATTTCAATAAAAGTGTTTAATTATGTAAATTTTTATAAAATGGTCATAATTAATTACTCTTTTTATGAATTTATTTATTTAATTTTTACACTAGTATTAGGATGTTAATATTAAGATTTTTTAAAATTTATTTAGTTTATAAATTGTTTATAAATGATTGTAAAACGCATTTTTGGAATATTTTAATAGGTATGAACTATATAAAATACTTAATTATAATTACTTTATAATTATTTTATAAATAACAATGAAAAATTAATAAATAAAATGTTTTATATATTGAAACCAATAATTTTAAACACATTTTGACAAATTATAAATAATTTTATGCGATCATAAAATGAAGTGATTTTTTAGAAAAAATATGTGTAATTTATAAATATATTATAAATTATATAACTTAGGAAAAAAATATAAATTTATTCAAATTTAATATTATGAATTATAATAAATTAGTTAGTTTTAATTTTTAGAATTAAATGGAACATTATTTATGATATTATTTAGACCACATAATTTTTTAAGCTGTATTTTCTCATGGATTAAATACTACATCAATATTGGATATTTCAATTATGTAAATAGTTTACCCAATATAAATAGGATTATAAAATGACCACTGTTCATAAAAATTTCATATATTTAATGTGAAATTTCATAAAATGAATGATATAATGCTTTTCATATAGAAATATATAAAGTGTTTATATCCAATTTTTTATAATATGTATATAAATACAATTTTTATATTAAAAATATATATTTGGAATATATATGAAAAAGTGAATATTTATAAAATTTTATTATAAAATTATACATATTTGGTAAAATAAAATTTATTTTACAAGCCTGTGTTGAATATTAAATTGTTCATAAATTTCTTCCGAAAAAATAAAACATTTATTTATTAATTTATAAAACTCAATTATGAATTGAATTAGATTATTTTTAAATAGTTTTTAAATGATGAAAAAATGAATTTTATAATTAATTTACTATAAAATGTTTTTGGTTAATTGATTAAATATTTTTGATATATTTATTATAAATTTTTATTAAATATAATATGGTAAATATTTTAAAAATCTATAGGTTTTATAAAATTATTCAAATTAATAATAAAAAATAATTATACCATATAAAAAAGTTATATGGATTCTTTGTAATCATTAAATAAGTATTTTATTTATAAATTAGAATGATCATTTGTTAAGGGTTTATAAATTTTGAAAATATGAATTAAATATTAAGGATTTTATTTAAATTATTATTAGTTAATAATTAATTAACATGATTTGTTCAAATTTAAAGGAAGGCCATTTTTAATGGCATTCTTTTTAACACATCAAAAACATTTTGGTGAATAATTTGATCAATGGTTTAAATATTTTATATTATATTTTATTTTTATTAGAAAAATTAGTTATACAAAATAAATTTAAATTTAAAATATATAATTCATAAAATAATATATATTTAAATAGAATTGTGCATCAAACCATCTCGGGTCGACCAAAAATGTCACCTTAACCACTCCTCAACAAGGCTATGTGCACAATCCTAATATCAACAGGTAGATGACAAGAACCGTGGAATCAAATATTACTATTTGGGAGCTATTTCAAATTGAAAATCTAACATGGCCCATACATGAATTTGATTACACAAAAAAAATAAGTATCATCAAATTCATATAAATATATGCCGGTTGAAAAGCATTAAAGACTTAAAGATGATATGATAACATCATCCCATCACTCCTCATACACCTTGCATCCACTATACTAAAACATCCATGGGCATCTAAAAAAAAGGGCCAACAAATTTTTCAATTTCCATTCACTTACATGTGTCTTAAAATCATGGTTTGCATACACCGAAGGGAATAAGCATGGTAGGAGTCAGAAAGCTTATTAGGATACCACCAATTATATATTTAAGTCCCTTAACCATGGATACCATTATGTCTAGTTTAAAAACATATTTTTAATACCAATATCATTTTTTAAAATATCTATCACTTGAAACAACTCTTTAAAAATTCAATTCAGTTTTCTAATAGAACCAATTTTCAATACATGATAAACATTGATCAAATAAAGAAATAATGCCACATAGTTTAAACATGTTAAACACACCCAAACATGGAATAAACATGGACACAAAAATAAAAATGATTTTATAACTAAATAATTCAAATGGAATAATCATAAGATATCCTAAAAAATCACCATAATCATGCATAAAATATATAAAAAACAATTGATAATGGGTATTAAAAACCATGGTCTCTAACCAAGAGGGTATACTATGACATAGGAAAATTTTCACTTTTATAGTCATATAACAATGGTATAGAATCCTTGGAAACTCTCTTTTTCTTATGTGGGTCAAATAAAACATTATGTGTGCACTCAGAATATATGGACATGTTTAGGAATCTCCCTCAGACTAGTCCTTAAAGTCTCACATTTTCCCTTGGATGACACTCCTAATTGAGTTCAAGGCCTAGGTTAGTTCTTTTATCTCACCCATGGATACACACAAATCCTAGGTCTCCCATGTGCAACACAATTAGAAACTTACAAGGATAAACATGTTATAGAAAACCTTTACCCCACTGATTGAATAGAAAAAAAACCTTAACATTGTTATTGGGTCCTCGCCTTATAGAAACATCCTTTTTCCCTAAAGTAATGATGTCACCTACCTAGGGTCCACCCATATTCCCTAATTGATCATTAGGCTAATGTCTATACCCATAGGACAAGAAATGTTATTTTCAGTGTGCTTTGTACCCACTTACACATATCCTTGGAAACATTCCATAATTTTACCCATACTTATCACTACTATACCATAACTACTCTTATCTACTATGTTCTAATGAGGATGGATCTATAAAATAAAGAAAAACCGTATTAATATAAGTCACATCATTTAACATTATAAAACATTAACTATAAATATTTGGAAATTCCTTGTAATTTTTTTTGTTAAATGGAAATTTTACAAGTCTATAAAAATTGATGGCGTGTGATTCTGAGGCGCAGAGTTCCCATAATGAATTTCAGCACTTTTTTTAGTTAAATTCAGTATATGTACAAGCGGGTTTTTGTAACTATTGATCTGGTGCTCGGAATTGAAATCAGAAGGAACAGTTGAACTCACAGCACTGGTATTCGTTTAAGGGGACCTTCTCCATGACCATAGTTGGTCTATTGTGAAAGATAAAATTTGGGTTTTTCATGGAAATAGAAATAAATGAAAATAATTTTTTTTATTTTACTTTTTTTTGAAACCTCCCTTGTGATGGTTATAATGATGGGGACCACCTGAACTAAAACCTCCCACATGGGTTATGGTGGTGGGGACCACCCGGGCCTAAAACCCCGCAATTTTGAATTCCGAATGTTTGGGCCACCCGAACCCTCATAACGGGAGAAGCTCTTAAACTCCCTATTTAATGTAGATAAGTCTCTATAACTTCAACCACATTAATTATTCCAACACCTCTTGATTAATTGTTCCAATTTAAATTAAATTAATAAAACCTAATTTATTTTATATTATCTATTCTTTTGTTGGGAGATGTGTTGGAAAAGAACATGGAGAAAGTTTTACCCTCTCCAACGAAGAACACCTCCGAATGAAGAACGACCATTGGAGATTGAATGAGAAAACTGACCCTGAGCCTGATCTGAAGAACCTTATGGAGGCAACCATCATAGGACGTCTTCGACGACAATGAACCAATGATCATGGAAATGCCAATGTCACTTACTTCACACCTTCAAACGTCAACGATCAATTAAGGTAGGGGTTTTGTTGTGTAAGATTATATATTCACATGTTCTTTCCTTATAAAACAAATAACAAGGATCAACTCTCTAACTGGTTGATCTGTGGATGTTTTATTTTGTGTGCTTGTGAATAATATTTGCGGGAGGTTGTAGGGAGGTTGTTTGAATTTCTTCCCCTTACCCGTTATTGATAATTCATCATAAAAATCAGTAAGAGTTTATAGCCTCTTTCTGCAGCTCTAACATAGAGAGTGGAGAAAAACCAACATGTCCTGACCTCTACGCAAATCATGTGTTTAATTGTTGTGTTCATCGCGATGGATGAGGACGGCAATCCAACTTCGGTAGGGCACAAGAATAGAGACTGACACCACCACCGTCCATGATGAAGGAGATAGTGAAACGACGCCGCCGCATAGCTGCTACTGCCCGGGGCCACCCCCACCCTGTGGCCCTGAACCGCTGTCGTCCTTCATCTTCCTAGTCCATCGCCCACCCATGGCCCCCGCCGACCCACGACCCCACACCTCCCACGAACTCCACCGTCCGAGGCCCCACGCCACTCGCGGCCTCCGCCGTCTGCGGCCCAGTGCCACCCACGGCCTCCGATGTCTGTGGCCATCACTGCCCCATGGCTGCTTCCTCTAGTGACCCCTGCCACTGGAGGCTGATGCTTCCTCACAGCCTCCTCCATTGGAGGCCTTCTCCACCCTATGGCCTCCACCGCCCCACGGCCCAATGCCGCCTGCAGCTTCACAGCCTCTGCGACACTCGCGCCCCCTCGTGGCCTCGCACCACACTCGCGACCCCCGCGACCCCACGACCTCCATGTTTTCTGCGGCCCCATGCTACTCCATGGCCTCTGAGCCACCGAGCGTGGGCCATGCCATTTTTTCCTTGCCGGACCAAACCCACAATGTCGGGCGACCTGAATCGGGTCGGGTCGGCTCTGGCCGGGTCTGGCTGGGTCGGCCGACCAGGTCGGACCAGTCCCGGACCTACTTCAAACTTCTCACATTATCATCCACAACATTAGAACCTAGCGTCCGATTGAAGAACCTCCAGCAGTTCTTGAAACCTTGGAGTGAGATGGCCCCTTTGGTATATCCCACTAGAGATTTGGGAAATGTTGGATTAAAGTCGGGTTGGATCGAGCCTGAATCTTACCATCCCTCAAGACTAAAAGGCTAATACCACATAGACCGGGCGACTGATTGATGTACTGTTTTGTTGTGTTGAGACCCTTACGATGTGGCGGTACTTTGGGATACTTCATTATGAGACATCATGGCAGTTGGAGTATCGACCAGTGGCTTGGGGAGCGGACCCACCTAGAGACAAGATAGTGTAGTGAGGGAACTCAGTAGATGGATGTGATGTGAAGAATGAATAGTGTTCCTGTGTGTGTTAGTAGTGAGCGATCCAGTGAGGGTCAGAACCTAGCGATCCTTTGTGGGTCAGAACTAATCAATCCAATGTGGATCAGCACCTAGCGATCCTATGTGGGTAAACATTGAGAAATCATATGTCGGTCAGCACCGAGAAAACCTGTGTGGGTCATCACCGAGCGATCCTGTGTGGGTCAGCACCGAGCGATCCTATGTGGGTCAGCAGCAGAGCCTATTAACAGAGTAAAATGACTCATTAGTTACATCTAATCATCTATACTATTGTCCATAAACAATACCTAGTGTGATGTGAGTTCATACCTGTGTGGTACTTTTCCTTCATGGAAATACCTTGGTGGTATTATTTTGTGTGGTGTACCTGTGTGGTACTTAAATTATTGGTAATACCTTGGTGGTATTCTTCTGTGTGGCATACCTGTGTGGTACATAGCCTCATGGTATTCTATCCTTTATGGAACAGTTGAATTTTGGGATTTGAGTTGGACTATGTGTTTTCCTTATGATTGATATCGGTATACTTGATAACATTAGTATATGTGTGGTCATATACCTAAGTAGGGTTTTCATTTGATTTCATACTTTTTGGTTTATCCTTTTCGGATTTTGTGAGACCTTGAGGGTCTCGGGGTCCTTATTGAGTATCTTCATACTCACCCCTGCATAGGCTATGCCCACACCTTGTTGTGTTTGGTGTAGATGACATACAACACTGATTGAGGTTGGGGGTTCCATGTCTGGACGGTTCCTGGAGGTGGACCCTAGGGTATATTGGTACGAAGAGGATATGGGAGGACATGGAGTGTTTAGGAGGTTATCTATACCTACCCTTCAAGTAAGAACCTTGGCGGATGACCAAGTATCTTTTATTCTCTTTCTTTAGTAGTATTGTATTTCAGTAGTACTTGTAATGTTACTTTTGGGCTTGTAATCTAGCCCCTCTTACTTTCAGTAGTATTTTTTCTATATAATTTTACTTGTGTTTTTAGCTCATGGTGTGCTTGGTTGCATGTGTTTTATAGGTTATAAAGGAAATGTCTTCCCAGTTTTAGGGAATACGGTTTTCGGTGCTAGTCGCTAGGCCCTTACCTATGGAAGGCGGGTTGGGGTAGTCACAACACAGGCCCCGAGGGACGGGTTGTGACAAATTGGTATCAAAGGATTCGGTTCTACTGTAGAACATAGAACTCTATTCTTTTAAAAGAAAATAGTGTTATGTGTAGTGAGTATGGTTATTAGTTTAAGGAATCCAATTTTGGTGTGGCGGCCAACGTATCCATAAACAAGGACCCTGTCTTCTGATTTTCAACTCAGTGAATAAAAACTTTGATTTAATGTGTGTTATAAAGCGTTTTATTTGTGATATCTTTCATTTACCTCACCAGGTATAACTTATTGACCATGGAGCACCTGTTTCTTTTCAGGATTCCCCCACGTAGATAGCCATCTAGGGTTCCAGATATTGTACACATAGATATCCCACTGAGCGGCAAGGCCTCAGTGTTGGGCCCTCTTCCAGTTGACCAAGGTGCACATGTTTCTCTTGGGTGCCTTGAACCATTACTAGACAATAATATTGGACATTAGGCAAGCCCGCCTAATGCCAACGAGAAAGAGTACAAGGGGGTCACAAACTAAGTGTATTCAAATATCTCTAGTAGAATAAAGATTATTCTCGTACGTGGTTTAATAATTATTCAAGGAAGCCTAAATTGTTTTAATGTTGTAGGAAGTATAAAAATAAAACAATTACACGTCGTGTATCAATAATTACACACCGTGTAGTTTTATTTTGAAAACAAGTACACGTCATGTATTATTAAATGTACACGTCGTGTAGTTTTCATTTTGGAATGGAAATGAATAAATTAAAACAAGATATACACGCCATGTACATTGAATGTACACGCCGTGTAGTTTTAAATGAAAAAGAAGTACACTACATGTATTTATTAATACACGCTGTGTAGTTTTTCCCGTCGGGATTTTGAGGATATAATACTGTTTTAAATGATATTTATTATAATCAGCATGGGAGCATGTCCAGTAATTAATAATTCGATATGGGGGTTTTAAATAAGAGTCAATGAAATAAATAAAATGTGTAATGAATTTATTTATTGTCATAACTCTACAACCTCAAGCCTAATTATAAATATACTCACAACCCAAACTCTTTTCCAACACACAAGAGAATCGTTGTGCACAACAATTATGGAGAATTATTTCAAGGAAGAAAGAACATCTTCCTCCAAGAACGCTCTTAAGTCCAAGAGAGATCCTCTTCCATCAGATCGACACGATCTAAGGCAGACAATGAATGAAAAGGTTTCTCTACTCTAGCACCCAGAGACTCTTTTGGCAACGTCCCGAGATATGAGGTACATGTATGGAACACCGCTAGAGGAAGTCTACACTTGGCTTCTACAACGCAATGACGAATCACATCGGAACGTGATGAAGAACATCAACGAAGAAAGAACACCCAAAAGGTATTTATTTTCAATTGATTAAATTATTTATAATCAATATGTAACGATCCTAATTTGTGGATTCGGGACATTCCTTTTCTTTTTCCATTTCTGCGATTCGATCTGTGGAGACTGGCGTTTATCATCATATTGATCCCGGATTGATCATTGTTAATGACACAAATCCAAGAGGGAACATCCACCAACGTGCTTCTGCTGCGCCCAGAACCATCAATTGGTATCAGAGGGAGGTTAAAACATTGATTATAGTTGTTTAATTTTCAATGATAATTTATGCATTTTTATTTGATTCAATTTGAAATATATTGTTCTATTAATCTGAATAAATGAGATCTATTCTTTCTCCTTCGTTTCTAGCTTCATTTCACAGAAACGACCTTTTAATTTTAATTTTTGATTGAAATAAAAAAGAGGAACTCATCCGGAGGAGCCTCTCTTTTTTTCTGTATAACACGGGATTACATGGTGTGTAATTAAAAATACACACCATGTACTTAGGTTCAATGAACCGGCACTGGTCCGCCAAACCACGCCATGTGAATTGAATATGCCCAAGTATTAATCATGATGTGTTGACCAGAATTGAATGGCGTGTTGAACTAGTAAACACAGCGTGTATGTTGGAGAAAAACACCATGTAGTCTGTTCCGACCCAGGTGAAACCATGTACAAGGATATGCCGCGTACCGCGTAGATGGGATCGCCGGTCCGGTTACTACATAACAAGGAAGTACACGCCGTGTATGATTTATCTACACGTCGTGTACTCCAAAATTTCCAAAGTACAAAAAACACACCAAATCCCCCGGCATGTACTTTGGATAAAAAGTGAGTACATGCTGTGTAATTAAAAACTACATTCCGTGTACTTTCTAGAAATAGAATTTCACCAGGTTTCCTCCAATGTACAAAGACCCGTACAAGGAATATGGATGAGAGGAATCTCAAGGAAATTCAGAAAGGAATTTAAGATAAAAATTGATTAATTATAAGATCATAATTATTTGAATTCGAGTGTAACTTATCTTAAATGAATGAACGGTTAAAATAATTTGAATTATAAATATGCGTAAATGTCGTTGCATGCTATGGATGATAATGAGCAAGAAAAAAGACCCTTTGTATGTGTATGGTTTCATTTAAATTTATTTAATTTAAATTTGTTGTCCTGTGAGCCTTCTTCCAATAAAATGTAGGGCATGTGTGGCCATGGTTTAATTAATGTAAACCCATATAATGGTGGATCTCCCCAAGACAGAGGAGATGGTTAAAATCCAAAATCCGAGGCGAAACCAATGTAAGAAGATACAAAGGTGGACAGGTGGGAGTTGTAAAACACGAACCATCAGGTTGAAGGTGTTTTTCCTAGGTCAGGGTCAGCTTATCATAACTGCTAGATAATATAACCAATACAATCTCATGATCATGCCATATTATTTTATTTCGGTCTAAATTTCATGGTTTCTTTATTATATTTTTTTTGATCACATAGTTAATAAAATGAACAAGCATGCAAAGATGGAATAAAATAAAAACCGGACTATGCGTAATCATTATCAAAACATGGTTAATCACTTAAGCAAGGATCACTTAATATTAACAAGAATGTGATAATGAAAAACTATGCATAAAGAATAAAATCCCACAAATACCATATTAAGTCATTCTATGCCTTTTGCAACTTGATTAAGGGCAAGACTCAAAAAACTATGTGCTTGACCAACCCTTGTTGGGACACTTACTTTTATAAAGGAATCCCTTATGAAAGGTTTCATGTTGACTTAACGATATTACATCAAGAGGAGTAGCCCTTGTTAGACATGATGTAATATTAGAGGCAAGAGTTTATGAAATCCAAGTCAGGATTTCAGGATTGGGGAGTCCACTCAATAGATCAAGGAATTGTAATCTCACAGTTGGGAAAGACCTGCCTACATAAACACCTTCAAATAGCTTGACCAACCCTTGTTGGGGTTATGCGAAAGGGAATATGGATCCTTTCCACTAGAATGTCAAAGCAACTGGACATTCTGAGTTCAATGGTGAGGGACATTGGGACTTGATAACATAATGGGAGAATTAATTAATTAATTAATTATTTCCCATAAAATGTAATCAAGAATGTACTAATAAATCTGCTTTTTAAATTGTTAAATCAAGATGAGAAACTCGTCAACCAAATTTTCACTGCGATCAATACTGGACAAAGACAATATCCTCACCAGTAGTAACTTTTAGGAATGGTTTAGGCTCCTTCAGGTCGTCCTACGCCATTAATGAAAGTATTACGTGCTACATTCCTCACTTCCTGATCCTTCGACCCAAGGGGAAGTGATGAAAATTTACTATTCTATGATCAAAATTTTAGCGATGCACTCGACGTTCAATGTTTGATGCTATCATAAATGTCAAGTGAGCTCATGAAGTCTCATGAGGACATGGATTCCAATATCATGCTCGAGCACTTCTGTGGTCTATACCAGGAGAGAGCAAGACAGGAAAGGTTTGAGTTATCCAAGGCTCTATTCCAAAGCATGCTTGGAGAGGGTGCCTCAGCTGGGCCTCATGTAGTTAAGATCATTGGATGCATTGATAGTTAGTAGGTTATAGGGTTTAAACTCCCTGAAGAACTGGGTAATGATCTCATTATCGCATCACATCCCCAGATCTTCTCAAACATTGTTGTCAACTTCAACATGAACAACATTGAGAAGTCTCTGTCTGTTCTTCATATCCTTATTCACCAAGTGGACAACGACATGAAGCGTGAAAATCATTCTATCCTCATGGTGAATAAAAGGAAAGATACGGATATGAGATTTAAGCCCAAATCTTTTTCATGGCCTTACAATAAAAGGAATATCAAAGGAGAGGCAAGAGAACATGATGTTGTTTGTTTCGCATGGGGAAAGAAGGGCCACTGGAAGAAAAACTGCACCCATCCAAGGATGCAAGGGGAAGCTTCATGTGTGTTTTTTTATCGAATGAAATCTATCATTTTCTACTAATTGGTTATTAGGTACTACTTGTGGTTCTCACATCTATATCCAAATACAGGAACCAAGTAGATTCAAGAAGATTGATCTTGGGGAAGTAGATGTATGAGAAGCCAATGGAACCAGACTTGCTGCTGTAGGTGTCAGAGACTACCACCTCACATTGCCTGATGGAATGATCTTGGTGTTAAATGGTTGTTTTTATGTACCTTCTGTCACTAAAAACATTATTTCAGTATCCAGATCAAATACATATGGATTCATATTCAATTTTGGAAATGAATGTTGCTACTTTTATAAAGATATCTTTTTTTGGTGGGGAACATTTATATAAGGTCCTTTATGTTTTATACTACACAAAACAAGTAATAGAAATCAATGAAAAAGTAAATTCACCTGACTCATACCACACCCAACTTTGGCATCACCAGCTAGGTCATGTCAATGAGAAACGTTTGACAAAGTTACATCAAGATGGGTATTTATATTCTTTCGAACTAAAACCACTTGGTGTATGTCATGCATATCTACAATGCAAAATGACCAAAGCCCCATTTAGTGGAAAAGGTGAAAGATCTAAAGAGCTTCTAGAATTAGTTCACACATAAGTGTGTGGACCCTTTTCAGTTGAAGCAAGGGGTGGGTTCTCGTGCATCATAACTTTTACTGATGATTTTACTAGATATGGATATATCTATTTAATGAGGTATAATTCAGATTCTTTTGATTGGTTCAAAGAATACAAGAATGAAGTTGAGAACCAGCTTGGTAAGAAGATTAAGAAACTCCGCTTAGATAGAGGAGGATTATATCTTATTTAGTACTTTATTTATTTCTTATAGGAGTTTGGTATTCAATTTCAACTCAATCATCCTTACACACCTCATTGGAATGGTTTACGTGAAAGAAGTATGACACCCTGTTGGACATGGTGATATCAATGATGAGTCATGCGAGTCTTCCATTATCCTTTTGGGGATATGCATTACAAATAGAATCACACATACTAAACGAAGTACCATCTAAATCGATAAATGGTATTCCATTTGAGTTATGGAGTGAATGCAAAGACATGTTATCGAATTTACATGTGTGGGGTAGCGAAGCATTTGTTAAGGCCTCTTCAGTTAACAAACTTGCACCCTGAGGCACAAAGTGTATCTTTATAGGATATCCCAAGGAAACAAGGGGATATTACCTATACAACCCCTTAGAAAAAAAGGTTACAATGGAAAGAGATGCCATATTACTTGAGAGGGATCACATCTCCAAAAAAGATAGTGGGAGCGAGACAGACTTCGATGAAGTTGAGGCTAATGATACACATGAGTTGGTATAAGAACAAATTCCACAAAGCCCAATGGAAGAACAATCTGTTCCAATGACACAAGAACTACATAGGAGCACGAGAGAGGTGAGAGAACTAGAACGATATGGTTTTACTATCACCGAGGATGGTGACTCATTATTGGTTGACAATGATGATCCTCTTACCTTCAAAAAAGCAATTGAAAGCACATATGTTGCCACCTGGAATTAAACCATGAATTCTAAAATGGATTACATGTACCAAAAACAAGTTTGGATTTTGGTAGATCCTCTAGTTGATGTAATGACTATTGGTAATAAATGGGTATTCATAAAGAAACTAGACATCGAGGGTCAAGTCAGCACATATAAGGCATGACTGGTTGCAAAACGTTTTAGACAGTGTCAACAAATTGACTATGGTGAAACCTTTTCACCGGTTGCAATGCTGAAATCCATCAGAATCCTATTATCCATTGTCACATACCATGACTATGAAATTTGGAAAATGGATGTCAAAACAACTTTCCTTAATGGGAACCTCCGGGAAGATGTCTAGAAGACACAACCTGCAGGGTTTGTGACTCCAAAGGATTCCAACAAGGTATGAAAGTTGCAGAAATCCATTTATGGATTAAATCAAGCATTAAGGTCATGGAACATTCGTTTTGATGAAGCTGTAACAGAATTTGGATTTGTTAAGAATGAACGTGAGCCTTGTGTCTACAAGAGGTTTAGTGGAAGTGCAGTCATTTTCCTAATAGTATATGTTGG
Source organism: Viscum album (assembly GCA_963277665.1). NCBI lineage: Eukaryota > Viridiplantae > Streptophyta > Magnoliopsida > Santalales > Viscaceae > Viscum > Viscum album. Next base: position 274,683,452 of record OY728122.1, read on the forward strand.
TGATATATTACTAATTGGAAACGAAGTACCTGTCTTACAGTCAGTTAAGGCATTGTTGCATAAATCATCTCTATGAAAGACTTGAGGGAGGCATCATATATTATTGGGATCAAGATCCATCGTGATAGATCCAATATAATGTTGGGCCTGAGTCAAAGTACATACATTGACATGATACTAAAAAGATTCAGTATGGAATAGTACATGAGGGGATTGTTTCCAGTGTCACATGGAATTCATCATTCTAAGAAAATGTGTCATGAGACACATGAGGAAAGAAATAGAATGGAAAGGATCCCTTACGCATCTGCGATTGGGCCAGTCTTGTATGTTATACTATGTACGAGGCTAGATGTTGCTTATGCATTAAGTGTGGTAGGAAAATATCAAGCTGATCCAAGAGACCTCCATTGGATGGAAGTCAAGACTATCCTTAATTATCTGAGGCGTACTAAGGATATGTTCCTGGTTTATGGAGGAGATGAGGAACTAGTCATCAGAGGACATGTAGATTCTAGTTTCCAGACTGATCAAGATGACATGAATTTGCAGACTGGATACATCTTCAGTTTTAACAGAGGTATAGTGAGTTGGAAGAGCTCAAAGTAGAGTGTGGTGGAAGATTCTACAGCGGGGCCCAAGTATATCACATCTTCTGAGGAAGATAATGAAGTAGTATGGATGCTAAGCTTTGTCAAAGAGCTGGATGTAGTACCGAGAAGTAAAGATCCTATCACACTCTATTGTGATAATACTATAGCGGTGGCACTTGCAAAAGATCCAAGGTCACATCAGCGGACAAAGCACATACTTTAGAAGTATCATCTCTTGAGGGATTTTTATAAGAGAGGTGAAGATTCAGTGAGCAATATTTCCATAGAAGACAATGTGGCAGACCCCTTGACTAAAGGCTTGAATCAGCAAAAGCATGATCATCATGTGAGGTCTAGCGGACTAAATGTTGCAGGCTGTTGTCTCTAGTCCAAGTGGGAATTTTTAATGGTTGGTGTCATGAGAACCAACTATTTTGTGCTTTGATTACAAGAATGTTAACTTATTATATATTAGTCCATGTTTTTCATGGATATAATATAATAAGGTCCTGGAATATTTGTTGCATTGATAAGGTCATGGAAGATCACCGCTATGATGAGAACCTGGAAATTCTATAACAATATTCTTAAATAAAGTTCTACGTTTGGACAACATACTATGATAGGACATATAGTATACAGACCATCATGTGAGAGTACTCGTAAGAAGACGAGACTCTCTCTTAGGGAGTTCTCACTTGGTAATCTCCAAGATGTGAGATTATGAGAATAGACCCGCCAGTAGCAATTCCACAAGCCTTGGTGTGATCAGACATTTCAATATACGAGCGTGTGTAATGATCCTTGGACTGGAAGATTATCATTAACTCATGTCATGACTCGCGCACTTATATTTACTCACGAAACCCATCATGCAGACAGTAGGTGGGAAGTAGGGTACGTTGGGTGTGTCATGAGTGACATGTTGTTAATAGATAAGTCGAGGAAGGATTTGTCCCTTACATTTATGGATGTTGATATCACGGCCCTTTGATTGAAATAAAACTATCGCATGAAATTCCATGGCCATGTTGTAAATGACGAGTTTATTTTAGATAGTCAAAGAATGATGGATCAAGCATATAGCTTTATGAAACGGACATGAAACCTTCTTGATGAGATATTAAGACAAAGGGATTAAATTAAACTATAAGCGTTCGTATGTGGTGATCCGTCAATGCGGCATCAACTTCTTTCTCTTGGGTGCCTTGACCCGTTACTAGACAGCAATCTTGGACTTTAGGCAAGCCCGCCTAATGCCAACAAGAAAGAGGACTAGAGGGTCACACACTAAGTGTATTAAAGTATCTCAAATATAATAATGATTATTCCCATACGTGGTTTAATAATTATTCAAGGAAGAATAAATTGTTTTAATGTTGTTGGATGAATAAAAATAAACCAAGTACATGCCATGTATCAATACATACACACCGTGTAGTTTTTATTTTGGAATGGAAATTAATAAATGAAAACAATATATACACGCCAAGTAGTTTTCAATGAAAAACAAGTACACACTGTGTATTTATTAATACACGCCATGTAGTTTTTCCCATCGTGATTTTGAGGCTATAATATTGTTTTAAATGATATTTATTATAATCAGCATGGGAGCATGTTAAGGAATTAATTATTTAACATGGGGGTTTAAAATAAGAGTCAATGAAATAAATAAAACTCGTAACACGTTTATTTATTGTCATAACTCTACAACATCAAGCCTGACTATAAATATCCTCACAACCCCAACTCATTTCCAACACACAAGAGAATCATTGTGCACAACAATTCTGGAGAATTCCTTCAAGGCCGAAAGAACCTCTTCCTCAAAAATGCTCTCATGACTGAGAGAGATCTTCTTCCATCAGATCAAGATGATCAAAGGCGGAAAATGCAAGCAAAGGTCTCTCCATGCTAGCACCCAGAGACTCCTTTGGTGATGTCCCAAGATACGAGGTACACGTGTGGATCGCCGCAAAAGTTGGTCTACACATGGCTTCTGCGACTTAATGACGAATCACATCAAAACATGATCTAGAACATCAATGAAGAAAGAACACCACAAATGTATTTCTTTTCAATTGATTAAATTAATTATATTCAACATGTAACGATCCTAATTTGTGGTTCCAGGAATTTCCTTTTCTTTGTCCATTTCTGTGATTCGATCCGTGGAGACTGGCATTTATCGTCGCATTGATCTCAGATTGATCATTGTTAATTACAAAAATCCAAGTGGGCACATCCACCCACGCGCTTCCGCTGTGCCCGAAACCTTAATATAGTTCTCGAAAGTTGAGACAACATGAGTTGAACTACACTACCCATGGCCTGGAGTTTGAAGTAGTGGTATTCACCTTAAATATGTGTCAACACTATTTGATGGGAGAACATTTTATAGTCTACTTGGATCACAAGTGTCTCAGGTATATCTTCTCTAAGAAGGACCTGAACCTGAGACTTTGATGTTCTATAGAGTTCCTATAGGAAAATGACTTTGAGAAATTATATACTTCTGGGAAGGGGACCATAGTATAAGATGCACTCAGTCAAAGATCTGGTATACATCTTCTAGGTGAGGTGATATAGAAGCAGGCTACTTTGCAGATATCCTTTGTTGATCGAGATGGAGAAGATTTTCATCAGTCTCTTACAGTCACTTCTCCATTTCATCAGCGAGTCAGGGTGGTGCAGCATGGGGACACTGACTGCGAGACACGAGGTGCTCAGATATCGATAGGACAAGAACCTGATGGATTTTATGAAGGAGGGGAGCACGTAATCCACATCAGAGGACATACCATTTTTCCGGTTTTACTTCCGGAAGATGTTTTTGGGAGTTCCATACTTCCCCTATAGAGGTGAATATAGCAGTGGAGAAAATGTACCAGGATCTCTGACGACAACACTGGTGGCCAAGAATGAAGAAATAAATTATAGAATTTGTCTACTGCTGCCTCACTTTTCAGCAAGTGAAGGCAGAGAATCAGGTACAAGCAGGCTTGGTTCAGCCTTTGGAGGTCCCAAAGTGGAAGTGGGATGGGATATCCATGGACTTCATGACATGACTTCCACATAAATCTAGGGGACATGACTCGACTTGTGTGATCATCGACTATCTCACCAAGTCGTCCCACTTCCTACCAATCAGAGAGCAGGGTTCAGTAGAAATCTTGGGATGCCTCTATGTGTAGGAGATTGTGGGGCTACATGGAGTACCCTCGACGGTTGTCTTCGATTGTGATGCATATTTTACTTCTAGCTATGGTAGGGGTTGTCAGAGGCTTTTAGGATGCAGCTTCATTTGAGCACCGCCTTCCAACCACAAACGGATGGCCAGACTGAGAAGACCCTTTAGACCCTCAATGTCATGATGTGTGCTGGCATCCTCGTCTTCCGTTATATCTGGGAGGATCACTTGCCTTTGGTGTATTTTTCATACAAAAATAGTTATCACTCAACCATTGGGATGACACCTTTTGAGGCATTGTAAGGGAGACCTTGCAAATCATCTTTGTTCTAGACTAACATAGGGAAGTCATCACTCATGGGACAAGAGATGGTTCGGGCTACCATAGAGAAGGTGTAGATCATCTAATAAAGGATGAAGACTGCATAGAGAAGGAAAAAGTCATCTTCGGGTAGGAGATGGAGTCCTCTGGAGTTCAAGGATAGCGACCACGTCATTCTATGGGTCTCACCTCAAAATGTTTTGTGGAGATTTTTCTGAGGCGACATGTTATCTTTGAGGTTCATCGGACCCTTCGAGGTCCTCAATAGATATGGAGAGGTGCCTTACTGCTTTGCTATAAACCTCAGTTTCACCAGGTGCATGGAGTCTTCCACGTACCCCACTGAGGAGATACTTGAATGACCCTTCCTACGTCATCGACCATGGAAAGTTTGATGTCGATGATGGGGTGACTTTTATGGAGGTTCCATTTGAGATTGAGGATTGACAGGATCACTTCATTCTTGGGTAGTCGATACCTTGGGTGCACATTCGTTGGCAGCACAAGAACCTCCATGAGAGCTCATGGGAGTGGGAGGCTCAGATTAGTGCTCAGTACCCCCACTTGTTTTCCATGTTTTGAGTTGTGGATTATGGATAAGTAAATAACTAAGGTGGGGAGAATGTAAAGACCTATAAATTCCTTGTAATTAATTTAAATGGGAACTTTACAAGACTACGGAAATTGATGGTGCGTGATTCCAAAGCCCAGAGTTCCTGGAATGAATTTCTGAACATTTTTTCAGGTGCGTTGAGTAAACGTAAGAGTAGGTTTTTGTAACTTTTGAACTGGTCCTTAAAATTGAAAAAGGAGGCCACTGTTGAACTCGCAACACTGTTATTCACTTAAGGGGTCCTTCACCTCGACCGCAGTTGGTCGAGGGAAAAGATAGAATTTGGTTTTTTCATTGAAATAGAAATTAAATAAAACTATATTTTTCTTTTTGGTGAAACCTCCCAAGTGATGGTTATAAATATGGGGACCACCTAAACTAAAACCTCCCACATGGGTTATGGTGTTGGGGACCACCTGAGACTAAAACCCGCCAATTTCGAATTTCTAAAGGTGGGTCCACCTGATCCCTCATAATGGGAGAAGTTCTTAAACTCCCTCTCTAATGTGTAGAAGTCTCTTGAACTTCCTCCACATTAATTATGCCAACACATCTTGATTAATGGAGCTAATTCAAATTAAATTAATAAAACCTAATTTAATTTATATTTTCTATTCGTCTTTTGGGAGAAGTGTCGGTATTGTACTTGGAGAAACTTTTACCCTCTCCAACAAAGAACACCTCCCAATGAAGAATGACCACTAGATATTGGAGAATGAGGAAACTGAACCTGAGCCGGATCAGAAGCACCTTGTTGAGGAAACCAACGTAGGACATCATTAACGAAAACAAACAGATGATCTTGGAAATTTCGACGTCACCGACATCACCCCTTCCTACGTCAATGAGCAATCAAGGTAGGGTATTAGTTATGTAAGATTATATACTCCAATGTTCATCCCTTCTAAAACAAAGAACACGCATCTACTCTCTATTTAGTTGATCCACATATGTTTTCTTTTGTGGGTTTGGGAATAAAATTTGTGGTAAGATGTAGGAGGTTGTTTGAATTTCTTCCACTTACCTGTTCATGATAATTCATCTTAAAAATCTGGAAGAGTTTATACCTTCTTTCTACCGCTATAACTCGGAGAGTGCGGGCCAAGAAAACATGGCCCAAACTCCACAAAAATCGCATGTTTAATTGTTGTGTTCTTCGTGATGGAGGAGGAAAACAATCCAACTTTGGTAGGGCACGATAACAGCAGTAGACACTACTGCTGGCCAAGACGAAGGCGAGGTCGCAACGGTGCCACCCCGCGGCCTTCGCCACCCGTGGCCTTTGATGTCCGCAACAACCGCCACCCAGCATGGCCGGGCCAGGCCACACGGGCTGGGCCGGACCCAACGGGCCGGGTCGGGCTAGGCCGATTCAACCAGGTCAGACCAAGTCTGGGCCCACATTGATCTTTTCACTCTATCGGCAATAACATTGGCACCTGGTGTCCAATTGACAAACTACTAGTGGTGCTAGAAACCATGAAGCGTGATGTTCCCTTTTTTTATACCCCACTGGTGATTTGGATAAATTTGGAGTACAATTGGGTTAGATCAAGCACGAATCTAACTGGGCCGTCAGGACTAAAAGACTTATAACTCATAGACTATGTGACCGATTGGCGCACCATCTATTGCGTTGAGACTCCTATGACGTGGAGGTCCTTTGGGATACATCTTCCTGAGACATCATAGCAGTTGGAGTATCGACTAGTGGATTCTGGAGCACACCGTCTTGGAGACATGCTAGTGTAGTGCGGGAACCCAGTAGCTAGCTGTTACATTAAGAAATTATAGCGATCCTATGTGGGTTAGTACCGAGTGATCCTGTGAGGGTCATTACCTAGAGATCCTGTGTGGGTCAGCACTGAGCGATCATGTGTGGGTCAGTAGCTAGAGATCCTGTGTGGGTCAGCACCGATCAATCCTGTGTGGGTTAGCCCTGAGCGATCTTTTGTGGGTTAGCACCGAGTGATCCTATGTGGTTTAGCATCAGAGCCTCTTAATAGAGTAAGATTATTCAATAGTTACATCTAATCATCTCTACTCCTATACCTATGAAATACCTGGTATGAGATAAGTTCTTACCTATGTGGTACTTTTCTATCTTGGTAATACCTTGGTGGTATTCTTCTATGTGGAGTACCTGTGTGGTACTTACCTTCAGGGTAATACCTTGGTTATATCCATCTATGTGGTGTACTTGTGTGGTATATACCTTCGTTGTGTTCTTTCCATTGTGGTACAGTTGAGCTTTTGGCTTTGAGTTGGACTCTGTGTTTTCCTGACGATTGGGATGGGTATAAATGATTTCTTATGTATATGTATGGTCATATATCTATGTAGGGTTGTTAGTTGATTTTATAAATTTTGGTTTATCGTTTTTGGATATTGTGATACCTTTAGGGTCCCGGGATCCCTACTGATTATCGTTATACTCACCCCTGCAAGGGATATGACTGCAACTTGTATTGTTTGGTGTAGACGATGAATAGTTCTGATCAGGGATGAGGGTAAGAGGTCTGGACGGTGCCCAGATGTGAACCATATGGCGTGTTGGTACGTAGAGAAGACGGGCAGACGTGGAGTGCTGAGGAGGCGACATGTACCTACCCTTTAGGTAGGAACCTCAGAGTACAACCCAGTAGTTGTCTTTCTGTTTGTTCATTTGTAATGTATTTAAATTGTACTTGTACCTTTAGTGTTGGGATTGAATTCCGACCCCTCTTACATTCAACACACTTTTTATATAGATTTTTACAATTGTTCGTATCTTGTTGTGTGCTTGGTTGCGTGTGATTACATGTTATAAAGGCAATGACTTCTTGGTTTTAGGGAATATGCCTTTCGGTGCTAGTCGTCAGCCCCTTGCCTATGGAAGGCAGGATTGGGGTAGTCACGGAATGGGCCCCGGGGGATGGGTCTTAACATTAACATTATACGGTGTTCAATTCACCCTCCCCATTTATAAAAATTAATTCTTATTGGAGACCATACATCTCAAAAAAGGTAGTGCCACAACACTTCTAGTTGGGTTCATCCTTCTATACCAATGTAAGAACTGGGAATTGCCGACAGAACATACACCCCTCCATAACATTGTTGTATGGTCCTGACCTACCAGGAACATCCAGTTTCGGAGTAGACACATGGTCCCCTACCAAGGTCTAACCCACATGCTCAAACAGATCACAATACAAATAAATAGTGACAACATAACAAATAATTAGATTAATCACATGTAAAAATAACTTTCATACATTTCATGAAAATATATGGCACCTAATTTTTAAAACATATTTAGAATAAATAAATAGATGAATAAATAAAATAACTATATAGTACCATCATAAACCGATTTAATTTTTGAAAAAATAGATCTAATATTTGATGATATTAATGGTGTGTGTTTTACCTGAGATGATGCATAATATTTATCAACACCCTATGATGATTAAGATCTAATTTCTATAGAGTTTTCAAAATTACACATAATTATTCCATGGTCTTGTCACCTGTAAGATAACTTTATTTATTCATGTTACGTGTTTCTTATTGATCATTCGTCTTCTTCTAAAATTATTCTATTATTCTCTCATTCCCAACCACATTTTATTCACTAAGCCTGATATCCTCTATGAGATCATTTTCACTAATTCACAACTTGTTTTTATCTTTATTGACCATTTTCCATTATTCTAAATATATTTTAATTCATTATTATGTTGATCATTTTCTTCAAGACATATTTAATATTCAGTTTTAAATATGTGAACCATATAAGTCACATCTCTTCATTCCTCTTATTTAGCTTTTATACTATCTTCCTTTCATCTGAAAACATTTTATATAATTATCATATTACCTAGAATGGTCATTTTTATATCCACTAAATTTGGGAAAAAAATTAATCCTCACTCAAAATACACTATTTTATTATTCTATATTTTTACCCTTTCTTCTGACCTCTTGAATTCATTAAAAGAAATTCCTTCTAACATCATCTGAGGATTATTTTCATATCAATCATCATATAACTCGATATATTTTTTCTCCAAAAAAAAATTATTGAAATAATTATAATATCCCAACAAATAAATCATTTAATTATGATATTACCTTTATATATTTTTACCTTGATTTCCATGTTTTGATATAAAATACATAACTATCTTGTGGATTCCATAACATCTATAGTATTCTTAAGAATCAATAAAAGATCCACCTTCTTCTTATTTTTATTCAACTTTCTGATATCCTTTAATGAAATATCTGCTTTAATTTTCCATTGTAATACAACTTCTTTTACAATTTTATAATTTATAATCGTATTATGATGCTAGTCAAGAGTATGATCTTAACTATCTTCAATATTATAAAATTTGGGATCAAATATATCTAGAATGTTTCACTTTGATATTTTAAAAAATTTATAATCCTAAAATTTCAATTTAAATTATTTTATATGATTAAATATTTCATTCTTCCTATTGAAATAGTCATCAATAATTTCATCCTAAATCATTTTAAAAAATTCAAACTTAGATTTGAAAATATATAATATGGAATCATTAATTTTTTGTTTCCTTCTATAATATTCTCAATTATTGTCGACATTTATTATGTTTTCGTAAAAACCATCACTTTTGTGTAAAAATTGTTTAAAAAATATGATAAGATATCAATCATAACAATCTCATCTAATTCTAGGTTCCACTTTCCAGAAAACATCACAGCTTCATTTTTTTTCAATTAATGGATATACCATAGTAACACCATTACAAAAATTTGAACATTATGATAACATATTCAAGGAATTCAATTGTTTCACCCCAAAAAAATCATTCCATTAAAGTAGGGGATGTAACAGCCCGAGATTTTATGAAAAATTATCTTTTTAATTTTATTAATGTCTTGTGTTGTACGCTACACCAAAAGGAGATTTCACAACACACATCCTTGATTTTCCTTGCATTACACGCAATCGCGACCTTCCTCGATAGCGTGTGTAGTACGCAATAACGAGTTTCACTAAACAACAATATGCTATTAAAATATTATTAAAACTAGCCGTTATGAATAGTAATAACAACTTTTTGAAATTTTGTAATTTTATTTTTCAAAATGGAATTCATTTTTGGATTCGTAATATCGAAATTAGCTTAGGGTGAAACTTTGGTGATTTTCGGATAACTTTCATATTTTGATGAATAGTGAAAATTATTAAATTATAATTAAAAACAACTTTTTAAATCAAAATAATTAATAGTGATAAATTATTAATTTGAGTGGTTTTAAATTATATTTATAATATATTTTTACAATTTAATACAATTTTGGTCATTGGATGTAATTTCACATTTTAAACCAGACATTAACAATTGTCAATCTTTTGATAGATATTGTTTCTTAAAAACACGCTATTTGTTTTAACAGCGGGATTTAATTATAAAATTAATTAATGCAACTTCTATGTTATGAATTTGGTAAAATAGACTTCATTTTTGAATTCGGAATATGAAATATAGCTTAGGATGAAATTTTGGCATTTTTCTGAAAACTTTCAATTTTTGATGAATAGTGAAACCACTAAGTGGTAGGTTAAAAACTGAATTTTGCATAAAACTTAATTTTACCACTTCTGTGAATGGAATTTTGAAAATCCGACAGACACGGTTAATATCAAGGACTAAAATGTTGTTCAATGAGATGAAAATAATTTTTGGTGAATAGTAACTTTTTACTTTTTTTTTACCACGGTTAATAGTCAATAGGGTAACTAAGGGTAAATATGATATTACTATTACCCTAACACATGTCCTAATTCTATTGGATAAGTGTAATTCGACCAAAAACAACCTTATGAATATAATATGACCATTTAGGTCCACTTTGATTAGATTATGACATTTAATATTATTTTATTTAATGAATAGTTAAAATAGTTAAAATCAAAGTTTAATAACTAAAACATTTTTAATATGGGGTTATACATAAGATAAATCCGACTATAAATATTCATTAGAAAGATAAAAAGATTTCCTACATAATGATATTTTATTTATAATTTTTAGACCATAAATAAATTAATTTATTTATGACACAACGATGATGCAGTAATTACCCTTTTAAGGAAATATTAACATAATTGATGTTATAAATGCTCAAATGAATGTAATTTGAGACTTTTTATGAATTCTTCTAATTTTATAGGTTACTATGATATATTAGTGTTGATTTAATCAACATGGTTCGAACATATAATTCTGTTATGACTTTCACAAAAATCATATATCAAATAGTGTCAAAATTGAGACAAAATAGTTTTTAAATCAAATATTATATTATTAATTATTATGTTATTCCTAAAAATCTAACGTTTGGCCAAATGAATTAGATAAGGATATATATATTAATAATAAACAATTTGGGGTTCTTTTGGCATGTTATAGTAAGTGTATTAACCATATAGTGAAAGAAAAAAAAAGACACGGTAAAAGTTAAATTATTTAACTTAGAGTTAAATCTAATTGATAAGGTTAAAATAATAACCTAAACTTGTCTAAATCCCATTGGATGATAGGAGTTCGACCCATCCCCACTTTAGCTTCGAAATAAGACCCTTTGGAACCATTATAAACCGATTTTTTACTTTAATATAAAATAATATTTTGAGATATTCCTAAGGTGCCCCTCTCCTCCCTTATAAAAGGACACCTCCTCCCCCTTCTCCTCACACCAATTTGAGCACTCAAGCTCGGCAAAACCCTGCAAAAATCTCTTCTCCACTTCCCTAGAAACATCCTAGAGGTTCTGGTATTCCTCAAAGACCAATTTGAGTGCCCTAAGAGGAGGTCTCAAAGAGGCGCTTCAAAGAAGAGGTAATTATCGTCACCAATTCTTTCATCTTTATTTCTTCTTCCACTTCTTCTTCTTAGGTTGTTTCATTATGAAGTAATAACATCAGTATCACTCATATACGGATATGTTATTATAAGTATGAAACAACCCTATTTCACCATCTATCCATCCTACGGAAAAAGAAATCACCACCCGTGCGTACGTACGGAATACCGTCTCCACGCCGTGGTGTAATCTATTTTCCACCACCGCCTTACATGGATGGGTATAATGGTGTAAAGAATAACTATACATAGTTATTAAAACATCATATTGATTCTGATATATTGTATAATCAACTCCAATTCAATTCAATATTTATGGAAATGATATCATCGCTCGTGCGTACGTACGGACTACCGTCTCCACGACGCGATGAGATTCATTATCCATGTTAACCATTTAAGAATGATTAAGAAGTATATATAAGAAATAATAATGAAATATATGACATTATAAAGCTACTGGATTTATGTATATATGTATGTCATCTACTTACTTACATTCAAGACAATAAGGAAAGGAAAACAGCGTTCATGCGTACGTACGGACTACCGTCTCCATGAACGGTGTTTTTCATTTCATTTATCTATCTATTATATATATATATATACTGAATATATATTATATATAAATCATATTTTATATTCTGGAAGTAAGTAAATCATGATATAAGTAATAATAATGTCAAGAAGAACAAGTCAAAACACCTACGATAAATGAAATGATTTTACCCAAAACGCTTCTTTAACATGGAATTTACAAAAGAACGGGTAAGATAAAGTCATAAGTGAACCATATATGATATCATAACAATGAATATGATTCTGTAATAAGTCAATGACATTATTTAAATCATTATACAGGAGGTTCGGACACATACGAAGCAAATCGGACCTAAGGTAAGGGAAATATCACAATCTCAGTTTTATCTGAGATTGTTTTTACTTTGGTAATTACTAGGGTGTATTTTATCATCCACATCCATGTTCCCTAAATATTTAATATTATTTCCATCCTTCTACAATATTTTATATCCAATTTTACCCTTCGGTGAGTTTTTAGTAAAAGATATGAAAGGAATGTTTTGTCGTTTTTCGTACGATGTCCTTTTGACTTTTCCGACAAAAGTATGAAGAATGTTTTTTTAACGTATACGGCATGAATGGATTTTTAAAACATTATTTCCAAGTAGCTTCCTTTACAAGTTTTCAAGTTTATTTTTAATCAAATTCTTTTAGTTTAAAGTTGCATGACATGTTAAGAAAGGAAAAGTGTTTTTGAAGTAGAAAGGATATTTTCCTCAAGAATGGAGTTCAAGTATTTTATCAAAATTATTTTCCATCTAAGATAATAAAAGGGTTCTGTTTTTATCCCTATTATTACATGGATTTGATTATGTTGTGATGGAAATATTTTTATGAATTCCTTTATCTTATATGAATTGTTTTATGATGTCATGTTGTTTAAGAATCCCATTTTTATTACATGGGTTACGCTATGATGTATGGTTTATGATTATGTGGCACACATAAGAAAGGATTCATTATAAGATGGGTGGGACCTATATCTCCCTCCAATGCATTGGGTAAAGATTTTGTATCTCATGAGATAGACATGGCTGGAATGGTAGGTTATACCGGTTCAGTGAAACATGACTGAAACGAGGGTTACTCGATTCAGAAAGGGACTTTGTCCACTAAGATAGTCTTGGCAATTGGTATTGACTAACAAGAAATGATTCTCTATGATTATGTGTGAATACCACAAAGTTTCATGTTTTAAGTTATGATTATTTTGATTACATTTCACTGCCATGATTTATCCCATGTTATGAAATTATGCTCTCTTTTGCAGGTTAAGATTTCCAAAATGTTATGTTCTTATTAATATGATGTGATTGATATTTCTTTTTTTTACCCTTACTGAGCATTTGAGCTCACCTTTTTATGTTTTCTTTTCCCCAGGATATAAAGAAAGGTTTTAGGTATAAAAAAAAGATCTTTATGGGAGATGTTGAAGATCTTTCACCAGGATTAGAAGATTATATTCTGAGATTCCAAAGACACTAAACTATTACGATCTCTGTGTGTGTGTTTTTGTTATGTACTAAGTATTCCGCAAAAGTAATGTAAAGTCCATGTACGATAAGCTTCGGGTCTCTACAGTTGGTATCAGAGGAAAGGTTTAGTCAACCTTGGGAAACTAGGATGCAAAAACGTTAGTGAGATTCCTAGAGATATTTCTAAGGTATGTCTAGGGATGCCCCTAAGGATAAGTGTACGTATAGGATATAGTCATAGAACTATGGTAACGATATTAGATTAAACCAAAGATGTTAGATATTTAAGTTACTCCCCCTTTATTATGATTTTTACCTCTCACACTATTCTTTTTGGGTTTTAGAAAATGGCTGGAAACAAGGTGATTCACGATAATGGAGGATATGATGGACAATGGAATGATATTCTTCATGAGAAACCAAATGAAATCGGATTTGGAAGTCCAAAAATCATTATTATGCCGAATCAGCAATCTCATAATATGATCAATAAAGTAAAATTTGGTAAGTTTCCTGACTTGGCTAATAAGAGAAAGATGGAGTTTCATGATGATCATAGAGGAAAGAAAGTTCAATTTCCCCTATGTAAATCATGTAGGAAGAGGCATCAAGGAGAATATTTCAAAGGAGCTGGAAGATGCTTTGGGTGTGGAAAAGAAGGACACAAAGCCAGTAAGTGCAAAGGAAAAGGTTCAGTTAACACCAGGGATGAGGATAATGGTATTGCTACGACATCAACAATGGTTAAATGTTTTAAATGTGGAATGTACGGGCATTATGCAAACCAATGCCCTAAGGGAAAGTCTCATGAAGATAATCAGTATGGTCGTATGGGTAGTATTTATGTTGTTGATGATGATGAGACTACAAATGATATGTGAGATGAAGGAATTGTTGAAGCTTGGTCAATGGTTTAAGAATGTAGTGGAATGATTACATGTTTATCAAGTGTAATGTTGTATAAGTAATCTCATGGTACTATGGGATAAAGAGACATCTAAGGATTGTTACATTGTTGTCTTTCCTTAAGTTTTGAAAGTATGTGATGAATGGTACCAGTATTTTTGGAAAGCAGATGATATGCGCATAATGAAGGGATAAGACGATAATGAGATGTTTGATTATATGCATGAGCTCATGATTGATATTAGGACTAAGTGATATAATGGTTTGAGTATATAGAATTTTGAGGATTTTGGTATGTGGAAAGTGTTAACTTTTAACTGCATTCATGTTTTCACTAAGGTATTCAAAAGAATACATGATTAAGGACTTTGAATGTTTGGAATGTGACCAACAAAACTTATCTTATGATATATGGGGATCAACGATGGTATTAAATCTCTGGTAATCGTTTTCACTATGTTATGAGAGTGGACTACAGTATTATGGATAAGCCTAAAGATTAGAATGGATTATGTTGGACATAAGTTAGGATAAAACGTTTTTCGATATTTTTGATGGGATGTTATATTAATGTAGTTTTAGAAAAAGGACAACCTGCAGGACGGGTGACAGCCCATCGCTTCGGACAAGGCTGTGGGAATCGGACCCACAACCGAAGTGCAACTGGCCTTTATCGCCTACCACTGGCCTACAGGAAGTCCCTGTTTAATAGAAACTAGTTTTATTATATTAATCAGTATGATATATGAAGTATAAGTCCATTTTAGGAACCATATATGATTAATCTCACTATAGATCGACTTATGCTAACCTTTTGTTTGAGACAGATGGAATGACCTGTCATTCTATCTCATGATCTGCTAACACATCACGAATAACAAATTCAACTTCATTTATTTAAGAGATGAAGTGGAAATTGTTCAAGGCACGAACAATAGTGCGATTTTACCAAAATAAAGTAAGTATTTATTCTAATTCAAATTCTTCAATTTTAGGGAAACGATCTTGAAAACCTAAAAATGTTGTCCTAGTGATCTTATATCTGATTAATCGGATGGTACCTTAGATCGTCACAAATTTATGGATTTGTGATTGTTGGCTTTTCCATATCCCTGTTCTCTACCACTCTCCATCAGAACATGATGTTTAGATTTTTCTTCCATATCCATATTTTCACGTATGTGGAAACCCAGTGATTAGTTTATTTGGGTAACCATTACGTTTCATACCTTTGTTTTTAAAGATTGGTTTTGGTATTCCCTTTTTACAATGTGGGTTTCTATTAAAGAATCTTTCGAATAGTAAACCATTTATAACCCAGACGAATTTCGAGGGCGAAATTCATTTTAAGGGGGGTAGAATGTAACAGCCCGACATTTTATGAAAAATTATCTTTTTAATTTTATTAATGTCTTGTGTTGTACGCTACATAAAAAGGAGATTGCACAACACACATCCTTGATTTTCCTTGCATTACACGCAATCGCGACCTTCCTCGATAGCGTGTGTAGTACGCAATAACGAGTTTCACTAAACAACAATATGCTATTAAAATATTATTAAAACTAGCCATTATGAATAGTAATAACCACTTTTTGAAATTTTGTAATTTTATTTTTCAAAATGGAATTCATTTTTGGATTCGTAATATCGAAATTAGCTTAGGGTGAAACTTTGGTGATTTTCGGATAAGTTTCATATTTTGATGAATAGTGAAAATTACTAAATTATAATTAAAAACAACTTTTTTAATCAAATTAATTAATAGTGATAAATTATTAATTTGATTGGTTTTAAAGTATATTTAGAATATATTTTTACAATTTAATACAATGTTGGTCATTGGATGTAATTTCACATTTAAACCAGACATAAACAATTGTCAATCTTTTGATAGATGTTTTTTCTTAAAAACACGCTATTTGTTTTAACAGCGGGATTTAATTATAAAATTAATTAATGCAACTTCTATGTTATGAATTTGGTAAAATAGACTTCATTTTTGAATTCGGAATATGAAATATATCTTAGGATGAAATTTTGGCATTTTTCTGAAAACTTTCAATTTTTGATGAATAGTGAAACCACTAAGTGGAAGGTTAAAAACTGAATTTTGCATAAAACTTAATTTTACCGCTTCTGTGAATGGAATTTTGAAAATCTGACAGACACGGTTAATATCAAGGACTAAAATTTGGTTCAATGAGATGAAAATAATTTTTGGTGAATAGTAACTTTTTACTTTTTTTTACCACGGTTAATAGTAAATAGGGTAACTAAGGGTAAATATGATATTACTATTACCCTAACACATGTCCTAATTCTATTGGATAAGTGTAATTCGACCAAAAACAACCTTATAAATATAATATGACAATTTAGGTCCACTTGGATTAGATTATGACATTTAATATTATTTTATTTAATGAATAGTTAAAATAGTTAAAATCAATGTTTAATAACTAAAACATTTTTAATATGGGGTTATAAATAAGATAAATTCGACTATAAATATTCATTAGAAAGATAAAAATATGTCCTACATAATGATATTTTATTTATAATTTTTACACTTTAAATAAATTAATTTATTTATGACACAACGATGATGCAATAATTATCCTTTTAAGGAAATATTAACATAATTGATGTTATAAATGCTCAAATGAATGTAATTTGAGACTTTTTATGAATTACACTAATTTTCTAGGTTACTATGATATATTAGTGTTTATTTAATCAACTTGGTTCGAACATATAATTCTGTTATGACTTTCAAAAAAATCATATATCAAATAGTGTCAAAATTGAGACAAAATAGTTTTTAAATCAAATATTATATTATTAATTGTTATTTTATTCCTAAAAATCTAAGGTTCGGCCAAATGACTTATATAAGGATATATATATTAATAATGAACAATTTGGGGTTCGTTTGGCATGTTATAGTAAGTTTATTAACCATATAGTGAAAGAAAACAAAAAGACACGGTCAAAGTTAAATTATTTAACTTAGAGTTAAATATAATTGATAAGGTTAAAATAATACCCTAAACTTGTCTAAATCCTATTGGATGATATTATTTCGACCCATACCCACTTTATCTTCGAAATAAGACCCTTTGGAACCATTATAAACCGATTTTTACTTTAATATAAAATAATATTTTGAGATATTCCTAAGGTGCCCCTCTCCTCCATTATAAAAGGACACCTCCTCCCCCTTCTCCTCACACCAATTTGAGCACTCATGCTCGGCCAACCCCTGCCAAAATCTCTTCTCCACTTCCCTAGAAACATCCTAGAGGTTCTGGGCTTCCTCAAAGACCAATTTTAGTGACCTAAGAGGAGGTCTCAAAGAGGCGCTTCAAAGAAGAGGTAATTACCGTTACCAATTCTTTCATCTTTATTTCTTCTTCCACTTCTTCTTCTTAGGTTGTTTCATTATGAAGTAATAACATCAGTATCACTCATATAATGATATGTTATTATATGTATGAAACAACCCTATTTCACCATCTATCCATCCTACGGAAAAAGAAATCACCGCGCGTGCGTACGTACGGAATACAGTCTCCACGCCGTGGTGTAATCTATTTTCCACCACCACCTTACATGGATGGGTATAATGGTGTAAAGAATAACTATACATAGTTATTACAACATCATATTGATTCTGATATATTGTATTATCCACTCCAATTCAATTCAATATTTATGGAAATGATATCATCGCTCGTGCGTACGTACGGTCTACCGTCTCCACGACGCGATGAGATTCATTCTCCATGTTAACCATTTAAGAATGATTAAGAAGTATATATAAGAAATAATAATGAAATATATGAAATTATAAAGCTACTGGATTTATGTATATATGTATGTCATCTACTTACTTCCATTCAAGACAATAAGGAAAGGAAAACAGCGTTCATGCATACGTACGGACTACCGTCTCCATGAACGGTGTTTTTCATTTCATTTATCTATCTATTATATATATATATATATATACTGAATATATATGATATATAAATAATATTTTATATTCTGGAAGTAAGTAAATCATGATATAAGTAATAATAATATCAAGAACAACAAGTCAAAACACCTACGATAAATGAAACGATTTTACCCAAAACGCTTCTTTAACAGGGAATTTACAAAAGAACGGGTAAGATAAAGTCATAAGTGAACCATAT
This sequence comes from Viscum album, assembly GCA_963277665.1. Lineage (NCBI taxonomy): Eukaryota > Viridiplantae > Streptophyta > Magnoliopsida > Santalales > Viscaceae > Viscum > Viscum album. Next base: position 274,702,240 of record OY728122.1, read on the forward strand.
ATGATATCATAACAATGAATATGATTATGTAATAAGTCAATGACATTATTTAAATCATTATACAGGAGGTTCGGACACATACGAAGCAAATCGGACCTAAGGTAAGGGAAATATCACAATCTCACTTTTTATCCGAGATTGTTTTTACTTTGGTAATTACTGGGGTGTATTTTATCATCCACATCCATGTTCCCTCAATATCTAATATTATTTACATCCTTCTACAATAGTTTATATCCAATTTTACCCTTCGGTGAGTTTTTAGTAAAAGATATGAAAGGATTCTTTTGTCGTTTTTCATACGAGGTCCTTTTGACTTTTCTGACAAAAGTACGAAGATTGTTTTTTTAACTTATACGGCATGAATGGATTTTTAAAAAATTATTTCCAAGTATCTTCCTTTACAAGTTTTCATGTTTATTTTTAATCAACTTCTTTTAGTTTAACGTTGTATGACATGTTAAGAAAGGAAAAGTGTTTTTGAAGTAGAAAGGATATTTTCCTCAAAAATGGAGTTCAAGTATTTTATAAAAATTATTTTCCATCTAAGATAATAAAAGGGTTCTGTTTTTATCCCTATTATTACATGGATTTGATTATGTTGTGATGAAAATATTTTTATGAATTCCTTTATCTTATATGAATTGTTTTATGATGTCATGTTGTTTAAGAATCCCATTTTTCTTACATGGGTTACGCTATGATGTATGGTTTATGATTATGTGGCACAAATAAGAAAGGATTCATTATAAGATGGGTGGGACCTATATCTCCCTCCAATGCATTGGGTAAAGATTTTATATCTCATGAGATAGACATGGCTGGAATGGTAGGTTATACCAGTTCAGTGAAACAGGACTGAAACGCGGGTTACTCGATTCAGAAAGGGACTTTCTCCACTAAGATAGTCTTGGCAATTGGTCTTGACTAACAAGAAATGATTCTCTATGATTATGTGTGAATACCAAAAAGTTTCATGTTTTATGTTATGATTAATTTGATTACATTTCACTGCCATGATTTATCCGATGTTATGAAATTATTCTCTCTTTTGCAGGTTAAGATTTCCAAAATGTTATGTTCTTATTAATATGATGTGATTGATATTTCTTTTGTTTACCCTTACTGAGCATTTGAGCTCACCCTTTTATGTTTTCTTTTCCCCAGTATATAAAGAAAGGTTTTAGGTATAAAAAAAAGAAGATCTTTATGGGAGATGTTGAAGATCTTTCACCAGGATTAGAAGATTATATTCCGAGTTTCCAAAGACACTAAACTATTACGATCCTTGTGTGTGTGTTTTTGTTATGTACTAAGTATTCCGCAAAAGTAATGTAAAGTCCATGTACGATAAGCATCGGGTCTCTACAGGGGAACCCCATTTTATTCAAGAAACTATAAACTATGATGACTTACTTAAAAATTATTAAGATATCAAGGATGTAAATCAGATATGATACCACTATAAATACAATGACTAATTATTATATTTATTAGAGAGGGGTAATTAGTGTAATTTTTTTTAAAAAAAATATTCCATTTTAATAATTTTACCCCTATGAGATATTAAAATTTTAATCTACTATTAATAACAGTTTCTCCCATGTATGTAAAATTGAGAAGAAGATATGCATCACATGTTAATATTTATAAGGATTTGTATCAATTTTGGAGCCTACTCCTCGATAGGTCTAGGTAGAGATTTGATAATTACATTATTACTAATATAATAATGTCTAATGGAGATGGAATTTTAAATCATTGACTCTTGTTGAGTTTTCTAAAGGTTATTAATGACTCAACACACTTGAAATCCTCAACTATATTCGAAAACACAAACAAAATATCAATTTTCAGCCATGAAACAAAATCCTTCAAATATTTATTCCTTTCTATTAGATGAATCATATATTCATAGGGATAGAAAATGTTTTTTATCAATTATATGATCTATTTATGAATGATAATTCCAATTTTTCTGTTTAATATTCAGACATATATTGATTATTTATAATTACTATTAAAATTATATATAAATATATTCTGAAAATAATTACAAGGTGAAAAAACTTGAATTTTCTTCTTTTTTAATCCATAATTAATGATTTAAAATATTTAAATTTAAAATCATTATGTATATCAAGAAATATTCTCATTTTATTCCCAATCAATTATACATTTTAAATCCCATAAAATCTCTAGATAATCCTCCAATTCAAGTCTCCATAATGTATACAATAAATCACATTTCCTACTCATTTACATGGATATAAATTGTGACACCAATATTGAAAAATTTATCACGTCATAAATGAAGTGATGCTTCTCTCCTTTTATTATATACCATAATCATGATCATTTGATAAATCATGATGATTGATCAGTGAATGAAACAAATCATCATTGGTCTTTTATCCCCATTTATTTGAATTTTATGTATAGTGAGATCTCGTATGTAATCGTAAAATATTAAAATATGTCTTATCATATGGGGAAAAATCATATTAGATATTTATCTTAAAAAGATGACATATCTTATGTGTTACACATTTTATATGCATTATCCTATATTATGATATCTTCATATCATAAGAAATTATTCTATTACACTCATCAGATGTCCTATATGATCCATGTATATTTTGTGGTTATCCTTTATTTAATCAAATTAATGTCATAATAAATTTTTTATATCATTAGAAAATACCTCTCATACAATATCAATCAATCTTATAAAGATATACAATCATAAAAATCACCAACTATGATATTAAATTCCAAATATGTATCTTACAAAGACCAAAATAAATTCTCTTTAGTTACAAATTTAACCCAAATAATTTTAGATATTATTTAATCAACCTCTAGGACATTTAAAAAACAAATGAAAAACCTTAAAATTTATTCTTCACAATTATATTCATCATATTAAAATTTTTGTATGTTAAAATAAATATTTTTACCATTCTACGGGAATATCAGTAAATATTGCGATTCTTATATTCATAATCAATATTAATCATCATAACTTATTTCCCTGTAATTTCACTATCCACATCATCAACCATTTCATAGGTAACTTCCAAAAAATTATACGTCGACATGACATCATCAAAATGATATTTTTTTTCAAACTGAATCCACAAACATCGTGATCTAAAATTATAATTTTTTTCAACTTTGGTACTCTAAATCAATAAATTGATAATTTTATCACATTTTACACCTAAAATATATCTAATAGGTGTTTTCCAAATATTTCATAGGTGGAGTATTGAGTGGTCTCAGAAACTAATATTTTATAATCCCCATAATATCATTAAGAGTCTAGACACAATAAAATGTTTCTTTGTTGTGATCCTGTTGGAATATCATATGAAAAGGATTATTGACTTGTCCAATTTTGGCATTAGAATTAATATATTAATATCCAAACATATTATAATAGTTTATGTATTATTATTAGAAGTAGTATTATTCTAATATATATGTATATATTATAACCACTTAGAAGTTATGACCCCCTCCATATACTAATTCCGTCGACCCAGTATTTCCCTGGACAGATGGTGATCGTAACTCACATAATGTCTGTCATGTTTTTATTTATTTATTTGAATTAATTTAAATTTTAATTGCATTGTTATTTTCTTTATATTGGGAGGTGTCATAACCTTCTTCTCAGCCGAAAATCCACCATACAACCATATCGGTCATCTCTAAAATTCATAAATAAATCTTGAGTTGAGCATGTTTTTTCATTTTGAATGAAACCACCATATTTGTCTTCAGAAAATAATCTATTATGGATCCAAAATTCAAGAAATAAGTTCTTTTTTACCTAAAAAATTTATCACTTAATTTATATCAACATTTTTTCATCAAAATTTTAATAGGGTAACAACTATCTCTTCAAGAAATTCAATTCCTTGTGTACATCATGAAATAAATCACGTAGAATTGTTGATGAGATAATAGTTAATGAAAAACTACAATTATGGATAAGTAAATGATAATGCCAAAAAAATTCAAATAAACATTCCTTTAATAAATCTTCTTGGTTCATGTCTTCTAATATTTCCTTTTCCTTCAGCTTTTACATTCCCTAGGTAGAGTTAGAGAGATAGATTAATAAGAGGAGATATAATTTTGGGTGGGGATTGTACCATTCTCTTAAACATAATTTTATTATTTATATATAATTTTATATTGTTAGGATAATTATTCAGCCTCATAAAATCCCCAAAAACTTATTAAAAATGAAACTCAAAATTCCAAAATCAGTCATGTAGTCAATTTTAATACACAATTCTTCTGTAAAAAGAACTTAATATTTTACCTTCCACAAGTATCCATGAATAATGATATCTCAAAATCTTTCCCAATTTCTAATGGTGATCTTAAGAAATCATGAGACTAATTCAGGTAAATATGGTCATAAATATATCCAATGGAATCCAACAAAAGAGGAATATTATTAGAAAAAGTGATGTTATTCTCAATGTTAAGTTTGAATCAAATATGAAAAATAAATAGTCAATTTCATTATCTGAAAATGATTTTCACCATTTTTAAATGATTTAAATCCATCCAAAAAATATAAACATATTACCTCAGTGTAAATACTTCAATTCATACTAAATGGAATAATTCATTTCCCAATCTGATAGTATGTTTAGGGAGAATATTCCATTTCTTATTTTACCTAAATATGAATATATATACTATAAATATCTCTTGGAAATCAATAAATCTAGAAAAGTAATTCATTTAAATTCAAATAACGGCTAATAAACCTAATGATATTAAATGAATAAAAAATTACATGCCATGGAAAATTCACCCTCTCGTGTAAAACTATATTATTATATCCCACCCCCACAACTATAATATATTTTATCATTCAAAGAAAAAAAATATTTTAATAAAAAAACAGTCATTAATATTACATCAAGAAAGAAAGAATCTTCCAAACATCCTCTAACAAAGAAACTAAAGTCATCAACATTAATGTAGTCAACTGAAACTACAAATTTTTTTCCTAATTTTACTGAATATGATAAAAAGATACATCCCCTAGTAGATATATTTTATTAGAGTATTCCCTTCATATATATTTATTCATCAAACAAAACTTGAGCATCATCTCTTTAGAAACCATGTATATAAATGGAAATATCTATACCGATCCTTGATTGTATTAGTAACCCCTTACTATTCAATAAAAACTAATATCACATCTATTCAAACATATAATTTCTAGATATTCAAGATAACATCCTTACATAATGTGATTCTTGCAAAATATTTACTTTTGTTTCCATTACTTCATCATAAATTACTTAAATAAAATAATGATCCTTTCTTTTATGAAAATTTCAAAGGATTCTGTTAGAATACACAATGTAACAACTAACCCCCTACCCAACAACAACTCGTGATTTAACACTAGAACTCAATAATCATCAATATTTTATAGTTTGTTAATTTTTGAGAATTCATAATATCAATAACATAATAGAATAACATACAATATAAAACATAACCCAAATTTGATCTTTGGATTGATAAACGTACCATAAATTGAAATTTCAGAAGATATGAACACTATCATCGATAACATGGTTCACCCTTTTGATATCATAATAAAAATTACTCATATTTAAAAACATTAATCCAATGGTATTTATGGGTGATTCTAGGTATCCTATATATGTATGACTAGAAGAAAAATCATATTTCACACCACATAATGAAACCATTGATCGAGGTAAAAAAGAAACCACATTATATTTAAATTTTATATGGCGACGATTAACAATATCATTGTGGATATTCAATAAAATTAACCCTACCTATTTCTCAATGATAGAGGTATTAATGAAATGGAATATAACCCCATCCTACAAAATCTGTTAATAAAATCCTTCTCATTTATTTGATGTATCTAATTTGAATATCAGAAATACTTTCAAATAAGGATGCATTGATATCCATGATAAAACCGATCATCTACTAATAAAACATTAAGAACAGAAAACACATGAGTCACACAGTATATGAAAACCATTATTTTTTATTCTCATTAAGAGGCTTGGTGATTGTACTAAAAATCCAAATTACTACTAAAGTAAGAACATCCACTTCCCCTCTTATCCACTATCTTAACAATAATACATGATATTCATGTTTTTTATACCACATCATTAAATTTTAAATTTAATGAATTCATTCACCACCAACTTTTAGACCATTATAATTTCTACAGTACCCAGAGAAATGTCCAATTAGCTCATCATCACACTGAGACAGTCAATGGTGATCCAGAAACTACTGACAACTTTTTTAATATTAAAAAAAGTTGGTTTATATATAATCGAGACCCATTAACTCACTCATAAAGTATATTTTCCAGTACATATATATTTTTTATAAAATAAATCCAATTTTAATTTCAATATTGTTAAATAAGGAGGACTATTACATTGAAGATATGATGATTTTTATGGTTGAACTAGTGGAAATGGAAACTCCAATTAATGGTTGTTTTGTTATAAGTTATTAACTACATATGGGTATGAGAAAATAGTAATAGAATGTTAATTTACTATATGGATTTAAGAAGAACTTACATTGGGGTCATCCAAGTAGGTTTTGTGATAATAGATGAAGTATGAATAACTCTATTATAAGTAATGGACATATTGAGTAAATCAATAGTGTATCTATAGTCAATTGATATCAACATATGTATGCCTGCAAAAATTTATTATTCCATACTAACAATTGACTTCCTAAGACCCACTATAAATTTGTGTGCTACCACCTTGAATTTGAGTGTGTGATTGGTATGAAATAGTTTGATGAGTATGGAACTAAAGATTAATATCTTCTGATATACTAATCTTAGAAGGAGAAATTTGTTTTCGGGTGATCTATTTTAATTATCTATTGATTATTATGGTAATGTAACATATGAAAAAATCTTGTCTCCATGTTAGTCTCCATTATCCCAAAAGGTTGTTTTAATGCTTCTAGTTATCAATCACTCTTATCATGATTAACATCAAACATAGGTATATTTTGGTCCGTTACTAAATTTTGTTTAATTTTTATTATGAATTTTTATAAGAGGAAGTTATTATATAAGAAGTAGGATATGTTTGGATTGATAAGGTGAATGTAATGCAATTATACTTCTAGAGGATGTAGATGGAATAGTTTCTCACATGGAAGGATATATAACTTCAATAAGATAAGGACTATCCAATCTTATATATAATATTAAATGGTAATGGTTAAATAAGAAAGAACATGGTTTGGTTGGATTTTGTTGGCCTATAATATAGCCTTAAATATATTGGAATAGAAAACTATAGAAGCGTTGATATTATCCATAGTAGACATACAGTTGGAACCAACATCACTTAACAAAGTGTTCCTTATGTGGGAGATTGTAAATATGAGGTTATCATAAGGTAATGTAGAAGCAAATATTGTGAATGATTTCAAGATGATCTAGAGTGATTGTGAAATAGTGAAAGTAGCTTTCATAGATGTTGCATGATCAATTATAACATTATGCACACTTCTAGAATCAAAAGATATAATGTAAAAATAGCTATGAATTACTATGGAAAGGATTCGTTTCTATTTATGGATGATTGAAACTTTATCCTCAATTAGGAACTCAATATTATGGATGTACAAGAACAATTTTATAATTCATTTACTTTTAAAACAAGAGGATGTATACTTAAAAGGAGTGTTCAGAATAAGTAACCGGAAAATATATCATGAGAAAAAAAAGTCCAAGTTATTAGATTAAATTACTAAAAATATGAAAAATGTGGGTATATCATTATATATCAATGATGTTTCAAGGAATTAACTAGAAGGAACTCTTTCGAAAGCACAAATTCGATGAGCACTACCAAGGGATAAATCATTTTTCAACTAAGTGTTAATGTTCTAGAGGAATAATGGGTTGTTGACATTAGTTCAAAATTCCCCTCAATGTACGATAAATGATGCATGGTTAATTTTTTATCTGGAAGATTTAACAAGGTATATTTAGTGCAATACCCTTAAATTTCAATATAAGAACATTATATTTGATAATGTATATGAAAAAAAATAATAACTTTAGGAGAAAATATAATACCTAGACACATTACGATATAACTAATTTTAAATGAATTTAATCTCTTGAATTTATTTCATTACATGAAACATTTAGTTTACCATTCCTTACACTTTATAATAATTTTTTCTTATATTTATGAAGCTCTGTGTTTAGGTTTCATTTCATGCAACACCTAGTTTAAATGAAATGTGAAATATTATTAAATTATAGTTATAACATGGATGTTAAATTGATGTGTATGAATAGGGATAACGAACATATTAAGATATATAGTTACAACAAGTTCATTTGTTATTTATTGATAATAAATAAAAAATAATCATTTAAATGATAAATAAATGTTTTCTAAAAACTCTATTTCATTCTAATAGATGATTTACTAACGATTTACATATGTAATTTAAAACTAATTTTTTTTCACTATGTGTAAATTCATTTGAAAAATTAATAATCAAATTTTTAATTAGAAAAAAAAATTATATTAGGGTGAATTTTTGGAATTTTTGAGAAAAGTATATTTTTTTATAAATAGTGAAAAATACTCAAATAAAATTGAAATCTACCTTTTTAAATTATTATTAAATTTAAGATATATTATTAATTGTTATTAATGTAAAAAAAGTTCCATTATTATATTAATTAATCTAATCTAGTTAATTTAAATCCTTTTTATATTGAATTTGGATGTTATAACATTATAAATTTTCTATCATTTATTCATAAAAACATATTTCCTGGACAGTTTTATCAGACCAATTCTAAAATTAAATATTAAGACATAAATTTATTTATTTTTAAAAATTTATTCCATATATTTAATGATAAAAATATATAATTTCTAAAATGGTTTTAATAAATTGTTACCGTAATGAATAGTGCAAACAGTAAAAGTTAATTATCATAGTTAGGTTAAAAATGGAATTAATGAGGGATAAAATGACCTACCAACTTATCCAACACCCATTTTCTAAACCTATTTTGACATCATCTTTTATAGGTTCCCGAAGAACCCTTTTTGGAAGATTTCAATGAATGTTCAAATTTTATTTCTTCTTTCACCTACATTAATTCATATTAAACCTTACTGAGATAATTAACTCAGTATATTTTATAGGATAGGATTTTATAATAATTATTTAATTACTTAAATCTATCTCCACCAGTATTAAATATTTTATAAAATCATCATTCATGTGAACAACATACTACTTCCTTGCAAACTGATGTCTTTCATTATTCTATTACCACATTTCAAGGATTGATATTATGATGAATTTAAAGTATATTTATGACATTTCTAAAATAATTATTCTTAGGTTATTATTATATCACATAAATATTTTCTGAATTTTAATTTAATAGGGATATGATAATGTCACTCCTGTGTATGGAAAAAGACATCTTTCATAATGCGATGTGATTTATTTTTCACTAACACTTAAATGGAATGTCATAATGTTATTGCTAATGATTATATTTGATGTAAATGGAAAAATTATATATTCATGAAATATTTATCCTTATATAAAGATATTATATTCAATTTTTCTTCTTACCATATCACTCATTTAATGTTGATAACATCATTCTTGTACGTGTGACTACCACCTTCATCAAGCGATGTGACATTCTTTTCATCACCACACCACATGGAAGATATATATAAGTCTATTTAAATAAATAACACTATTTATATAATATTATTATCAATTTGTAAAGATAAAATATTACATACCCCCATTCTATAATGATGATTGAAAAATTGATTCATTACTCATGTGTGTGTACGACTTGTAATTCACATGATCGTAACATACTTCATTTTTCATAATCATCTTTCTAGATTAGTTCTAAATTAATAATTTTAATAAATATATGATAATTATTTCGTTATTATTATTCTTTATATTATATTGAAATGTAATATTCACTAAAACTGTATCTTTTAGGATGAAATTCCCATGAAAAAAAAAACAAAATTAACACGTAAAACAATGAAATAATGAAATATTATTAAAAAAAACCACATAAAATGATGTTACAAAGTGATAATATATAATATAATAACTAATAATATGGTTTTTTAATAAGTTAATAAAATTTTTATAACTATTGTAATGAAGTTTATATTTTTTCCAACAAAAAATATGCATGGTGTAAGGGATTTTTTTACTCAATTTCCCCTTAATTGGGATAAAATTACACTTTATTGATTGTTTCATTATAATATTATGTGTACAATGACTTTTTATTTACTTATGTATTATTCCAATTTTTATGTGGGTTTATAGTTGAAATAGATAATTGGTTCATTTATTAATTCTCACTTCAACATTTTGATAATTGTAAAGGGTTATTTCATATTTATTTCTCTTCATTTTTTTAGTTCTTGAATTTTTTTTGAAGGAAATTATTTGCCCATTTTATAATAAAACCATTTAATTTTCATCTCATATGGTTATTAATTATATTTTTCTATTTTGTTATCATTTTTCAACACTTTGGTTCATAAATTATTTCTAGAAAAGGTTTTATGAAAATTTAACTTCATTTCCCTCTTTGGTTAAAAAAATATTTTCTTACAAAACCATATTTTTTAAAAATGATATTAATGTTTTCAAAATTATTTAAGAAAATAATTTTTACCTATTTTAAATCATTATATTTTATTTCAAAGGAATATTTTTTCATTTTTAAAATATTGTCTTTTTTTGATATTACTAAAAATGTGTAATGAATCTTTTTATCATTTTTTGAACAAGACACATTCTTATCATTTGGATAATGAAACAGAATGTTATTTTTAACTATTACAGATTGTACTTAATTACATACCATCGAGATATTAATTGATATTAAAATTTATGAGCACGTTTATCAATGATTTTTTAATTTAATTTTTTTTAAAAGTAAATTTCAAAGAAAAGGATTTTCAATATGTTTTTTAAATGAAACATATATTTTATTCATGGAATTTTAATTTGTTCTTAATGTATTTATATTAATAAATTGTATCAATTTTTTTTAATTATGATTCATTAAGGATTTGTTATATTAATATCTATTTATTATTCATTTGGTCACATTATGATCAGTTTGACTTTGAATGTTCTATTTTGATACCATTCACTATATTACTCTAATGGGTTTATAGTTATTTTTATCGATTGGGGAAAGTGTTCACATTTCATATGATAGATTTTAAATATGAATATTTTTTCTTCTTATGGTTCTACCATTCTAATAAAAAATGAAGCCGACTTAATATGTGATTCTTGGGGTCCACTATAGCCCCTTGATGTATAGAAGGGTCTCATGTAATAATTTAGGTGGCCCAATCAGATTAATTTATAGCCACTCATTTAAACATTCCAGAGAATGTATGTTTATAGTAAACCTTTTGAGGGTAGATATTGAATGTTCTCACATTTTACATTATAAATTAGATCATTATTAATTTATTTATATATATTCCATGTGATTAATCAACAATTTATAATTTCCATGGTTATGTTTTCAAAAACATGTGATTATTTATATTCCAACTCTTTATTATTATCTATTACTTCAATATTATGATATATTTTCAAATTAATTTACATGTGTTTCAATTATTTTACATTCCATATTGGTTAATAATTTTTTATTCCTATATTCCATTATATGATTACCATTAATGAGCATTTTTTCTCACATATTTCATATGTTTTATTTTTCCCTAGGATTTGAGGATGTATTTTTTATTGACATTTAGGGATACGGTAAGGGGGATAATGGAATTCATAATGAAAAATATTATGTGTATTTATGTTTTAAATTGTAATGTGAGTTTTTAGTATGTATCTTTTTTACCAAGAATACTATCCTTTTCAAACCTATGGTATGTGATTCATGATATCATATTCCAATTCAAGAATGTAGAAACAAGATTTGGGTTATTGTGATTAGGGTCGCTACTATTGGTATCATAGATATATTGAAAACTGATAGAAGCATAAACAAATGATTAATTGTTATTATAAAATAAAAATTTATCAATTTTTTTCTTAAATTTATCAGCATATATAAAATCCCCAAACTATAGGAATAAGATATTGAATTATATTGTATCATAATGCCTTGATTTATGTTTAATTGATGGACTTTTAGATAATTAAGACTGTGGATTTTAGGCCCCTAACATTCCATTGAACATTCAATTGGTAATGATCAATAACCTCTATCACTCATTATAACTATTTACTATTTTCTTCCAGGTTGATATCTCCACTTTCCACCAGTGTCCCTATAAGTTGAAGCCTAGTTTTGTGTTATTACATATGACCTTTGTATTTAATTTTCTCTCTTATTGAGATAATTTTTTATTAACCCTTTTATGATGTGCATTTTTTTACAATGATATTTACAAATGTAAGACCATTTATTTCCATGATCAAGTAAAAATTTAGAGGATGAAATTTATTTATGGTGTGGAGAATGTAACACCCCGATATTTTAAAATAATAACATAATATTTGATAGTGTATGTGACACACAACAACATTCATATAATTAAATATAACACCATACTACTTTATAAAATATTTATATTAAAATAATTTAAATCACTTAAATATATTTCATTACACGTAACACTAATTTTATGTTGAATTACACAAAAAAAAACTATTACCTTGCATTGCATGAAGTAATAATTTTCCCTTATGTTACATGTTACACCATATTTAAATTAGTTGTTAAATATTATTTATATATTATTAAAATATTATAACAGTTATAAAATATCCATTAAAGTCTAAGGTTTCAATAAAAGTAACTAAATTATAAAAATATATAGTTTACAAAAAATTTTATATTTATTATAAATAAAATCAAAATCAATTAAAATAAAAAAATTCTCATAAACATTATTTTTCTAAAAGAGTGTTTGTCACACTTTTCAAACATAATTTAAAATTAATTTTTAACGATTTTTAAAAATTTATTTTAAAAAATAAAATTCATTTCTAAAATCATAATACTAAAATTATGATAATGTTTTGTTTTGTAATATTTCTGAAAAGTTATATTTTTTATGAATAAAGAATATATCTATATTTTTATTTAATGTTTCCTTTTCATTTAAATTTTTTATAATGTTAAATTATACATTGATTTTATTTTAATGTAAAATTATTAATATTATATATCAATTAAACCAATTTAGAAAAATTTAATCATTTTTATATTTATGTTTCATATAAAAACTTTGTAATTTTTTGAATAAATACTCTCTAAAAAACATTTTCTTCATATGACTATGATATTAATTCTTAAATTAAATTTCTTGACTTATATAGATATAATATTGAAAAATGTTTTCAATATTTGATAATAATAATTGAAAATGTCTAATAAGATAAAAATAATTTTTTCCCAAAATGAATAGAGAAAACATTAAAAATTAAGGACCATGGTTAATGTGAAAATGGAATCATCGGGGGTTTAAACTAAGAGGAAAAGGGTAAAAAATAAATTAACAACCTGTAAAAAACCAATTTTAAGGAAATATTTATTCAAAATATCATTTTGGTTCTAGAATGAAACAATTTAGGCTTCATAAATTTTATAAATGTGGGTATGACTGAATCATTACAAACAATTACAAGTGTGCCACTCACATCACTTATAAAATGACACTCTGTATCCCCTCTTCAAAACAACATCAAACCAATTGTGTTCATCCAATACTGAAAAAAATCACACAAAAAATACCTCCCATAATTATAGAAGAATTATTTTGAGCCAAAATCCATGTTAGTAAGTCTTTTGTGAAATCATAAAGAGGATACACAATAAAGATGTAATGTTTTTCAACGAGCATTTTATATTTTATTTCTTCATACACCCACATTAAAATTTATTAAAAATTTATGATATAATAAACATATTATATTACAATGAATTTTATTTTTTATAATAATTAAAATAACTACAACCATTTTCAATTCCATCAAATGTGTTATGCAATCATCACTCGTGTGTATGGTGGACAACTACCTTGTGAACAGATGTAATTCATTATTCCATTAACACCATTCACAATTAGATATGAGGATGAATATAAAGTATATTTATGATATTTATAATATTTTTATACAAATTGACACATTATATGATATATATATATATATATATTTACTTTCCATTTCATAGGGTTATGATAACATTGATCGTATGGACAACAAACTACTGTCTCATAACGTGATGTTCTTCGATTTTCACTAACACTTAAAAAGGAATGAAATATGGTTAAAATTAATTATTATATGTGATATAAGTGGTATAATTATTATATACATTAACAATTTATAATTTTTTGAAATATATTATATATTATTTTATTTCTTTCTTTTTCACTCACAGAATTATAACATCATTCATGTACATGTAGACTACAACCTACCCATGGAAACATGAATCTATTTTCATCCCCACATAAAATAGATGATATATATATATATACATGTAAATTTAAAGAAATAATATGATATTTATGATATTATGACCATTTTTGGAAGATAGAATATTAAATTCCCTCTTTCCATAATGATAACTGAAAAATGGAAATGTTACTCATCTGTGCATATGGTATGTCATCTTCATGATCATAATGCACATAATTTTTCATAATCATATTCTATGATTTATTTTAAAAGTATAATAAATTTAAAAATTTAAAAATTATTCCATTATTTGTATTCTAGATATGTTATAACTATATAATATTCACAATAAATTTTTCTTTTATGATGAAATAAATGTGAGAAAACAAGGCAATTTGACTCCCAAAACAATGAAAATAATGAAGGTTTATTAATGAAAGGGTTAAAAGTTATTATAAAAAGATCATATATGATATTCAAAATATTAGTAGAGTTATTTTATAAGTTAATAACATGATTAAAATAAATATCAAATAGGTTAATATTGTTTAATCAAAAGGAAGCATGAGGTTTGATATTTTTTAAATCAATTTCTATACATTTTATTAAACATAGACTTCATTTATTATGTCTTTCTAATTTTTTTTGATAATGATTAATGTTTCTATTATGTTTTATTATAAATATTTAATTGTATTTATATTTTAAACACATAATCATGTCATTGACTAATTCCCACTTCACTGATATGATCATTTTAAATTTTTATTTCACAATCTCATTCTTATCATGAAAGGTTGATCTTCCATTTCAATTGAACTAAACCATTTGGAAATTTCATAATAAAAAATTTAATTTTATTTTACTTTTTTTTATTCATGAGTTTTTTCTAGTAATATTCAAATTTTCCAATTTTTTCACTTATCACAATTGAGATAATGTTTTAATAAAATCTTTCATCATTCTCTCCTTAGTCAGAAATATGTTTCCTCCCAAAACCATTTTTTCTAAAAATGTTTTATCTAATGTTATTAAACATATTAAAATTATTTACTAAATTAATTTTTTCCATTTTTAGTGTTTATAATTTTCATTCAAAGGAATATTATTTAGTATTCAAAACAATTCCCATTTGTCTTTTTATAAAAATGTAAAGGGAATCATTTTTTTCATTTTCAAAATAAGGCACTATCTTAACCTCTTTATAGTGAGAAATTATTTTAATTCTTAACTTGTATGGAATGTATGGTATTACCTACAATCATTAGTATCATTTATTGGAATATTCCTTTGAAAAATTTTAAGGATATATTTAATGAAATTGATTTTATATTTAAATTTCAAATAAAATGTTTTTTAATTTTTTTTTAAAATAAAAAGACCCTTTCATAAATAACAAATTTAAATAAATTTTTATTGTATTTCTATTCATAAAAGGAATCAAAACATTTTTTAAAATATTATCCAAAAGGTACATGTTTTATTTTTATCATCCATATTCTTTCATCGAAAGATTTATCATCAGTTCCACTATTGATGTGTTCTTTTGATACCATTCACCATATTAATCTAGAGGTTTATTGTTTATTTTTATTGAATGAGGAAAGTATTAACATTTTATATTCTAATTTTTCAATAAAAAAATAGTAAGTTTTTTTTTGTGTTTATCACCTTTATATGAATAATGAAATTGACTTAGTTTGTTATTGAAGGCCCCACTATATCCCTCGATGCATCAATTAGTCTCATGAGACAAAACTATTGTCAAATCAAATAGGTATATTCCCAGAAATTTAAACTAACATGGGGATAAATCATGATATTATTTATCATGAGGATATATTCTTAATGTTATGATTTATGTCAATACACATTCCATTATTAATAATTTAGTAAATTATGTTAATTGTGATTATTCATCTAGTTATAATATCCACGGTTAATTTTTCAAGATGAAGTGAATATTTATATGTCATTTATTGATAAAGATTTATTCCTTCCATATTATTCACATTTTATTGGTTATAATAATGCAATTTCAGTTATTTATCTTTCAATATTCATTATTTTTATTTATTCATATCTTAAAATGTACGCTTTTCCTTACTGAGTATCTGGGATCACCCATTTGTTATGTTTTATTATCTCACATGATACAAGAAAGTATTCTATTATTGGAATGTATGGATAGAATAATGGTAATAATAATATTGAAAATTAAAATTAATTTTGAATTTTATTTACTAAAATTCAATGTGAATATCATGTATGTATCTAGTTTTCCAACACAACTAAACTATTTAGTCCTTGGGATCTGAATCATGGTATCTTATGACAATGTAATAAAGTAGGCATTGGATCTCTGTTTCAAGGGGTTGTTTCACTACATTTAGGAGACTTTAATGTGTCAAAAGTCCTTATAAAATTTAATTTTATCATTTTGAAAAATAATATTATATTATTAAGACTCAATGTAGTCTGATACATCTCTATAATATGGAAGAAAAAATTCTTTTATCTTGTTTTGTGAGGTAATATTTGTTATAAGATTCACCAATGGTGTATGTAAAGTCACTGAAGTTTCCATGGTGGTCGTTCATAATATAAAGGATCGAACAATATATATGAACATAGGATTATATGTAGTCATAATTAATTGGATTAAAAAATTTAAAGATACTAAGTTATGTAATTGTTTGATTGGAAATCTCAATACATAAAATATAAAAGTTATAACTATGTATGAAATGATAAAGCATGATTATTCTGTAATTTTATGTTATGAGAGTTTTTTATTAGAAAAAAAGGATTTTTTTCAATTTGAGTGTTCAAAATCCCTGTATATAAATTTCTGGGAAGGATTACATTGTTTTTTAGTACTAACCATGGATCATCCCCACAATGGACCATTATAATTAAATACATTCATTGATGATACTATATGGAAGATATGAGTTTACTCCGTTTACTATAACTCTTATGTGCTCAATGCATATATTAATTGGAAATCCATGGTTGTGAAAAATTATGGATTGAAATAATTTTTTTATGATATGATAATGCTTGTGAGTATTAACGTAGGAGCTTCAATAATGTTTTCTAGAATAAGGGGATCGGGATTCAGAATATAGTTTGTAGAAAACCCTAGAAAAATGGTCTAGTTGAAAGCATAAATAGAAAATTTAGTGGGAAATATTATAGAATATTTTTTCACTCATGGATTCCCAAGGTAATTATGGATGAGGTAGAGAATATGGAATCTCAACTCATTAACATAGTTCCCTTATCAGTAGTTAGAAAATAAATTCTATAATAGATATAGTAAAGAAAATGAATAGAAATTTTCTACCTAAAAATCATAAATAGCCTTTCATATACCAATTTATATGTTAATAGAATTGATAAGATAGAGGAAAATTAAAATGAATATTTACATGTAGCCTATGTAAATTAAGATTTCTGATTGCATCTATGGGATAAGGTCAGTTAAGATGATCATAAGTCAAGATGTTATACTCAATGAGAAATTTTTATAGGAGGACTAGAACATAATTGAAACTAAAGATATAAAAATTAATCAATTATAGAATTTTCAATAGATATATAAAATACTATCAAAATATATAAAATTCTTGGGATTTTAGATGTTAGAACATTTTTTCTAGAAAATATTATAGAAGATTAGATGCAATAATTTTCGAGGGACACTAAACTCCAAGGTTAAGGTATAGAAGTTTGGTAAATAGAATATATATCTCTTAAAAATAGAGATACATAAAATAATGGATCAAAAAATCATATTAGTGGGTTCAATGGATGTGATCTTCCTATGACATAAAGGTATTTTAGAGATTTTGAACAGAAACTAACCTCTTACATTTAATGGATGGAAACAATCTCAAATTTCAGGATATGTGGAAACACATAGTGACTCTTATGATTGGGACTCAATGATGAAAAAAAACTCTTCCTTATAATTTAATGGGACATGGTAGCTGAAATAGATCCCAAGGGGGAAATGAACCCTTTATAATAAATGGTTCTTACATTTAAAAGAAGAAGATTATGGATTGAGGAGATATATGGTAGGGCTTGTGGGGAAGATTTTTTAATATAAATAGGGTATATATTTCTCAGAAATTTCTATACTGTTCTTTAGATATGACATTATTCTGGTAGATTTATGAATAGTAGGATATAATGATCTGCCTCTAGAGAAGATGTGTGTAAAATAAATCTTCCAACATCGATATTTAGGGGATATCATTGACATTATGGAACCAAATGTTTTTTAGTATCATAAAAGGTAGTATTATTTCTAGAAAAAGGTGAATAATTTTTTAGTTGAATTATATTCTTCATAAATATAATTATAATATTGATGTTTTCATCATTGAAAAATGATTCACATAAATAAACATGGACCCTTAAATGGATGACATGGTTCATGTTGTAAATTAAATTACTTGTATTATAATGATGAAGAATTATTTTTAAATAATTTTAGAGATGAAATATCTCAGACAAACAAAATATTTTTGGAATATCAATTTAGATAGATTAGAAATCTAGAACCATGGTTCGATATCAAAATAATTACATTTTTAATGTTATTGAATGATTTTGGATAACCGCATGTAAGACCATTTTAACTCTATTGGTTTGAATACTTAGTTTTAGTAAGTACATTCCCCAAGCATGAAAGATGAGACAAGATACATAAAGAATATTATATTTCTATAATCTGTTTGAATATTGATGTATGAATGATATTTACATAGCTATATTTTTTCATTATAGTTTGAGTGGTTAGTCATTTCCCATAAAATCTAGGAAGGGAACATTTGAAGGCTATAAATTGGATTATCTAACCTATAGATATCATAACAATATATAGGTCTATTATTTAGGATATAGAATTAAAAATAAGGGTGGGCTGATAGAAACATTATTTATGATTCTAATTAAAATAAAAGCATGTTATGTCTTATGTTTAAAAATGGTGGGATAATAGTATTTTTGATCTACTAGTCAAATCTAATGTTTACAATTTCTACCATTAATTTTGAATATGTTCATAAAATATAAGTAGTTGAGTAATAATTATATTTTAATTTTATTACCAAAGTAACATGAATTATGTCTAGAAGAGGGAGATCTCAAAAACAATATTCATTGTATGATTAACCAAGCATGGAATTAGGTGATTTATGAATTATTGAAACATAATGACTTGATATTCATTTTCATTAAAAATTTATTGGAAGAAAAAATTTTGGAGACAAGGATGATATCTAGGAATTAAAATCTTGGTAATACGATTACCAATTTTATATTTCAAGAAATATCGAGTCATAATTATGCCTCAGTGGTACTAGGGTTGAAGAAATGGATAGAAATAATTACCAATTGAGGAAGGATTTGTTCCAATAATTAAAAACATATATAATCTTATAAAAGGTTCATAAACGAAGAAAGTTATTATATTAAAAGATAAGGTTGATTATGGTTTTTTAGGGGTATTGAAAAATCCATTGCATGGAATGTTGGTTTAATATTATTGACTTCTAATGGATGTGTTCATATAGTAGTATTGGTTCTGCTCTCCATAAAGTGATGAACGAAACATAATTCATTGTTCATCTAAATTGGTTTTGTGGAAAAGGCAAATGGGTAGCATACTATACTAAAAATAACAATCATGACGATGAAATAAATAATTTACTATTAGTTACATGTGATCAATATATAGATTCCTATGAAATTTATATGTCATTGGAAGAAATTGACTAGATGGGCCCTACCAAAATGTTGGGGTGAGACAACCCACACATGTTATGGCTACAATTATAAATTGTAGTTGGGATAATTTTTTTAGATATTAGTAATTATTTATTAAGAATATTAATCATTGTATAATGAATGAAATGAAGAGTTATCTAGTGTTTTCTGAAGGTAATAAGAATTTGTTTTTGAATGATATAAAAACATTTAGTCGTATTTTTTTATTTATTTTAATTATTGAATAAATTTTGTGATGCGTGAGTTTAATGGAGTATAAGTTTTGGTTGACTTACTGAGGTGATTATAGTGAACAAGCATCCTATATTACAAAACTCTAAGTGAAAAGGGAGAATTCATTTTAAGGAGGATTGATTTACATATCAGGTTTTTGTTCTGGTGGAGTAGAGTTTACTAAATGGATGATGGAACATATGTACTTTTTCTCCCAACACTATTGACCCTAATTTATTTGGAAGAAACACAAACATTAAAACTATCTAGATTTGAGCGATAATGAAATTGTTACCAAAATACATATTATTATCCTTTTAACATCTCTATACTAAACACTATATTGAATTTTCTAAGAAATTAAAAATTAATTTAAAAACAGACTACATTTTCTAACATGTAAATCATCATTGTAAATTCCCATATAGGTTCCTCACAACTAGAAAATGTGAATTAATGAGCACATCTCTTCTCTCGTAGGAAATTTTACATATATATTATTCAGGGTATTTCCTATAATGGAAGGAATATATAATCTAGAACATGTGGTACCACTGGATAGATATAATCTCTCATAATGTTTTTAATGTGCGTCCCTAATCATAGAGACCCAATCAATATAACATCACCAATTAGAGGAAGTATAAAAAGTATAGTCCTAGTGGTATAATATATAAAAATCATATAGAATTTTATGGATTCTAAAATATCATACTAAAAATGATTTCTAAATTCAAATAAAATCATATCACAATATCCAAAAAAATTTATGAATAAATTAATTAATTTTTCTGAGGCCCTACAGGAAATCGACACCACTTTAGAAAATGAATATCTATGATCCTACATTATTCTTAAAAAATTATTCATATAGAGGTATAATACAATATATCATTCATTATTTCTATTTAGTATAAAAACTATAACCATTGACTATTTACAAAGAAGGATAATATTGTAAATACCTACTTAATATCCCTTAGAAATCATCTCAACCCCAAACTCATAACATATAATGTGGATTTTGAGAACTCCTCTATCTGTTTATATCACAAACACTATCCATACATCAAATAAAATCTATCATGAGATATAACATAAAAAACATGTATCTAAAATATATATGATCCCCCTTTTAAGATCATAGTTGTTGCACAAATATCTCAATAATTTTTCATCAATAAGAGCCATGTATATAAATATATCACACATAATATCCTTTATAATGTCCAATATTATAACTACAATTACTAGATACCCATAATAAGACTTGGTCATATACATTCCAAAAAACCTCACATGATAATTACTCTAAAATAATTCCAATTTTTAAATCCATTATATTGGTAAATTACTCCCCAATCCATCCACTACTAGCCGAGGGGGTTTCCAACAACATCTAATAGTCATCATTAAAATCATAGGAATTATCTCCACAAATAACATTTAACCTACTATAAAACATCATATTCCATTATATAATAGATTAAACATGATCTATAATGTATAACATATTCATAGATATAAACAAATCCATAGAATAATGTGAAATTTCACATATAAATCACTAGGTGAGACCAACATGTCTTAAACATAAGCTATCCCAAATACTTATATCATATAACTGGTCACATTAATGAGATATTCATTCCACCAAATATCCATATCCATCATCCATATCCCATATCTATGATCCCCAATCATCTAATTTTGTTGATATGTATGGAACCAACACAAAACATCTCAATATTTTCATGCATTTTTTAGTTTAATAATACATTTTATGGTCATCCCTTGCTGTGAACCGACCTCATATACATCTAGGGTCAATCTACATCAATGGAAATTAATGTGTATACAATTCACTGTCACTAGAAATCATCATTAGTTGATGCAATGATAATGATCAATCATTATCAATCTATCCATGTTTTCCATCGATACAGTCACCAAATAATAATATTTCTAAGAAAATAATACCAATAAAATATCAGAACCCATCTTGTATTTACCTCCCAAAAATTCATAGAATAAGAATTAATAATTAGTTTTCTGATGAAATAAAATTATTCTACTATAAAAAAATGACTCAAACACCCTCTCAAATTGGTGCTCAACCCAATCCTCTAAATACTCTAAGGACATTACTAATCCCTGGGGGATGGTGCCTTGCATTCTGGCATCAAAAAACATAAAAATTGAATTATTTTTCCCAACCTTAACCAAAATAGTGGTATATATAAACATTATATGAATAATCAGTCAGAGATATAACTATAATCCATTATATATGATGACCATTGAAAGTGATACAATTGAAAAATGTACCAAAAATTTCAATGTTACAAGTACAACTACAAAGGACTAAA
The DNA here is from genome assembly GCA_963277665.1 of Viscum album. NCBI lineage: Eukaryota > Viridiplantae > Streptophyta > Magnoliopsida > Santalales > Viscaceae > Viscum > Viscum album. The sequence continues at coordinate 274,725,195 of OY728122.1, forward strand.
AAAAGATACTCCAAAAGTTATATTTCATAACATTTGAAATACCCCACCATCTACCCAAACCCAGCTAAAAGAAAAAATCAATCCCATTCTGCAGTTCCATTTGTCTCCTAGCATTTATTGAAAAAACAAATTCAACAAATCGCCAAAGGGGTATACATGGATGGAGCTATATTTATTAGTATGGTTTGACCTAGGTCTTCCATATCTATCCTCGTAACAATAATCATTGTATTCTCAACATTAATGAAAATAAGTCATGATAACTATTTAACATTATTGACATCTAAATCATTTAAAAAACAATTTAATTTACCATTTTTACACACATACATATAAAGTTGGTAAATCGGTTTCAAATAATTTTTTTTTGAAAAAAAAATATATCATGTCAAATAAAATAATGTATAAAATATCATATCAAAACCATTAATGTATAGTCAAAAATAAATAATAACAAAGAAACCAAATCAATTAAAAGCACATGTAACATCACAAAATAGATCACACTAGGCTGGGATAGCTAATGCACTCTTACCCTGAATAAAAAATCATGGAGGCATCAATCCACTAGACATATGCATCGAGTCTAGAGATTATAAGAACACCCAAGAAGGTGAAACCCCCGATATCTCTTACATGTATCAAAAACAATAATACTGGGGAGTTGAGGAGATCCCCATGAGAGAAAGCACCATAATAGTTTTCAATACCTATTTTTATACATTCCAAATAATTACCCAAGGATTCCCACTAGCTTGTTTTCCTAAACCATCTCAATAATCAATTTTAATCAATCCATGATTTGAAATCCATTAGACATTGCTCTAAAACCCCATTTAATTTACAAAAAATTAAGGGAAACTAATATTTTATAAAATCTAACTTCCACACAATAAAATAAATCATTCATATTAGGCTAGTTCATTTAATTAAAAAATTTAGCCAAAACTAGAGTAATGTAGTTCACTAACAGATGCCAATGACAGAACCACCTACCTCAAAACTCAGGTCACACAAGCTCACAATGGGAACCGCCAATAAGGAAGAACATTGAACTATAAGTGAGTAACTTGAATCTTTTTACACATCTCATGATTCATTTAGTTTTACAAAAGTGGGGTAAGAGAAGGGGAAACAACACATACCATAAGAACAAGCACTCATTGCACAACAACCAATAAGGAAACGAAAATTTGAACAATATGAAACAAATGATCTAGAGAGAATCAATAAGAAACATAACCATTGGTCAGAATATCACATATTGAAATGAAACATCACTACAATGATATATGCAATGAAGAATCAGAGAGAATTACTCACCTAGAGACATGAAAACCAATTTTAACGATGATCAATCATTGAACAATTGATTCTAGATCAAACAGAGGCTTCCAAAATCATTGGAATGGATTTCTAGGATGAGAGGGGAGGGATCAATCGAATAATGAAAAGAAAATCAATTGATACAGTTCCCAAAAAAATTAAATTAAATATTCAGTGTATGTAGACACTTTAAACATTATAAAATCCATAGGGATAACATACATCAAAAACCACGTTGACATTATATTAAAAAATAATATTCTCACATTATATAAAGTGTAACAAATAAATAAAATATACTTCTTCATGCATTGTAATCTGTTCACAAGAATCTTCCATATAGAGATTGAAGATCATGTATTACCGTTACATTGTCTGTGCTTCTCTAACAGACTAAAAAAATAGTTTCTTATACCAACACAAACCACATTGAAAATTCAATGAGTTCATTGAGAACCAAAAAAATCAATTACATGTTTATAAATTGACTCTATTAATTAAAAAACTCAAAAATTTTCTTTGGTTCATTATTCTCATAAACTTTCTTCCATCCTTGGGATTTGGAAGTGCACCCAACTCCAGAGGAAAACCAGAAAATAGGAGGTAAATTACATGAATGCAGATAATGGGATTTTATGTCACATATCTCAATATAACTGGAGGAAATACATATCAATATTATAGGAAATAAACATATTCACATCCAATAGTATATACATCATTAGACACTAAAGTAAATATCCATATATATGTCCAAGTATGTATTCTAGTATAATATAAGAAATAAAAATAAACAATAATGTTATAGAATATCTGGTAATCCCAATACCAGTGTCATAAGAGAGGAGAAGATATAAAATCATGTGTATCATCTTCCACAGTGACCCCTATATTATGTGAAATAAGGGGTGTATCCACATGGGTGAATTACTAATATTTCATTTATATTCCAAGGATAATGGAGGAATTGAACATCTCCACCAATCACATATATCATTTCTTGGAAATGAGGATACCAAAGGAACTGCCCATATCTATAAATCCAATGTCTAGGGTGTTTGTGGAATTACCCATTCTCAACTACCCCAAGTAATATCATACTTATATTATACTACAATTGTGGTGAAATTTCATAATATTCTTGTATATGTTTTAGTTATGCTATATCCAGATCCCTGAGTGATATGAGGTTTAATCATAGTCATATTAATCTAATCCTAGAAATAGGGTGATTGTTAAGGAGATTCACCACTATATCCCATAACAGTCGATGTTCAAAAATCAAAATCCATTACACATATCATGATATATTTATAAATAAACAATCACATCAAACATAATAATGTAATAATCTTATTAGGTACACAATAATTCTTTATATCCATCCCAGCTACTATATCAATCGAAAAATTTTCCACTTTAATAAGAAATAGAAGGTGAATTACAATTCAGTAATAGATAATATTAGTTATTCAATTACTAAGATAGCCACACAACTAAACATCTATATCAGTTTATAAATCTTTTTTGGTTATTTCACACCACTTGATGGAATATCCTTCCATAGTATCATATCACATTTTTCATCCCATATTATCTTTTAATATTACACCACAATATCCCCCATTTTAATATAATTTCTCATACCACATCATTTATCCCAATTTTTGTCATTTCATATCCCGATAAAAATTTTCACATTTATGTTTTCCTAATTACTTAGTTTGGAATGATACTCAAGCATCACATATATTAATATTACATAATTCTAGACGAATATTAAATACATCTTATAATAATTCATGGAAACATAATAAAGGATGAGTTCCGATACATTGTTACTGTAAAAATTAGACACATCAATCTATGATCATATAGAAACATAAAATAAGCATAAGGGTTCGATATCATAAAAATGAATTGTAAAATTCATCACCAATTAGTAGTAGATAAAAAATCAGTATTTTGGGCATATGAATTATTCATAACAAACTACATGATTCATAATAGTGATGAATCATTAATAATCAATCATGATCCATGATAGCATATTATAATTATAAGAACAAGTCAAATAGATTTTGGATAATAATAAGATAGGAAATTAATTTTGTTAATCACATATCACTTAGCATTCTATTATAACATTATAGACAGAGTCCCATAGTGGGTTTAGTTCAGTTGTCACTCAATTTTCATTTATAATGTATAGGGTCACATATTAGATAAAATTCACTCTTAATTCCCTTACATGTAATCTCATGAGATATCATTATTTAACCATTTAATTATAAGGATATATAATTTTGGGGAAAACCTTGAAATATTTTAAATCATTGACAAGTTTTCCATAAGATCATAAAAATTCATCATTTCATCATTGTTTTATTAACCATTGAGAATGAAATATTTTTCATGAAAACTCTAGTAAAATATTATGAAAAAAGTCCATCCAGAGAAAATAATTTGATGGTATCCTAATATCATATCCACAATGAAGAATAAAAACTCTTAAATTATATTAACATAGATGAAAAATTATTTAATTAAGGAATTTGAAATATACAATTAAAAATAATAAATAAAATATTTTCAATTTTGTATAATTTCAAAAATATATCTTTCAGGAAAAATGGGAATATTACATTATGTTTATAATCATGGAAACATATAAAAGAATTTTAATAAGTAATGAAGGACATGATAATGGTAAAATATGTTCATGATGTATAGATTAAATAAAAAAATACATTTTACATTTATATTGAAAAATTAGAATGTGAGTTATACCTAAAATATTTGAAAATATTCTTTAAAAAAAAAGTAATGAATTTCAAATGTAGTTTAAAAATATATTTATCCATCATATGAAATAACATGATGATTTATATATAATATTTTTGATTAACAGGGGTATGAAATATATATAATCTAAATCAATGTGGAGAAATTAGGATGGTTTTTATAAATTATATTGTTTTGGTTACATATATTACTAGAGAGAGGAAAATAAAATATAAAAATGAGAACCCTAGAAATAATAAGTGGAGAAAACAATACAAGGTGTTTAAGAGAGAGATATGTCATTATGTTTCCCCTATTTAATTTAAAAGATGATCTATCTCGGTAAAAAAATAAAATTGTAATATTAACTCTTACCTTATGTCACTACTTTCTTCATATAAACTAATAACTCTGCAATAATAAATTTATATTTCTTATAAATTTATAATGTAACCATGTTCATAATTATTTTAACATGTATCATTGCATTATAATTTTTAATTTATTTTTTATTATAAATGCTTCATGAAAATCAACATTTATGTGTCAATTGTTCTATTAACCATGTATGTTTTGTTTTTGGTAATTCTATTCCTTTCACAATAGCCATGGTTATATCACATACATAATAGAATTTATTTTATAAATATCATATTAATACATTATATACACTTTTATAACCTTTCATGTTAAGTAGTGATGAAAAATGATATACAACACTTCTGGTAGATTGTAGTTTGAATGTATGTACAATTGATGTATCCATGTTTCACTGGATGGGTAGATATAAAGGTAAATAATAATTTATCTTTCTAAAATAATAAATTTATACACACATATGCACAATAAGAAATTCCATTTTGTTATGGATGCAGAGGGTGAGATGGTAGATAATATTTTATATTTAAAAAATAATAATAATGTCATAAACATCATCTATATACATTAAATCCATCTTCATAAATACATATGATAGATAACAATGAAACATGAATAATAGTTCTTCATTGAGGAAAATGTCAACATGTTTGCATAGGAAAGGTTTAGATTTTTCATTAGTTTGAAAGGATATAGATAATGGTTATACTATTTTCATAAAAAAATAGTATAGTAATGATACTGAGTTAAATTTGTTAATATGGTGATAAATTATTTTTAGCGAGTTTATGGAGAAAGAATATTTAATTATATTGGTAAATAAAACTACCACTTCTTCATGTACCCTCCATTAAATTAAACTAAATATCTTTAGAGGTGAATTTTATTGTGACACATGGGTCATAAGAATGTGGTATAAGATGTTTATAGTGGTATTAGGTAATAGTTTTTATACAGAACCATACACATAAGTGTTATTTTAAAGGACAGATTATTTAACATTCACAGGAAAACAATTAATGTTTTTTCACAAATATTAAGTCTCTAAGGGTCATAAAAATAAATTTAATATTGATAAGTGACTCACAAATTTATAATGGAATAAATATTCAATAATTTTATATCCATGTTATCCTTTTATAAAATTGTTCTGATTTGACATAAAATATCATTTAACATTAAATATTTTAATATTTATTTTCTGGAATAGTCAATAAATTGGATAATTAATACATCAAGATATTAAAGGGGATAGAGGTCTAATATTTAGAACATTACTTAACATTAATGTTGATATATAAAAAACATCACTTACTCCAAAATAACAAAAATATTTTACATATATTATTTCTAAGGAAATATAAAAAAAATTCACATACTATCACAAGTGCTTCCTTAGTGATGCAAGTATTCTATGAAATTATTAAAAAACCTAAAAATAAATTTATATAATAAATATACTTTATTATTTAAACACTTTACCATCTACATTCATTAATAAAATATTTATATCAACATACATATTAAGAAAATATTAAATCTAAGAGAGTGTGACAATTTGTAACTACTCTTAACATAAAAAATAAAAGTCATAATTAATTGAATGTGGAACCAAATTTACATATTTAATAATATAGAATTCTTTTTATCAAAATTAACTCACCTAATTAAATAAATGATATTTATTTGATAGATCTTGATACTTTATCCAAAATTTATAACCCCATTTAAACCATTTAATACATTTTCATGGTGAAAAAAATTTATTTGATTACTATTATTTACGAATAAAAAAATGAATTCACCACATTACATAATATCCATATTATGATTAAAAAAATTAATCCATTATAAATAATCCAATTTATAAAATTTTACATAATTACTTTTATTATAAGATAAAAAACACAATGAAAAATCATTTTTATAAAAAAGACCCTATTAAAAAAAATATATTTTACACCAAAATATGCTATTATAATGATGAAGATAGAATTAATTGGATTAGTTTAAATAAAAAAAATAATATTTTAATTAAAAAATAAACCAAAACAATTAAACTTTTGAAAATATGATTGAGATCTAAAAACAAAAATGATTTCTTATTTTACTAAATACATTACTTTATTTCCAAAATGTCAAACATGGATTTCTATGTTTGAAAAAATAATTATAAATGTATTATATTAAATTATAAATAAATATTTGGTATGTAAATAAGTTTTAAAAAACATTAATGTAATTATTATATCATGATAGTCTAATAAAAGTGACTGTATTTGAAAAATCTGTACTTTTTTACCATTCTCCCAAAAATAAACTGTTTCAAAAAAATCACCAAAACATTATATTTAACTTAATTTTTCATGATGAATTAAAAAACTAAATTTATTTCATTTTATTAAATTTATAAAAAAAATTTAAAATTTAAATGAAAATAATCGATATAATGAAAAATTCTTTTATAGAAAAATCACCATATGAAGTTTAACTATTCTTTACCCGATATTATTTAATTGTTGTCATTCAATATTTAGTACCCATTTCCATACAACTAATCAATAAATTGATATTTTTAAGGCATTTCTTCATTTATTTCATATTTTGGTTAAAAATATTCATACCTGTCAACCAAATGGCTCGTTTATAATGATCATATTTAAATTAAAAAATATCAAATTTATATCACATTTTGTTTAAAATTGGTTTTTTGCGTGGTACGTGATATTGATCATAGAATTAATTTAATTTAAAATGAAACAAAATATTGGGTTGTTAAATTCTCATCATTTAAGAGAATTTTCCTTTCATGTTTAATTTTTTCCTAATAACATTTGTGTACCATGACATAGTAATAAAATCATATATGTATTTTATGATGATATTTAATTTATAATTTATATAAATATTCCTAAAACCATATATGCGATGTTGTTTCCAAAATCATACATTATATCAGTGTGATAAGAATGGGTATGTTAATATTTTAATTTATTTATTTGAGGAATTGCATTAAAATAGAGATAGAGAATAAGAGAAAAGATTCTTTGAGAATTATTTCATCAATTTATTTTTTCAGTTTTGTTTATAGAGGAAGTTATCAGATAATTTATCTCATATTCCCAATGATATATAACCCGGATGTATTTTTTATGTCTAAATCGATAAATTTTTTAACAAATTATAATATCCACAAAAGGAAAATAACTTATTAGTTCTCTCTCAATACATTTTCCGAAGTAAATATTATTAAGATCAGTTAAGATAATATCCAATAAAAATAATCAATAATCAATAAATCTCTAAAACATAAAAGTTATACTAAAAGTTAAACTAAAATATTTTCATACATAAATATAATTATAACTCTACAAAATTATTTAAACGAAATGTAAATCCAATATATTAAACTGATTTAACCACATTTTATTACAAATTCAATAAAATATTATCTCAAAAAAATATTAATCACAATTATTTCCACATACAAAAAATATATATGATTTTAATCTAATACTATCCCAGAATACAATAATTATCCCATAATAAAATCAATCACTATAAAATCATAAAAACATCATATTCTCTTCTAGAAGTTAAATCAAATTTTATTCTGAAAATAAAGTCCACTTTTATCCAAATAATAAATTTACCTTAATCATTTAACAATCTCTATATAGTGAACATGTTAAAAAATAAATTCAATACCATAATAGCAAAGACAATTCTCATTTGTATTGTAATATTTATAATAAAACATATGTTCCAAAATTTAATTACAATTTATCTTAATTATCCATAATTATCTATACATGAAAGATAGTATTATCCCTGATACCTTTCATCTTATGTCATCAAATTAGAATAAAATTCTCCCTAGAATAAATTTTCATCTATAACACATGTTAAAAATAAGTTTTATATATACCTGACTGAAAATTACATTCATTATTATCAAAACACTTTTATAGAAAAAGTGAGAATCCACAGAAATAGTTTGTACAAAAGTGAACAACACAAGCCGAAAAGAAATACCAGAACCAACTATCGGAACTTCCCCACCCCAATAACTGTGCCATGACAACAATCCTTGACCAACATAGGACCCTTTGGCTAGAATCCCCTACAGAATGCACATGAATGTTACCGATGTCATAGCCATACCATCTCAAGCCACCAAATCCAAAAGGACTGCACTAATGAAGACTATTCACTCTATTCCCCTTCTGGTGCAGGTTCAAGTAGAGAGATGGAAACAAGCACCAAGTATCCAAAAAAAGGAAGACAACAGAAATATCTTAAGGACAACACATCATGCAAAAAAACATCTCAAACCTTCCAACCAAGAAAACCATCTTAAACAGGTACATTAAAGAGAAACATACTATTACCTGAGTCCCTCTCCCAAAAAATCTTCCAAGATAAATATGAATCATATAGGTTAACAACCTCCATCATTCTCTTCTCAAACATAGAAGAAATTTGGTCCTAGTTCATAATATACTCCTTAATGCTAATCTCACAAAGTATCCCTTATATTATTAAAATACCATTATATAAAACATAAAAAGGTTAGAAAATCATTTAAACTCATGACCATCCTTAAATATAAGTACCCATAATAATACATCATAACTCTTGAAATTATACATGTTGTCACTTTAGACATTCACCTTTCATAATAATATTTTATGAAATAATTATTTATTAATTCTTCCATAGATTCTTCTAATAATAAAAAATATGAATCATGTCATATGATTCATAAACCTTAATATAATCATTTTTCATACTTTAAAAAAAATATGAAATCATTCATATATTTTTTATTTTTCAGATGTTTTCATCATCTTCATCTGTAAAAATCTATTATTTTGATGAACCCTTATTCATCTGATCTTAATGATCCCCTTCAAGAGATTTCCTCATAGGGAATAAATATTTATTATTCCCAATCATTTATAGCATCCAGTTGAAATATTATGAATAACATTACCCACCACAAACCATTGTTTTAATTTAACCCTTCGTTTCACCTTGGAATTATATTTCTCTACTCCCAATTTTACCACATAATAAAAATCATCTTTTGTTTTGTTAAAAAATTTTACTTCAGATTGCATTTCTGAATTCTATACACATAGGAAGTTATATCATTATACAATTATTATCTTTGTCTCCTGAAATTTCATCAAACCCTGAAAAGCTACCTAGGTTTGGGATTTTAATTATAACTCATGATAGATATTTAGGCATAACCATAGGATATTTTACTCAATATTATATCCTATTCAGTTTCACTTTAATGAAACTACCATAGTGTCATTCATATCTGTTGTTAACATGGTTCTTAATGGATTAAGCAATTAACTAAAACCAAAATTTTCAGTGTGGGAATCAATCAATAATAATTAGTTTATGAAATCATATGATAAGGAAAATCATTAATAATGAATCCTAAATTATGAAAATATCTTAACAACCTATAAAAATTTATGTTTATACTAAATCAATTTGGTTTATCATAGGTTTTCTTAGGTTTTAGTATCTTTTTTATCTAAACCAATTATCTCGAAATCACTAAACTCTTCCCTCATTTTACCTATAATACATACGTCCCATAAACATTGTGTTGTAGTCGATACCTTTTTGTGAACTCTAGGGGAAGTTACTCCTCATTAGTAAAACTCTTCCCACCATCATTAGTGGAAGACCTTTATTCATGAAACTATTGGTAAAAGAGTCACAGATTATCCAACAATCACATGTAAGAGTTCCAAATGATTAGATTAACTCATTTTATTTGATACCAACTTTAAAGACCAAATCATTTGTTATATAAATATTACATAATTTTAAATCAATAGTTTATACATCTCACAATTATATCTTCTTCAGAGCTATAAATTGATAATTTTAATGGAAAAGAGATGAATAACCAACCAATTTCATGAAATATATTCAACATTTCCCATAAATATCTTCTCAAATGGTACCCTTTTAATATATTTCTAATGTAGAACATTTTTTTACATCATGCGAAAATGGTAACATAAGAAAGGCTGAGCTAAGATGATCAGTAAGAATCAATATAGGAGATACGAATCGATGATCATATATAAGCATAATATATGAAAATATCTCTGAGATAATTATCATATCCTATAAAGCATACACATAATTAGTTATAGATCACAAATATTCAGTTGAGGAATAAAATTTTGTCATAATAATATATGTTATTAAAAAAAGTACTAAATCCTCAATAAATAATCATGATCCAAGGTAAAATATTAGAAGCATAAGAAAATTTTATGTAACACCACATGATTTTATGGTATTTAACATTTAAAATAAATTAAATTTCTTTGATATATTATGATGCATTCCACACCAAGATTAAATTAATCAGGATATACTATCGAATATTATGATTTTAACACGATCAATATAAACTAGTGGTTAAATTGGTGGATGAAAATAGTATTAACTATATTGTGAAATATAAATGAAGTTAATATTTATTTATGATTATAAAGTAGGCATACATTTTTTAGTAAAGTCTTTCTATTCATCAAAAATATGTTTTTTTCAAATAAAAAAATTATTAATTTTTTTAAATAAATATAATAATTTATTTCCTTATGTTTTATAAAATATATTTGTAAATAATTAACCACATTTTTAATATCATCATATCAATAATATTATATGGTGAAATTTTGATAATTTTATGAAAATGTTAATTTTCTGGTGAATTGTAAAAATACTGTTTTTTATGAAACACATTATATTTTGTTGTATCATCAATATATAACAAGGATATAAAAAACTATTATACCATTTAATGATTAATGTATGAAAATATAATACAAATTTCATACAAAAATAATCCATAACCTAAAAATTATAAATTTTAACATGATAGTTATAAAAATCATTTTCAGTGTCCGCGTAGCATTGGAAAAGTAAAATTTTATGCTGTATAGATAATAATTGAGTGATAAAAAGAATTTAAGGAATTTTTATTAATTATTATTTATAATTAGTCTTTCGGGATGATATTTTATAATTTTAAAGTTATATAATATAAATATTATCCAAATAAGTGCACTTTTCATAATTAAGGAATGAAATGTAGAATTATAAAATTAATGAAGATTTCATGACTTGTTTATGAGAAAATATTTGTAATGAAAGAATATAATATTTTAAAATGTACCTAATTATTTTCTTGTTATTTTAATTTATTTTTAATTATTCTATTTGCAATAAGTAAATTTTGTTATTAGGAAACACTGACATAGTGCTTTTGAAAGGAGAAGAAAAATAAACGAATGATTATAATTAAAATTATAAGAACCCTTAAATGATCCAAAATGTTTTCCAAATCATAATGGATGAGTATGTTTTGAAAAAAAAAGGATCCTTGAGACTATATTAGGACCTTTTGGATTCCAATTTCTTAACATTAAGTACCTTATAATATTTTATTTCAATGGAAGATGAATTGTTCACAATATGGTTTTTAATAATTATAAATTTTTAATATATAGATTTCTAAAATATATATTTGAATATAAATAGTGTCATGAAATATAATATATTTATATTATTTAATAAAATTTATTTTAATTTTTAGGGGAAAAAATAACATAAATTATTACAGAACAATGATGAAGTTGTTATTAAATTAATGGAAAATCAAATAAATGATATTAAACATTATAAAATTAATATAATTTGACATAATAAGGTTATAAATGAATTATATAGAGAAAAATGAAATTTATAAGATTTACTAAAATATTTTTCTTGAATTTTAATCTTTATTTTGATGTTTATAAAGTCATAGTAAGGAATAGTTCTTATTTTGACAATTATGACATTTCAGGGATATGTTATTTTATTAAATTAATTATATAAAACAAAAATCATGAAAATATTACTGATGGAATAATATTTAAGGGAAAATTAAATCCATGTTATTTATAGTTCATTTTAAATCATTGGTCCAAGAATTTCCTTAATTTTATTTAATTATTTTAAGAAATTCCCTAAAATCCCCCACCTCAATTAAAAAAGCGAACTCATTCCATTAGTTAATTTCAGCACCATGAGCCTTCTTGATAGAACATCACGTACTAAATAATCTTCTCCTAATATATATCAACACTATATTGTTTTTGGTCTCACTAAAAGTCCATTTCCCAATTCCTTAATGTGGTTCTCGATGGGATGATAATCCAGAGGTAAATTCCTTCTTCGTTTTATTTTAAATAATTTCTATCTTATAAAGTATCCTAACCCCCTATACAAAGTTTCATTATTTCCCTAAAATAATATATATTTACATTAATTTTATTGTTTTTATGAAATATCTATAATAAAAAATCTTCTATTTCCTTTATATTCTTAAAATGAAAACATCATCCATGGTATGTTGATTCATCACCATCATGGATGATGTGTTTTATTTCGATTTACCACATCCATAGAATGTTTAAATTCATTTAATCCTTTATAAAATGACCTAGATATTAATATATTATATGGGGTCAGATTATGGAATTAATAAATTGACCCAATATTAATCAAGACAAAAAACTTTAATGATTGTTGGAAAAACTGCAGAAATAAACAAAACCTTAATCATTATATTTTCATCAAATAAGTCATCTGCATGTCAGAAAGAAAAAATAATATATGGGATAATTTTGATAAATTTATTTACATGAATATTATATAATTTGAAATCTGAAATATTATTTCCATTTTACAAGAGCGCCAATAAATATACATATTCTAACCAACCATGAAAACCATGAAACAATCTCACCCGAAACAATGAAAATAATGAAATAATACTAATAAATCTATGAAAAGTTGTTATAAAAAATAATTTAATGTTTTACAAATATTAATATAGTTATTCTATAAATTAATAACATAATTTAAATCATTACACTTGAAGATAAGTCATTTTCAAAAAATTCATAAGTTTAGGGTTTTTCATTTCACTTTTATTTCTATGGGAAATTGTCATATTCATCATATATTTTTCTGGAAGGAAATATTTATTTACCCATTTTAATTTTATTTCATGAATCACACAATGATATTTAGGGTTCTTAAATTTTATTCTTTCATAAGTAATTCTATATTATTGAATAATGTTTGGTAAATTGCATTATCTCAATTTCACTTCATTGAAGAATATATTAATATTATGCACCAAATTTATTTTAAATGGTGTATATAATTTCCATTTGATTTATTAATAATCATTTTTCATTGAAAAGTTAATTTCAATTAAATATCTATATTCCTTTTATGATGGATATAATTATTATCCCAACCGTAAAAAATTTTTATATATGGTGGTTACATTGAATGTTATATGATTAACTAAGAAATAATGTGAAATCCAAAAAATTTACACAATATGGATATTTTTTTTGTAATGATAATTCATTAATGAATTAAGTGAATCATTTCATTATATGAGTAATTCTTTTGAAATGATAAATTGTATGGGGACCATATAAATAAAATCCCCTCAATTCATTGATTATCTTTTGAGATGAATAATGTTGTCCAAATGAAAATTGAGTTTAACCATAATGATTAAACTACCGTTGGAAGGGTTTTGATGGTAAAGGTATCATATTTCTAGGAAGCTAAAAATATATTAGTTATTAATTTTCTTCATTGATAATTACATTGATTTTATCCATAATTTTTTCACTACAATATTATTCATGGAATCAGATTGTGAAAAAAGATATTGTTTATATAGAATATGTATTCATTTATTTTACATTTTTATATTAATTAAAAATTTATTATTTCAAGATATATTTTTCTATAACTAACACTTACTAGCCATCCTTGCGCACCCTTTTATTTTTTGTCTTTTCCACATGTTATGAATTTTAAAAGTTTTAATGAGTTCAAGGATGGAAATTATTTTCCTTTGTAATGTTTTATATTTTAATAAAATAATAACTGAACCATATATGTATTTTCTTCTCCAAAAATTCTAAACAATTCATTACTTTGGGATGTGATTGTATTTAAAAAAACATAAAAATATAACAATCAAGTCTAGGTTACTAGGTTGGGGTTATTTACAGTTGATATCAGTGAATTTTTAGTAGAAAACTCAAGAAGTGCATTTTAATATAAACACAATCAACGTAATAATAATGATAATTTCCTATAGTATCTAACATTTTAGACATTATAGGAATGTTTATTTTGTGGATCAATACTAATAATGATTATGGGAAATCTCATTTTGTGACATTATGTAGTGATCAAGCCTAATGGAAGGAAGGAAATCAATACTCACAGAAAATTTAGGTATTTCCCCATCGAGAAATCCAACACATTTTGTGTTTCAGGTGGAAATATCATGACCATATTAGGAAAAATTACTAAAGATATGATGAATAATGATGCTACAACTGTGCTGGATCATTTCATGCACTTGAAACCCATATCAATTAGTGGAAATACTAATCCAGTGGTAGTTGGGAAATTTATCATATCTATTGAAATGATATTTCTAGTATTGGGATTTTAGGAAAATGAAAACTCAGTAATGGAGGTATATTTTACCAAGAGAGACGGTTATTATTTGTGGTCATTAATCCAGGATTCTAGAGATGAAGATGGAATAGAACACATTGAATGGAGAACATTTAATGAAACATTGTTTGAAAAATATTTCCCTCATCATCAATGAATTTAAATTAAGATAAACTTCCTCAGTTGAATGTAAAAGGAAGAAGGGAGTGTTGTGGTGTTTAAGGATACCTTTTAAATATTAGATAGGTGTTATAGAGATTACATATATAATTATAAAGGAATATTGACCATTTTGTTGATTGTTTTATGCCACGTATTTAAAGGTTATTATATTAACAAACATTTTCATTATATAATGAAATAATGTCATTTTCAGTCAAAACAGGGAAGTAATTCAATTGATCCTTTGTATTTTTGGGAAATCAAGGGAATAATTGGTCGGCTGAAAAACATGATAGGTATAAATACCCAAATAAGTATAAGGGGATAAGGAAATGTTGTGAAACTATAAGGGATAAACATCATGGTAAATTCTTAAAGGGAACATCAGTATGTTGTATGTGTGAAGACTAGGGCCATATACCTCTGAAATTAAAATGGAAGAAAAAAACCAATGATATTAAGGGTTTAAATTTAAATTAAATGATAAATTATTCAATGTAATGTCCCAAGAGCTGATGGAATCTATCACAGAAGAAGTTAATGGGAGAATACCAACCTTATGACATTACTACAACTGAGGTAGAAGTACCCAATACTTTTTTTTATTCTGGATCATTATACTATTTTATATGTACCCATATTTCCAAGAAAATTATACATTTCCCCTTTCATTAATAATATATTTTTTAATAAAAACTCATAAGGGAAGTCTCATTACACTAATGTTGTGTTGAACTATCCCCATTATGACACATAAATGTGCTTTATTTTATTATCTTATCATCATACATACATTTAAAATTTTTATAATATTTTGTATGGATTGGACATCAAAATGTGATGAAAAAATTTTAATATAAGAATATGAAAATTACAATTTGTGTAGAAGATGTCGAATTCATTATCTTTAGAGAAGAATATTCATCATCTAACTCTTATCTAGGTCCCCCAGTAGCTCTACTGAATGAAATTTGGGTGGATGAAGAGACAAAACATATACGGATAAACATTGTAATATTCAATTTTGGTATGTGCATATTGTATACGAATATGTTGATGTTTTCATTATACAATTTTATTGACACCCTCTAGTTCATGAAGTTGATTTTCCCATTAATTTAATCCATAAAGAAATATAGATATCAAAGAATTCATATAGAATGGGCGCTGTGGAATTATTGGAGCTAATGAAATAAATAGAGGATTTTGTTTAATAAGGTATCTATTTTCCCTAGTGTTCCTCTATGGGGATCCCAATCTATCTTTTTGAAGAAGAAAGATGGTTCTATGAGGCTATGCAATTATTATAGAGAAATAAATGTTATTACGATAAATAATAACTTTTTTTATTACTCTCATAGAATTTTTATATAATAAACATCATATATATGAATATTATTTTGAACATTGAACATTATTCTACATATAATTAATTGTTAGTAAAGAAGGAATGCATAATAAATAAATATTTTTGGATGAGGTTTGGAAATTACTAGTTTACAGAAATGTCATTTTTATTGACAAATCCATCCATGGATTTTATGGATATAATGAAGAGAGTATTCATGTAATATCATGAAGATTTCATTATCCTATTCATTAATGATATTTTAATGAATTCAAAAATCTATTAAGACCATGACAATCAAATGCTGGTCATTCAAAATACTATGAGACAAAATTATTTATATGGTGAATTTATAAAGTGAGAATTCTAGATTTAGTAAATTTATTTTCATGGACATATTGTCGATAAGGATATAATCTTAGTAGATTCTATAAAAAAATTGTATTCCATGAATTTCCAACACCAACGATCAAAACTGAGGTAGTTTCTTCATTCGATTGGAAGGTTACTATCAGAGATTTGATCATAATTTTGATCGATTGGATAAAATGTTAACAATGATCTAACATAATAGTGATAAGTTATTATGAAAAAAATAATATGAATAATTATTTTAATTATTAAATGGAATATTGGTTGATTATTCTATTTTGACTTTATCATCTAGAAATTTTGGGTTTTATATATTCAACAATGCATAGAAAAAAGCAATAGGTTGTAATTTCCCAGTTCGAGAAGCTGCCCAGAGGTGCCCCATACAACGTTGGTAACATGGACTCAAGAACATTTCCCTGAACGCTCGAGGTTGCTGACTAGTAGCGATGGACTTGGGTGTGTTTGCAGGGAAACTATTCCCTCATTGGCAGAGTAACATAGAGAAAGTAAAGCAGATAGAAATAATAGAAGCAGTATAATGAAACACAAAAGTAAACAGTTGATGACTGAGGTAATAAACAACTAGATCACATATATATAATGATTCATGATACATATGTCTTTGAATTCAGACAAACAAGTCACAATGGTGGAATACAGAAATAACCAAAGTTCAAAAAAAACATATAAACTCCAACAGCATCACAAGCCTCAGCTTGGTCCCATTCTCTCCACCTCCTCAGCAATTAAGTACTTGAAGTAGAAGGGTTCTTTCCCTTTTCTATTCCGTCAAAAAAGTAATCTGTTTGGGCCTAAAAGCAAGATCCAAACATGGTGTGAGACTAAATCCCATTAGGCAACAACAAAGAGATCATTTACTAACGGTTAGTGAATATATATGATAGGCAATAATCCAAAGAAGTAGTAAACAAGAAAGTACACAACAGTAAATATTCCTAAAATTTCAAAGCATTCAAACACCACATATCATGTAAGTAGATAATCACATTTAGTTAACCCTCTGGGATGTACTCACATCCTAATCCCCTTTTGTACAACCTAGAAAACACAAGAAACCCTCTAGGACGTACACACAGTCTAACCCCTCTGGTTCAACTTTAACATAGATTCTCTAAGGAATCCCTCACTGTCAATCCCCCATATACACTCGTATTGGTAACTAAAAGGTCCTTTTGGGATACCTTACGTCTTATTCCCCCTGTGGCCCATGTCAAGGGAATACAGACACTCTGAAGAAGCACTTACGTCAATTTCCCCTACGGTCTCACATCATAATAGTAAAAACAGACCCTCTAAAGAATCCCTCACGTCCATTCTCCCAATGGTCTACTACACCAGGTTCTAACCGACCTATGTAAGTCAAACGAGAACAACAATAAATAATGGCTAAAGTATACCTAAAGAAGTACTTGCATAAACATTCTACAGCATAACATCATGTCAAATAAATAGTATCAATCCATCCAATAAACACTAGGAATGGAAAGAAATCTGCCTAACAGGCAAAGCAAAACCAAATGATCATATAAAAAACAAGAATGGGAAAACACTTCCAGAGCATAGAAATTAACCCTAGTCACAATCAATTAACCTATTCTCAAGAATACATACATAACAGGAATTTAACAAGACTAAAAATAAAATCATGCAATACCGCAATCATGGGTATTTGGAACTTTTCACATATAAATCAAAGAATATCTATAGAAAAGAACAAACCACATACCTCGACATTGTAGGATCCTTATACATGAACCTCAAGAATAGAACCAGCCTAGAACACTGAAGATCTAAAAAAATGTCTAAAATTTTCAACCTAGAATATCTCATGAGAGACAAGGAATCAAAAGAAGGTGTTCAAGATGAAGATAGAACTCCATGATGCGATTCCAATGAAACCGATGGAGTTCTATTCAGAGAACGGACGCTCGATCAGGGGATCAGGGAAGATCCACACTGCATGAATGCTCTCGGACGAACTAGGTCGAGAGGAGATGTGTTCTTTCCATCAGACGTGACCCCAATCAGTTTATTGAAAAAATATATATTAAATGGTGTGTACATTAGAAGTACATGATGTGTACTTTCCCTTACCGGCCCTCGTATTATGCGGTCTCCAGCTCACCACACACGGTTGTGTTCTTAGCAATTATACGGCCAGCACATGGCTACATGTAGAAAAAGAGTACATGATGTGTACCTCAAAATTTTCCAGAAACTCCATTTTTTCTCAAAAACCCTAGGAAAGAGAAAAAATAACTAAAAATAAGACTTGGGTTCTTACAAACTTTCCCCCTTAAAGAAATTTGTCCCCAAATTTCCTTAGCAAGACAGAATAGAAGAAGAATCCTTGAAAATCTCCAAGAACTGTGATCGTACATCGAACTCCCTCTCCAAAGTCTCATCATGTACTTGCCCGTGCTACCATAGAACTCGTACCAGGGGAACGTATCAACCACATTGAACTTTCATACTTCGATAAAAAAATCTGGATAAGATGCTCCTCGAAGAAGGAGTCCACCTATAACTCAACCTCCTCAGGTTGCAAAACATGAGATTGGTCTGAGAAGTAACGACCAAGATGAGAAACGTGAATGACATCGTGCATAGCCCAGTACCACTAAGTTAACTATAACTAATAGTCAATCGGACCAAATATCTCCAAGACCTCAAATGGCATGACGTACCCTGGATAAATCTTAACTTATCTTTTAATCCTTCTGTGTCCCATCCTCAGTGTGACACACAGGAAAACCTGATCTCTGACCATGAACTCTCGGGGTCATCTCTGTCGATCAGCATAAGAGTTCTATCAAGACTGTACAATATTCATCCACTTCAAAATCAACTCTATCTGCTCTATGGTGTCCGGGATAAGATGATTTCCCATCATAGCCGCCTCTCTGTCTTGATCTAGCATAAGGGTGATCAACATGGACTATCGTACAAAACTCATAAGGTTCAATCTAAATCGTTTCTTGAAATCTATTATTATAGGAAAACATACCATGGGAGATATTCTTCTTTCCCGAACCTCCAAAATCCAAGATGCATGCCCGAAGCATGTCCTCAAGCACCTGAATAATATGCTCAGACTGACCATTTGTCTGAGGATGGTATGTCGTACTCAGAATTACATATGTACCCCAATCCTTCTGTAATCCCTTCCAGACCCGAGAAGTAAAACGGGCATCTCTTTAAGAAAACAATGGGGTATGGAACCCCATGTAAATGTAAAATCTCTCAGATGTGTAACCTTCGTAGATCTTCAACACTGATGGTCTCCATGATTTGCAATAAGTGAGAAACCTTCGTGAGTATGTCAATGAAAAGCCATACTGCACCATTCCCCTGAGGTGACCTTGTTAAACCTGTCAAGAAATCCATTGCGACATCGTTCCAATTCCACTCAGAAAATGGTAACAGCTGAAAAAGCATTGCTAATTACTCATGCTATGCCTTTACCTTCTAACAAGTAGAAAATCTCATGAAAAACATAGAAACATCTCTCTTCATACTTGGCCACCAAAACTGACAGTGTAGATCATGATACATCTTCATGACTCTAGGACAAACTGCCCAGACTGAGGAATGAAAGTCTTGAATCAACTCCTCGCTTTTTACAGCTGGAACCCATGTGCACCCATGAAAATGAAATATCTCATCCTCACATACTGTCTATCATGGAATAGGGTACTGTTTGGAAACACTACCCCGCAGGACATTCCCTTTAGAATATAATAGCTTCCTTGTTCGTACTCGATCAAGCAGAGTAGAGTTAACAACTACATAAGATAGAAACATCTTCCACTGACTGTCATGCACCACTAAATGCATCTCATAGAACAAAGCCACACATTTCCACTCACTACTAGCCTCCTAAACTTCATGTAATTATGTCCTTCTACTCAATGCATCACCCACTGTGTTTCCCTTCCAAAGCATATAGGAAAGTTGAAATTCAATGGATTGAAGGTACTCAAACCACCTTCATTGTCTCGAATTCAGGTCAAGCTGAGTGAAGATATATTTTTGAATCTTTTGATAAGTGAAAACAAAAAATTCTCTCCCAACATGTAGCATCTCAAAAAGTGTAAAGAATGAACAATTGCTGCCAACATGAGATCATGCGTCGGGTAGTTCCTTTCATGTGGCCTTGACTACCGAGAACTGAACACAACAACCCCTTCTCTCTGCAAAAGAACAACTACAAAACCGATACCTGATACGTCATAGAACATAGTGTAGCTCTTTCATGGATATGAAAAAACTAGTATCAGTGCTGAAGTCAACCTCCCTTTCATCTCCTCAAAGTATGACTCACAAGAATCAACCCACAAGTACTTCGTACCTTTCTAAGTCAGGCTCGTTAGTGGTGCTGCTAAGGGTGAAAAGTATTTTATATAATTTCTATAGTAATGATCCATCCCCAAAAATCATTATTCCTCATATAAATTCTTCAGATGCTCTCAAGAAACTACAGATCTCACGTTCTCTGGGTCTACTGATACTCCTGTCTCTAAGATAACATGATCCAAGACGTAAATCTGGTCCATCCAAAAGTGATATTTTGAGAGCATAGCATATACCTGATTCTCATTATGAATACATAATATGATATCAAGATTTTTATCATGGTCGTGTCAAGTGTGAGATTACACCAAGATATCATCCAAGAAGACCACAAAGAAAGAATCTAAGTATGGATGGATCCCTCAGTTCATCAGTTCCATGAAAACTGCTGGTGCGTTTGTGAGACCGAATGGCACAACCACATACTCATATATACCATACCATTCCGAAAGGTTGTAAGAGGTACATCTGATGGTCTAACATACAAATGATGATAACAGGATATGAATTCAATCTTCGAGATCTTCTGAGCTCTTCAAAGCTGATCAAAGAGATCATAAATCCTCAGCAAGGGATATCAGATCTTGACCGTTAACTGGTTATGCTTCTGATAATCCACACAAAGTTGGAGGGTACTGTCTTCCATCTCTTCCAACCAGACAGGCGAACTGCAAGGAGATGTACTGGGTCAGATGAACCCAATTGCATACACCTCCGCCAAATAATTCTTGATCACCTACAACTCTTGTGTAGCCATCCAATAAGAAGGAATAGACACCGGTGCCACTCCTGGAACAAGCTCAATCGAAAAGTAAAACCCTCGCTCTGGAGGCTACCCTAAAAATACCTCTAAAAAGAAGTCAATAAAATAATCCACCAATATAGGTAAGTCCATCTGTGATGTCCCCCGATCATCAAGATAAAGACTAGTAATCTAGGTTGTAACTCCTCCCAACCCATGATTCTTGGGTCTCTCTCTAATTTCTTGGACATACCATTCTCCCTGGTGAATAAATTATCCACCCTATGATGATGTGAAACTCACCCTACCGTGATAGAAATCGAAAACTGATAGGAAGTGAACTAAGCAGTCCATTCCAAGAATAAAATCATAGACTCTCATCACTAGGATATAAAGGTCCCACAAAAAGTGACAGCCACCAACCTCTTGAGGGAACTCCTGACACTGTTGTTCACTAGCTGTTCTTGTCCCTAATAGTGTTTCTAGAATCAATAAATCAATAAGAAGAAAATATACAGATCCAAGGCTATCTAGAACAACAACAGATATATAGGTATGAGAATCCCCAATTTAAAAAAGGGAAGAAGCTAAAACTGAGGCAACTAGGATCGTACCTCGAATGGTAGAGGGTTTGGGATCCTACTTCTATTGGGTCTTCTTAACTACAAAATTCTGACCAGCACCACATCCCTATAACCCAACCCGACCACTCTGAGCTGATCCACACTCTTGTAATTGAAAGCATGGTGACTGACTACCATGGTAAAGACTTCCACCTCAGCCTGAATGGCTGGAAGAACTCTAGTTCCGAGACTTATGAGAAACTAGTGGTGCTTCTCCTGTACAAGGAGTCATAGAAGAACCCATGTCACCACCTACTGATGAGAATAACTAACAGAAACATTGAATATGACCCATATCACCACAATATCAGCACTCCACTAGGACTCTCAGGCAATGTGACCTTGTATTCCCGTTCTTCCCGCACTAGTATCACGCCACCTGGCTACCAGAATAAGTGTCTTGACTCCTTGGATCATCTAGTGAAGACCCCCTACAGTGCTTCATGTTGTCATTAGGAGGGATACTAACTCCAGGTTTAGAACTGCCCAGTATCATAACATCATAATCCCTCAAATTCTGCTATGTGATTAGCGCCAACTTGAAGATGGAAGTGATAGAAGTCACCCTGAAGATGTTCACCCGAGATTGGATGTCGTGCCTCCGACTATCATCAAGATTCCTTGCTAAGAATTACTCATCATCTCCTAGAGTAAGCGTGGAGCACTACAGCTCAGTGAAATGAGAAGAGTACTCTGTGACTGAGAGAGTTCCCTGTTCCAGACTCATGAACTCTCAGGATCTATTGGCCCTCATGGTCTCCAGGTAGAAGTAGTCATAGAAGGAATTCTAGAACTTCCTCCATGCCATAACCTGCTGGCATCTTGCCTTTGAGATCATGTCCCACCATCTCTTAGCAAGTTCTCAAAACATATAATTCATGAGCTTAAACCTCCTCTCTGGAGGTGTCTTTAATGCTCAAAAATAGAAATCATGGCTTCTAACTATGACTCTATAGACTGAGGTCCTCCTTACCCAGTGAAAGTGGGAGGATGCTGCTTTTGAAAGACCGATGTCAGCTCTACCATGGACGGGGCAGGAAGTGGTAATCCACAGAAGGAATTCATGAACCTCTTAAAGACCTCTCAGAATAGTTCATCAGCACCTGTGTCTGGAATAATGTCTAGTGCCAAGACAAGCACAACTGAAGGATCTACTGGATGTCTTTGATCAGCCATGCCCGGTGTTTGATTATTGCCCTATAACTAACCTACAATCGGAGGACATATCGGTTTCATATCTCTACATGGTCAAGGCCACACCTTAGATCAAGATTATCTAGGACTGAAAACAAGAAGTGTGAGAAGGGAAAATGATAATGAATGATTTCATGTTTTTCAAAACCTGGATACCCAGCGTGTATAATGACTACACTACATGTTCCCTTAATACTTCACATGGGCATGTACTTCTGCCAACCTAAATCATGTAACACCCCATACACACGATGTGTTTTCCAAACACACGGTGTGTACTTGAATGCTTTTTCCCTTCCTGAGTTCTTCTACATAGTTAAGACACATAATTCTCCCAAAACAATACTACATGGCATGTTAGTGCCAGAAACGACATGTACTAGACGAACGTCACCAACCTGTGTTGTTAGTCACACAACTGGTTACATGGCTCAATCTATACGGAATGTTTTGGATTGACATGGCTTGTTCTAGAAAGGTTTCACTGACCTATGTTGTTTGCTACACAGCCGGATACCAGGTCTATACTACATGACATGTTCAAACACGACACAACATGTATAACTTATGTTTGCATCTATCTGGGTCGTTAGTCACACAGGTGAACACATGGTCTTTGTAAAAAGACATGTACATATGGTACACAACGTGTCCCACCAATGATTTCTCAACCCCGTGTCTCTTCCTACGCAGTCAGTGACACAATTAGAGACTACATACCGTGTACATATAATACATGGGTGTACTAAAAAACAAACAGTTCCTTCTTGAACAGAAGGACACATGGTGTGTATTCATCATTAAATGTCGTGTATTCTGGGTTCGTCCAAACAGAAATCCTTAGAAACTATTCTGGAACCCATAAATACACTGAAATGAACATTAAAGTGCCAAATTTTGAACTGTGAGTGCCCATAATCCAAACGAATCAAATCTTGGAATCTCATTAAGGTCCTAAACAAGGATAACAGTATAATGATCCATCAAATTCAGGTCCATGATGGCCCATAACAACTTAAGAAACAATGTTTGAAATTCTTTTAAATTAAACCTTACACAATTCAACACCCTATTAAAAGAAGGTATTCTATGAAGGAATCTATCACAACAACATGCATATCTACAACATCATCTATCACAAAAACATGAAGTAGCTAAAGAAACCTAGAAGGAATGGATAGAATCCATGAAATGTGATTTATAATGACTGCCTATATGATGCATCAGATGGAATACCCTCATCTCATTGGGTTGCAATAGAAATAAAACCTCAATAATAGCAACAATAATAGCAGAAAACATGTGAATCACCCAATGGTGAAATCAAATCGACTGTAAAATCGGAAAACAAAAAAATCCAATAATGACCAATATTGGATTTTCCCAATACATGGAATAGATACTCTTGAGCACATCTTATTACCAAGTACATATTCCTTCCTATACCTTGCTATATATTCCAAACAGTTAGTCAAGAAAAAAAATGAATTCCTATTATACCACATTGTAACGTCCCAGTTCCAGAAGCCGCCCAGAGGTGCCTTGTACCCAGTTGGTTAAATGGCCTCAAGCGCATTTCCCTAAATGCCAGATGCTTCTGACTAGTAGTGAGGGCCTTGGGTGTGATAATGGGGAAACTATGCCCTCATTTGCAGAGTAACATGGAGAAAGTAAAACATATAGCAATAGCAGAAGCAGTATAATACCATACAATAATAAACTGTAGAAGACTAAAGTAATAATCAACTGTATAACATATATATATATATATTAATTCATGGTTCATTTGTCTATGAATGAATTTTAAAAAGTCACAATTATGGAATATAGAAATAACCGAAGTACAAAAGAAAATAGATAAACACCAACATTATCACAAGCCTCAGCTTGGTCCCTTTCTCTCTAGATCCTCAGCAATCAAGTACCTAAAGTAGAAGGGAGATTGACCATATCTATACTTACAAAAATATAGTTTTTTGGGCCCAAAATAACTATCTAAAAAGGGTGTGAGACTATATTTTAGTAGGAAACCACCAAGAGATTTGTGCATAATAGTCAGCGAGTATATATAGAAAGCAATAAGAAAAAAGAAGCAGTACACAAAGAACTACTCAACAGTAAAAATTCCAACAGTTTCAAAGAATTAAAACACCACATATCAAGTAAGAAGATAACCACAAATAGGTAATCCTCTACGATTTACTCATAACATAATCCCCTCTAGTCCTTCCTTGTAAACAAAAGAAACCACCTAGGAAGTACACATAGTCTAGCCCTCTGGTTTAGCTTTAGCATAGACTCTCTCGGGAAGCACTCACCATCAATTCTGCTTATAGTCCCGTATTGATAACTAAAAGGAACTTTGTGGAGCACTTATATTTCATTCCCCCTGTGGCCTATGTTGAGGAACTACAGACACCATGAGGAAGTACTTACATCAATTCCCCCCATGGTCTCACATTGTAACAGTATAAACAGACACCCTAGAGAGTCCCCCACATCCATTCTCCTTATGGTCTACTACACCAGTTTCTCAGCACTGTGTAAGTCAAATGACCAGCGAAATATATAATGGAAAAAATATACCTTAAGAAATACTCGGCTAAACAGTCTAAAAAATAACAACATGTCAAATAAACAATATCACTCCATCCTATCAACACTATGAGTGGAAACAAGCAGTCTAATAGGTTACGAAAGACCAAGCGGTCATAAAAAAATCCATGGGAAAACACTTCAAATAATATCAATTGAACCTACTCACATTTAATTAAACTTTAATCAAGTATACAGGAAGAGAAGGAAATTAATATAGCAAAAACTAAAATCACACAATAACCTGATCAAGGTTATCTGATACTTTTACACATATAACTCAAAGAATTTCTAAAAAAGGAACAAAAACACCTACATTGGCCTTGTAGGATCGTTATATGTGAACCTTGAGCCTTGAATTGTCCTATAATGTCGTAGACCTACAAATACATCTAAAACATTCAACCCATGATATATAACTAGAGAAAATGAATCCGAAGAAGGTGTTCACAAATAAGAGAGAAATCATCGATGATATTCTAATGCAATTGACAGAGATTGATTTAGAGAATAGATTCTTGATCAGGGGCTCGGTAAATATCCACATTATATGGATGCTATAGGACAAACAATGTTGAAAAGAGATGTCTTCTATCTGTCAGACGTGACCCTGGTCTATTTAATGAAAAAAAGAAAGTACACTGTGTGTACTATAGAAGTACATGGCATGTACTTTACCTTATTGGCCTCCAAATTTTGTAGTCTATGTCACTAAACATGGATGTGTGCTTGTCCATTACATGGAAAGCACACAGCTATATGCGGAAAAAGAGTACACAATGTGTACGTATAAGTACATAGTGTGCAAATAAAAATATTAAAGAATCACCTCTTTTTCTCAAAAACACCATCAAATAGAAAAAATATTTGAAAAGAAGATCTGAGATCTTGCAAGGGTTGTGTCTGTTCTGAAAAATGATAATGTTTTTTCATATGAATCATGGTAGATTGAGACTCATGAAAAAATTTATGCAATTCATGGCCTTGTGTTGACAGACATAGTATTCTCTAATGATATGGAGAAAATATATGTGTTGTGATAGATGTGAGATATATATGGATCACAAGAGTATTAAATTCATATTATCATAGAAAAAATAATCATGAACAAAATAATGTGGATTGAGTTACTCAAAGATTATTATTTTTTAGTACACTACAACTAATGAAAAAAAAAGTTAGTAGATGCATTTGGATGGAAATATCATGGATTTCTAACCCTAATGTGGATTTAGAGAGATCTATTATTAATGGATTTATTAAACATGTATATGGAAATTATTGAGGAAGGGGAGACATAAGTAATTTTTAAAAAAAAATCAAAAAAAATATTTTTTATTAAATTTTATATGTTCTCAATCTGATTATGGAAATATTCATTAAAAATTAATGTTGTGAATGATGGAAAATTTATAGGATTTGATTAGGAAGATGTTGTTCTAAAATATGGAATGGGATTTTGGGTTCCATTAAGACAAGGGATAAAAATTAAAATATTTGATGATTCTTGAAGATCAAATTTCTCTATACACCATGGTAGTACCAATATGTATAAATGATAGAAGGAACATTTTTAGTGTGATAATAAGATAAAGTAAATTGATAACTATATGTCAATATGATTTTTTTTTCAATAAGTGAAGGCTAAAAGAAATTATCCAAGATGATTCATGCAATAGAGAGTTATTCTATTGTGGAATGTGGATGACATTACTATAGACTTCGTTATTGGATTAAGAAATACCCCACAAAATAATGATGTAATATCGATTATTATTGATATGCTTATCAAATCGACATGCCTTCTTTCTATAAGAGAAAATTTTACTCTTGAGAGCCTTGGTAAAATGTATATTAATAATGTTGTAACACTTAATGGTGCACCACTATCAATTTTTTTCTGATTGAGATCCCAATTTAGTATCAAAATTATGGAAGTGTCTTCGAAAGGATCTAGATATTGATTTTCACTTGAACACCATAAAAAATATTTAAATCGTTGGGTAGTCGGAAATGATTATTCTAACATTATAGTACATGTTTACCTCATGCTCACTTTTTTTCAATGTATGTGGGCATAACATTTAGATTTGGTATAGTTTAACTATAGTAATATTTCTCATTAAACTATTCCAATGATGCCATATGAAGCACTATATGGTAATACATTTCATATGACAACTTCTTGGGATGAATTTGTTAAAAGGAAACTTATAGGTTTTGAAATTTTTGACAAGTAAACACAAATGTTAAAGACAACCAAGCATAAAATTAAAGCGGTCTAATGTAAGAAATTTAGTTCTTCTGACAACCGGAGAATGGTTTTCTAATATGAAGTGTTGTACAATATATTTCAAAAAGTATATTCATGTAAGGGTTTAATAAGGTTCAGTGATAAATAGAAGATAATCCCCAATAACATCATACCATTCAAAATTATTTAAATAATTGGAGTTATATCTTATTGGTTTGTAATTTGAGTAAGTCTCTATGAAGTTCATTATGGGTTACACAGATCGTTATTAAGGATGTTTATGCAAGATCTAATTCATGTTCTAACCTATGATGAAATCGAACTATAACTTGGTCTATCTTGTGATGAATATCCTTTCAACATTATTGACACTTGAGAGAATATGTTAAGGAATCAGATTACTCAGTTGGTAATGATTCATTAGAGAATCCATAAAATTGAAGAAGCAACATGGGTACCCAAGGATGTTATGAAGGAGAAACTCCCTCATCTGTTTAGAAGGTAATATACATGAATGTTTTGAAGATAATGTTTTCTGAAGGGAATAATATAACACCAGAATATTTTTTGATATTTCACTTTTTAAATAATTTTATTTTTTCAATAGATTTTGTTGCACACAACATCAACCATTAATGAACAATGGTATAGTATCAAGTATTAATATTTTCACATGACCATTATAAAATATACCACAAATTGGAGGGAGATAATAGGATTAAAAATATTATGAAATATATATGAAGTTTTGATTTCATTTATTCTTATAAAAAATTCACATAATTATTTTTAAATTCAATCTATATGTCATAAATATGTTTAGTTTAGAAATATTTTTTATTTATTTTCATGTATAAATATTATATTTAATTTCTAGATGTTTTAAGAATTAAATTTGAAAAAATGAACATAATTTAATAATCATCATATCAAAATTATTCTCTGGTAAAATTTTGACAATTTTTTTACAAATTATGTTTTACTGAATACTAAAAAATATAGTTTGTAAGGAAGACAGTATATTTTCTAATATCATCAAAACCTAAATATGATATAAAATTTTATTAATATTATTAAATAATCCTGAGTAAAAATATAAAATAAATATCCTACAAAAATGATCTATAAAATATAAATTATTAATTATAAAATAATAATTGTAAAAATCATTTCTAGTGTCGATGCAGTGCCTACACAACATCAGAAAAGTTACATTTGGTTCTTTATAGATAAGAATTGGGTGATAAAAAATCATTTTCATTATTTTTTTGTTAATTATTTTTTATAATTTTTGTATTTGAATTATATTTTCTAATCTTAGAGTAATATATCGTAAATCTTATCCAATTTTTAGTGGAATACTAGAAGGTGGATGAAAAATTCAAATTAACCAACAAAATAGTTGTCTTGATATGGTTATGAATAAGTATACACAATGTAAAAATATAAATGATTATAATGAACCATTTTTTTATGATATTAATTTGTTTTTATATATTTATAATAAATAATAATCATTAATTATTATATAACATTAAGGCACTACTTTTACAAGAAGGAGAAAAAACAAAGAAATGATATTAATTAAAATTATAATAAGCATTAAATGGTCCCAAATTTTGTAAAAAATATTAATGTAAGTAATTTTTCTTAAAAATTTATAATTGGTTGGAATTTTTTTCCTTTTGGAATCCAATTCTGTTGAATTATGTTACATATAAATTTTTTTTAAAGGAAAGTCAAAGTGATCATACTGGGGTTTTTAATTAGTATAACGTTTTAATATATAGTTTTCCAAAAATGATATTAAAATATAAATACTATATGGATATGTAAAATATATATCTTCTATGTGGAAATTCATTTAATATTTTTAGGAAACAAATAAATATATTAAAATGCTTCAAAATTATGATTAAATAATAATTAAACTACAAGAAAAATTAAATAAATGAAATTAAAAAACTATGAAAAGTATATCATGTGTGATAACTAGGTTAATAAAAGAGTTATAAATAAAACTATTAAATATATAATATATAATAAAATAGTTTTCTTTAATTTAATTCTTTAATTTTTTATATTTTAAATTTATAAAAATTAATAGTGTTAATTTTGAAAATAATTATATTTTAAGAATATAATATTTTATTATATTACATAAAAATCATAAAAATATTGAATAAGAAAAAATGTTTTATATTTTTTTCTATAATTTAATTCCATGTTCTTTATAGGAAATTTTTCATTCATTTGTTATATAATAGCCTTAATTATATTTTAATATATTAAGAAATTCCTTTAAACCCCTCAACTCAATTATAAATGGGAACTAATTCTTGCACTTATTTTCACGACCATGAGACTTATAGGTTGACCGTCCTCTGAATAATTATCTTCTATATCCAAATTATAGTGTTTATATTTTTACCAAAATTCCATTTTCTTGTTCCTTAAGGAGGTTCTCAATTATGCGATATTTAAGAGGTAAATTCTTTTTTTTATCTTTTAAATTATTTCTCTCTACAACATTATCTTCACCATCTAACCAATGTTAAATTATATATATGGTATCATATATATACTATAATTTTATTTTTTTAATGTAATATCCATAATAAAATGTCTTCTAATCTCCTTTTATTCTTAAAAATGAAAACATCGTCCATGATATGTTAATTCACAGCCTTCAAGAATGATAAGTTTTTGTTTCCATTTAACACATTCATGGAATGATTAAATTCACTAATAATTTCCTAAAATCACCTAAAAGTTTTATATAATATATTTCTTGCAATTATTTAATTAATATATGTCAATAATATTAAACCAAACAAAACCAGTTAGTGATGATCGGAAAAACAACCAAAATAAATTTAACATTTATAATTAAAGTTTTATCAAAAGAGTCATCCTCGTTTAAGATATAAAAACGATATATAAGAATATATTAAATTAAAATGATACATTAATACCATATAATTTCACTTAAAAAGTTTTATTAATATTTTACAAGAGCATCTATAAATATACAAATGTTAACCAACCATGAAAACGATGGAACAAACAAAACCCAAACAATGAAAATTTTGAAATAATATTAATAAAGAGTTGAAGTATGTCATAAATAGTTAATTTCACTTCATTGAGTCATATTTTAATTTTATGAACCTAATTTATTTTCTATGGTGTATATACTTCCCCGTTTAATTATTAAGGAATATTATTAATTGAAAATTTCATTTCTCTTATATTTACATATTTATAATATCATGGGTAATATTATTATCTAAATAGTATACCATTTTTATATATGGTGTTTTCTTTGAAATTTATTTGATTAATATAGGAAATAATGTTGAATCCATATCATTCACTAAATATAGATATTTATTAGTAATGGTTATTGATTCAAGAATAAAATAAATCTTTATGATATATGAGTAATTCATTGTATATTAATAAATAGGTGGAGATCATATATAAACAATTTCCTCAATGCATAGGTTTTCTTTGGAGATGAATAAATATTTCCTAATTAAATAGGATTTTACCAATAATGATTAAACTATCTTGGAAATGGTCTTGATGGTAAAGGTATATATTTCCTTTAAATTTGATGTCCTATAGTTACAATTTTCCTTCATTACTAATTTCATTATTTTTATCTATGATATTTTCACAATGATATTATCTGTGGATTCAGATTTTGAAAATATTATTTTTTAAATGGAATTTTTGTTCATTTATTTTACCCATAAGAATTAATTATGTGTTATTGATTTCAATATAAATTATTTTTATGTATGACTTATTGGTCATCTTTTCTAGCCCTTTGATTTGTATTCTTTTCCCCCGGTTATTAAGATGAAATTTTTGAATGAGTTCAAGGATGTGAATAATTTTCTATTATTATGATTCTTATTTTTTCAATTAAATTTGGGAACTATGTATGTATTTAGTTATCCAAAAATACTAAATTATTAACTCCTTCAGGATGTGATTTATTATATTTAATACCAATGTAATAAAGTAACCACCAACTATAAGTTACTGGGTTGGGGTAAATATATTTTATAGGAGTACGAATAAAAGAAAATAATTTAATCAGTCAAATATTACTACTAATACCATTCTAATAAAATGGATTCATTCTCATAGTGTATTGAGTTTACTCCACTTTCCCTATTAAATTTGGAAATATTGGGCCCCATATAAGATTGGGTTTACTCTATATACAATTTCAAATTATATCATGAGATATCATTCTCTACCCAAAGAATATGAGGGCCATATAATTTCATAATCACCAATCACATAATGAAATCAAATCACAAGTTTTCTATATGTTCATACAAATATTCATCATTTTATCATAGATTAATTAACCCATGAGAATGACATAGGTTTTATAAAAACATGCTTAATATTTAAGAATCATTAGAATTCAATACATATTACAATTTTTAAATCATAATATGTCTTAAATAGGGAATTATAAGACCCCCTAAAGGTAGTTTATATAGATAAAAAATTGTATTTGAAAAACATTTGAAATATACTTCGAATAATAAGTAAAAAGTTTCTTTTTTGATAAATTTTAAAAAAAACAATTTCTAGAGAAAATTTAATATAATATTATTTATAAAACCATGTAAAAATGTAAATTATTTTAAATTATGAATAATGGATATGAATTTCAGAAAATCTTTTCATACCGTTTATGAAAAATAAATACATTTATATAACACTTTTGTTAATAATGTAAAAAATGAGTTGTATAAAAAATGATTAAAAAGACTGAATTTAAATATTTATAATTTTATTAAATGTTAAAAGAATTAATAATTTATCAATAATTAAAAATAATATAAAATCATCTACAAAGTAATTTTTAAGAACATGAGTGTGGAAGAAAAATATTCTCATCCAAAGAGGGGAATTATTGTTGGGTTTTATTAAAAAGAATTTGTATCCCTGAATAATAAAGAGATTAATATGAAATGGAATAATAAAAAATATAAATAACTATAGGATATTTAAATTTATGGGTCTTTAGAGAGCGATATATTAAAATATTTCACCAAACTAACTTTAAACATGAACAATCCCGATTTAAAAATGAGATTTCAACAGAAACACTTACCTCTAGTTGTAAATGGATTTTTATGCACTCCAAACACATGTTAAATAAATTTAGATTTACAATAAAATTTTAATATTACAATATATATGTATTTATCTTTACATATATCACCCACCTATAATTTATAATTATTCATTTATTAGAAAATCTTTATTAAAATGAAAAATGTAGTACTAATGGTTTTTTCGCACATATGTTTTGGTTTTATTATTCTAATCCTTGAACCAAGGCCATGTTTTAATAATATGAAATTTCTTTGTAATTTAAGAAATATAATATTTGTAATTTAAAAAAAAATTAACCATCCATGAAATGCAATGATGAAATATTAAGTGCATCACTTATTGGAGACAATAGTTTGTATGTACACACAAGTGATGTTTCCATTTCTAAATATATGGAAAGAAAGAAATGTAAACAATAAATTCTCTTTATAGAATATTAAATATTTCATATATATCATAAATTTTCATTAAATAAATCCTTATGTCTACCATTTTGGGTTGAAATGAAAAACAAATCACATTCCTCTGTGGAAGTGGTAATCCACACATACACACGGGCTACATTTTCAATTTCCAAAGAATGGGGTTGGTAACAAGGTAGATTATATATATTTTTTAAAAAATTATTATATCATAGTCATTATATAAATATATTAAATCAAAATTTATAAAAATTCATGATATATTGTAATGAAAAATAAAACATATCGATTCCAATAGGTGGTAGTACATTTATACACCTAAGAAATTTTTACATTTTCTATTAGATGTAAATGATAAATAAAATGGATATAACATTAACATGAAAATATTTTTTATATAATATAAATTTATTTTTTAATATTTTATTATGTATATATGTAATATGAATATTTTTAAAAAATAAATAAACCTAGAATATATTGTTAATGAAAATCACCACTTCTTTAGGTATCCTCTTTTTTATTGAACTTAAGTCCTTTTGAGGATAGGTTAACTATTAAAATAAGGTATTGGTAATATGGTATTTTAATTTTTAATAGTTATTTTGGTATATTTTAAATATAAAAATTAACTTATATGTGTCTTTTGAATGTTCAGATATAGTCCCCTGTTGTAAGCAAGAAAGAAGTGGTGTTTTCAAAAATATTAAGACATTAGGGGTCTAGAATGTAAATTTATAATTTATGAGTGACTAAATAATGGACCTTGTATTAATATTTTTACCATATATAATCCTAATTTTACTCTTATTATATTTTGTTAAATTAAATTAATAAAATATTATGTAACATCAAATACACGTAAGGCCATTTTTAGGACTATTCACATAATTTGACTTTAAAAATATAAATATCAAAATTTAGTTAAAATTTTAATATTTTAATATTTCATTTATATTCAATTGTATATATAAAAATAATTAAATACTAAATATTATCCAAAAAACATAACTTTTGATATTTTAAAAAAAAATTACATTGATTTTTCACTCTCCTACATAAGTTTTTCATAGTGATGCTTAAAAATTCTAGGTGATTATAACATTAAAAAAAATAAAAAAAATAATATCATAAATACAATGTAATATTAATAAATTATATTATATATATTCATTAATATCATATTACTATTTTCGTTCGTATAATTATAATATAATAACTACGAGACTTAAATTTTTTAATTACTCATAACATAAACAAAATAATGATTATAATCAAAGGAATTTGGCACCATATTTCAATATTATTTAATATTGTATAATTATTGTAAATATCCAATAATTTGAGAAAGTAAGGAAATATATTTGGGAGAATCTAGGACACTATCACATTGTTTTAAGCCATTTTAAATAATTTTATTCCTTAACATGGAGGTAATCTTTTATCATGGTTACAATTTATTATGGCTAAAAAAATCACCGACCATATTATATAATTTTAATATTATGAATAAAAATATTTACTCCATTTTCTAACATTAAATTTCGAATTTTTTTAATAAATACTTTAAATATATGTTAATAAAACACAACAAAAAATTGTTTCTAGAACAATTCCTTAATAAGAGAAAAAATGTATTTACACCAAAATCAATTAAAATGTTTATTTATAGGGAATTAATTTTATTATGTAAACATAATAAGTCTAATTTTAGGTTAAAATCAATCCAAAAATTTAATTAATCTCTTCTAAACCATATTAAAATAGAATAACTATTAAAATGATTTTATTTGAATAAAAACATTACATATATTTCCAAAGTATCTATCATTTACTTCTATGTTACACATTGTATTTTTAAATTAATTATATTACTTATTAAATAGAAATTTATTTAAAAAAAATCAAAAACTTCTAATTAATTCTTATAACATGATATAATCATAAAAGTGAAATTATTTTAAAAATTGTTATTTTTCACTATTCACTCATAAATGAACTATTTTGATAAAATTCCAAATAAATATGCATTAATATTTTTTTGACTTGTTAAATCTAGAAATGAAATTAATTTAATAATATTATAATTTTAAAATTTATAATTTTAAAATTTTTATATAAATTATTAATAAATAAAAAACATACTTTTATTGAAAATGCTCCCATAAAATATTAACTATTATTAAACATATAAGATTACATTATTATCATTCCAAATTTTGAACCTATGTCAAGGGTATCAATAAATAATTTAGTATTAGAATAACTTTTCATCACTTTTTCATAATTTTGTTACTTTTATTCATACCCTCTAATCCAACGAATTGGTTATACCAATCATATTTAAATAACAATAATTCCACAGTATATGGTTGTCTTCTTTAGCATAGGTTTTTGGGTAACATGATATAAAAAATAGTATAAATTTAAATGTAAATAAAAAATATATCTCACAGTCCTATAGAAAATTTCATTTTTATTACCTCTAATTCCATTTTTAATTTCATTTCATGATAACACCTATTATGGTTTGATAGGGACCCTTACATGTTGTAGAGGCCCTTAAAAATATAGCAATAAACCTGGATGGAAAAGGCCATTAAAAAACAAATGAAATATTTTTTCCTATTTTTCATGCCTCCCTCACCCATTCACAACATTAGAACCACAATATGAAACCCATGTCACAACGTCCTTGTTTTATTTTTTATTGTGCCTTAGCATGGCCACCATAGAACAAGGTTTTTATTTCCATGATAAGATATCCCTCTCACATTTCCCTATGTAATTCACTTAACTACACTTCTTCTAACCATATTGTGTATACCTCTTAATGTTGGTTTTATCTGTGGTACATCAATACCACCTATTTCTAATAAATACATACCAAAATCAAGTAAGATACCCAATACCCATGAATTTCATGTGCATGGGAAAGAGGACATAAACACCAAAAAATGACCAAAAGTATAGAGTCATAACAATAAACACGAGTCCCCTACCATGTATACCAAATGGGATTGTTTTTTCTCATCTGAAAAGTACCCCATTTCCGATTCATAATTAAACATTCATGAAATTCACTAAATCCTTTCAATACCACGTTATCATTAAATTTGATAGCATGAAATATCTTCTTTATTTAAATAATTTCTAGAAAGACATTTTCTTTTTCAATAACACACATTAATATTTTTTCTTCGATGGTTTATTCACCACCATTCCAATCATGCATGATCATCATCAAGAATTCATTGTTTCGAAATAAATTGTCTGGATTTTTATTATTATCAATCAATAATAATAATATCTTATTCATTAAAAATAATTTAAAATTTTATATTATAATTTTTTAATTTACATCTTCACCAAAACTAATCAATCCATAATTATCTATATGAGCCCCTCATATAATTTTTCAAATATCAATCATTTTATTAATATAATGAAAATATAATATTTTCTATGGTAGAGTTATCCATTATATACATCCATATCCAAAATTATCATGATATTTCATTCCCTATAAATGACACTATAAACTTTATTGGCCTTATCATTGGTCTATACTTCATAATGAGCACCCCTCATGGAATTATCAACATTTTGATTCCTCAAACAAAACCCATAAATATTTGTGTCCAAAATTATGAAATCTAATATCTATAAAATATGGGACTTATAAGGATAATATTTTCATAATTAAAAATATTATTTCAAGTATTTAATTTATTCTAATTAATTAGTTTTATCTTATTTTCAATCATTTGGGTATTTCTGGTGAATTTTGGGCACAACTATGAAAATTGGTTAATTATTTGAATTTAAATTTTTTCTAGTGCTTCTAGTCATTGGTAATAAATTTAACAATTTTAATCCAATTTTGGTTATTATTTTTCTTTTTAATTCCATTTTTTGTGGGATTTGACATTCTCTTATGGACCCAAATCCATTTCGAAACACACTACCCCAAAAAATAAATCAAATGGAGAAATGTTTCTAGAAGACAAAATGGACCCCACATCTAGTATTGAGGAATATATCAGTCTATAAAGATCCAAATTAGTTTATAACAACTTTATTAGATATAATTCTATGAGCCACATGTCTAATATAAACATCTTGATGAAATTGAATCATTAATGTATCCATTTAATAATATAAAGTGGAAGGTGTTAAGGAATTACATTGGGAATAAATTTTTTTTCTAAAGTAATTAGAAAGAATATTTTTTCCACTTATCTTAATAATATGATATTTTTTGGGTGCAATAAAATAATAGAGGGGAAAAATTCTACAAAAAACATCCATATATTTGTCTAGTTACTATTCAAAATAATCTCAATTTTTCTAAGTAATGAATCTGGAGGGATAATTCCCCCCTGAAGATTATAAATATGTTTGTTCACTTCTATTAAAAGTTGTTAAAGGAGGAGAATTAGGGTTTTTAAAATATTATTTGAAACTTGATGAAATTTGGATTTTCTGTTTTTTATTTTAATTGATTTATAATTATCCCTTCTTCCCATTCAACTCTGTTACCCTTCACATGGAGGGTTAATGATTTATAAGTGATCGATGAAGGGAGTGTTTTATATTTTTAATGTCAGTGCCTTTTGATTTAATATGAAATGAAATATTTCTGGAGAAAGATTTATATTTTATGTTATTCCCAATTATATTAATTTGATCATGTTTTGGGTTTTGTTTTAATTCTTCTCTTATATATATTGTTAAGGATCATTATACTCCCTTCACCAAATGTAGTTTTTCTCAATTGAGTAGATTGTTTTAGGTAGGGATTTCTTAATGTTCATTGAAACATGTGTGTAAATAGTGATTTTTTTATATTTTTAATGATCAAATTTTTTTGATAAGAACCTTCCATAGTTTTTTGGGAATGGTTTATGAATTTTCATTCACACAGAAGTGGTTTCTATTGCATATTTCAACCAATGGTGATTGAAAACCCTATCACGGTGTCTTTTATTTATCATTAAATAATATAATAGAGGGAATACTTTTTATATACATGGTGATATTATAAAAATGTAATCATACAATAACATTTTCTATGTCTTCATCTATTTGAGATTAAACAGCATTTCAATTTATGACATTCTTTTTTAAAACAAATAAGTTCAAAAACAATCCCACTAATTTCTCTATTTTCAAGTGAAAAAATTGATTTTTGTGTTCTCCACTATAGGGAAAACCAAGGTTACCCACTTTAGTGCATTTTTATCTTTTTAAATATTTTTTTTCATATTCTATTATAGGAACATGTTCAGGATACTGAATAAACAAACATGTGTTTTTTTCCAATTATACTCATAAAAAATGTCCAACTTATATTCTCACAATATATATAGGGTTAGGTTATCATCATTCCTAACAACTAGCATTTTATTATTCCCAAAATTCCTATAAAGACAATAATGGATTTCCATAAACAAAAAATCTCATTGCAATCCTCAAAAAATATAATATAAACTAGACTATTTACATTTTGAATTTGGTCATTGGAATAAATAACTGTATTTCCAATCAAACAATAAAGGTTTTATTTTTCGTTTTAATAATAATAATAATATTATTATAATAATAATTTTTTATGCTACTCAAGTTGATAGACACCAAAATAAAAAAATTGGTTTACGTGTGTCTTTGAAATGAAGTATATAAAAGATTATTAAAAGAGATATATAATAGAATTTCACATGGGTGGGATTTGAATAATGATCATGAATATCTAATGTACAATAAAATATTAAAAATATGTTTTTAATCTTCTCAGCTCAACCAGTGGGTCTATAATGATTTTTAGATAAAACACCATTGAGAAACTACATAGGGGTGACCATTTTCACAAGGTTTCATATGTGTTTAATTCCATTATGGACTCATTTGATAATATTCTCTATCACAATCTATGTATCCCTTCAATTAAATCAAATATATGTTATTATAATCATAATTGGATCAATCAAAAAAATTATAATGATCTATATATTCTACCTTCCATTAAAAATATTTCTATTAAGAATTTCATTGATAATATGCAAAAAATGGATAGTATTATATATAGTGGCATCAACTAGAATATTCATGGTTTCCCATTGATGTTTTATGAATATAATTTTGGTTCCCATATTGGTTCTTAATCATGATCTCTACACTTCACTCTAGATATTAAGTGAATACTGAAATGTTTCCACCTAAATTGACGAGTTTATTTATGCGGAACATAATCCCCTCTTTTTAGTGGCTACATATATAGAAACTATAAATTAATGTATTACGAAATTATTAAATGTTACAATTATCTAGTATTTATGATTCATATATCTGTGTTATATTTTACAAAATTTAGGATTTCATTTGACAAATATTATTTTAGTGTAGATTTTCAAGTGAAATTCAGAACATTTTTAATCCCTTACTATTTAAAATATTTCAATAGATTGTGAGGTTTATTAATTCATAGATTGTATTCTTCAACTCATGTTTAGAGGTTGGTTGAATTAAATTATCACATTTTCAATTTTCATTATAACACCCATTTATTCATTTGGATAGAAATGCTTACATTTTATTAGGTTATGAGGCTAATATAAAATGTATAATCACATTCATTTTGTGAGATAATTATGGGTTTTGAATAATTAAAATCGATGTTATGTATAAAAATATTGAGTATTTAATCACCATTAAACTCCAATAAATTATTTTCATTCTAATGAAACCCATTTATAAAGATCTATTTATATGGAATCCACATTCTCCGTCATGGATCAAGATTAACATATATGATGTGACATGGGGATATCTTAGACCTTTAGGGAGTGGTGGGATCTTCATTACATTAAGGAAAATCATAAAGGGCTCAATAAACAATTTCAACAATAGTTACATTTCTTATGTGAATATTTTTGTGGTTATCCACGCCATAAAGTATGAAACGTAGATTGAATGATACAAAATATAGATTTAATTTGAATGTTAATCATCGGTTAATATCATTAAAAGTAAATCAACTATGGTCTCTTAGAAACATTGTATATATTGGATGGAGTCGTTCCTCTATATTGGGAGAATTCAATACTAAATATCAGACTATTATAAAGAATTAAATATTATTTTTACAAACTTGTGAGGAAATATTAGAAGGGAAATTAATTCATTTGGATGTTTAAACATCATGACCCTTTATTTTATTTTCATGAATCTTATTCATGAGGTGATACTTACGCCCACCTATCATTTATCCTTGTACTATCTATGTCGTTTTAACGTATATTTATGGGTATAATCCTCTTTAGTCCATAATAAACACCTTTATTGGTAATTATTACTATCATTATCATATTTATTTTACATATCATAATTGTATGGAGGCCCTGATTCCATACAATGAATTCTTGTTATTTATTTGATTCTCCAATTATGAGGAAATTACTATTTGTAATTTCTATCCAAAATAATAATAATTCCATTTTAAATGTGACACGATGATCAAGTGAGGAAAAAAATAACATCACCTAAATAAAAAATAATTTTAACAACCCCATTAAAATTTAATAGACTGCAAATTCCATTTACAATCCTAGTCTCCCTCAGGTAAAACTTATATCTTTAAAATTTATACATATCTATGGTTCATTTGCTTCCTTAGGATAGTCTCATTCCTTAATCTAGTGAATTGTAAATCATGAAAATTCCACATATGTATAATAATAGAAATTATAAATTATAAATGACCAACATAAAAAAATATTCAACAATCATATCACAAGAATGAGGGAAAGACAATGATAATACACTGCCAAATTCAAAATGATCACCTAAAAAATCAGTACACATCATTCCTCCATTAAATAATTAACTAAAAATCCTAACAATGGAACCCCAACATCTCCTAAAACAACTATAAAAAATGTAATAATGGAATAAAAAAATGGTAAAAAAATATTTAAATAGAAAGTATTCAATAA
This sequence comes from Viscum album, assembly GCA_963277665.1. Classification (NCBI taxonomy): domain Eukaryota; kingdom Viridiplantae; phylum Streptophyta; class Magnoliopsida; order Santalales; family Viscaceae; genus Viscum; species Viscum album. Next base: position 274,767,510 of record OY728122.1, read on the forward strand.
AAAATATAAATCATATTTTATACAATGGGGTAACAAAAAATAATAAAAATGATAATATAATATGTCTATAGATTGAATTAAACTAAAGGAAATAAAAAATAAAATGAAAATAATCATGAATTTAGTACAGAAAATTTAGGTGATGGATTCTTGTTTTAACCACCCCTCGAATATCATAATAGTGGTCAGCCTCAAAAATCATTGATCAATATTTTGAAATCATAGGTTCAAAAAAGTGAAATTATTGATACTAAAGGGGATCATGGAATAATTACCATCATATTAACATAATGATCATATTAGGACTTGTTTTTTAGAACTATATGAAAAAGGAATTTGAATTTTTATCATTTGGTGGATGGACCATTTCTTAAAATGAGTTATGAATCATAATTCTTGAGAGTCGGAACAATTAAATGTTTTTTTAGAAATTGGTGATGGCCCTATGTATTCCTCTAGGGCCTAGTTGAGTTTCTAGAGTGTCAATCCTAAAACCATGATTGGAATGCTAGAACATGGTGCACAGTTTGTCTAAAATCTGGCAGCCCCAAACAGCATACCATGATTCCTTTTTTAGAGGAGCATCTAGTGTCGTACAAGCATTTCAAGGTTTACCCAAATAGTGAAACTAAATCACACGACTAGTGCCACATATAAAGTACCTAATCACTACCCATCACATAGTTGACGTGTGGTTAGAAAAACCTTTCATCACAACAATTTGTGGTGTGTTTCATAGGCTAAGGGTGTTGTATAGTTAGAGAATGGTTTTTTGAAACCCTGCATCCAAACCGTGTGACCTAGTTTTTGCGGTGAAATTAAGGAAATTACTTTAATGTATTTTAAGTTTTATTTTCGGCATTTATTCTCATTCCTCCAATCATGTGATGCCTTCCATTAGCGCATTATATTCCTCCTCAATCCTAATCTAGGCATGGTTATAACTCCATTATCCTTCCTTAAAATCAATCATCATCGGTATCTATTGATCCAAATTAGTAATATATTGATTCATTTTTAATATTTCTTCATGTAATCTCTATAAATAGAGTTATTATGGTTAGAGATCATTTTCCCAAATTTTAAGGAGAATTTATGTTGTAGAGATTTCATATGAACCTAACCAAATAAATGGTTGATATTGTATGATTGTAGATTCATATACATATGTTGGGTGGTCTATGAATTTTTTACATAGATTATCATTGAAATATACAGGTTTTAATTTTTTCATGAACCTTCCTTTACTAAGAATCACCTTTTTATTTATTTCATCATATAAAAATCCTTCAACGCACCTAGATACACACTTTATGATCCTTGTTTGGTATATAGAGATCTTTTACCTCAATAAAGAGATCCTCTTGTGAGTCTCAACATGTTTTTCCATTTTTTTAATTTTTTGAATTCCCAAATTTCTTTTTAAGCATTCAACATAGATTTTAAATAGATTTAGCCCTTGTAATCAGCTGTCCAGATGAAAATGGAACTTTTTATGTTCCACATTGATCTATATAAATTATTTTCCATCTGTGGTGGCTTTCAAAAATGTTACTTCTTATTAATTGAGCTCAAGGATTGATTATATTGAATGAAATGTTTAATAAATGATGTCATATTTCAATAATAAAACTCATCAAATGAGGTGCACTGTAAAAATATTACCAAGTGATGTTTAGTGAATTAAATATTTAATTAACTTATTGAATTTGAGTGTTCTTTTACATTTGATAAGGTTAGGTACATAAGTAATGTTTTGGCTAATTTTCACAATTTTTCTTATAAATGGAGTTTTCTATTTAGGAAATTTCCAATGGGTCAACATTAACCCCTTTTATGTTCCTCCATGTACCTTATAAAATGAATTATCCATTTTTATATAAATTTCAAATGAACCAGAGCACCTTCCAAGTTGTTGATATAATATATTAAATTAAATTCCTTTCTTGATAAATGGGACAACAGAAGTAGGTAAATAGAAAATTGAAAAATGAAACCTTATATGTGTCTCTTAAATCTATTATAATTAATTGTCACGTAATTAAAAGATTAAATGGCTTGTACTAAAGGGAATTTATTCAAATGATGTAATGTATTACATAAATGATTCTAAATGTTTGAATGAAATGAAATGATTATATGAAACTCATTAAATAGAATTAATTTTGAGTGCGGTAAGGCCACACCATTCATTGTAATCTTTGTACGTGATATAATTACAATATGATTCCCCTAATGTTAATTGGGCTTAATAAATACATGTAATTAGAGATATTGCCTCCTTTATCTGGATTTTAATTGTCATTATATTATTATACCTTAAATGGGATATGGAAAATGTTTAGGAATATGATGATCATGGAAGTAAATCATGCTCCCTTACATCATGTGTTGATTTCATGATGTCGCATACCATTGATACTATGATGGATGTTGGGATGAGGTGCGACACACTCTATTTCGAGTGCGAAAATGATGGAACAATCACCATCCTATGTGTCATAAACTACATATTACACTCTATTTGGATGTACGGAATGTACCCTATTGCATGATCATATAGGATCACATAGAATGTTTATGAATCATTTAGTTATTCTTAGTCAAGGAAGAACAGACTATTCCTATTATATTGAAACATACACCTGCACAATATTGGTACATATAGGTGGATGAAATATATGACTATATATATATATATATTATGATCAAACATTATTCCATCCAGGATAAGAAGCTGGTATAGTCATCTTGGTTTCCTATTGAAACTTAAGATAACCGGTGTTGATTTATTTATTTTAGAACTATTTATAATTACTTTTTATACCTACACTTTTCTTTATTTTTATTAATAGACTAGATTCAATTTTAGACACCATGGTTGGTGACCTACCGTAATTTATATCTCACACCGTCCTCGGTCCTCCATTACACTAGGGTACCCTACTAGACCTTATCATCATAGGACCCCTAATTATTTCTTATGATTCTTTTCATCTACCTGAGATTTAGGAGCACATGACTGAGTTAGAGCTCAGGATACTCGTGGAGATCAACCTAAGGGATTTTCATTATTTCATTATCTTTTTTTATTTTATTGTACCATTACTTGTTGTATGTATATTGTTTTAGTTTTGTATCATCATCTGGACATGAATAAATTTTATACATTTGTGTTGGCCATCTTTTATCTTCAGTTATCATTATTCTTAGGCTTCATTGTCTTTTATTGTTTACAACATATGATATTGTCTATTATTTATTTTCTCATATACCACTGTGCTACTCTAATAATGAGGTTATTGTCTCCCCACTATCACCTCATAATTCCCTCACTACTAGTCTCTAGCCTTTGGTGTACAAGGAGGCTCTCTTGAGACCTTGTGACCCATATGTCTTACCATCGTTTTAATGGTGAGTTAGGTTGGGACATTACAAAGTAGTATAATATAAATTATTTTCCCTTTTCATTTTTTTGTATGATCTTAGATGGGATACTGCGAATGTCTTGGTGCTTTCTAAATAGCTATTACATTGACTGATAAACCCATGTATACGGAAATGACACACTTTCCAGGGTTGGGACTATTGTTCATGTTGTTCAATACTAATTATTATCATTATTTCACATTGGGTGATAGGTTTACTTTTTATATTTATTTATTTATGATATTTTTTTATTTTATCTTTATCCTGTAATGGAATAGAAGATGCATTATAGGCATCAATTTAGGCACATAGAAATTTACATTCCATTCATATTCCATGAAATGTAGTGGAATTTATAGGTTGCCTACTGAATTGATTGTGTGACTTGAGTGATATTCTATGCTCTAATTTTCTATAACATTATAGTTTACATAAAATTATTATATGACTATATGACATGTTCCGCAAATATTTATCATTTCTGGTTTATGTGCGGTGTTTCTTCTCTTATTAGCATGTTTCTCTATTTTTACTTTTTGTAATACCATGATTGGATTTATTTAGTCACTATAAATGGTTTCATTGGATAAATAATTGGGATACAATTAAATTGGAGTCAATTATCATTTTTAAGATGTTTGGAATCCTTATAATTGCGAAAAGGTTACCTATACACTCATAACATCATTGAGATTCGTAAATAAGTAGTGACAGTTAAAATGTAATAGTTTCTAAAGAACATATTTTTAAAGTGAAAAGATTTCAACTAATGGGATTCAAATGCCAAACTGTATAGTTTATGGGTGCTTCATTCGTTGGTATATGGCCACCAATATAACTAAACTGTTATATATTATCATGGTATATATTTGAAATTATTATAAGAGAAAAACATTTTAATTTGAATATAAACTGGATTGGATGCCTCAATAAAGGCTTCTGAGTCTATCATGCAGGCATGTAGATAATTTATTATCCTCATAAATACAAAACTAGACCCAAGTAGTTCATTTGTTAAGAGGACCCAAATAGGTGTTGAATGTTTTATGACATTAAAAATTAAACAACTACTGTTGTGTTTCATTCTGATATACTGAGGTTGGTTAAATAGGACCCACATAGGTCTCCATATCTGTTATAACCTAATAGGGAATTAAATTCATAATTTTCCTAATTGTGACTAGATTTCAATAAATGAGTAATGGTTAAAAATTATGTTTGATAAGAAATTCATGTATTATGTTGTTTCTTGTTTTAGATAATTTAAATTTTTTATGTTTGATTGTGAATAAATCTAATGAATTGAAAAATGAAACAAAAAGTTGTTTCATTTGTCAAAAAAAAATTCATGTAATTATAGTTTTAATATCTTTTGACGTTTCATTGGAATTAAAATGTGTTAGCTTTCCATAGGCATTTCTCTTTTTTAGAAATTAAATAATGATAATCCAAAGGCATAGTGAAATATATTTGACAAGACCTCGTTATGGGTTGATGTATTATTATTTTCAAAGGGAATAACCCAAAGTAGGTAGAACCCATATAGATTAAATTAATTTATAAAATCTAAGAGTTTTATGATGTACGGTTCCCTTAAAATTCTTTTTTCCCATGTAGGACTCTTGGTTTCCAAATGACACCCTTTATTGGATGGGTGGTCATGGTATCCTTGACCCTTATTATAGGCATGGTATTTGACTAATGATCAGTTTTAGTAGGTTGTACTTTTATGTTTCTTGGTTTGATGCTTCGTATGACTCATTACCATTTCCAATTTTCTTGTGTAACTAGAGAGGACATTATTCTATTTTACAATCATATGAGATTGTGTGATTTTGATATATTTTTCTATGTGTTCCACATAATACATTATTTCACAAAGATTAGATCATATGGATAGTATCAGGGATATGTTTTCTTACATCTACAATCTTAAAGATGTATACATTCTTATATGTGGTACCATTGACTTTCTAATAATCTAATAAACATTTTTTTTCATTTTGTGTAATTAATGAGACTTATGCTGTTGAGTACTTCCTCTGGTTATCTTTGTAGTAGGGTGACCTCTGAACATAAATGAATTATTTCATCCCAATTCTTGGTATTAATAATAGAGGACCTGGTGTTTTGACATGCTAGTTAGTTTATTTTTGTTTTTTATTCATGATGTCCTGGTGTGGGTATCATGACTGAGAAGAGTGACCCACATACATTTAAGATGGGTTTGGTCTAGCATTTTTATTATTGGGTAGACTACTATTGATTTTGAAATCTAGGGCACTCATAAGGTAATAAGGATCATGTCCATTATATTGAATACATGTCCTTCCATGTAGAAGTAACACAACCAAATAAGACCATTTGAAAATGGTTATTCTTTCTTTAATTCCATTGAGGATTTAATGTTATGAATCATGTTAGTGTTTTCTCAAAAGTATGATTTTGATATGATTGAATATGTATAAATCCTCTTGAAACATCATAAATTTTGGATGGATTTCAGTGGTAAAATAATCATGGATCAGTTTATGAAAAATAATCAGGTAAAGTCGATATTCATTCATGGGGAGTCATCCCATAGTGGTTCGATGGTTATTCCTTTTTAATCTCTTGTTTTATTGGAAACTATTCTACTCACATTAGTTTAATATTTTAAAATAGATGATAATGTCCCTTATCTTGATGTCCTACTTGATTCACTAAGAGAGTGTAAATATTTAATTAGGATAATGATTTAAAAGAAGTTGAGACTCATACGTAATCCCATTAGAGTTTCACACTGGTTGTGTGGATTTCATTGAGGCATGTTCATCCCAAGAGGTACCTGGGTTCCTCTATATGAGTGAATTAGATTAAATCTTAGATGAAAACAGTTATCATTTGATGTGACCACCAGGAGGATGTCACTCTGAGCTTAGTTGATGGTCAGATATGGACGTCTTGGCCTCATACTGACAGCTCACATTTAATTATGGAGTATTTACTAGAATGGTTAAGTTAATTGGACTCTATTAAATTATATATGAGGTTACCCTAAACTGGTTAACATGCATGGAGGTTATGTTTTATGGGTGATGATTCCAAGGTCATTGATTTGGGTTAGCCCCATATTCGTGATGATTCCGGAAAGGTTAAATAACTATGTGGTGTTCTGAAAAATAAATGCCAACATATGTCTCGTATGGACTTCAGTGAATGTGCTTGTTTTAATTACTAAATTAGATGGAGGAAGGCATTGTGGTTTAGTATGAAATGTTTCAGTCTTTTTAGTCAGGCATCTTCACGATAAGTCATCTTGAGTGGCTCTTATTTTTTCATTCTAGTTCATTTTATATGGTCAAATGAAATCATATCAAAGAACATCATCGGGAAGAGAAGAGTGTGGTATGTGTTGGAAAATGAATTCTATGAAAATATGGATCGGAGTAACTAACTGACGTAAGTTGGGGAATCAACCATTTGACTATTTCAAAATCATTCTAGTTGTGTCTATAGAATGCCTCGAGCTTTCATTTAAGGAAATTAAAATGGGGGAGGTGTTGTGGTTTAGAATTGGAACCCATTCCGTGTTAAGACCAATGGTGGGGAGCACCATCTACCAAATGATTAATTATATGATGATATGATCACCTCTATAGCTATGTGGCCTTAGGTAATAAATGTTATAGGGTTTCAATCTGAAAAAGAGCATTGTCTTAGGTTTTTTGGCCTAATTTCCATACCCTTAAGGAATTTTTGGGGGTGTGTTGGGCTTTTGGAAATGTGACATGATCGTTTGTATGAGTTTCCATGACCCTTTTTGGTTGGGTGATATTTTCATATTTTCTAATGTATTCTTGGGGATGATATGTTCAATGTTGGGGAAGTTTTAATTACCCATGTTTTAGAACATTAAAAAAATAAAATGGAATTTTAATATTTGTCATTTGGTTAATGGTACATTTCTTAAATCAACGTTCTGAAGAAAATTATGTGTGTTTTTACATATAAAACATTTGTTTTCAGACAAGGGTGAAGTCTTGAGGGGTTCCTCGAATGTCTTGTTGAGTTTTGGGAGAGTCGTTCTAGAAAATAACATGTTTGGATGGTCTGCACAAGGTGCACGACTTACCAAAATAGTGTGACCACTTGGAAAAAATTACGCGGCCTATTTTAGAGTAGTAGTCGGGGTCAGACATTTCGCACACAATTTACGCAAATCATGAACTGAGATAGAATTTTTAGTGACACTTAGGTAATACCCAAGAACTATTCATAACTGGATTGGTTCACTATTAGTAATCAAGTTCAACAAAACCACGCGACAAATCCATGTGTCCGAACCGTGTGAGCTAGGTTTCTTAAGTTGAGGGCTCTGCATGGTTGATGCACGGTTTAGAAAAACCATTTATCTAATCCATGAAACCACATTTTTGGGTTGAATTTAGGAAAATCACTTTATAAAGTTTATGTTTTATTTTATTTATTTCATATCATTCCTCCAACCATGTGTGGATCTCCTACAGTGCCTTGGATTCTTCCTTAATCTTATTCTAGGCATGGTGATAGCTCCGTCATCCTTAATTGGAATCAAACTCTGTCGATCTCTGTCGATATTTATCACTATGCTATTGATTCCTTTTTAATATTTCTTGGTTTAATCTATCCTCAATGGGGTTATCGTGGTGCAATATCATTTTCCATATTTTCCATGTCAATGTTTATTTTGTCAGCTATATACAAACTAATTCAAATCAAAACCTGATATGTGATGAGTGGAGAATCCTAAGTTAAGGTAGGTGGTCTATGAATTTTTCACTAAGTTTACATTGAAGTATAAATGTTTCTTTTGTTCTCTATGGGGGAATGTCCAAGAATCACTTTTTTATTGAGTTTAACATATAAAATAAATTGACGCACCTAGGTAAACTGCCTATAATCCTTGTTTAGCATATATTTGTTTTCATCAATTATCAAATACACCCCATGGTGAGACATGATGTGTTTCCCCTTTGTTTTTAGTGTTTTTAATTCCGATAGTTCCTTCATATAATTATTCTTAGATTTTAAATGGATTTTACCCAAATAATCAATTGTACATATGAAAATGTCTCCTCTTAAGTGACATGATTATCTATAAATATGATTTTCCATGTGTGGTGGCTTTCTAAAAATATTCCTTATTATTAATTGATATTGATGATTAATTATGATAAAGGAAATATTAAATAAAAATGTCAATTATTAATAACAAACCCCCTTAAATTAGTTTCTCAACCTTTAAACTACAGAATACTATTTAGTGAATTGAATCTCACATGGCATTATAAAATTGAGTTGTTCTTATGATTTTGATGTGGTTAGATAGATAAGGCATGTATATGGATATGCATTCTCTTATTGTTGTAAATAGAGTTTCATACATATTTAATGTTCATAGTAACTATAACGCCCCATTTTTTATGCCTCCTTGAACATTATACAATTAATAATCAATTCAATTTATATAAATTTAAAATGAACCTGAGAACCATCTATGTGATTTGTATTCTATTATAAATTGAATGGTTAGATTATTAAATTTTAATCCCAAAGTAGGTAAATCCAATATTGAAAAATGAAACCATCTAAGTGTCTCTTGAATCATGAGAAATGAATTTTCATTTCTTTAATAGATTAAATGACATGTATTATATTTAATTGATTGATATAGTGGAATGCCTTCCATTAATGATTATAAATGTTTAGTTGACACCACCTGATAATATTTAAAATATTATATGAAATTAATTGTAGTGGGTGGAAAGGAAACACCGTTCGTTGAATGATTGGTACATGGTATAATTAAAATCCAAATCCCCTAATGTTATGTGGGATTAATAAATTCAGAGAATGAGAGGTAATACCTCATGGATTAAGGTATAAAGTATTGTTTTTATAATATTATTATACATTGAATCGATTATGGATAATGGTAAGGGTTCTGTTGAGTATGGAATAAAATAACTCTCCCTTATATCAGTTGTTGAGCTCATTACGTCCCACGCCATTGTTACTATGAATGGGGTTGGGTTGGGGAATTATACTCTCTATTTAGAGTGTTGACATGATGGCTCACTCACAATACTAAGTGTAATGTCTAAATTCTCACACTCTATTGGTATGTAGGGAATGTACACTATTTCTTGAGCATATAGGATTGTTTAGTTTATTTAGGGATGACTGAGTTCTGCCCAGTCCATCCAGCAATAAGTATTCTATGTATATGGCCACTTATGTCCATACATACATAGACTATGTTGGTGGATGAAATATATAAATATACTATATTTATATATTTTTTAAATATATATTTATAGTACCTAATTATAAATTATTACTTACATGAGTTGAAGAAGGTAGATTAGGACAAGTGTCCTATTAGAACCTGATCCAACATATGTTTGTTTATTTATTTTAACACAACTTATTCTTCTTCTTCTTATACCTACACTCATCTGTACTTTTATACATGAAGTGGATTTTGTAGTGGACATTGTGGGTAGTAACATACTAGTATTTACATCTCCCACCATGCTCAAACCACCATTTCACTAGGGTAGATGGGTAGACCTTATGATTTTGAGACCTTATATTCTTATTTTTTAGACATTCTTTATTCTAGGGAGTTAGAAGCATAGGACTAAGCTAGAGCTTGAGATTCTCATAGAGATCACCCCTAGGAATTTTTGTCATTATTTACATTTTTAAATTTTAATGTATCATTACCTATATAATATCTTAATTTTTAGTTTGGAATCATCATATAGACATGCATGAATTATATAAATTTCCATATCCCATCTTGTATCTCCATTTATAATTATTCTTCCACTACAATTCCATTAATTTATTATTGTTCCCATTGTTGTATGTGATTTAATTTTTGATATATTATTGTGAAACTATAATCAAAAGGGTATAGTATCACCCAAAATCAATTCCTTAGACCCTCTCTTCTAGTTGAAAGCCTCTGACATACTTGGAGACACACTTGAAGCCATGTGACTAACTAGTCTGATTACTATTTTTTTGTGAATCGGGCTGGTATGTTGCATCTCGAAACCTAAAAATCAAATTTTTAACATCATTCATATTTCTTAAAACCAATAATCCCCAAGAAAATTCTATATTATAATAAAATAATAACATAATACACTCACCCACAAATTCTATATGAAAATGAAAAGAACGAGGCCTAGGCATCCTGGAACAATATATCCCCTCATGTCAAAACAACAAAGATATAATAAAAACAATTATTCTATAGAATATCTAAATTATCTAGATACTTAGTGAAAAAAGATCATAGTGTAATATATAAAATCATGGAATGATTTATTCTTCTTGATGAAATTTTAGATATATGTATTTTAACTTCTTCAAATATCCTCTAAAGATCCTCTAAAAACCTGTAATACCTCATAAATAAAAATTAAATGACTATTAAAAATTTTTTCCACTACAAAATTTGTTTTATGAATATAGTGCTTAATGGTGATTGATGATGTTGGATGAAGTTATTGTCCATGTCAGGAGTAGATGTGATATGGAACCCGAATTTGATTATTCTAGGTATTTATTTTATTTGGAATATTTTTATTATGTACTTTATTTTATTTTTAAATAGACTCATTTTTCATATTGTTATAGATATTAGTATTAATAACTTACAATTATGTCTGTAGATTGTTATTATATAAAAATTTACATTATTATTTATTAAACTTACATGGTTGCCTATAATTTTATTCGGCTTAGGCCTCTTATATCTATGTTAAACAATCTTGGTTAAAGTCACGACCCCATGGAATACTAGAGATGGGATTTTGGTGTCACAGTTAGCCTAAATTATTACCCATACAGTGGCCCAAATGGTTAGGTCACGTCATAGGGGCAATAAGGTGAGCTTCTTTATCATAGGTTTAGAGTTTAGGGTTGGGAGTCTTGTGAGGTTTTTATGGAGAAATTTAGGGAAATGGTTTCAAATATACTTGAGTTTTATTATCATGATATATAACCAACCATATGTTTGTGTGGTTAATATATCCTTTTCTATGAATATAATAAATTTTTAGACATATTTGAATTATATAGAGTCATTTTAATGGTTAAATGGGGATGGTATATACATCATGAACTGTATTAGTAATTATTTTATTCATATGCCTTATTATGTAAGCTCACATAAATATGATTTAATACCTATGGGTTCATCATATGAATTTTAGGATGCCACTATGAATACAAAAATCATGGAATTGGAGGTAGGGACATGATAAGATTGTGTTAGTGATATATCCAATGGCCTCTAATCTATTATACAACACGACTCTAAATTAGGGCCTTATCATATGGTATCTCCCATAGTAAATAGGTTTATGATTCTACACCAATTATTCACACTGAAGAACCTCTAATAGTGGAGCAAAAGTCATTCAACATTGAGAACGATGAGATTTATCACAAGCATAATACATTATAGGAGTTTCACCATTACATGTCTCCAGGGATTCAATGTGAGCGTAGTTTTTATATTTAAGATGATTAGGTGGAGTTAGTGTCCAATATATTTCACATACTTCAATCCCCCAATGATAAGATTGTTACTCTTATAACGAATCCATTTCATGGTGTGATGAGTCATTAGTGGGATATGGATACATTGACCCATGATGAGGCTTCCAATCTATCTTTCTATGTTTGAGTTCCTATTCTAATTATATTTCTCTCTAGTGAATTTGAGGATGGAATAAGTTATTGAGATTATATACCTTTATCAGGGTAACATGAGTAACATCAAATTTTGTTATCATAAATGAAAAATACCTTTAAAATATCACTAGTATAATACTTGATGACAACAATTTTTTTTTAATAAAAAACTTATTTAAATTAAAAAAATCAATAATATTAATCAAAAAAATTTCATGCAAAAATAAATATGACAATATTTAAAGGATGCTTCAAAACATTGAAAATTCATGATGGTGGGATGTTCAGTTTAACTCAAAATTATTGAAAAAATATATTTCCCACATTTTTCTTGAAAGTAATTTTCATCTCAGTTGTGGATACTTTCAAATATGGTCAAATTCATTATCTTGGACCTAATATGTTATCCCGTTGCGATTATAAATGTTTTAGGGGCTGGTTCGAAGAATCAACACAAAAACAATGGATACAAAAATGGGTCACTCAGTTAGTAGAAACCGCCCACCACATCCCATGTGGTCTCACATAACCATGTGGGGATGGACAGAGGAGAAAAAAAGGTGCTTTGTTTCCCTAATTGTGCACTATGGACTACACTCCCATGTAAAATGTTTTCAGTTTTTATCAGAGGTGTTTTTGTATGGCCCCCATGGTTTCTCCAACCCTGCAGTCTAACCATAGAGGTGCCCTATTAGCATAGAATGACAAACACAATTGGTTCACGATTTACACAACTATGTGGCCAAATCATGAAACCCTATATATTTTGTTAAAATGACCAAAATACCCTTAATGAAATGTTTAAACTATACCTAATCCCATTTTATCCTACAACGGACAGAGGCCCTTATTTTCTTACTTTTGATCTCCCTTTATGCTCTTTGATAGAATTTAATATTTATCTCCCCTCTATGGAATCATTGAATCACTATTCATCTCATCGGATCTAAATCAGAAAGATGTTAATTCATTTTTATACATTCATTATTTCTCTTCCTCTAGACGGAGTTGTTGAGGTGCGTGCTTATACGCCCTATTTTTCTGGTGCTCAACCATTCCTTATATTTATTCTAGTATTGGATGAAATAAATGATAATACTAGATGAGGAGAGTCATGTCAGTATGGGGAAAATGTCCAATAAATTAATACCCATGTTTTGAGGGTTCATAATATGTTTTATTTGGTCACACGCCAGTTTTACAATGCATTAAAAGAAAATTGAAATGAAATTAAATTGGTTTCTGTGTTTGGAACCTACCGATCTCGTTAGAACACTAGAGATTGACTACCTTATATAGATTCAACCCTTTGGGTGTTCCCTCTTACATGCCTAACTGTATTTAATGATAATAGTTTTGAAGAACCAATAGACATGTTTAGTATTGCCTTTAAATTATAAAATTATAAATGAGATTGATGGTTGTAGAGTTGTAGCATCGAAAACAAATCTTATAAAGAATTGAATTTTTTAGTAGTGAGTGGTAAGACCATTTCACCCATTTTAAATAGAATAATTGTTACTCCCTTGTTGATATTAAAATATAATGAGTAATGGTTTATACCTGGGATTTAAGTAAAGCCAATGGTTATTTATTAATGATATAACATAATTCTATGAAAAACATTAATAATTATAATGAATGTTAATGATGACCTTTTCGAAGTATAATAAATGTTCCTGGTGTCCATTATGCATGTTTCCTATAAATAGGAATGGAAGCTCTTACTGATTTATAAAAAATGGGAATGAAGACACTTAATAAATAGATTAAATGAGAAGAATGACTATTAATAAAATATATTAAATGGAAATTATGAGCCTCACTTAAATATTATACTTTATATGCATGGCTTCCCTTGTGATACTGTATTGGAATGAAATCACTTATGATACAATATGGGTATGTCAACCCTAGAAATGATTTTCAAGCATGACATCCCTTGTGATACATTACGAGTATGTCATCTGTACTAATAATATAGGGCATGGTGTACTCTACTGTGGTAATGGACATGGAATACCCTATAAAAAATGATACCATGCATGTCATCCCAATTAAATTTGATACTAGGAATTTTGTCCCTTATAAATGTGATAATGGGCATTGCAACCCTTATTAATATTTTAGACTTATTCCGACATGGGTCGAGGCTGGTAGTGACAGTGCGGTTTTAATTCGAGAACTAGAGCTAACCCATTTATAACTGTTATTATTTCATTAAATTTTTCATACCTGCACACTACCATATCATATAAACATACTGGACATTTAAATATTCCATTAGTGGTGGTCGAACAATAGTTATCTAAAACCTGATTTGGGCTTCCAATGGTACCCAGAAAGTCTACACAATTCTTTGTGTAAATAAGGTGATTCCCCATTTTAAAAATTCAAGACTGATAGATGGACATAGGAAGGATCTGGTTGCAGATGACTAGGCTATAGCTTGAGATACAAGATATATTTATCACTTTTTGGATTCTTTTTATATATATTTTATTGTAATTATTTAGGATGCATTTAACCAGGTTTTAATTCTCTTTATACATGGAATTATTAACAATGGTATATGATTCACTTACTTCTTTTGAGTATTGATATCAGTTTCTTGGTTATTTTCCTGTTTTCCACTACTTAATCATTATTAAATGGGTTCCTTTATTTATATATTGATTTTACAACTATGATAATCTAGTAATTATGGAATAGTCTCCCCAAAGACACACCCAAGGCCCTTGCTACTAGTCACTAGCCTTTGGAATCTAGTGGGATCCACTTGAGGACATGTTTTCCACCATAATCGAGGAACCTCAGAGTGGACACTATGTTTAGGATGTCACAAAATGGTATCATAGGATTCATTTCATTGCATTTCTATTTTGACAAAATATTCTGGATATTATAAAGAAATTAGGGTTTGGTAATAATATGTTCCTTGGATTATCATACCTTTGCATAGAGAAATGAAAAATTTCCCCAATGGAAATTTTTGTTTACTACTTTTTACTTATTATAGTTGATATGATTCCTTTTTAGGTGATTCAATTGAACTGTGATATTACTATTGATATAATTGAGAATTATCAGTTATCTTTGGCTCAATTAGATATGGGAAATGAATAATTGAGAATTATTTATAATAGAAACCTTGTAGAAAATTGACATTCCATGAATATTCCATTACATGTAGGTGGATTGTGTTATTTGAAACACTAGTGACTTCCATGATTTCTCCAATTTTTATAAATTGAATTGTTAATGTCCCAACATTCCTATAGGGAATTGAGAAAAAATATTGTGTACATGGAGTTACTTCCATGAACTAAAAAATTTTCTCTTAATCAGGTAGTGGAAGACACCCTAAGAATTCAACTATGGAACATTTATCTATGGACTATTTGTTTCATGGATTACAACATGTAATGGTATGGATTTTGTAGATGCCACATTTTAATTATAAGGTTTATAGGCCATTTTGAATTTTATGTGGTGAAACATTTGGTTGAACCATTTAATTTTTACTGACATATAATTTTGAGTTAAATTTAAATTCAATTTGAAAAACGCAGAGCTTAACCCCAACCTAACCATAGTTGTGGGATGTAGGTACCATAACATTTCATCTATATAAATGTATCTACCACATAGAACTAACTATTTGAGCTCGAATAGGGCTGATATTATTTTTTTAAAAATATTATAAAATATATTATAGTTCTATATATGTGGATTATATCATTATCAAACATTATCTTAGCCATGTGTCGGGAAATTATATAGTAATTCCAAAGCAATGTCATCTGGTCGTATGATAAGAGGGTGGTGAAGATTATGCCCCATAGGTGGTGGTACATAAGCCTCCAGTTTTACCTCTAATAGCGCCTCCTATGAATCATCTTTCTATTTCCATCATATATGACGATTCATAGTTTTTAGGTGATTTCCTTCTTCTTATGCAGATGATTGAGGTATCTCTACACACTACCCCCACTATGGGAGTGTTGAATTAGGAGTTCCAACAACAACATAAACACAAATTTTCAAGGGATAGAGGACCACATTCTATAGAGTTATCACATGATAATATCATGTATATATTCAATAATCTAAATACTTCTCCCGATGGGAGAGTGAAACTCACTACTTATATACTCTGTGGATCTACAAAACATGGGTGAGATATTCTAAATCATGCTAGATTGTATCAGGAAGTGATGTGGTGGGATTTCAAATTAAGTTTTTTTGAATATTTCTTCCTTATGTCTATAAGGGGGGATATTTAAATGGATTTTGTGAAAATAAAATATTGTTTAATTAAATTAATTAACTATTCTTGTTGTTTTATAGAGATTCATCACTTAATGCAATTTTATATAGCTTATGTGCCAATCAAAAGAGAGAATATTAGTGGAAGGTATGTGGAATACAATTCATTATCTTGTAAATGTTTTCTAACTTACTACCATATAAATAATAGTCAACCAACCCCTTATCAATTAAAGGATCCATAGAAAAGAAGATATTGTGATTTGGGGAAATTCAAAACCCAGATAAATTAGTTGATCTTTTAGCGGTCAGAAGGGGTTCTTTGAGACTGTGTGTATGGGGAATAGAAGCCATTTTCCACCCACATATTGTTATGTGGTATTTTACTAGTGTTTGAATCCTTGTAATAAGATCACATATTGTTCGAGAGACCCTATCGAGTGTCAAGGATTCGGAAAATTTTTGGTATCATTATCATTTATTCCAGACCTTCCCATCTATACTAAGTGGGAGAGCATCCATGCTAGTTCCACCTCTAGGAGAATGTTCGGTATCACCTCACCAGGAAGGTAGCTCGAGAAATAATGTCTGTACATGTAAAGGAGGAGGTCATAGAAGTGCTATCAAAACATCCAATTTTCATTGCCAATAGAGCAGAACCTCTCTGGGTAGAAATGTAATAGGATATGGCAGCAAACCATGCCACATAGTTTTAGTGAAATTTAGACGGGAGGTGTAGGGAACCAAGATATCTACTATTTTAGGTACTTTTTTAATAATATACTATATTTTGGGAATTATATGATTTATTTTTATCACATTCATTCATATACGTACCTATTTGGGATTGTCTTGGACTTCATGTTGAGTAAACTTTTGAAATGATGACACATGATACACCTTTTGGTATATGGTCAGAGAGGGTATGATAGTGTATGAATTGTCCTATTGAGGTAGGTATCCATTGTATCTTATGGAACCTATTCATACTTTATATGATCAACATTCAAAATCCTTGTCGGAATGGAATAGTTGGTTCCTTATCAAGTCTATGTGTACTTTTATCACCAAAGGGTAACGTTAACATCACCAGAGAGTTGTACATATATTCACAAATGTGAGTGGGATTTCTTATTGGTAGAGGTAGGCCATAACTTTCTTGTATTGGTGTAGTGACCATCTAGATTAATAGACATTACATGGATAATTATTAAATATATCAGATTGAATTTCCTCTTTTAGTTGATGGATTTAGGGATGTATTCCTTGAAGACATGTCAAGGCCACGTCCTAAGAGCGAGGTCTAGTTTAATGTCGATCTATTTCCAAAAACTTCACCGCTATACATTCCCACTTACATGATTTCTAATACTATGTTATATGAAATAAAGAGGTAACTAGATTATTTATAGGCCAGGGTTTTATATGGCCCATTACTTCTCACTGGGCTTCCCCAGCACTTTTCTCAATGTAGGAAGATGAAACCCTCATGAACTATAACAATTAAAAATTTTTGATTCAATATCAAGTGAAAACCTGGGATTCTATACCCTAGATTTATGATCCTTTTACCATATCAGAAAAGAAAGGGTATTCTTAAGTATCGACCTGGTATCAGGCTATCATCATGTTTGAGTTAGACCGTCAAATATTCCATGAATGGATTTATGTCATAGGAAAGAGTTATATATGTATCTCGTGATGCCATTCGGTCTAATGTTTGTGCATATCATCTACATAGATTTTATTAATAGGTTTTCCATCACTATCAATATTCCTTTTTTTGTATTCATAGATGAAATATTGTTGTACCATCATAATCAGATCAAAAATTCCATTCATCTTTAGATCATTGTAAATAAAAGGGGAGAGACCTAGTTGTATGATAATCTCTATAATTTTAATTATGGATTGAAAAGTTTCACTTTCTGGGTCATATAATCATAGAAGTATGAGTTTTAGTTTACCCAGAGAAGGTGATAATAATATTTACTTGGGAGAATCAGAAGAACATATTTTACATACTGAGTTTTTGGGGGCTATCTAGTTTCTATTGGTTTTTTATATAAGAATTATAACACCTTGTTTCACCTTTTACCAGTATTAAAATGAATAGTTTGAAATTATTGTTGTTAGAGGCATATAACAAGGCCTTTAAAAAAGTTGAAAGGAAGGCTTACCTCATTATCTATGATGATTCTATTTATCTTGGAAGAGACTATATAATGTAATGTGATGCATTTGGAATAGGCCTATGTGTATTGATAATGAAGGATTCTAGAGTTATTGTTGTACATATCTCATCATTTTAGGAATAATGAGTGAAATTAATTGACACATGATCTTGAGTTAGTAGTTCATGTATACTCCTTGCATTGTTGGAGAAATTACCTAATTGAAGAGTGTTTTTGGTGTTTATGGACAAAGGAGACTCAAGAATATATTTACCTAGAGATACATAAATTTTAGGTAATGACGACAGTTTGAATACTAAAAGTTCTCAGACTCCATGATTGATTATTTTCTTTAGAAATAAATGTTGTTTCCAATTCACTGAGTAGATAGACATAGAAAAAGGAAGTTAAAGATGCTAGTAGAAAATGGAATCTTAAGGATTTATTTATTGATATTCATATATATGTTCAAAATATTCATGGATAGTATATACTTTCATCTCTATTAGTGACCTCGCCACTTCTATAAAATGTGAAGATGATATAGTTTTCATATCCAAAGGTCTTGGTCATGTGAGAAGGAAATTCATGGGAGGACCTACCTCTGAATTGTACTATTTATGGTGAAATTATCCTATATATATATTGGAATATCTAGGATTTCACATATATGAGAGATGATTTGATACATTAGTCGCATGCTTCAGATTGGGTTCTACACCTTGCTATCTCAAAGATATATCAATACATGAGCTGATGGTAATGGGGATAGTGATACATTATCAAAGTAGTTCCACCTTTACATTTTTAATGGTAGATACTTAATGAAATGGAATCATTCTACATTAGTTAGCAGTTCAGGAATGGAAATGGGAGGATATTTATATGAATTATTTCTTCATATTTCCTAGTTTTCTTCATGGTAGAGACATTGTTTTGGTAGTCATCGATTGACTGACAGGGTAATCTCACTTTCGTCCTATTTGGGAGACCATCTCAGTTGATGAGATACATATATTTTCTGAAAATGAGATTATATTACTGTATGGGGTCCCTCATACAGTCGTTAAATATTGTGATGATCTCTTCACATAGAGGTTTTCATAGGGGCTGTAGAAGGATTTGGGTACACTGGTGATTCTGAGCATAGCCTTTCACTCATAGAGAAATGTTCATTAAGAACTGACTATACTGGTTTAAGAATATTTGCATTGTGCATGCATACTTGATTTCGACTGTTCTTGGGAGAAGAAAATACATATCACCAATTTTTCTTTCAATAATAATTATCAAGATATGATTTAGATGAATCTATATGTGGATATATATGGTTGGTCATTTCGATCATCGCTATGCTTTTTAGAGGCATGAGAGGATGTTCTACTAGGTCCTTTTCTCATTCAGGTGACATCAGAGTAGGTTCAACTGATAATAAAGTGGATATATACTTCTTAGTTTAGATAGAAATCATATGTAGATCGTTGTCGACTACCAATGTAGTTTATGGTATAGGATCATGTATTCTTATTGGTATCACTAAGACTTGGGCATAAATAGATATATTGTAAAGGGAAAGTTCACCCATACTTTTTATTCTATTTCATATTTTTGAGAGAATCTGGTTGCTTTCCAATAATTTTATATTAACCCATAGGTACCATTCCATGAATGAAGTCTTCCACATTTCATTGTTTTGTTGATATCATAACAAACCATATCATACTTTAAATCCCCATAATGTTGATATTTATGTCAACACATCCTTTGAGGAGTATCCTATATTTATAATTTATTAGGATAAGAAGGATCTCCAAGGTCATTCTATCCTTTTATTAAATCATATATGGAAGCAAGACTGGGTACATGATGAGAAATAGTAGTTGGAGGCTATCATATGTGCTCAGTTGCTAATGATTTTATCAGATGATTTACCCCCATGGAAAGGTAAAATATTCATGTGTTCCTTTAAGGATGATGATTGTAAGAATATAGTTTTTAAACCAGGTATGGTACTTTTAAATTTGGTTTAATTATTTATTTTGGACTGAATATTGATTCCCTTTGAGGTTATAATGGTTTTGAGGGTGTTTAGTTATTTCTCAAAGCACAAAAGCCTGGAAGGTGGAAAAACACTAGGTTTCATGGTTAGTAGAAACTACATGACTCAACCCGCACTGTCTCTCTTAATAATACGGGAAGGATGGAGTTGGAAAAAGGTCATACTATTAGGCCAAACTATAAGGAATGGGCCACATGCCTATGAAAATTGACTTCCATTTTTAATAGCTGTGTTTTTTAAATTTTCATGTGCTTGGGGAAACTGTGTAGCAAAACCTTGCACCACATTATTTTTGGGTCAAATTATCAAACTACCATTAATGGGATTTTTAACCAATTCCTCCTCCCATTTCCCCCTGTAGTAGAAATATGCCCCTATTTTAACACTTATGATATACTTTGAAGCTCTTTGATATAATTTGATCTCATTCAACCATCTGGAGTCTAGTCGAAGCACCATTGATCATGTCAGATCTGCATCTGTATTATCTTATTTTCATTTTCTCTATTGTTCTCTCCTCCTCTCAATAGGGTTCATGAGGTGTAGGCTAATATGCCCTATTTTCAGGGAATTAAAACTTTCATCATATTTCATCCAATACAACCCAAACTCAATGTTGATTCTATATTATGATTGTTGCACGATTATGATTTAGGGGTTTTATAGATCACTCATCATGTTTTTTATGTTTTATAATATTCGATTTTCTATTGCACACTGGTTTCACAGAGTATTGCCCCGTAATTTTAATTAACTTAAATTTATTTTCTCATTTGGAACCTAATGATCTTATTACTCCCCTTAATATTTAAAACCTCTTATAAAGACACCCCATTTGGTGTTCCATCTTATATGAATAAAGGGATTTATTGAGAATTTGACCAAAAACCAATTGGATGTTTTTACACTTACTTATAAAATGTGATATAAAAAGTTAGATGGATGGATTTAGTGTTGTACAATAATTAAAAAACTTATAAATATATGAGTAGAATAGTGGTGAGTAGTATGATGATGTCACCTATTTTAAATTTATCAATGGTTACACACGTTTTGATAGTAAAAGATATTGAGAAAGGGATTTTACCCTAGCTCGTAGTGAATCCAATGGTTATTTCTAAATGATAAAATATAAGGGCCTCAAGATACTTAATAATTATAATTAATGTTCATGAAAACTCTAGTGAAGTACAATGAATCAATATGATGTCCCTTATACATGTTTCATATAAATGGTCATGGCGACCTGTACTTCTTTATACCAAAGGTGCATGAGACCCATAGTAAATATATTTAATGGGAAAGAAGATTGTTAATAAATATTTTAAATTTCCAAAGAGACCATAAATTAAAGGTTGTATTTTACTATAATGTCATCCATTGTGATACATTACAGGAATGACAGCCCTTGTGATACTATATGGGCATGGAATGCCTTGTGAAACTATACAAGTGTGGTGTCCCTTACTACAATACTTAGAATGTCATCTAATATTATACTGTGATTCTAGGCATGGAATCTTTAATAAACGTGTTACTGAGAATAAAGACCCTAATAAATGTGATATTGGGAATTGAAACACTTGATACTTTTTCAGAGTTATTCAAGAATGGGCTGAATCAGGTAGTTTCATCTTCATGTCCTTTTAAGAACCAGATCCTACCCATTTACAGATTTTATTACTAATTTAAATTTTTTATACGTGAACACTTCTATATTGTATACATATATTTGATAATTATAAACACTATTGGTTATGGAATACTGATATTTATTTCACATCATATCCAGGTCACCTATTTTACCCAGGCAGACTACATGATTGTATTTTTAGATAAGAGAATGTGGCCACTTATGGATGCATGAATTCCTGATTGACATATGATATAGCTTGTAACATACGAATTTGATCAAGCTCAGAGTGGTGTATATATTTTCACTTATTTGGATTTGTTTTGTATATCTAGTATAGTAATAATGCTTACTTCTTGACTCTGTGTTTTTTTGCTTTGCAGACATGATATTTTCATCAATTGTATTCGATTTAGTTATTTATTTTGAGTAATGATATTAGTTTCTTTGTCATTTTCTGATGTTTCTTCTTCTAAATAATTGTTAAACTCCTTGCACTATTTATCTATTGATTTCATCATTGTGATACTCTAGTAATGATGGAATCGCCTCCCTAGAGACACACCCATGTCCCTTTCTTCTAGATTCCACCCTCTATCATTTTAGGAGATTTACTTGAGGATCTGTGGAATATTGGGATCTGTGAACCTCTGAGTGGAACCCTAGTCTATGATGTTTCACTATCGATAAAACATACCTTGTTTAAAAAAATATGAAAATATTATTTTAAAACCATTTTATAAAAAATAAAACATGTACTAAAATTACATTAAAAAATCATTTTATCATCATAAAAACATTATTTAAATAATTTTATAGAACATAGATATGGAATAAAAACATTTTCAACTAAGAAGGATTTAAAGTGGGTGTTTATTAATAACATTTTATCAATAATTTGAACTAAAATGAGTGTAAAATGATTCTATAAAATGAAAAATCTATAAATTAAATATGGAGAAAAAAATTAATCCGATAAGGATCATATAATTTCCTCAATGGAAACTCAAATATAAACAGTCCTGATTAAAATGAGATTTAGCCATAAATCGCATTCCACTTTGATATCATTTGAATCATAATTCCAATGAATGAATAACATTAAATTAATATATAATTTTTTTAAAATATGGATAATTATTATATTAAAATTTAAAAGGGGTAGTATATAGGCCACATAAACCTAAATTGGTGAAAAACATTAAACATGCCTCAATGAATCAATATTTAGTCAAAGAAACCTTACCACTTTATAATCTCTAAATAAAAATATTATGAAAGAGATATATGTATATGAATTTGTGAATCAAATAAAAATTAATGATAAAAATCATAAAATACATGGATTGATAGTATATATATCACTCAAAGATGGAAAGTGGTTAATATGGAATATATCACCCAGAAATAAATGTGAGATAGGTAATACATATCAAATGTTACATATTGTATTGTACGCATTAAAATATCATGTATAATAAATCTATGTACATTGTAAATATATTATAGAACCATATTAATGAAAAATTAATATTTATCATTATTTTTATAATTTTTAATTGTCCTTTTATTAATAATTTCTTTATTAAAATCAACATTATAGTGGAAACTAATCTGTTTTTCATGCCTATTTCTGTTAAATTGTTCTGAAACATTCACCTTATTAATGGTTTATTCATATCTAGAATATTAAAAAATATATAATTTTCACCTTTATATGTCATATTCAATTTTTTTCATATAAATGTGTATAGTAATAGGTAATAAATCACTTTGTGGATAGAGTATTCCATGTGTACTAATGAGTTATGTTTCAACTATTTTATTGTTATAAAAAAATAAAGGTAAATAATAATTAAAAATATTATAATTATTTTTATATCTTATATATCTCACACACATATATATAATAAATCTATATTGTTATCCATGTAAAGAGGAAATTATACATGAATATTATCGCTTCTTGGGGGTGGAAGTCCAAACATATACACAAATGATGTTATCATTTTCCAATAGATATAGTGGTAAAATGGTAGGTGTGATATTGGAATTAAATAAGTATAATTATTTCATAAATATCCAATATAAAAATTAAATACATCGTAATAACAACCCATGAATTATAGTGATTGAAAATGGATCATATCGTTATGTAGAGTCACTAGTCCACATGTACGCATGAGTATTACTTGAATTACCCATTTGTTATAAAATAGTTTCGATAATGGTAGTTCTATGATAAAAATATAATTTAATTATATTTGGGATACAGAAGTTTTTATTTTATGATGATTTCCATATATTTAAAGGATTTATAATAGTAATTAAATTTAAATAGGTTTGGTAGGACAATTTCCTCAACATTGGTAGACCACCTTTAAATACCTTCTTAAGGACCATTGGAATATAATTTTTAAAATAAAAAAGCCATCTAAATTTTAGGGTCATTAAATTGTATAATATAATTTGGTAAGATTTTTTCAATATAGGTTTCCAAGGGGATGAAAATTAGAGAATGGTGGCCTATCTATTTTTAAGTGGATGGAGGGACATACCTTGAATGTTTTAAAAGATTTAAAATTTATAGACTTTTTTATCAAAAATTGTATCATAATAGAATAAATATCTAGATTAATTTTATTAGGATAAAAATATAATCTTTAAATGATAATTTAGATAAAATATTATGCCCTTATCACCCAGCTTTAACTATGGTTGACCAAAATTTTCCTTTTACTAGGGTGGAGGTTTTTTACCATTTTTTCTATTCATGATATCAAAAATATAAGATTAACCTAGTAAATAATATTAATTATGATAATTAAAAATATGGAATCCTCTTTAAAATTTTAAATTTTAATAATGGGTAGAAATTCCATTTAAAATAAGTGAAAAAATGCAACAAAACCATTCTTACCAAAATGCACTTTTAAGCATAAAAATATGTTTTCCTTCATTTCAATCAACGAAAACACTATAAGATGAATGTCAAAATATTTTATTGAATATATTACATAAAAATATTATTAAAAAAATATATAAATTGATATTAATTTAATTTATTAATTATAAAAAAATGTGCTCATTAAAAGAGTAATTA
Organism: Viscum album; assembly: GCA_963277665.1. NCBI lineage: Eukaryota > Viridiplantae > Streptophyta > Magnoliopsida > Santalales > Viscaceae > Viscum > Viscum album. The sequence continues at coordinate 274,792,913 of OY728122.1, forward strand.
TAAATATGTGTTTGAAAGCTAAAAATCGAACATATAAGAAAATATAGTATAATGATGGTTTATATGGGATTAATTATTATAATTAAAATTTAATTAGTCTTATATTAAATTAAGGTAATATTATAAACATATTGAGAATTGTTTTGAAAATAAATGACAGTTTTACAAAAAACTTGTATTTTTTCTATTCATTGGAAAATAAATATTTTTTAAAAATTCCCAAAAATTCATCCTAAGATAAAATAAACATGATAATTTCAAAAATGATTATAATTTTTTCAAAATATAAATGATATTATAAAATTAATTATAATATTTATGAGAAAATTGTAATAAAAAAAATTTTTATGACAAAACATTTAAAGCATAAATTACATTACCAAAATTTTAGTACTAATTTATTATTCATTAAAAAATAATTTTGTCTTATTTAAAACTTTTATTAATATTTTTTTACAATTTATTTATTATTATTCACGCATAAAACTTAATAACTTCATTATTATATCACATTTAAATAATATTAATTCAATAGTAACAATTGTTCTATTAAACTAAGTGTTGTGTGAAAAGAAAGAAATCAGACAATTATAATTTATTTAAAAAATATATATTCTAAAATTAAAAGGTTTTATGTTATCCTCATTTAAATAAATTATGTCCTCATAATTTTGTCACGTTTATAAAAAGTTAAATATTTGAAATTACATTTTTTGATAACCGCATAAAACAAAGTGATAATAAAACTTTCTTAAAAAAGGAAATGTAGGAAGACTGATGGTTCATTTAAAAAAACATTGTCAGATATTTAGATAAAGAGAAAATGAGCATGATGTTTTAATATATGTAGATAGGTGAAAGTAATTTCATAAGACTAATATATAGGGGTTGAGAAAACAGTCATTATAAATTTAATGACCAGAAAACCATTAATATTTTAGGCGATAAAAGACCACATCTTTTTCATAAATGAATATATGGTGACATTTTTTCCATTTTCATGATTCTATTTCATGATTTTAGGGTCATTCTTACTATTAAGACAGGGTATATGATGAAATGTGTTGGAAATATTTCATTATACTTCATAATAAATATTTCATTATTTATTTTTACTTTGATAAATTTTCACTTCACCTCTTACGCTATGAAATGAATATTAAAGATTAATTTTTTATACCCAAAGAAATAATATTAACTTTAAAGGGAACATAACATGCATAAAAAAATGAAATTCCATTCATAATATATGTTTATATTTACCAAAACAAAAATGGGTTTCAAATGTTACCCCTTATAGATAAATATTCATATGATACAATTATACATTAATAAAACAACCTTAATAATAAAACATAATGTTAAACATAAATAATTCCTTAAGTAGTTATCCTTAATTATACTCTATAATATGTCTCAGAAAATAAAAATCCCAAAAAAAATTAATGAATGTCACTAAATTTATAAAATCAACTTATCATTAATCCCCCAAACAGTATAATGTATCTCATAATAAAACACACCAATTACAAGAATATCAGGATCATATATTCTCTTATAACATGATAATAAATTACAAAATTAACTTAAATCAATATAAATCATTAATAAAAATAAATATACTTAAAAAATCTATAGTATCATTATTCCATAAAATACCTTACACTTTAAATTATAATTTAAAATAAAAAAATGTAGTAGACAAAATTAATGGAAACATAAACAACCTTTTCATTAAATCACTAATAAATTCCAAGTCCATCAATACAATCCAATTTAATTTATCAACATCAATCATCTATTTACCATAACTAAATATTATTATCTCAAAATTAGGATCATGTTAATAGTTTTTTATCCTTCGTTCATGGGTTTTAAAAAAATCCCCAACACAAATTCACTTTTCAAGGTTGTGAGTACAATTCAATATTTGTTTGAAAATCCATAAATAAATATTAAAAAAACAACAATGAGTTGTTTAATGATTCTTATTACCATAAAATCATCAATAAAACACTTCTTTAATATAATTAATCAATCCCAATACAGAAACACTTAATTCATTCCACTTTATTTATTGGTATAGAATATGACATTCCTTGGTCCAAGAGTAATACATTGGAATGGGTAATTGATTATAATAATTACTATATTTTCCACACAAAATACATTGAACTAATAATTATTTCTTTCAATGAAAAGTATATCCCTCTATAGAACTCTTTATTCTTCTTCACTAATTAATTTATCTATGATCTTCTCTTATACATATTATACATCTTCTTTTCCTTATGGGACAATAACCAGATTTCTTCTTCCAACATAAATGACATAAATGATGTTGAATCTTATTCCCTCTATTCTGTTCATGATAATCATTGTTTCCATTACTTAGTGAGTCACACAACTTTTTAAAGTTTATATTATTAGTCACATATTAATATAGTTGATTAGAGGTAATCATAATGGTCTTTAGTCCATATCCCATTTCATTTTTTTCATGAGTAAAATCATTACATTATCCCTCACATTTAGAATTATAATGATTACTCTCTGTTATATACATTAAATAAAAAAATCATAGTGTGAGGAAAAATAATCATAGGGGGAGGTCACTGCACCTTCTATACAGTCAAGGAAACCGTAGGATTAACCTAGGTTTTTTATAATCATTATATACTAAAATACTTCATATTGGTTCATAAAATAAATATTAATTAACCCAATCATATCCTCGAGGAGTCTCTAGCTTGGTGTATAGTCTTTGGAAAACTCCTCTTAAAGGGTGAAGATCATGTTAAAACCCAATCTTCCTTATTTATAGTTTTTAACCCTAGGTGTTGTTATGTCATACCTATATCAACTCTCTAGTATCTATAAATGGATAAATTTTTTAGGAAATCCATACTCTTTTATTTATCATAACATATCATATTCTATTATACATAGGCATGTCATTAGGAACCTCAAAAAAAATCACATCATAGTTTGCTAAGATAACTAAATCATCTTATTATAAAAACTATAGTGACTCAAAACTTACACATACAAATATTTAATGTATTTATATTTTTATTCAATTGATTTTATAATACTAAACATTTTATGGCCATAAAAATTTAGTGTTTATAAAGACATGGATACATAAAAAACTGATATATTAAATATATATGTCATACCCAACATAGTTTTTCACATCTAACACCCTTCTTTAATATATCATACATAAAACATTTCATCATATCTATTGAAAAAATAAATATAAGTAAGGGTTTTATTGGAGTCTAATAAATGGTAAATGTAGGAAAAATCATTTTATTATTTTTTAAATGAATTATTTAATAATAACAGTGTGAGAACATGATCAAAACATATAATAAAAATACCTAATTAGTAAAATATCTTTAATCATGAATCATGGAGTAAGGTTTTGATAGTTAATAGAAATAAGAGTGTGAATGTACCACTAATAAATCACGATACATGGTAAAATATCATGATAATGATCATAATTTTGTGGAATAATCATAAGAATAGAATATCATTTACATGTATGAGGCACACTTACAAGGATATTGTAGTGGATCAGGTTCACAAATCATTCCATTTTTCATTTTATAAGGATCACTCTCAAGACTATCATAAAGGGTAGAGTACCCCAGTAATCTAGGTTCACTCCCTGTTATAGGATTTATTTTCTCATGTGTTATATATATTTACCTAATTGTTTTGGTTCTATATAATTTTGGTCCCACAAATAAAATTATCATAATCTATTCAAATGGGTTTGATAATATCATAAATGTTAATCATATCATAAAATCATGACATGTAGAATAGAAACGATTATTATAAACATAACAACAATATAAGCATAAACCGTCTAGATAATGATTATTTATGTTATCATTGAATCATATCCCTAATAGATAATAAGCATCATCCAAAGGATTTCATTATTGATAAACAAGTCTTTTAAAAGATCACCGAATATTTCTTTTGGATAATATTCTTTTCATTTTTAAATCACATAATCAAAATAGAATTTTTTTAAAAGTATCATGGAAGAAATTTTATTTTAAAAGAATCACAAATAGTTATAAAGTAATTTTAAATACATTGACCAACCATGATAGTGGTTAATTTTTTTTAATTATCATTAAAAACAAATATTCTTTTCACACCTTCGATAAAATATACATTTTTTAGAAAAAAGACAAAAAAATTATTTGGAAACATTTTTAAATAAAGTAAAACATGGTTGAAAATGACTTTGAAAAATCATTTTACCATGATAAAAACTTTCTATAAATCATTTTAGAAATAATTTATATTGAAGAAATATATTTCCAATAAAATATTAGATAATGTATAAATTTTATATAAAACATTCTCGATAATTTTAAGAACCGAAGAGTGAGAAATAGTAATATAAAAAAAATTACATGAATAATTATAAGAGAATATATATTAATGGTATTTATCAGATAGATATTATATGATTCCCTCATTTAAAATTCATGTATAAACAATCTCAATTAAAAATAGGATTGAATCATATATATGTTTCCACTTTAGTAACACCCGAATCATAAGAACCTTGATATTATAACATCAAATAATTATAAATATATAATAAAAATAAAAATATTCGTGATATAACACGTATAAGGGGTAGTATATGAACCTAATGAACATAAATAAGTACATAACATCAAACAAGTCTAAAATAAAAAATGATGATATGGAGAACACTTAACACTTTGGAAATATCCAAATCAATAAAACATTAGTAGATGCCTTAATTGGATTTTTAAATAACCATGATTTTCATTATTGGATTCATAAAATCTAATCATGATTATTATATACCCCACTCAAAGTAAAAAACTGGTGAATATGGAATATGTATCATAGAATTACAAGTGAAATTAGAAACCCTTGCATCAAGTCCTGTATTTCATTATACATGTTCAAATATAATATATAATTAAAATATATTTTTTATAAATACATTTTAGAAACATATTAGCACATAACCTACTATATATCATTACTTTATAATTTCCAATTTTTCACTTATTTGAAATTTCATCATTAGGAAGAACATTCAGGTGAAAACATGTCTATTTTCCATACATGCTTCATATAGATTGTTCCCATAGATGTAACATGTTGATAGTTTCATAATATAAAAATTATTAATCATGAATAAGTATCATATTTACATATTATATACACATTTATAATTATTCATATCAATCATTGATGAAAATTGAATTACATTACTTCATGGAGATGGTAATTCTTACCAATACAGGAGTGATTTTTTCTAATTTTAATGGTTGGAATGAATGATAGATAAAAAATAATTCCCCAGTATAGAATAAAAAGTATACAATATATATCTTATATATTCATTGAATTTATCCTTACTACCAAATGTATATTCCATAAATGAAAAAATAATCGGTTTTATTTATAGAGGTGGTAACCTACTTGTACGAATTAGTGAAATTATTTCTTTCCAATGGATGAGAAGGTAAGTGGGTAGATAATATATTATAAATATAAATGTTTAATTATGTATAAAATCTCATATATAAGTATATAATTTATCATTATAACAAACCATTAATCATTGTTATGGAAGATAAATCATATATCAATGTGGAGGTTGTAGTCCACACATACGCACATGCAATAACTTCATCTATTATCTTTTTAAAAGGTGTTTGGATAATGGTGGTTCCATAATCAAAATGAAATTCTAGTATATTGAATATTTTTATGTTCTTAATTTATGTTTAATACCTCCTATTTATTATAAGTATAAGAATATATAATTGAAAGAGGACATGGAGGATAAATATATATTCTTCGATAGACCACATTTAAATACCTTTTTAAAGTCCATTTGAATAGTACCAAAAAAATATTAGAACCTCAAATTTTCATCTAGGAATCTTGGGAAGTAAAAGTTTCAGGTTTCAGGTGATCTTGGTCACTCAATTATGTGAATGTGTGCTTTCATAATGTGGTGGATGGACACATCTTGAATATTTTAAAGGATTAAAAAATTATTAATTAATTCTCAAGATCTATTGTACCATAAAAATATAAAAATATAATCTAATGTTATAAGTGTATAAATACCATATTAAATTTTGAATTAGGATGAATCATTGTGTCTATATAAATTATTTTTAACCTAGGTGGACCCGATTTACCCTTTTACAATGGTAAGAATTTTTTTTTTGTTCTTAACGTTCATTACGAATAAAAATTACGTTGAACATATTAAATGTTATTAATTATAATGAATGAAAATATTGATCCCATTTTATGATATTATTATTCTATCAATGTTGGAAAATAATTTTAAAATAATTTGAAAATAACCAACAATCCCTTTTTTAGAAAAACACATTTTTTGCATAAAATTGATTTTAATTTCCATTTATAACATGTAAAAAATATTATATGGATGTTACATTATTTTACTGATTATATTATCTAATAATTTAAATCAAATAATTCATAAATAGAGGTAAAATTAATTTATTATTATTAAAAACTTATGGGAACATCAATAGTGTTTTTAGAAAAATGTTTTTTAAGCATAAAAATAAATATATACAGAAAAGAAAGTATAATTATGGTTAATTTGGGAATAATTGGATTATTTATAATTAAATGTCAATTATGTTAATTTAAGGACAAATTTAAAATATAACATGAATTATACATGAAATGAAATGATAAATCTAAAAATATATTTATTTTTTCTAGTTACTAAAAAATAAATCATTTTGAAAAATATTAAAAATTTCACCCAAGATAAAATTGAAAATATTACTTCAAAAAGGATCTTGATTTACTAAAACACATTTTCTAAAAAATATAGAAATTTATCACATTACCAATGCATATATTTTTATAAAACCAGTTTTCTGAAAACATATTTTAAAGCATAAATTGAATTTTATGAAAATTGAGTACATCTTTATTGTGAATTATTCTATAAATATTAATTATAAAATACCATATTTTTTCAATAATATTATTATTCTGATTCATATATCAAATTTAATATATTTTTTATAACAAACTCCCATAAATAAACAAAATTCAATAATTACCATAATTCATTTAAACTTAGTGTTTCGTGTTTTGAAAGATATCCAACACTTAAAAAAATTAAAGATGACATATATAATAAAATATTAGTGCTCAAAATTATCACCCCATAAAAAATTATGTCCTAATTTTATTTTAGTCATTAAATTTTCAATATTTGATAATCCGTTTACTGAAATCTACATCGTACAAAGATATAATAAAACCTCCATAAAAAAGTTATAGTGGGATATTGAAGGGTCACTTGAAATAAGACATTAAAATGCCCCTAAATAAGAATAAAATTTGTAGGAAGTTAAAATAAATACATGGAGGATAAAAATAAAATCAAAGGACTAATATAGAGTGATATAAAATATTGTCATGATAAAGATAATGAGAAAAGTTCCTAAATTATTGAGGCTTGAAAAGACCATTAGTTCTTTATAGATGATTATATGGAGAAAAAAATTTCATTTTAAAGATCATATTTCTTTATTTGATGGGGATCTCTTACTATCATTATTGGGTACATGAAAAAATGTAATTGATTTACACCCATATCATAAGCATAGTTTCAACCTTTGGTAGTGCCTCAATCAATTTCCACTCTGTCTCTTTCTCCGAAAATTGAATATTAAATAATATTTTTTTTATACATAAATCACTATAATTTACATTTAAAATATCATAAGATCTATAAATGAATCAAAACTGATGATTCAAATATCTATATATTTATAAAAACCAAAATGGTTATGAAAATTCTCACAATATTTGTAAATATTTATATAATAAAATAACAAATAAATCTATAAAACATTGATAATAGAAATTTATTTTAATCATAAACTATAATCACTTTTAGTTAATTTTTTGACTTTGCTAAAATATTTCTGTAAAAATAATAAAACCATTATTTTATAAATAAATACACTAAATTTATAAAATCAACCAATAATTAATCCTCAAACAACAAAATTATATCATAAAATGTGACACACTAAACACATGAATACCATGATCATATATTATTATAAAAATTCTAGTCCTTAAACACAATTTAATGAATCATTATAAAAACCTAATGAAAACATAAATGCTACCAACATTAACTTTGACATTATTACATAAATTAAATCATATAAATTCAAATATAATATTTATATTTAAAAATGTATTAATCTTTTTTAAACATGACATAAAAAACATTTTCATAAATTCTATTATTAATTACAAGGTCATCAGTATTTCCCAATTTACGTTATCAGTATCCTTCATATATTTATCCAAACTAAATTTTATTATTCAAAAAGGTAATGTATTATGGATTCTTTATATAATAACTATGACTTTTTATTTGACACATTCGAATGATTAAATAAAATATTTCAGGAGTTAGGCACATATTCGTAATGCAGTTTTGGGGCCCAGAGATCCTTGGTAATGATATATTAAAAATATGAAATATAAAATTTCACACTCTCATATTTTATTCAAAAATATTGGAATATATAATAAATGTTAATGAAAATTAGAAATATGATACCACAATGAAACCAAAAATGCAGTTTTTAAGCCAGGCATGACATACTTTTGTGTGTGTGTGTTATGTGATAGGTATAAGGGAAGTTTTGGGATGATTAATAAATTTATCATTTAATAATTTTTTTTATTATTTATTAAATGGACTATATTATAGACTTATATGTTAAAACCTATTATGTATAAATATCTATGCATAGTTTCATAACTGTATAGTGAATGAGAGGATGGAGAGATTAGGAGGAGATATAATGTATATAGTGTGTTTGAAGATTATCATGTGTTCAAGGATTGGGTACCATACGGATTGTCGTCATCAAAGGAGTTCAAATATCTCATTAGTGGAAGCATGGTGGAAGTATTCCCCTTTAATGATAGATCCAAAATCAATGTAGTGAATTTTATTTTGTGGTTTAAATATCATTTAACTCTTTAGACAATCATTAATTAATTATAATTATATTGATCTATAGATCATTCTTTATTGGTTTTTAAAACACTTGATTTCACTTCCAATTTCATTAAATTTGAGATTTATTTTATTTATATATTTTGTTTATCCAATGATCCTTATATTTTTTGGGTTCTGATGATGATTTCTAAATAAATATATCCATATAAGACAGTCACTTTGTGCCTTGTTCTTTTCACCCTCCATTCATTAAAATATAAATTGGCATTTTGGGTGACTGATGATTCAAGAATACCTTGGAGGATGATTCATTGTATGATCATCCATTGGAAAAATGGATAAAGGAACTAGGATTGGATTCATGTTTTAGGTAAATAGAGGAGGTTTGGTTATGATAATTGGAATATTATGATGGAGATGGTAATGGTAGATATGTGATTATGATTTTGATGATCTCTTTAGAGGGAGAGTGATGAAAAATTCCAAGCAAATGTTGGAAAAATATCATCCATCGTCAACATTGGTAGTCTAGTGTTGGTGTGAGTAGTTGGTTTCCTATGAGTTGGCCTATGTAGCACATTGGGATGGCATTCATGATTGTTTTTTTGATAAATAATGGCCAAAATTCAACTTCCAGCCGGTTGTTGAGTGAGGTTAAAAATTATCTATAAAATGTGGAATGACTGGTGGTGAAACCAAACAACGGTGGATGTGTATGATACATCACAAGATAAATTATAATTTCTATGATATTATGAACTAAAAAACATATAGTTAATTGTACCACAGAGTGTGTGTACCCCTCTAAATTGTGTCTAGTGTTTATACATTGAGTTAAATATCACACCCCATAGGATTTACACACACATCATTTAATACTTATCCTGGAAACAAGGAATTTACAGGAAGAACATACTTATGAGGCCGTATGATTATATAGGACCAACAGTGGACTCACATATAGTGTAACCAATGGTGACTATCTTTTCATGTAGAGGGACTATATTCCTAGGAGGATATGTGATTCCATTCTCCGTGTATGGTGGGGGATATTCCATGTAATTTAGAATGTACCCAAACATCAATAGTGTACATCTGAACAACCATAGTACACAGGTACATTCTAGGGTACATGGGTATGACCAGATAGAATATATTGGTTCCCAAATGACCTCTACACAATACATATAATAAAAAAACACAACATTTATATTGAGAAAATAATTTTTGAGGTATGAGGAGACATGGGTAGTTTCATACTCAGAGGGACATGTTGTGTACCACATGAGACACACAATGTATTTATTAAAGGGAAATTTAGAGACATTTTCACTTCAGAACATCATTGGTATTAAGTTAGGTTAGTTCCCTTAGACTATTTCAGTGTAGATTGGTATATGTTTAGTTTTGTTCCTTGGTCCATCCTTATGATGGTATAATGAAGCATCATGTCCTTAGTATATGAAGTGATCCCTACAACATTATCTTTCTTAGGTTGGTTCAGGAATCCCCCTATATGTCTTGGGGAGTGATCATCTATCATATCATCCCTATGCTCGACTAGGAATCCTGTTACCGACTATTTGGGAAATTAATCCACATCATAGTAGTTTGGATTCGTGTAGGGTATGGTTTTCCCCACATTTCCTAGGTGAGATCAAATATCTATGTATCAATATAATATGTCTTCTTTAGAGGTCTATTTTGGTCATGTGAGTCTCTCAAATGAGCAATGTTAGTTCCTTTTGTATTGTTCATATAAATACCTAATGAGGGTGTCCTTTTGAATGAGTTCCATAAATGTTGCAGGACCCTAATTGCATAGAGCTAGGTGTACTCGATGTACATGGTGCTTAGTTTTTCTAGAAAGACCTATGATAGATCGAGGAGTTTCTTCCAAGTATATTTCCACTGATGTTAGTATTATGGGTATATTTTATATTTGGTTGGATTCTATTTGATCAAATTACTTTTGTTATACTAATTTTTATAGTATGGTGTGTGGTAGTTTTTATTCATTAATTTATAGTATGAGTTTTTTATCTTTCTACATTATACATGTTTATGGAAATAAATATGTGTGTATTGGTACTTTTGGATAAGGCATCCCATGTGTGTGATATTCATACACCATTATTGTATTCATCCCCCTTTATATTAGAGGAGAGCATGGGGTTCATTCTTAGCTTATCACTAAAAAGGTGGGCCCTAGTGGTTTAGTTCAAGACAGAGAGGTATCTAATTAGTTCGTATTTATACCATTATTTAGGGATTGTTTCAGAGTAATGTTTAGTTTATTAATTAGGTAAATCATGATAACGTGTCTTCAATTTGAATATAAGGCTAGGGAGCCTTATTATTTCATGGCAGCTGGCATATCCATTCACTAGGACTCTGAGAACCAACTTTTTATCTCGATACACATATGAAATGATTTTATGCTATACATTGGTAATGAATTATATTAGAATGGGTTGTGTTTCCCATGTCCTTACTGGATGAGTTCCCTTGATATACTATGTTACCATGGTGTGTCTCTGCTATCATTGGATTCCTCCCTAATGAAATCCAGATAGGTTTTCATAGCAAGATAATGATTACAATTCACTTATAGATGATGATTTAGTTTACGGAATAGTAGAAGAAGTGATTCCTTTGGGTGGAGAGCGAGTGATGCCTCCACTCATTTAGAAATATGTTAACCCACCTCTAGTGGTTTAGGTGGATGATCTATTTCCATTTAGGGATCATTTGTTTTTTGTTATACGTGAAGACGACATGCCTTTATATTGTTTTTTTCATGATTTTTAGAGATAGGTATCACCTAGGTGTTACAATGACCTATACTACCCTCATAAAATGATAGAGTTATATATCAAAAATATTGTGGGATTTTTCCTATAATGACTATGGATATTTACCCATAAATTACCCAATTTTTTATGAATATTAAATACTTTTCTCAAAGACATTCATAAGGACCATAATGGTATAGTTACTTTGGAGACTAGGAAGGAAATATTCTTATTTAATAAATAGTCATCAACACCTACCATCAACATCATCCTCTTTTTTACCCCATATAAACATAAACTACATAAACTATTCTTCATAACCTAGGGAAATGAAACATAAGAAATGGTGAGATCTGATGATTAATAAGGGTAAGTATGAGAGATATCATTTTATGATCATACTAAAACATATTATAAATAAAAATTAATGATATCAGGATAATTACTCAAAACAATCATACCCAAACTATTATATATCATAATAATGATTCATGTGATAAATTATCATCATTCTAAAATACACGATTCATAAGAGTGTGGAATCATCATAATTCAAACACTATATTCCCATTACCGAAAAGTGTGAAACCAACATATGTTTAGATATCATATAATTTGAAAATGTTGACTACCAAGACCATCAAACATAAAATATCAGGATTTATCACTTGTTTCTCATTATGGATGATGAACATCATCTAATTTGCCATTATATATCAATCTCATTAGCATGATTCCCATTTGGGATCAATCCCAATAAGCTGTTTTGAATTGTGGGTCAAGCTTGTCTGCCTATTTTCTATAGTGTATCGGGCCACTCGACTTATTTCCTCTTATTATTAGATGAGATATAAATATTTACCAAATTAATTAGAGGGAGATATTTGTCCCACACATCATTGATTATAATTTGACCAAAATCCTTTCTTATAATGCAACCATAATCATATAATAAAATCAATATATATGTGTTCCACGTGATCATAAATCATTCACCATATCATAACACATGAAATGAAATGTCATATCATTCACATTTGATAATTGTATGACATATAGAGTTGAAATGGGTCTCATAATCATATCATCAATTCATCATAGAATAATCCACAAAAAATGAATGGGTTTTTCAAACATATCATCATTATAGTAATATACCATCCATATAAAGAATAATCATGTCAAAGGATTTCATCTTAGATGGAAATTTATTTTGAAAGATCAATAGGAAAATTTCATTTGGAAAATACCCTATTCACTTTGAAAATAAAAAGTTTATGCTAATATTTTACAAAAAATTCCAAAAATAATTTTCCCATAAAATAACTTTTTGAAATTTTACCAAAAACATTAAATCACTGATTAGTTTTTAATGTGTAAAATTTCATTCATTTCATCCAACTTTAAACAAATGTTTCTTTTTCATTACAATATGAGAAAATGGGTCCTTTTTTGGAAAATGGCATGGATATTCCTTTTGAATTATTTTACAGAAAATATAATTGGATAAAAATTTATTTAATAATTAAATGGAGTATATAAAAAACATTTATTAAAACATTTTTGGATAATATGTATGTGGAAGAAAAAAGTTTTTCAACAGATCAATGGATGAAAGAAGATTGTTATTATAAATATTACTTTGATGGATTTTAATGAAATAAAATATAAATATTATTTAAATAAACATAGTAGAATAATGGGAGTAATTTCCTTGGGTATAATATCATGATATCTTCTCAATGGAAGTATATTATCACAATTTTATTAAACAATTAGAATGTAATATTAAACGGTTACAAAATTTATTCATTTTTAATTGTAATCCCCATGAATGAAAGAACATTATATGGTTATTTATATCATATGTTAATCATTATAAATATCCTAAAAAAATTTATGGGAATTATATTCACCACAAAAATGAAAAAAGTTTTTTATTTGGAATGTGACCCACAGAAATAAAATTGAGTTGAGAATCTCATACCTTAAGTCTCAAATTTATTTTTACACATTTGAAACTATTGTATAATAAATATAATTTTATTATAAATATATTAAAGAACCATAATAATAAGTATCATGTTATATATGTATTACTTATGACATTTTATTAATTGTTTATTATTAATTCTTTATTAGAATCATGTTTCTGCTAATAACTACTTCATTTTCCATGTATGTTTTGGTAATGTATTTTTGGTACTTTTAATATGATCATGATTTCAAAATATATATTTAGAAACCAAATCTTGAAATACATGTATATTACATTACTATTGTAGAGTACTTAATACATAACAAAAAAAGACACTCAAGGACAGTAATAGTTTCGTGTCTTTGGAAACTCAGAACATAATATTCTAATCATCGTGAAAGATCTTCTACATCTCCCGTAAAGATAATACCTTTTTTTCATGCCAAAAAACTTTCTTTATATCCTAGGGAAAAGAAATACTATAAATTGTGAGGTCAAAATCTCATTAAGGTAAAACATAGAGAACATAAAATAATCCATAAAATTTTGAACATAAAAACATGAACATAAAACATCAAAATCCTGAGTAATGACATAAATCCTGGTAGTACATAAGGCATAGATCACAAAGGAACATTAATAATGATAAAATAAAATGGGAAAAAATCATCTAATTGTGTCAAACCATTAAGCACATGATATAATTTCCATAGTAGCCAAGGCATTGCTTCTAAGACCATCATAGTGGACAAATTACATTACTGAACCGGGATTATATGGTGTTCCGGACCTATATTACTGAAATGGATTTACTTTCTGTACCAGCCATTTTTATCTCATGAGATATAAATATTTAACCAATTCATTGGAGAAAGATATATGTCCCTCCCAACTCATAATTAAATCATTCTTTCATGTGCCATAAATAAACATAAATAATAACCCAATGAATAAAATGGGATTCATAAATATCGTCCAATCATGACGTACTCTATATAAAATAAATGGATATAATTCCATCATAAAAAAACAAAACATGTAAATAATAGGGACATTATACTTGAAACATAAGTATATTAAATAATGTCATTTTATATGGAAAATAGTTTTGATAAAACAAGTGAAATGAATTCTTGAGGAAAATATCCTTTCTTTTTCAAATTCATTTCTTATTCTCATTATTTCATTCAATTTTAAAAGAATTTTTTTTATAAAATAACCATGAAATATGTCAGAGGAAGCTTCATGGAAAGGGGTTACGAAACTGTAATAATCCATTCATTATGTATATGTAAAAAAACATTCTCCTCATACTTTTGCTGGAAAAGTCAAAAAGTACCTCGTATGGTTAACAAAATTAAGATTCCTTCCATACTAAATAGTAAAAGTCAAAAAGGTGTAAACATGACATTAAAAATACATTGGAGAATATTAATCACTTTATGAAAACATTTTTATAAAACAAGAACATGGATGATAAATATATCCCCAATTAATACATACGAATAAATAAACTCAGATAAGAACGAGATTGGAAGAATTAACCCTTACCATAGGTTCGATTTCTTATGTACATGTCTGAAACTCGTATACAGTGGGTTTAAAAATATTATTAGTTTATAAAATAACCATAATAATATTTATGATATCATATATGACTCACTTATGACTTTATATTACCCGTTCTTTTGTCAATTCCATGTTAAAGCAGTGTTTTGGGTAAAATTGTTTCTTTTATCGTACGTGTTTGGACTTTTCATTCTTGATATTATTACTTATATACTAATATACTTAATTACAGAATTTAAAACATGATTTATATATAATATATATGATAAATTGATAAATTGAGTGAAATACATGGTTTATGAAGACGGTAGGCCGTAATTACTCATAAACGTTGTTTTCCTTTCCTTATTGAATTGAATGGATGTAAATGAAATATATATATATATATATATATATATAAATCCAGTAGAATTATTATGTCATACATTTTATTATTAGTTAATATACATACTTTATAATCATTCTTTAATGTTTAACATGGAAAATGAATCTCATCGCATCATAGAGATGGTAATCCGTACGTACGCACGAGCAATGATATCATTCCCATAATTATTGAATGGAATTGAAGTGGATGATATAATATCTCATAATTAGAATCAAGTTATAATAAGAATATAGTTATTGTTTCCCCCATTATACCCATCCATGTAATGAGGTGGTGGAAAAATAGATTACACCAGAGCGTGGAGACGGTATTCCGTATGTACGCACGCGTGGTGATTTCTTTTTCTATAGGATGGATAGAAGGTGAAATAGGATTGTGTAAAATTTAAAATGACACATCAGTATATTAGTGATACTGATGTTATTACTTTATAAGTAAACAACTAAATAAGAGGAAGTAGAAGAATTATGAAACTTGAAAGAATCTTTGGAAGAGATTACCTCTTCTTTGACGCGCCTCTTCTAAACCTCCTCTTAGAGCACTAAATTTGGCCATTGAATAAAACCATGACCTCTAGTATGTTTATAGAGAAGTGGATAAGATAAATGTTCATGGATTGGATAATCTTGAATGCTCAAAATGTTTTGAAGTGGAGAGGGAGGAGGTTCCCTTTTATAAGAGTGGATAGGTGATCTTTTGGAAACCTCTAAAGTATTAATTTATAATAAACCCAAACCCCACATAAAAACTTTAAAACTGACTCAAATTCGAATAAGATATTATATAGGGTTGTAATGTCATCAAACAATAAAATTTAGACATGTTTTGATTTTATTTTAAACCTTATCATTTTGATTTATTCTTTCTTAATCTATTTAATTTTATTTGTGGTAATAATATTCTATTTTTTAAATTGTTATATATATATACTTATGTGTTCTGAATTTTCCATAATTAGATACATTATTACATTGTAGACCATAAAATTCTAAATTTGCAATTTTTAAATATTTTTGTGATTTTTAAACAGTTTAATAATATTTTATTTTTATAAAATATCAATAGTGTCAATTTTGAGACTATTCAATTATTTTCATTTAAATATTATACACACAGAAGATATATTCAAAAAAATATTTAATAGATTTCTAACATGTCATATGAGTCAATAAATTTCATGGATCACATTAATCTTTTCATAAAATATTTATATTAATGTTTTGAAGACCGTTTATTTGATATTTCTCTTAATAAAATAATTATTACAACATTTACGTATAATTATTTAATACACTTATTTATTCTATAAAAATAAAAAATAAAATAATATGACAAAGATAAATTGAATATATTTCCTAAGAATAATTTTACACTAATTTATCATCTTAAAATCACTACATTTAAATTTTTGTATGAATTAAATTATGAAGGTGACAACTTTGACATCTTTTAAAATAAAATAATATAATTGTCATAATTACTTTTATAAGGATCCAAATGTTACCAAATTTTACCATTGGATGATTATGGTTTAGATATAAAAAACCAATATGTTTTTTCCAGGTTTTTGGGCCTCTAACGGGTATTATTATTCTAATAAAAACTATATTATTGATTATTCACTAAATAAATAATTTCTGCATCATTAATGTATAAGGTATTTAGGTAATTTAATATTTCTTAAAAATCAGAAATAAATTTTCATAACAAAGAAAAACATTTTATATTTCAAATGAGTATTTATAATAGAATTTATATTCTGTATAACCTTATATTTAAAATACATTAATTATTAATGTTTGAGTGAGACATATTTCACTTTCTTTAAATAAAATAAATTAATGTTATTAATAACATACAAGTGGGATTCAAAAGATACCATTTATACCAAAGTATATTTTATAATGAAATATAATCATCCAATTATAAAAATACAAGTGTTAGGGTAAATTTATAATATTATATTTACCCTTAATTTCCATATTTAACTTTTAGTGTGGTAAATAAAATTTATCATAGTTACTATTCCTAATGCCTAAAAATAAAAGGTTGAATATTAACATAATTTGAATCTACTGATTCCAAATATGGAATCCATTTTTCCAACTTCAATACACAAAAGTGGAAATACGTTATTTAAAATTAATCCTGCTGTTGAGAAGGGTTTTAAAAGACAAAACATTGCAAAATATTGAAATGTTTTTACCTATGAATTTAGTGTAAAATTAATGCTAATGAATTTCATTATATTAAATTGTAAAAATATATTATATTTACAATTTAAAACTTTTCAATATTATAATTTAACAATATAAATTATCTTGATGAAAATAGTCGTTTTAAATAAAATTTTAGCATATTTTTTACTATTCATCGAAATGTGAATGTTAACAGAAAAATATTAAAAAATTATCTAAATTACATTTTTATATACTTATTTCAATTAATAAGTTTATTTGGTCAAATTGAACTAAAAAATGTGTCAAAAACTAGATTTAATGTTTGTGTGCCATCAAAAGGTGGAAAAACTGCATTTTTTGAAAAATACTTATTTTACCCGATAAATTTATTTTGTTCTCATAACATGTTCTAGAATATGTGTAAGATGAATGATGTTATTTTAAAATTCAAAATATTCTTAATATTATTCATAATGTCTATTTCATAATAATATATCATTGTTTAATGAGAATCGGTATTACGCACAACACAAGCTATTGAGGAAGGTCTCTCTTGCATGTAAAACAAGCCAACAATAGTGTTGTGTATACTAAAAACTAATAATGTGTTGAATTATGCGCAAGCTAATCTTGGTGTACTGTAAAACACAAGACATCAATGAAATTAAAAATAATATTTCTCATAAAATTTCGCGCTTTTACATTTTACCCCCCTTAAAATGATTTTCTCCCTCGAAATTGGTCGGGGTTATAAATGTGTTATTACCTGAATGATTCTTTCATAGAAACCCACTTTGTAAAAAGGAATACTAAAAATTAATTTTAAAAACTAAATTATGAAACGTAATGGGTACCCAAATTAACTCATCATTGGGTTTCCACATAGGAGAACATAGGTGATAATATGGATATAGGAGAGAAATCTTACCATCAAGATCTGATGGAGAGTCGTAGGGAACATGGATATGAAACTGACAATAATAACAAAGCCATACGTTTGTGATGATCTATAGTACCATCTGATTTATCGGATATGCGGGTACTAGGACAACATTTTGGGTTTTCAAGATCATTTCCTTAAATTTGAAGAATTTTTACAAAGGATAGATGCTCAATTTCAGTGTAATATCATCGTTGATCATACCATGAACTATTTCCACTTCATCTATTATTTAATGAAATGATGTTGAATTTTTAATTCATGAAATGTTAGCATATCATGCGATAGAATGATAGGTCATTCCATATGTCTCAAAATGATATAAAAAGTTATTAAATATACATAAGTCCACCTATAGTGAGATTAACCGTATATAATTCCAAAAATGGAATTATACTTTAACTATCATACCGCTTAATAAAATAAAAATAATTTCAATAACCAGGGACTTCCTGTAGGCCAGTGGTAGGTGATTAAGGCCTGTCACACTTTGGTTGTGGGCTTGATTCTCGCATCCTTGTCTGACGCGATTGGTTGTCAACCATCTTATGGGTTGTCATTTATCTATAACTATACTATTATAACATTTCAGAAATAATATCAAAAATTTCTAGCTTTAAAAAATTCTATCTAATGTCGAACATAATCAATTACAATATTTTGGATTATCCAAAATACTTTTTTCCAAACTCATAGTATAAAGAAAAAGACTACTAGAGAGGTCATCTACCAAGCATGTGATTACCATCATTTATTCCCCATATATCATATGATATATCTTATTGGTCATATTCCAAACATAGGAATACCTTAATGAATTATTTTATTCAAAGATTAATTACTATAGAACCTTTGGGAAAACCTGAATCCCGTCAAAAGGTAATTATCACCACATACCAAAATTATAAAATTTCTATATACTCAAACAATGATGTCCATTTGTCCTTATATCAGTCATGATCTCATTAATAATATTCAACATAATATTTTCTTCGTATCCCTTCATTATGAACATATCATCAACTTTCTAAAAATATTTCAATCACTTTTCATGGTTACCGGTACCATATTCTTATAGAAAACTATAATGGACCAATACATAGATATTTTAATATATCATAAAAGTACCTCGACAACATTATTTTTGAATTCCATTTTATAAGACCTTCAATCCATCATCTTCAATGATTAGCATGAAATATGTCCTTCATCAATTCAAAAGTAACCTTTTATGTTAGATCATTGAATTGGGTAATTCCTATGTTCTCCACAGATAAGACATTGAACCCCATAACAGACTATCACTCCATGACACATTTCCCCACAAAGATAACATCTTCCCCTCCATTTGAGGCATTCCTCAAGGTTCTTCTTCTCTTCTTCTTGATATGTAGAAAGCTTCATATTCATTCCTCTATGTTACTCTCAATTATATCATGCATAAAATTCCATCTTTATATTATTTTATGACATAGGAATACCACTAATGTTTACCTAGTTAATCATACATCATGATGACTGATTCGGCATAATCATAATATCTTTCTCTCTTGGAATTACGAAATTTTGCCTCTCATAGGACCCAATTTTTCCATCAAATTCAATTTTAACCCAATTCCTTCTGGTTCCCTCCATTAACTAAAACCAAAAACCATTTTGTAAGAAACAGTTTAAATAATGAGGAACAACATAATCATAAAAAGTCACTTATATGATGTATAACTTATTACATCTTCTTTAATCTATGATATCTTAGGTTCACCCTAAGTTTTTCATGATCATTATCATAATCCTAGTATTGTAACTTATACTTATACTTATCCTTAGGGACATCCCTAGAAATACCTTAGAAATATCTCTAGGGATATCACTAAATATTTCCCATCCATGTTTCCAAAGGATAACTAAACCTTTTCTCTGTTACCAAATGCAGAGACCCAAATCATGACAAACATGGACATTATATTACTTTTTCGGAATACTTATTTCATAAAAAAACAAACACCCAAGGGCTGTAATAGTTTAGTGTATTTGGAAACTGAGAACATAATCTTCTAATCATGGTGAGTGATTTTCAACATATCCCATAAATATATTCCCCTTTTGTTTTCTTCCCTAAAACCTTTCTTTACATCATGGGGAAAAGAAAACATATAATGGGTGAGCTCAAATTCTCTGTAAGGGTAAACATGGAGAACATAAAACAATCCATAAACATTTGAATGTAAAAACATGAACATAAAACATCAAAATCCTATGTAATGACATAAATATTGCCAGTACATAAGGCATAGATCAAAAAGGAACATTAATCATGATAAAATTTCATGGTAATGAAACATGTTATTGTGGAAAACCATTAATCACATGATTTGATATCCATAGTAGCCATGCCATTCCTACAAAGACCATCATAGTGGAAAAATTCCATTACTGAACAAGGTTTACTAGCCATTCCAGCACTGTATTGGTGAATCAGATTAACTTACCATTCCAAACAAGTTTATCTCTTGGGAAATAAATCTTTACCCAATGAATTATAGGGAGATATAGGTCACGCCCATCTCATAATGAAAAAATTCTTTCATGTTCCACAAAAAAAAACATAAATCATAACCCAATGAATAAAATGGGTTTCATAAACATTGTCCCATCATGACATAATCCATATAAAATAAATGGATATCATTCCATCATAAAAAATCAAAACATGTAAACACTATGGACATTATACTTGAAATATAACAATATTATAGAATGTAATCTAAGAGGGAAAATAGTTTTGATAAAACACTTGAAATAAATTCTTGAGGAAAATATCCTTTCTTCTTCAAAATCATTTTTTATTCTCGAAATTTCATTCAATTTTAAAAGAAAATAGTTTTGTTGAAAAAAACCATGAAATAATGTAGAGGAATCTTCATGGAATTAAGGTTTTATGAAACTGTAGAAATCCATTCATGCCGTATAATATAAAAAAACATTCTCCTCATACTTTTTCCGGAAAAGTCAAAAAGTACCTCGTATGGAAAACAAAACAATGATTCCTTCCATAATACTTAGTAAAAGTAAAAAAGGGGTAAAAATGACTTTAAACATACATTGAATAATAATAAACACTTTATGAAAGAATTTTTATATAACACAGACATGGATGATAAATATAACTCCTGTAAATACTTATGAATAATCAATATGGTATAAGAATGAAATTGGAATAATTATCCCTTACCATAGGTGCAACTTCATCCATATGTGTCTATAACTCTAGTATAGTAGGTTTAAACATATTATTAACTTGTAACAGAACCATAATAATATTTATGATATTATATATGATTCACTTACGACATTATATTACCCGTTCTTTTGTCAAATCCATGTTAAAGCACATTTTTTGTAAAATTGTTTCATTTATCGTACTTGTTTGGAATTTTTGTTCTTGATATTATTATTTATATACTGATTTACTTAATTCCATAATTTAAAACATGATTTATATATAATATTTATGATTGATCGATAAATGGAATGAAATACACCGTTCATGGAGACGATAGGCCGTACGTATGCATGAATGCTGTTTTCGTTTCCTTATTGAATTGAATGGAAGTAAATGAAATATATATATAAATAAATCCTGTAGCATTAATATGTAAAATATTTAATGATTACTTATTATATATACATTATAATCATTCTTTAATGGTTAACATGGAGAATGAATCTCATCGCATCATTGAGACGGTAATCCGTATGTAAGCACGAGCGATGATATCATTCCCATAATTATTGAATGGAAATGGATTGGATGATATAATATCTAATAATTATAGTCATGTTATAATAATAATATATAGTTATAATTTCCAATATTATACCCATCCTACTAAGGTGGCGGTGGGAAAAAAGATTACACCACAGCGTGGAGACGATATTCTGTACGTACGCATGTGCGGTGATTTCATTTTCCGTAGGATGGATAGAAGGTGAAATTGGGTTGTTTCAAATTTATAATTACACAGAAGTATATTATTGGAACTTATGTTATTAATTTATAATCAAAAAAACAAAGAAGATGAAGTAGAAGAATAAAGAAACTTGAAAGATTCGGTATAAGAGATTACCTCTTCTTTGACGCACCTCATCCAATCCTCCTCTTAGGGCAGTAAAGATGGTCTTTGAAGAAAAAAATGACCTATAGAATGTTTCTAGAAAAGAGGAGAAAGAAATGGACAGGTCTTGTCCGAGTTTGAAGGCTGAAAATGTTGTGATGAGGAGAGGGAGGAGGTTCCCTTTTATAAGAGAGGAGAGGGGAACTTTTTGAAACCTCAAAAATATTAATTTATAATAAACCCAAAATCCACATAAAAACATCCAAAATGACTCAAATTAGAATATTATATGCGATAGGGTTTTAATCGCATCAACCAATAAAATTTACACATATTTTTTTTATTTTAAACCTTATCATATTGATATATTCTTTTTTAATCTATTTAACTTTATTTGTGGTAATAATATTCTATATTTTAAATTGTTATATATACATAATTATGTGTTGTTAATTTTATATAAATATATAAATTATTAAATTTTACCCCATAAAATTTATAATTTGTAATTTTTAAATATTTTTGGGATTTTCAAACAATTTAACAATATATTATATTAATAAAATTTCAATAGTGTCAATTTTGACAATATTCAATTATTTGAATTTAAATAAAATACAAACAGCAGATATATTAGAAAAAAAATATTTAATAGATTCTTATCATGTCATATGAATATAAAAAAATTATGGATCACATTAATTTGTTCATATAATATTTATTTTAATGTTTTTAAATCCATTTATTTGATATTTCACTTAATAAAAAATTTATTACAACATTTACGTATAATTAATTAATATAATTATTTTTTTCATAAAAATAAAAAATAAAATAATATGATAAAGATAAATCTAATTGATTTCATAAGAATACTTTTACTCAAATATATCATCTGAAAATCAAAACATTTAAATTTATATATTTATTAAATTATGAAGGTGAAGACTTTGACATCTTTTAAAATAAAATAATATAAGTGTCATAATCACCTTTATAAGGCTCTAAATAGTCCCCAATTCATCCATTAGATGATTATGGTTTAGATATACACTACCAATATGTTTTGGTCAGGTTTTTGGGCCTTTTATGTGCATTATTATTTGAATAAAAACTATATTATTGATTTTTCACTAAATAAAGAATTTTTGCATCATTAATGTATAAGCTATTTAGATAATTAAGTATTCCTTAAAAATTAAAAATAAATTTCCATAAAAAAAATTTTGCTTTCAAATTAGGATTTATAATCTAATTTATATTATTTATAACCTTATATTAAAAGTCCTTTAATTATTAATGTTGGAGTGAGACATATTTCACTTTCTTTAAATAAAATAAATTAATGCTCTTAAT
Source organism: Viscum album (assembly GCA_963277665.1). Lineage (NCBI taxonomy): Eukaryota > Viridiplantae > Streptophyta > Magnoliopsida > Santalales > Viscaceae > Viscum > Viscum album. The sequence continues at coordinate 274,817,310 of OY728122.1, forward strand.
CACAAACAACTGGGTTCCAAAAGATACCATTTCTACCCAAGTATATTTTAGGATTAAATATAATCATTCCATTACATTAATACAACTATTAGGGTAATTTTATAATATTATATTTACCCTTAATTTCCAGATTTACCTGTAACTATGGTAAATAAAATTTACCGTAGTTACTATTCATAATGCATACAAATAAAAAGTACCCTATTAACATAATTTTTACCTATTGATCCCAAATATGAAATCAATTTTTCCAAATTCAATACATATAAGTGGATGTATTTAAGTTAACATTAATCCCGCTGTTGAGAAAACAGGATTTAAAAGTTAAAACATTATAAAAGATTGAGATGTTTTTACCTAGAAATTCAGTGTAAAATTAAGGATAATTACTTAACTTATATTAAATTGTAAAAATATATTCTATATATATGTTAAAACCATTCAATATTATAATTTATCCATATAAATTTTCTTGATGGAAAAAATTGTTTTTAATTAAATTTTAGCATATTTATACAAATCACAAAAATATGAAAGTTGAAAGAAAAATATTAAAAAAATTATCCAAAGTAAAATTTTGTATACTTATTGCAATGAATAATTTTATTCAGTAAAATTTAACTCACAAACGTTTTAAAACTAGATTTAAAGTTATTGTGCCATCAAAAGGCTGCAAAACTACATTTTTTGAAAAATACATATTTCACCCAAAGAACTTATTTTGTTCTCATACCATGTTCTAGATTATGTGTAAGATGAATGATATTGTTATAACATTCAAAATGTGGTTAATACTATTCATAATGGCTAGTTTATAAAAATATATCATTGTTTAGTGAAACTTGGTATTGTGTACAATGAATGATATTGAGGAACGTCTCTCATGTGTGTAACACAAGCCAATAATAGTGTTGCGTGTACTGCACACTAATACAGTGTTGCGTATTGCGCAATCTAATCTTGGTGTAGCATACAAAAAAAATACAATAATGGAATTAAAAATAATCTTTCTCATAAAATTTCAGGATGTTAGAATATAAAATATTAAAAATAATATAATTATAATATATTTTCATGATATATTTATTTTTACTTACCCAATAATCTTAGTGATAGATAATTAATTACATCATTACTGAAGACATTTGGTCATATATACACAAGAACGATGTTTCCATTTTCTTAAATGCAGAAAAAAATTAATTATAAATAATATATTATACATAATTAATAATAATTTGTCCATATATATCAAATATTTTAATTAAACATATCCATATTGAGTTCCATGTAATTTTTTGTGAAGAATGAATCACATCACTTTGTGGGGAAGTACTCTATCGTACACAAGAGTGACGTTATTGTGTTCCCACATAATGAAATTTAACAATATATATGGGATATTTTAATTCCATAAATATAATTATTTAATAAATAATATATAAATATGCTAAATATATCATTATATCTATCTATGATATGTGATGATGGAAAATGAACTTCATTTGATTCCTGAGGCGGTCGTCCACCGTACAACCGATCGATGGATTTCTTTCCCATTTGATGGAATAGAATATAGATATTGGTTATTACATAAATATAATTACATTTCTGTATATGGTAGATACTTTTGATATTATATTTTAATTATTAGGGAATTAATTGGGTGGTAAGTGAAGAAGAAGAATAAATACAGATCTTAGAAAAGATAATTATCTTTGGTTATTGAAACCTCCTTTTGACCTCTTATTAACTACAATAGGGTTGGTATTTGGGGGATGAATATATCTTTATAATGTTTATATTGATTTTCAGAGATATTTTTTATGTTTTTTGTTGATCCAAATGTCTTAAAATGTGCGAATAATTTAGTGGGGGAATTCTCCTTTTATAATTAAGGAGTGGCATTTTTGTAAATACCCAAAACTATTCAATAATGGGATGTTAATCTCCCCCAAGTGCCTCAAAAGTTTATAATTAATGGATATTATGTAATATATGGTTGATACACTACTATAAAATAAAGAACACATCATTTAAACTTGTTATTAATTTGCATTTATGTTTACATTAATTTACCATTTTAATTTCACCATAGTAACTAGTTATTTATATATTAACTTAGGTGATTTTTCCCTTAATACAAATTTTAGAATGTAAATTATTTGATAATTTGGACCCACTGATTTTAAATTGGAAATCCAATTTACAAAAAAATAATATGTGTGTGGAAAATACATTTTAACACAGGCATGTTTAATGTTAAAAACCATGTTTTAACATTAACTACAATATTTATTTTTTAGTATTTTAATATTAATTAGGAATAAAAAATAATTTTACCTTTTTATCTAATAATATTTATTGTTATTGAAAATATTGTAAACATTTGACCAATTTATATACATATATGTTGAATAATATAGTTTCAAATTAATCCCACATATGCAATGAAAAAACATGTTTTAAGGGAAACATCTCCCAAAGGTAAAATAGTATTTAAAATAAAATTTCACATTGAAATAATTCCAATTTCTTAAATTGGAATAATAATAATTTAATTTAACTACTAATAATTTTAAACCATTTTAAAACAACATTTAACTCAGTTTACAGTTGAAAAAAATCATTTCAAAAAATTATAAAAGAAATAAATCTAAATAAATTCTGACTTTTATATTTCACAAATGAATTTTATTTTTTTCAAATAAAATATTAAAAATTTAAAAAATTACCTTTTTTAACAAAAATCAATAAAAATCATTCTGTGAGGAAAATCAATTTTCAAAGCATATGAAGGATTTTCTAAAAAAATATATATATTTTTTATATATATTTTTTATTTTCCGAAAAATATTATATTTAATTACAATAATGTGTTTATTTCTAATTATACAATAATATTTAATGAATAGACTATTATAATCATGTTTAAATAATATAACATTATATCACTATTTGTTATAACTCGGTGTTGTGTGTAACACATGTAATGAAACAAATTAAATTTATTGAAAAAAAATATATTTCATTAAAATCAAAGGTGTAACATTCTAAGAAAATAAGATTAATTTTTATCTAGAACATTTTTTAGATTTGTAAAAATTAGGGTTACTTCTGCCTGATTACATCCTTAGATTCCCAGGTAGCTTCAACAAGGTGGCAAATTCACCACACAACATTGACTAAGTGAGTGGTCTTATTTCATAGAACATTCTCTATATGATATAGGTTTACAACTAGTTTTTCCACTAAATAAATATCATTATATAGGGGTTTTACCTCTATGTATTATACATGTGATTGATTAGATATTTACATCATTAGGAAAGATACATAGAACGCATAATGAGCATGATAGAGATTTAGTGGAAGAGCCTAGTGATAAGATATTATCATGATGCAATCAATAATTTAATTGGGGAAAATATATATAGGGATTATTTTTTCCTTTTTTATAAATATCATTACCATCTTCCATGGTGAAATTATTTGAAACACATTGTCACCAATATAAAAATATAGATAACACCAGCGATTATCAGTGTAACTTTATTGTTGAATTTGTGACAAGATATTTTGTTATTTAATGGTTCGAAAGTCTCTCCACTAATTTATCTAGATAAAGCCCAAATATATTTCATTAACAAACATTATCCCATAACATGGTTTTATATACTTAATTTTATATAGGACCTCATAAGGTGTTATCTAATTGCCTGTGAGAAATATCTTGTTGTATATAAACCCAACAAGGGGAAGGTGTTGACCTAAACATCCTTTTGAATCCATATAACAAGGTATCAACATATGCTCTACAGTTTAAATTGTTCTCTTAATCAGAATATCTATCTTTGGATGATACAAAGTAATAAAAATCTATTATGTATCTTAATCTGGTTAAATAATTCTCCAAAACATTGATGTAAACCATGAATCCCGATCAAACACAATAGAATGTGGAACTCTATACAACTATACAATATCTTTAATGTATATCCTGGAAATATTATCTAGGTAGAAATATTATTCTATAGTGATGAAGTGTGTTGAATTTGTATGTCGATATACAATAAACCATACATCATTACATTCATTATATTTTTTCAGGGGTCTAATGACAAAAAAAACAAGGTGATGGTTTCTCATTCCCATTATGATATGTGTAATTTTTATAACATCCCAACATTAAAAATATTTCATACTGTGCATAAAGATACAAATTCTATGATATCTCTCTTCATTCCATACCACTATAAATAGTATATAAAATACCTATATATTTTTTTACTTCAAAGAGGAATATAAAATGAATAACTATGTGCTTCCACTAATATCTCATTCTTCAAATGAGGTATGGATGGGACACATACGTGGTTATCGAACAATATTATTCCATTATATTTAAGGTTGAACATATAATTATATCCCACTTTCTTCTATAACTCTATATCTTCTGTATGTACCTATATAATCAACATTTTTAAACATAGTTGAAAATACATTTTTTTAATGATATGATTTCTCCATTTCCTTTAAGATTTATAGATCCATCATTTCAAAATATATAAATATTTGATCTTTTTTATCCATATCTCAGACAAGATATCTTGATCCTTTCGATTCAAATAATATTCATCCTTTTTTTCTTTCCCAATGTGTTAATGTATTGAGTAGTCATAATCATTAATCAGATATAAAAATATTATTTAGCACATGTCCGTCCCCTTTAGGTTGAATGTATATCTTAAAATTAAATGATTAATATATATATCACACTTTAATATGTTAATATAATATACTTAAATCTTTAATTAAATATTTATTATAGTTAACTCCAAATCATGAGTTGGGTAATTTAGTTAAAAAACCTATGATTTTCATGATTCATAATCTATACAAATGTCATTATTCTTGAGCATTCATCCCAATCAATTTTGGATTCATTTAGAATACAAAACCTTTTCTACTTTTGGGTAATATAATAACATGAAAACTGAATAATAATCTATGAATTTCCTTGAAAATATTATCAAATTAATCCATCCATAGGTAATTTTCTCCCTTTAGATTTAACTTGGTGGATGGATTATATTTTCAAGAGAAATTATCCCTAAACCAATGATAACATCCATCTAAACCAAGAAAAATGGATATCAGTTATGTTAGTTGGAATAAGATACATTTCAATAGAATCCATAATTTATTGATCCACTGATAAAACATTTCTTGAGATTATATGACCCCAAAATGCAACATATTAAAGCCAAATATTCCCATTTTCACATTTCCATTAAAAATTTCACATGTTGTATTCCACAAAATTCTGATGTGATGTTCATGATCTCACTTTATCGTAAATAGATAATAATATCATATATAAATACTAATACACATTTATCAAGGTAATCCCAAAATAATATTTTCATTTAACCTATGAAGATAGATGGGGAATTAGTAAGATCAATTGGAATCATTATATATTCATAGTGCTCAAACCTTGTATGGAATGTTGTATTGGGTATATCTTCCTTATTAACCCTTAATTGATGATATCCAAAATGAAGGTAAATATTGATAAATTATTTAGATCCATGAATTTGATTAAACAAGTCATCAATATTGGGAAGTTGATACTTTTTATTAAACAAGACCTTTTTAGATCTTGATAATAAATGTTGAGTAGCATCGATCCATCATTCATTTTCACAAATAGAATAGGTTCACCCCATGGTGAATCATTTGGCCAAATTAATTCCTTTTAAATATTGTCCTGGAGTTTCTTATTTAATCCCTACTAAAATATTAAGGCCATTATATTGGTATTCATTGAAATAGGTGTAGTTCTATCTATGAATTATATTGAGAAAACAACTTTACATTTCAATGGAGTATTTGAAAACTCTTCCAAAAAAATAAACAAACTCTCAAACTATGGGCATGTATTTTATGTTGAGTTTCATTCTAACCATATAAGAAAAACATCCTTCATGAAAAGGAATTAATATTCACAAGGTAGAAGTAATTAACATTGGATGCTTGTATTCATCATCACAATGATAAATGAGAATGGATTCATATGGAATGTGTAATGTAACATCCTTTCCTCATCAATTAATATGGACTACATATAAATAAATACAAAAAATTCATAGAATCTCATATAATTCTGTTAATATAATAGTCACAAGATTTTAAGGAGACACATTCACATAAACATAAATCGAAAAATAACTATAGTCTTATCATGCATCCATCAAACAATTTATAATTTGTACTACTAAATAAACATCAAATCATAGATATTTTATTTCTATACATTTTGAAAATCCATTATATATACAAGAGTGTGTAAATATTGTATAAAATATTTCATTACCTATTCCATAGTGGATGATAATAGTGCATTTCATGATGTCTTCCTCAAAACCCTCATCGACATCCATGATTGCATAAGATTTCCCTTTATCATTGGTCTTATATGGATGATAACACTGATCACCAAAAACAATAAAATTCTTCCACTTATTTTAATAAGTATTATAATCTATTTATTTGTTACATTGGAGAGTGTGGTTTCATTATTAAGAATCTATTTTCTTATATTTCATTAATCAGTCCACTCATCACATTTTGATATTGTCTGAATTTATGGCCCACCCTTCCATATTTAAAGTAACTCCCAATTCCATTCTATCAATTCTATTAATGTTTCTTCACACATTTATTGCATCTAGATGAATGTAATTTTATTCCACCATTTGATTTGTTGATGTTTTCATGAGAGTCAATCATTATTTTATTATCAACCCCACTGGAATGGGGGGAATTTCCTATTTTCATTTTACATTGAGTGTGCAACGAATCTTTCATCATATACACTAAAATTCATTATGGACAATTCCTTTTGAGAGTTTTTTAATGTCACCAATGAATTTATAAATTTTTCATTTAGTAATTATTATTAAACTAGGGGAATACTCTGAAAGAATTATAAAATTAGCCTCATAGAAACTAATAGATTCATTATATTTATGTATAAGATTAAGGAATTATTTCTCTATTGTTGTATTTATAATATAGGGGATTTAAATTATGAGAAATATCATCTTTAAATCATCTAATTACGTCAATTTTATTTCTTCATCTTACCTTGGATTCATAATAACGTTCTACCAATGATCCACTTCACCTTCTAAATGATAAACATCTAGGACAACTATTTCATTATTAGAGAACTAGAGAAATGAAAATATATTCTCAATAGTGTTGATCCATCACTCATCTAATATTAGATCATAAGACTAAATAATATAGGGAGATGTTTTTTAATTGAATGATTTAAAAGAATATTTTCCCCTCCTTTGAACATTTCTATGCTTAGCATGATTCTTTATATAAGAAATTTGTGTGAAAAAAACATTATTTCGCATCCTCACTCCCATAACCCTTGGTTACGTAGTTGGAAATTAATTTCATTCTCCATAACATTCATTATTATTAGAAATCATTCTAGTTCCATCCATTTACTAAAAAAATCGTAGTGTGAGCAACAATATTCATTGTGGGAAAACACATACTAAAAAATTATTTTTCATTGGTAGTCTAAATCAAGGAATCATATTTTTTTATATGACTCTTGATGTAAAACATAGAAAATACATGATAATAATATATTTTAATCCTTCATGATGGTTTATAAATAATATCATAATTTACTAAGGAATATCCCTCAGGAGTGTTGAATTCGGTATGCATTATGACCCATTATCAGGTACAAGGTAATGCTCTAATCAATCATGACATGTCTTTTTAAGAGTCTTGAGACATAGTTTTATCTCTTATAAACAAGAATTTCATATAGTATCTATATTGGGATTTATTTCAAGGAAAAACACATAATATCTTCCTTAACAATAAAATAGGTTTTTATCCTATAATTAAGCTGTAACAACCCAAGATTTTATGAGAATTATTCTATTTAATTTCATTTATGTCTTATGTTATACACTACACAAAAATTATCTTGTTCTATACGCAACACCATATTAGCTTGCAGTCTACGCAACACAATTCTTGGCTTCTGTTACACACAATTTCAAGTTCGTTTTGTGGAAATTATTCTACACAATATTAAGTATGGATTTTGTTTAATGTATAAATGAAATAAGCTTTTATTATGTTATATGCAACACCAAACAGAGATATCACTACACGCAACCCTGTCTTGTCTTTCATTACACTCAATCGTGACTTTCTACGATAGCGTGTGTTGTATACAATAACAAGTTTCACTAAACGAGATATTATAATAATAATATTATGAACTAGCCGTTATAAATAGTAATAACAACTTTTTTAAATTTTTTTAAATTTTATCCTTCAAAATGGACTTCATTTTTGGATTCGGAATATCGAAATTATCCTAGGGTGAATTTTGGTATTTTTTTGAAAACATTCAATTTTTGATGAATAGTGAAAACACTGGGTTACTATTTAAAAACCGACTTTTTATATAAATAATTATTTATTTTATTTACATTTATTTAAGGTAAAAATTGATTCATAATACCTATACAAGTTCAAACTAATTCATTAGAGTCATTTTATAATAATTTTAGATCTATAAAAATTTTATTGATCTTTTCACCGTCTATTACCCACCTCCTAGGAGAATTTGAGAATTTACATAAAACATAATTTTACCACCTTAGTGAGTGGAATTTTTAAAATATGAGAGACACAGTTAATATTAAGGAGTAAAATGTGGTTCAATAAGATAAAAATATTTTTTGGTGAATAATAACTTTTTACTTTTTTTATCACGGTTAAAAGTAAATAGGGTAATTAAGGATAAGAAGGATATTATTATTACCCTAACACATGTCCTAATTCTATTGGATAAGTTTAATTCAACCAAAACCATCCTTAGGAATAAAATATTACCCTTTAGGTCCACTCAGATTAGATTATGACACTTAATATTATTTTATTTAAAGAAGAGTTAAAATAGTTTAAATCAATGTTTAATAACATAGTTTTTTTTAATATAGGGTTATAAATAAGAAAATTTGACTATAAGTATTAATTATAAATATAAAAAGATTTCCTACCTAATTTTATTTTATTTATAAATTTTAGACATTAAATTATTTAATTTATTTATGACATAATGATGATGCAGTAATTACCTTATTAATGAAATATTAACATAATTGATGTTATGAATACCAAAATAAATGTAATTTCAGTATTTTTATGAGTTAAAATAATTTTATAGGTTAATATGACATATTATTATTGATTTTATTAACGTTTTTCCAAATAATCATGCTTTTATGATTTTCACAAAAATCAATTTCCAAATAGTGTCAAAAGTGACATGAAATATTTCTTAAAACAAATATTATATAATTAATTGTTATTTTATTCCTATAAATCTAAGGTTCTACCAAATGACTTATATAAAGTTATATATATTAATAATTAACAACTTGGGGTTCGTTTGTCTTGTTATAGTAAGTTTATTAACCATATAATGTAAGAAAACAAGAGGAAACGGTAAAAGTTAAATTATTTAACTTAGAGATAAATCTAAAGGATATGGTAAAAGGAGTAACCTAAACTTGTATAAAACCTATTTTTTGAGAGGATTTAGACCCAACCCCACTTTATCTTTGAAATAAATCAATTTGGAGCTACTATAAACCATAAATTACATTATTATAAAATAATATTTTAAGTATTTCCAAAGATGCCCCACTCCTCCCTTATAAAAAGGGCACCACTTCCCTCTTCTCTTCACACCTTTTCAGCATTTAAGCTTGGAAAAACTCTGACAATTACACTTATTAGCCCCTCTAGTTACATAATAGAGGATCTGGTCTTCTAAAAAGGCCAAATCTAGTGCCCTAAGAAGAAGTTTAAAGGAGGTGCGTCGAGGAAGAGGCAATCTCTTCTACCGACTCTTTCAAGTTTCTCTCTTCTTCTACTTCATCTTCATTAGTTGTATCATTATAAAGTAATAACATCAATATTACTTATATAATGATATGTTATTATAAATATGAAACAACCCTATTTCACCTTCTATCCATCCTATGGAAAACGAAATCACCGCGCGTGCGTACGTACGGAATAGCATCTCCATGCCGTTGTGTAATCTGTTTTCGACCACCACCTTACTTGGATGGGTATAATGGTATAAATAAATAACTATATATGATTATTGTAATGTGATATTGATTATGAAATATTATATATACACTTAAATACAATTCCACGATCATGGTAATGATATCATCGCTCGTGCGTACGTACGGACAACCATCTCCACGACGCGATGAGATTCATTCTCCATGATTAACCATTCCAGAATGATTATAAAGTATATATAATAAGTAATAATGAAATATATGAAATAATAATGATACTTGATTTATGTATATATATATATGTATGTAATCTACTTAATTCCATTAAATTCAATAAGGAAACAAAAACAATACTCATGCGTACGTACGGTCTACCGTCTCCCTGAACGGTGTATTTCATTCCATTTATCGATCTATCATATATATATGTATATGCTGAATATATATTATATATAAATCATGTTTTAAATTATGGAATTATTTAAATCAGGATATAAGTAAGAATATAAAGAACAACAACTCGAAATACGTACAATAAATGAAACGATTTTACCCAAATCGTTGCTTTTACATCAAATTTAAAAAAGAACGCGGAATATAAAGTCATAAGTAAACCATATATGATATCATAACAAATAATATGATTCTTTAATAATTCCATGAATTTATTTAAATCATTATATGTTAGGTTCATATACATACTAAGCATATCGAACATATGGTAAGGGAAAATCTTGCAATCTCATTTTTATCTGAGACTATTTATACTTCAGAATTTTCTGGAGAATATTTATCATCCACAACCATGTTTCCTCAATATGTAATATTATTTCTATCCTCTTACAATTTTTTAAATCCAATTATAACCATTGGTTTGTTTTTAGTAAAATATATGAAATAAATCTTTTGTCGTTTTTAGTAGGTGGTACTTTTTGACTTTTCTGTTAAATGTACAGGGAGAATGTTTTTTAACTTATATGGCATGAACAGATTTTTATGGTTTTATAATTCCTTATTTTCATGAAGATTAATCAAAAATATTTCATAACTATTTTCAACAAAATCCCATTATTTTAAAATTTCATGGCATTTTGAGAAAAGAAAATGATTTTGAAGAAGAAATGATATTTTCCCCAAGAATTCAAGTGTTTTATCAAAACCATTTTCCATCTAAGATGACATTATTTCATATGTGTATGTTTCAAGTATAATTTATCTATGATTTACATGGTTTCACTTTTCTTATGAAGAAATATCCATTACTTTTATATTGATTATGTGATGATGGGATGATGTTTATGAAACCCATTTTGTTCATTGGATTATGATGAATATTTTAAGATTATTTTGTGGCACACGTAAAATTATTTCATTATGAAATTGGTGGGACCTATATCTCCCTCTAATTCATTGGGTAAAGAGTTATATCTCATGAGATAGATATGGCTGGAACGGTAAGTTAATCTGGTTCCGTGTTACAAGACTGAAATGAGGAGTGAACTTGAATCAGAAAGGGACTTTGTCCACTAAGATGGTCATGTAAGCAATGCCTTGGCTAATATGGAAATCATAACATCTACATAATGGTTTTCCACAATTAAATGTTTTATTACCATGGTATTTTATCATTATTGACGTTCCTTTATGACATATTCCTTACGTACTTCCAATATTTATGTCTTTGCTCTAGATTTTGATGTTTAGATTTTATGTTCATGTTTTTGCATTAAAATGTTTATGGATTGTTAGATGTTCTCTATGTTTACCCTTTCTGAGAATTTGAGCTCACCATTTTTATGTTTTCTTTTCCCTAGGATATAAAGAATGGTTTTAGGTAAGAAAACCAAAAGGGGAGATCTTTATGGGAGATTTTGAAGATCTTTCACCATGATTAGAAGATTACATTCCGAGTTTCAAAAGTCACTGAACAAATATGATCTTTGAGCATCTGTTTTTGTCATGTATTAAGTATTCTGAAAAAGTAATTTAATGTACATGTATTTCAAGCTTTGGTTCTCTATAGTTGGCATCAGAGCGAAGGTTTAGTTAACCTTTGGAAACTAGGATGCAGAAACTTTAGTGAAATCCCTAGAGATATTTCTAAGGTATATCTTGGGATGTCCCTAAGGATTAGTATACATATAGGTTATAGTCCTAGACATACGGTAATGTTCTTATAATTTAACCTAAGATGTTAGATATTGACAGTACTCCCCCGTTATTATGTTGTTTTCCCTAGCATGATTTTTTCCTCTCACACTATTCTTTTTGGGTTTTAAAAAATCGATGGAAACATGAAGATTCACGATAATGGAGGATATGATGGACAATGGAATGATATTATTCATGAGAGACCAAATGAAATGGGATTTGAAAGTCCAAACATCATTATTATGCCTACTCAGCAGTCTCATAATATGATCAATAATCTCAAATTTGGTAAGTTTCCTGACTCATCTAATAAGAGATAGATGGAGTTTCATGATGATCATAGAGGAAAGAAAGTACAATTTCCATCATGTAAATAATGTAGTAAGAGGAATCAAGGAGAATGTTTCAAAAGAACTAGAAGATGAATCGGGTGCTGAAAAGAAGGTCACAAATCTAGTAAGTGTAAAGGACAAGGCTCAGTTAACACCATGGAAAAGGATAATGGTATTGCTACGACATAAAAAATGATTAGATGATTTAAATGTGGAATGTATGGGAGTAATTAAAACCAATTCCCTAAGGTAAAATCTCATAAAGAGAATCGGAATGGTGATATGGGTAGTAATTATGTGGACAATGATGAGGAGTCTACAAATGATATATGATACGAAAGAAGTGTTAAAGCTTGGTCAATGGTTTAAGAAGTTAGTGGAATGATTGTATGTTTATCAAGAATAATGTATGGTACAATGGAATAAAGAATCATCTAAGTATTGTTACACTATTGTTTTTCCTAAAGTATTTGAAGTATATGTTGAATGGTACTGGTAACCATGAAAGGATATTTAGATATTTTAGGAAAGAAGATGATATTCACATAATCAATGGATAAGGAGAAAATAATATATTTTATAGTATTCATGAGCTCATGATTGATACAAAGATTAATTGATATCATGGTATGAGTATATAGAATTTTTGGGATTTTTGGTATGTGGAAAGAGTTAACTTTTGACAACATTCATGTGTAACGTCCCAGTTCCAGGCACCACTCAACGGGTGCCCCGAACCTGGTTTGCCACATGACCTCAATCACATTTCCCCAAATGCCAGATGCTGCCGACTAGAAGCAAGGGCCTTGGTCTGATAGTGGGGAAACTATGCCCTCATTTTTCAAAGTGTAGCATAGCAAAATATAATATAAACATACAACAACAACAGAATCAATAAACCATACACATAACTGGAATAAACAACTACAAAAGATATAACCAAGCAGTATATAAATGTCGATGCAACATTCCACAAGTTCTAAGAAAGCAGTCAGAACATGTTACACAGTAGTGAAATACAATAAAATACAGAGTACAACAAAACGAAACAAAACAGCAGGCAACGTCGTGAGCCTATGCTCAGTCTCATGCCCTCCTACTTCTTAGCAACAGTCAAGTACCTGTATAGGGACTCTTTCCCCTATCCACACCTATAGAAACGTAATCTGTTTGGGCCAAAAATCATGACAAAAATAGGGTGTGAGAAATATATCTCAGTAGGCACCCACCAAAGGCCCGTGGCCAACTGTGTGTAAGCATGCAACAATAGTGTGCAATAGTAAAATGCAATAAAGTAACCAGTACTGGAAAGTAACTAACTTAATAGTTAAATTTCCATTTTATTATTTATTTAATCCAATAAATATTTGAAATCACCACAGTGCATTTCTAAGAAAACAGTCCACGTCCTCAGACAAGCCAAACCTTACCCTCAGTTATGTAGAATCCAACACGCAGGTATTTCCCTCATGCATAATAGATTTTTCGCTCAGGAGTAGTTAGTGTCTCCCTCAGGCATAGAGTCTATCGCCCTCAGGCACAGAAGAAGTTTCCCTCAGGCTAGAATAACAACTGCCCTCAGGCTTAGAAAAACAATGCCTAGAGGCTAAGTAAAACACATCTATCAGGCGCAGGTAACCGGGCCATGCCCAAGATGTAAATACACATTCCGAAGCAATTCCTCTCTAGGCGATTCTACAATTATTACTTTTAAGGCATACCCTTGGGTATCCCGTCCAAACGGCTAAACAGTGGAACACACCCCTGGGGTGGTCCTGGATCCACGAAATGATCCCAACTAGAATTTTAATATCAAATTGAATTTCCTATATTGTTTTAGGTATTTAAATAGCTATGACCTCTGCCACATGACACCCCAACATGGATTTGCGGCACTAAGAAAGTACAAAAATGCATGAAAGTTGGAAATCAACACCAAGACACCTACCTTATATGCCCCTGATCAGTATACTCGAACTAAGTTCCACGAATCATACTAGAATAAGGTAGATATGAGGTGAAAAAAATTTCATTTAACCTAAAATAACTTCCATTAGAGTAAGAATTGGTAAGAAACACACAAGGAGATGGGAGGGCTTACCCATGCGGTTCTATCGAGATCGTCTGAGGCAGAAACAGATTCCCGACGTATGCTCGGCAGATCTCCAAATGTTCGGCCGTCCTCTCCTGAGCTCCCATACAGTTCTAATCCTTCCATGTGAACAGGGGAGGCTACAACCCATTTTAAGCGAAAAAAAATTTACACGACATGTACTTCGAAGTACACGGTTTGTACGTCCCAATTTTAAATTGTTCCCCTGGAGGCATCCCACCAGCTTGGCACTGTTCGTCTGCCGACATGACTACATGGCGTGTCTGTATGAGTACACAACATGTGCTGCCCCACAGCTAGCCACCGCTTTACTATTTGCCTGCTGATTGACTAAACGTCGTGTAAAGGACCACTACATGGAATGTAGTTGGTTCCTACACCCTTCATCTCTAGCATGGCAACACGCCCTGTGTACTAATTCCACATGTCCAGAAGTACATGGCGTTTGGAAAAAGTACACGGAGTGTACTTCCAAAATTTAGGATTTTCCCCCATTTTTTCATATTTTCTCAAAAACACTTAAGGAAAGGAGAAAAGAAGAAACCCTTACCTCAAAAATAAGAACTGGGTTCTTACAAACTTCCACCCTTAAAGAAATTCATCCCCGAATTCCCCCTCCAAGGGTGGTGAAGATATAGATAAGAATAACTCCGGCCACTGAGCACATACATCGCTCACCCGCTCCCAGGTTCCGTCCTGCACTCGTCCATGCTTCCATAACACCCGTACGAGAGGAACTGACTGGCCTCATAGAACCTTCGTGCTCCGGTTAATGATACAGATTGGATGATCCTCAAAGGATGCATCTAACTCAATCTCAACCTCCTCGGGATAAAATGTTTGAGATGGGTCTGAATGATAGCGGCACAACTGAGATACATGGAAGACGTCATGCATGGATCAGTACCTCTACGGTAACTGAAACCGATAGGAAACCCGGCTAACTCTCTCCATCATCGGTATGATGATGGTATGTTGTGCTCAGAAGCACCTGTGTACCGAGTTCCCTCTAAAAACTCTGCCAGAAACGAGACATAAAACAGGTGTCCCTATCTGAAATGATAGAATGAGGAACCCCATGAAGATGTATGATCTCTCAGACATTCAACCTTCCATACTCGTCAACACCAAAGGTCTCCTTGATCATAAAAAAGTGAGGTACCTTCGTGAGTCTATCCACAACAAACCAGACGGCATCATTTCCTCGTGGTGACCTTGGCATCCCCGTCACGAAATCCATCGCGACATTATCCCATTTCCACTCCGGGATAGGTAACTACTGTAACAGCCCAACTGGTCTCTGATAATCTGCCTTCACCTGCTGACATGTGGAAGACCTCATAACAAAACCAGTTACATCACTCTTCATACCCGGCCACCAGTACTGACGTCTCAAGTCACGATACATCATTGTAACCCCATGATGAACTTCCCAAGCTGAAGCATGAAACTCCCACAACATCTCCTCACGTATATCACATCTAACCCACACTCGTCCATGGAAACACAATACCTCATCATCGCCTATCATCCAACCAGGAGGAGGGTCCTCACTTTCCACCTAATCTCGTAGAACTAGGCCTTTTGAAATAGATAGTTGTCTCATCCTCACTCTATATAGGAGGGTAGAGGTCACAGCTAAAGATGAATGATAGGTTTGTCCCTGACTCTCATGCTCCGCCAAATGCATCTTAGAGAACAAATACAGAAGTTTCCACTCACCACTGGCCTTCTGCACTACCTGTATCTGAGTCTTCCTACTCAGTACATTAGCTACTGCATTAACTTTACCAGGTGTATAGGCAAGCTCAAAGTCGAAGTACTGAAGGTATTAAACCCACATTCAATGTCTCAGATTCATGTCACACTGAGTAAAGATATACTTGAGACTTTTGTGTTCAGTGAAAACCACAATACATTCTCCCAATAGATAATGTATCCAACTATATAACACATGTACAAATACAGCCACCTCGAGATCATGCGTTGGGTAATTCCTCTCATGTGGCCTCAATTGCCGAGACCCATACGCAACAACTCAATCGTTGTGCATCAACACTTCTCCCAGCCCAATCCCGGATGCGTCATAGTAAACTGTATAGCTCTTCCCCTATTCTGGAAGTATCAGGATCAGTGCTGATGTCAACCTTCCTTTCAAGTCCTAAAAGACTGTCTCACAAGCTTCTTTCCAAACGAACATCACACCCTTCTTAGTTAAACCCGTCAACGGCGCTGCTAAGCAGGAGAAGTCCTAGATGAAAAGTTTGTAGTAACTATCCAGACCTAAGAAACTTTGTATTTCAAACACGTTCTTAGGCTACTTCCAGGAGACTACTGCTCTCACCTTCTCTCGGTCCACATAAAATCCTGCCTCTTTGATGATATGACCCAGGAAGTGAATCTGGTCCATCCAAAAGTTTCACTTTGAGATCTTAGCATATATTCGATGCTATCTCAGCGTACACAATATGATCTCAATATGGGAGGAATGGTTGTGTCAGGTGTGAGAGCACTCCAAGATTTCATCCATGATTAATACCACAAGAGAGTCCAGATAAGGATGGAACACATGATTCATCAGATCCCTGAAAACTACTGGCGTAATCGTGAGTCCGAACGGCATAACCGTAAACTCGTATAGACCATACTTTCTCCTGAAAGCTGTGAGAGGTATATTTGATGGTCTAACGTGCAGCTGATGATATCCAGACCTCAAGTCAATCTTGGAGAACACTCATGCTCCATGAAGTTGATCAAAAAGATCATCAATACTAGGTAAGGGATATTGGTTATTAATCGTCAAATTGTTCAGATTCTGATAATCCACACAGATTCTGAGGGTACCATCCAACTTCTTTGCAAAATGGACTAGAGAACCCCAAGGAGAAGTACTAGGTTGGATAAAACCCTTTGACTGTAACTCCTCAAACTGCCTCTTGAGCTCCTGAAACTTAGGCGTAGCCATCCTATATAGAGGAATGGACACCCGTGTTTCTCCTATGACAAGATCAATAGAGAAATACACCTGACTCACCGGAGGTAGGCCCGAAATGTCATCCGGGAAGACATCCCTAAAACGATCAACCTCTAGAGGGAAATCTGTCTGACAAGTCCCTTGATCATCTAGATATAAAATCACAATATGGGTTGTGACTCCACCTCTCCCATGATGCTCTGTTCTAGCTCAACTTTCCTGAACATCCCACTCGCCCTTCTATAGAAACATTCCACCCTATGGTGATGTGAAACTCACCCTTCGATGATATAAGTTTACAAAGGCTCAAAAGGGAACCAACCAGTCCATCCCAATAATAACGTCAATAGATATCATCTCTAAGACATAGAGGTCCCAAAAAATGTAACACCCATCAATCTCAAGGGGGAACACCTTGCACTGACTCACCCCAGCCGTCCTAGTCCCCAACGGAGTGTCTAGCATCTTGATAGTAGAAGAAGTAGAAACACAGAGCCCAAGGATCTCCACAACGGGTACAGATATGAAACTATGTGTAGCACCCATATTGAAAAGTATTGAAGATAAGACATAAGCTACTAGAATAGTACCTATGACTGTAGAAGGTCTGGGATCGTGCTCATGCTGGGTCTCTTGCACTGCATATGCCTGCACAGTGTCGCGACCCTGCGACAAAGCCTGGCTACTCTGAGCTATCCCTCCCTGCTGCCTCTGAGATCCTGGTGTCTGGATACCACAGCCATGACCACTATCTCTACCTACTCGCCCTGACATATTCCAGTTCCCTGACTCGTAAGAAGCCACTGGTCCTGCTCCCACACGTAGAGTCTACACAGAACCCCTCTCACTAGCCATTGGTGGAAACGCCTGGAAAAATTGTTGTAGATGACCCATCCAGCCACAAGGTCGGCACTCCACTAGGTCACGTGGACACTGTGGTCTTTTGTGCCCCTCTCTACCACACTGGTAGCACCTGATCAGGACACCTAAAGAAACTTCCTGGCTGGTACTGCCACCCAGAGAGAGGTCCATCTGTATCTTCCTCTTGCCAGTAGAAATAGTACCAGTAATTGGGGTTGGACGGCCCTAGCCCACAGCACTTGATTCTCGTAGGTTCCACTCTGTAATCGGAGCCTAGTTCAAAATAACATGTACAATAGGCAACATGAAAACATTCAACAGTGCTCAGATGTCATACCGAAGACCATCCTCGAAGAGCCTATCCCTCAGCATATCATCGCCCACCAGCACAGGTGAAAACGCTGAAGCTTGGTAAAATGAGCAGAATAGTCCATTACTGACGTAGTCCCCTGTTATATATTCATGAGCTCTCGAGCTCTATCTTCCCTCAGCGTCTCGGGAATGAATAAGTCATATAAGACTTTTGGAAAATCATCTCTTGCCATGTCTATGTGATACTCTAACTGGGTTGTAACATCCCACCACCTCTTGCCGGAATCACGCATCATGTAAGTCCCGAGCTTGGCCCTCCACCCTGGAGACGTTTCAAGATGCTCGAAAATAGTCTACATTGATCCTAGCCAAGACTCTTCAACCTGTGGTCTGCCATCCCCTAAAATGTAGACGGATGCTACTACTGAAAGATACGAGTCAGCTCGTCCATAGATGTGGCCTCCTGTGGTGCTCCCTAAAAGGTATGCATGAACTGATTGAAGCATTCACGGAACTACGCCTCCGCGCCTGTGTCCGGTATAACAATTGGTGCCGCATCTAGCTCTACTTGAGGATCCACTGGTAACCCATGGACCACCATCTCTGCAGTATACTCATCACCGCTCTCCTAGAGAACAACATGTGGTCATCTAGGCGGAATGACACTATATGGTCAAAAACATGCCTTAGATCAAGATTTAACAAGACTGAAAACGAAGGAACCACAAAGGGAACAAGAGGAAGATGACATTTCATGATTTTCAAAACACAACTACACAGTGTGTATAATGACTACACAATGTGTACTTGACTTCCCTTCCCCTGCCCGAGTCCTTCTGCACGGCTAAGCCACACGAATTCCATTGAACAAAAACTACACAACGTGTATATCATATACACGACATGTATGGTGTTATTTCCAACTTCCTGTGTCGTCTGTGACACGGCCGACTACTCATCTTGACACTACATGGCATGTTACACATGCACACGGTGTGTCAACAACCCCTTTTCCCAGTCACATGGATAACTCCACATGGTTTTTCCTCATACAAGACTACACAGCGTGTTACCAAAGGTACATGGAGTGTTCTAGACAAGCATCGCTGACCAGTGTTGTTAGTTACATGGCATGTTCCCCAGGTCACACTACACAGCGTGTTTATCATTGACACAACATGTGCGTCTGAAGGTTTCCTCCGCCCGTGTTTGTTAGATACACGAAGGACATCAGGTCAATACTACACAGCGTGTACAGAAGCTACACAGCGTGTTCGCCCCAATGTCTTCCCTTCCCTGTGTCACCGCTAACATGGTTTATGGCATGGGAAGAGACTACACTGTGTGTACTCAGGGTACATCGCGTGTACTCAAAAATTTCTTTTTTTTATTCCCGAACATAAGGCCATACATGGCGTGTTTATGATACTGCATGTCATGTATACTGGGTTTCAAGACAGTATTCCTCAGAATCTTCTCCAGAAACCAGAATACCGAAAAACAACACCTAAGTGTCAAATTCCGACCCGTGAGGGCCCATACTCCCCAGGAGTCAATGTTTGACATCTTATATCTGTTATAACCAAAATAAACATTCAATTATCCACCAAATTCTAGTCAATGGGGGACTATACTCCCCAAAAACCAAAGGTTGGTGTTCATTTTCTAAACAAGCTTACATAAGAAAATACCCTATCATAAGCAGGTATTTATCAAGCAGCTCGCACAACAACATGCTTTACCAGTACAACAACTATCACAACAACATGCAAGTTCTAATGCACCTACATGGCATGGAACTATGCATGGCATGTGATTTCTAGCATGTTCTGAATGATGCATGAGATGGAATACCCTCATCTAAGTGGGTCGTAACTAAATAGAACCCATAGATAAAATAAAACAGAAAAATCACAAGTGCGTCACCCAATGGTGAAATCAAGTCAACTGTTAATTGCAAAATCACTAACATTGCAATACAAGGTAAACTTGATTTTCCCTGCACACGGGTTAGCTATACCCGGGCACAACATATTACCAACTATCGATTGTGTCCTATCCCGGACTAAGGCTCCAAATAGTAAGTCAAAGAAAATAACTCCTCTGATACCACTTTGTAACATCCCGATTCCGGGTGCCACTCAATGGGTACCCCAAACCCGGTTCGCCACATGACCTCAAGCTCATTTCCCCAAATGCCAGAGGCTACCGACAAGCAGCGAGGGCCCATGTTTGATAGTAGGGAAACTATGTCCTCATTTGTCAAAGTGTAGGACAACGGAATATAATATAAACAAACAACAATAGCAGAAACAGTAAACCATACACTTAACTGGAATAAACAACTATGATAGATATAACAAACCAATATATAAATTTCGATGCAACATGCCACAAGTTCTAAGAAAGAAGTCAGAACATGTTACATAGAAGTGCAATACAATACAATACAGAGTACAACAAAACAAAATAAAATAGCTGGCAGCATCGCGAGCCTTGGCTCGGTCTCATGCCCTCCTACTCCTCAACAATAGTCAATTACCTGTATAGGGACTCTTTCCCCTATCCACACCAGTAGAAACGTAATCTGTTTTGGCCAAAAAGCATGACCCAAACAGGGTGTGAGAAATATATCTCAGTAGCTACCCACCAAAGGCATGTGCCCAATTGCGTGTAATCATGCAACAATAGTGTGAAATAGTAAAATTCAATAAAGTGAGTAGTATTGAAAAGTAACTAACTTAAAAGTTAAATTACCATTTTATACTTTATTTAATACATTAAATATTAGAAATCACTACAGTGCATTTCCAGGAAAACAGTCCACATCCTCAGACTAGACAAACCTTACCCTTAGGTAAGTAGAATCCAACCCACAGATATTTCCCTCCGACGTAATAGATTTTTCCCTCAGGCGTACGTAGTGTCTCCCTCAGGCACAGAGTCTATCACCCTCAGGAACGGAAGAAGTTTCCCTCAAGCTATATTAACAACAACCCTAGGGCTAAGAAAAACACCACCCACAGGCTAAGTAAAACACCACCCTTAGACGCAGGTAATTGGGCCATGCCCAAAATGTAAATACACATTCACAAGAAATTCATCTCAAGGCGATTCTACAATTATTACTTTTATGGCATACCCTCGGGTATCCTGGCCAAACAGATAAACAGTGGAACACACCCCTGGGGTGGTCCTGGATCTAGAAAATGATCCCAACCAACATTTTAATATCAAATTTAATTACCTATACAATTCTAATTATTTAAAATAACTATGGCCTCATCCACATGACACCCCAACATGGGTTTGTGTCACTAAGAATGTACAAAAAGGAATAAAAGTTGGAAATCAACACCATGCCACCTACCTTATACGCCCATGATCAGTATACTAGAACGACATTTCACGAATCTTCCTAGAATGAGGTAGATCTGAGTTGAATGAAATTTCATTAAACCTTAAATAACTTCCTTTAGAGGAAGAATTGGTAAGAAACACAGAAGGATATGGGAGGGCTTACCTGTGCGGTTCCAACAAGATTGTCCGAGGTGGAAACGGATTCCCGACGTTTTCTCGACGGATCTCTAAAGGATCAATCGTCCTATCCCGAGCTCTCATCCGGTTCTAATCCTTCCCTATGAATAGGGGATTATAATGCCCATTTTATGAGAAAAAAACAATGTACACGGCATGTACTTCCATGTACATGGCATGTACTTCCAATTTATAAACTGTTCCCCTGGAGACTTCCTGCCAGCGTGGCACTGTTCATCTTCCGACATGACTATACGGCGTGTCTACATGGGTACACAGTGTTTGCTTCCCCACAGCTGGCCACCACCTTACTATTCGCCTGACAACTGACTACACGGTGTGTAAAGGAACACTACACAGCGTGTAGTCGGTTCCTACACCCGTCATCCCCGGCATGGCCACACACCCTGTGTTCTCATTCCACATGTCCTGAAGTACACGCCAGGTGGAAAAAGTACACGGTTTGTACTTCCAAAATTTAGGATTTTCCCCATTTTCCATATTTTCTCAGAAACACTTAAGGAAAATAGAAAAGAAGAAACTTGTACCTCAAAAATAAGAACAAGGTTCTTACATCATGTTTTTACTAATGTTCAATGGGTATTCACTTTTCAAGAGAATACATTATTAATGTATTCACATGTTTGGAATGGGACCAACAAGATATATCTTACGATATATGGGGGAAAATTGAAGGAATTCACAGGCTCGGTAGATGAAATTTCTAGTAATCGGACTGAAGTATTATCAATAAGACTAAAGGTTGGAATGGACATCATATAGTATTGGTTAAATATATACCTTTTTATTTCTGAAATGTTATGATAGTATAGTTTTAGAAAAAGTACAACCCATAGGATGGGCGACAACCCATCGTGTCGGACAAGGTTGCAAGAATCGAACCCACAACCGAAGTGCGACAGGCCTTTATTGCCTACCACTGGACTACAAGAAGTCCCTACTTAGTAGACACTAGTTTTATTTTATTAAGTAGGTTGATAGATGAAGTATAAGTCCATTTTGGGACCATATTTGATTAATCTCACCATAGATGGACTTATGTATATAACATTTTCTAACCCTATGTTTGAGACAGATGGAATGACCTATCATTCAATCGCATGACCTACTAATACTTCACAAAAGACAAATTCAACTTCATTTATTTAAGAGATGAAGTGGAAATTGTTCGAGGCATGATCAACGTTGAGATTGTAACAAAATTTGGGAATTATATGTT
Source organism: Viscum album (assembly GCA_963277665.1). Taxonomy (NCBI): domain Eukaryota; kingdom Viridiplantae; phylum Streptophyta; class Magnoliopsida; order Santalales; family Viscaceae; genus Viscum; species Viscum album. The sequence goes on from OY728122.1 coordinate 274,840,984, forward strand.
CTAATTAAAAAATTCTTCAACATTAGGGAAATGATCTTGAAAACCAAAAAATGTTTTCCTACTGTCCTTATATCCAATTTATCAGATGGTACCATAAATCATCGCAAATTTATGGCTTTTTGATTGTTGGATTTTTCATAGCCATGATCTCTACCACTCTCTATCAGAACATGATGGTTAGATTTCTCTTCCATATCCATATTTTCACCTATGTTCTCCTATGCGGAAACCTAGTGATTTGTTAATTTTGGTAACCATTATGTTTCATACATTAGTTTTTAAAGATACGTTTTGGTATTCTTTTTTATTATGTGGGTTTCTATTAAAGAAACTTTCAAGTAGTAAACTGTTTATAACCCCGACGAATTTCGAGGGAGAAATTCATTTTAAGTGGGGTAGAATGTAACAACCTGAGATTTTATGAGAATTATTCTTTTTAATTTCATTTATATCTTGTGTTATACACTACACAAAAATTAGCTTGTTCTATAAGCAACACTGTATTAGCTTACTGTATATGCAACACCATTCTTGGATTGTGTTACACAGAATTTCATGTTCGTTTTATGGAAATTATTCTACGCAACATTAAGTATAAATTTTTTTAATGTATAAATGAAATGAGTTTTGATTATGTTATATTCAAAACCAAACGAATCTTTCACTACATGCAGCCCTGACTTGGTTTTCATTACACCCAATCGCGACCGTCCACGATAGCATGTGTTGTACGCAATACCAAGTTTCACTAAATGAGATATTATTATAATATTATTATGAACTAGCAGTTATGAATAATAATACCCACTTTTTGAAATTCTAAAAATTTTATCTTTCAAAATGGACTTCATTTTTGGATTCAGAATATCAAAATTAGCCTAGGGTGAATTTTTGGTATTTTTCTGAAAACATTTAGTTTTTTATTAATATTAAAAACATTGGGTTACTATTTAAAAACCAACATTTTATATAAATAATTATTTATTTTATTTAAATTTATTTTAGGGAAAAATTGATACATAATACTTATATAAGTTCAATTTAATTCATTAGATTAATTTTATAATAATTTTAGATATATAAAAATTTTATTGAACTTTTTACCGTCTTTTACCCACCTCCTATGAGAATTTAAAAATTTACATAAAACTTAATTTTACCGCTTCTGTGAGTGGAATTTCGAAAATCCGAGAGACACGGTTAATATCAAGGAGTAAAATTTGGTTCAATAAGTTAAAAATAATTTTTGGTAAATAGTAAATGTTTACTTTTTTTACCACAGTTAAAAGAAAATAGGGCAATTAAAGGTAAGAATGATATTATTATTACCATAACTCATGTACTAATTCTATTTGATAAGTTTAATTAGACCAGAAACAACCTTAGGAATGAAATATTACCCTTTAGGTCCACTTGTATTAGATTAGGACACTTAATATTATTTTATTTAAAGAAGAGTTAAAATAGTTCAAATCAAAGTTTAATAACTAAAACATTTTTAATATAGGGTTATAAATAAGATAAATTCGGCTATAAATATTCATTATAAAGCTAAAAATATTTCCTACCTAATAGTAGTTTATTTATAATTTTTAAAAATAAATAATTTAATTTATTTTCGACATAATGATGATGCAGTAATTACCTTATTAATGAAATATTAACATAATTGATGTTATAAATAACAGAATAAATGTAATTTGATACTTTTGTTGAATTACACTAATTTTATAGGTTAATATGACATATTAATATTCATTTAATAAAATTTTCTCGAACTAATCATTCTGTTATGATTTTCACAAAAATCAATTACCAAATAGTGTCAAAATTGACATTAAATAGTTTTCTATAAAAATATTCTATTATTAATTGATATTTTATTCCTAAAAATAATATTTTCGGCCAAATTATTTAGAAAAGGTTATATATATTAATAAAGAACAAATTAGGTTATTTTGGCTTGTTATAGTGAGCTTGTTAACCATATAATGTAAGAAAACAAGAAGATACGGTAAAAGATAAATTATTGAACATATAATTAAATATAAAAGATAAGGTTATAATAGCAACATAAACTTGTATAAAACCTATTTGTTGAGAGGATTTCGACCCATACCCACTTTCGCGTAGATATAAATCAATTTGGAGCTATTATAAACCGAATATGACTTTATTAAAAAATTATATTTTAAGTTTTTCCAAAGGTTCCCCTCCACTCCCTTATAAAAAGGACACCCCTTCCCTCTTCTCTTCACACCCTTTTGAGCCTTGAAGATCAGCCAAAACATGAAAATTCATCTTCTCTACCTTTCTAGTTACATCATATGTGTTCTGGTCTTCCCAAAAGACCAACTCTAGTGCCTTATGAAGAAGATTAAAGGTGGTGTGTCGAGGAAGAAGTAATCTCTTCTACCGACTCTTTCAAGTTTCTTTCTTCTTCTACTTACTCTACTTTAGTTGTATCATTATAAATTAATAACATAATTATTAAATATATACTGATATGTTATTAAAAATATGAAACAACCCTATTTCACGTTCTATCCATCCAACGGAAAATGAAATCACCACGCGTGCGTACGTACGGAATACCGTCTCCACGTCGTGGTGTAATATGTTTTTGACCACCACCTTACATGGATGGGTATAATGGTGTAAATAAATAAATATATATGTTTAGTTTAAAGTGATATTTATTCTGAAATATTATACATACACCTCTATACAATTCCACGATAATGGGGATGATATCATCGCTCGTGCGTACGTACGAACTACCGTCTCCACGACACGATGAGATTCTTTCTCCATGATTAAACATTCGTGAATGATTATAAATTATATATAATAATTAATCATGAAATATAAGACATATTAATGATAATGGATTAATGTATATATATATATATATGTATGTCATCTACTTAATTCCATTCAATTCAATAAGAAAACGAAAACAGCGTTCATGCGTACATACGGCCTACCATCTCCATGAACGGTGTATTGCATTCCATTTATCGATCTATCTTATATATATATGTATATAATGAATATATATTATATATAAATCATGTTTTACATTATGGAGTTAACTAAATCAGGATATATGTAATAATATCAAGAATAACAAGTCTAAATATGTATAATAAATGAAACAATTTTACCCAAATCGCTGCTTATAAATCAAATTTACAAAAGAATGGGTAATATGAAGTCATAATTAAACAATATATGATATAATAACAATTAATATGATTATTTAATAAGTCAATGACTTTATTTAAATAATTATATAAGAGGTTCGGATACATACGAATCATATCAGACATAAGGTAAGGGAAAATATCGCAATCTCATTTTTATCTGAGATTGTTTATACTTAAGAATTTACTGGAGAATATTTATCACCCACATCCATTTTTCCTCAATATTTAATATTATTTCTATCCCCTTACAATTTTTAATATCCAATTTTACCACTTGATGAGTTTTTAGTAAAATAAATGAATGGAATATTTTGTTGTTTTTAGTACGTGGTACTTTTTGACATTTCTGTTAAAAGTACGAGGAGAATGGTTTTTTAACTTATACGACATGAATTGATTTTTACGGTTTTATAATGACTTATTTTCTTGAGGCTTAATATAGAATATTTCATAACTATTTTCAACAAAATTCTTTTCTTTTAAAATTGCATGGAATTTTGAGAAAAGAAAATGATTTTGAAGAAGAAAGAATATTTTCCCCAAGATTTCATTTCATGTGTTTTATCAAAACCATTTTCCATATAATATGACATTATTTCATATGTGTATGTTTATAGTTTAATGTATCTATGATTTACAAAGTTTCACTTTTCTTATGATGAAATATCCATTTTTTATATGGATTTTGTGATGATGGGATGATGTTAATGAAACCCATTTTATTCTTTGGGTTATGATGAATGTTTTATGTTTATTTTGTGGCACAAGTAAGAATTATTTCATTATGAGATGGGTGGGACCTATATCTCCCTCCAATTAATTGGGTAAATATTTATATCTCATTAGATAGACATTGCTGGAATGGTAAGTTAATTCGGTTCAGTGTTACAGGACTGAAACAAGGAGTGAACTCGATTCAGAATGGGACATTGTCCACTAAGATGGTCTTGGAAGAAATGCTTTGGCTAATATGGAAATTATATCATGTGATTAATGGTTTTCCACAATTAAATGTTTTATTACCATTCTATTTTATCATTATTTTTTTTCCTTTATGATATATGCCTTACTTACTTCCATGATTTATGTCTTTGCTCAAGATTTTGATGTTTAGATTTTATGTTCATTATTTTGCATTCAAATGTTTATGGATTTTTTTATGTTCTCTATGTTTACCCTTACTGAGCATTTGAGCTCACCCTTTTTATGTTTTCTTTTCCCTAGGATATAAAGAATGGTTTCTTGTATGAAAACCAAAAGGGGAAGATCTTAATGGGAGATATTGAAGATCTTTTACCATGATTAGAAGATTACGTTTCGAGTTTCCAGAGACACTAAACTAATATGATCTTTGGACGTCTATTGTTTTCATGTATTAAGTATTCCAAAAAATAAATGTAATTTCCATGTACATCAAGCTTTGGGTCTCTACAAAGGCTTATCTGAAGAGTTCTCACAAATTTTTTCTCATCATGGATTCCAAAGGTTAACTAAATTTTTTTTATGATCCCATATATAATGGCCTAGGTTGTTCAAACATAAATATAACATCTTTAAATTTATATTTAGTGAATTTCACAAATATATGATAATGGACCATAATGGTTTAGTGAATTTGGAGGATGGATAAATAATCTTCTTATTTAATTAATGAATCCCAACCTCTCCCATAAAAATCTTCCCCTTTTCTACTCTTTAAAAAAATACCTTAAAAAATTCCTCATAACCTGGGGAAATGAAACATTATAATGGGTGTTCTAAATTTATAAGTAAGAGTTAGCATGGTGTATATTATTATAAGATCAACTGAAATAATAAAATAAGCATAAGGTGTTGTGTCAATAAGTTTTTCCTTATGACTTTTCCATTCCTTCATGTCTGGGGGAGTTGGTAGAGTCTATGAGGCATCCTTATATCTTTACCATTAATTCTTGTTTTGAAAATAACAAATACCTTATCTCATGGAAAATCTCATTTTACCCAGTGTTTTGCTTATATTAGGAAAATTTTCCTTCCCCACGGAAATTCATCCTTACCATGTTTTTCGTCGTTCATTATCTTGTCCGAGTATAAAATTCGGTTTCATATCTAAAACATCGGAATCTTATAATACTTTAATAAAGTGTATTCTATTTTTAGCATCTGAATTCAGGTTCCGAGTTCTCTGAATTTATACTTGAAACATTACTGAGTTATGACTTCGAGTACTCTGAATTCAGACTCCAAAATCTTCTAATTTCTGACTCTGAGTTCTCAGAATTCAGACTCAGAACTCTTCTGAGTTCTGACTCTGAGAAATCCGAATTCATACTCTGAACTCTTCTGAGTTCTGACTCCATGTTCTCTGAATTCAAACTCCGAACTCTTCTTAGTTCTGACTCTGAATTCTAATGAATTCTAACTTGAATCATTTTAAGATTATAGTCCAAATGCTAATGAATTTTGACTATGATATTTTTGAATTCTGACTCCGAATTCTGATGAACTCTGACTCCGAACAATGTAAATCCAGATTCCATGTTTCCTTGAAATTTAGACTTCATAAATCTATAGATTTCAGGTTCAAAATTCCATAGAAAATAGAATCTAAATATCCTTGTATTATAGAAATCCTTGTATAATTAACTCTGAATTCATTTTTGGTTAGACTCTGAAATTTTATTTTCTTACATTCCGAATATCTATTTTTGATTATGTAACCATATTTTTTCTTACACTTCTATTGTTATAAAATGATGTCATGCTTTAAAATACTAACAGACTGTTGTTTGAATGACACATGTAAAGGTCCATCAAAAATTCATGGAAAAATTGGACTATTGGAGGTGGGATCTGACCGTTGTAGTTGTGCCTATAAATAGAAGCAGCTTTGAAAGAGCTCACAACTTTAGGCAGAACAACTTTTCACAACTGTGCTCACATGCTGTTGAAGTGATTTCTATAGAGAGAGTCTCTTATAATCTCTCAGGATTTATATAGAATGTTTGAATGGATTTTTCATACATTTTTTCGTGCATATTTTCATTATGAAGAGGTGTGATTTCCTTGAAATTAGAGACTTCGGGTCATGAAGTTAGAGGTGCCAATTTCCATACAAATAGAGGGATTGTGAGGATAGAAAGACAGATGCCAATCTTTGAATTGAGGGCTTACCTAGGATTGGGTATGTCAGACATTCTTGAAAGTATAAATCAAGGGACCTCTTATCCATGGATGTTGGATACCCTCCTTTTTGGGTTAAAATAGTTACTACTTGTTACTTGTAGTTTTTTAGTTTTGTTTTCCACTTTAACTTTGATTTTTAAGGAATGTATAACATTCTTATACTTCCTCAAACTTATACTATGATTATGCAAGATTCTATACTCTTTAAGATAGAATATTAGCTGTTGTAAACTTTTGTAATGTTTTATTTTTGGAATCACTTTTCTGGAATCATGCAAGTTAATAGAATTTAGAGGTGTTGTGGATTTTGTTTATACAAAATTTCCTTAAGGTTTTTTAAAGTATAAAATTCACCCGCACTTGTGTATTGAGTATCATCATCATAGTTTGATATTGCAATTAGAATCATATCTATCGTATCTATAAATCCTACAATTTGTATCAGAGGAGGTCTCTAAAATACTTATATTCACATATAAGTTTTCCTTAGTCTAGAAGAATAATCTTCTTCTTCATTTTTTCAGAATCAGTTTTTCGGATTCACATTTTTAGATTCATAAGTTCAGATTCATTTTTTCTTAGAGATACTCTAGTTATATATTTTTCGTTTTGAGGAATAATTTCCTTGTTTGCAAACTATTATTTCTAACAAGTTTGTGTGTGAAGGTTCTCTTTAAGATGGAAGGTTTAAACGTTGGTTATATAAACTATATAAATCCTACCAGACTTCATATTCTTGATGGAAATGATTATGAGTACTAGAGAGATAAGATGAAAACTTTTGTTATTAACGCAGGAGTAGAAAACTAACTAATGATAATAGGGGACTATAAGATTCCTGATATGGAATTGAGAGCTTTTACTAATTAAGAGAAATCATAATATCAAGAAAATTTCAGAGTCAGAAATACTTTGTTATGTTCCATGACCAAGAACATCTATAGTCAAATATATTTATGTGAAGTTGCAAAAAATGTCGGGAAAAAACATTAAGTTAGAAATTTTGGTACATCTAATGTTATAGATACAAGAAGAGATATGTTGAGAGGTTAATACCAAGGATTTAACTTTCCTAATGTAGATCCTATATTCAAAGTTCAACAAAGGTTTATGACTATCATGAATATCTTACAGTCTATGGGATAAAAATGTTTCGATGATGAGGATCTTGTAGATGAAATCATATAAATAATTCTAAATGAGTGGGAGTCCAAGAGGAATGTAATTGATGAGAATAGGAATGTTACCCAGATTTCATTAGATGAATTGTTTGGAACTCTTCTTCAGCATGTGAATATAATGAAGAGAGATGCTGATAATATCAAAAATAAGAATGGGAAAGGAGGAGTTTCTTTTACAACCACTTCTAAACATATTAAAGCCTAGACTCTAGAAAGAGTTACTAGATCTATGTCAAAGAATGTTACTATTCAGTCAGAATGTACTATTACAGAAAAGTTTGAGAGTGAATTAGTTATTCTTGCTCGGAAAACGAACAAGAGAGTAGCTCCGAAGAAATATCAAAATAAATTCATGAAAAGAGACTAAAAAGAGAAGAAAGTTGGGGAAGTTACTTGTTATGAGTGTAGAAGAACAAGTCGTATCAGACCTGATTTCCCTCTTTTGAAAAAGAAGGAAAAGATGGAAAGGAATTAAGAAACAAACTAGAAAATGTTCTATCGCTCGAAGCACAAGAAATGTCTTAGAGAAAATGATACTTGGGGTGCTAGCTATATAGACTCTTCATAAAGTGAATCATATAAATATGAATCATTAGCACAGAAAATATCAGATTCTTGGGTACTACTTCTTTCCCTAATAAAATTCTTATAGCCAAGGTACGCTCTTCTGAGGCTTTAACAAATTTATCTATTGATAATAATTAAAATTCTGGAGATATTACATTTAATGAATATAATTCATCTTCAGATAATGAAGAAATAAATTCTTATGAAGAAGTTCTATATTTTCCATGTTGTTAGAAGTAAAAAATTGTATAATTTATAAGAAATTGGAAAAGGGAAATACTAGAGAAGAAGTTATTACAAAAGAGATTTTAGACCTTTATAGAGATCTTGAAGATAATGATGGGCTTTTAGAAAAACATTCTAAAGACCGTGAGGAAGTAAATTCTGAAAATTAAAAACTTTCTGAATATCTTAAGAATGCTTTTTCATAATTAAATTTTTTTTGAGGAAAAATCTAACACTGAGTAAATAATTCTTGAGGATAGGAATTTAGCCATCAGACTAAAATCTGAAATATATTCTCTTAAGAAACATCTTGCAAACTTTACTTCTTGTAAGGAAAATTTTGAGAAGATGTATTCTCAAATCAACCATCAAGGAAATACTACTAGAGTAGGTTATACTCACTAGAAACCTGTTTTCAAAAACAATTATTTAATTCCTTCCAGATCCCCCTTTTTACTAAATGTCCATGTGGTGGACATTGAATAAAAAATTAATCTTTGAATAATGTTCAATATCTAGGGTTTCATAAATATTATTTCTCTAATGAAATGTGGATACCCAAAAAATTTTTGTCTATGAATTTTGGATCCAAGGATGTTTGGATTCTAAAAGACTAACTTTCTTCTTTTCAAGAAAATAAAGAAAGCACCAACATCAGTACTTGGTACATCGATAGTGGATGTTTCCAGCATATTTCAGGTAACAAAAACTTTTTTTAAAATATTTCCAAGATAAATGGAGGAATATTAGCTTTCGGAGATAATTCTCAAGGAGAAATTATTGGTATAGATAACATCTTTCTTCATGGAAAAACATTGATTTCAAATGTTTTGTTTGTTAAGGGTCTTAAGAACACTCTCATTAGCATAATGCAATTATGTAATGAAGGTTACCTTATGAATTTTAGAAATGATAAATTCTTAGTACTCAATTCCAAGGAATAGTTTATTCATTCTACTAATAGTCATGAAAATGATTACACCCAAAACATAAAATACATTAGGTGCTAAGACATACCTTGCCTTAGTGCAATTGAGGACCATTATTGGTAATGGAATAAATGGTTAGATCAGTGTAACCTTAATAACCTATGTAAACTCTCTATGAAAGGACTAGTTAATGATCTACTGGAGCATAGATTTGATTATTCAAATTTTTTTGATCCTCGTCAATATGGAAAGAAACATAAATCATGTTTTAAATCAGAAATTGAAGTCTCAACCACAGATGCATTACAGTTGGTACATATGGATCTTTTCGGTCCAACACAAACTAGAATCATTGAAGGAAAATATTATGTATTTGTCTTAGTTGATGATTACACTAGATTTACATGGGTCTATTTTATAGTAATGAAATCTGAAGATTTTTTGTATTTCAAATGTTTTAGAGCCAATGTCAAAAATGAAAAAAAACCTTCCTTTCATAACTATTCATAGTGATCATAGAAGAGGATTTCAAAATTCTGATTTTGAAACTTTTTTTAGTAGAAAAGTCATTACTCATAAATTCTCCTCACCTAGAACAAATCAATAGAATGGTGTTGTTGAAAGAAGAAATATAATTATTCAACATATAACAAGGTCCACATTGAGTGAGTATTCTATAGCCAAGCATTTTTGGGAAGAAGCTATATGTACTGCTTGTTATACAATAAATCATGTTTTGATTAGACCTTTTCTTAATAAAACTTCTTAGGAGTTATGGAACAATAGAAAACCTAGACATTGCTACTTTAAGGTTTTTGGTTGAAAATTATTCATTCTGAATACTAAAGATAATCTTCATAAATTCTCACCAAAATATAATGAAGGAATTTTCATAGGATACTCCACAACTTCAACAGCTTATAGAGCATTCAACAAAAATAGTTGCACTATTGAAGAGACAGTACATGTCAAATTTGATGAAACTGCTCCATTTGTTTTTAAAAAACCACAACCTACAGCTTCATATGTGTTTTCAAAAACTCATTATCAATCGTTTTTAGAAGATCCTTCTGATAAAGAAAAAAGCCCAAGAAAAAGATTTTTAGGCATTTACCCCAGAAGAATTTCTACCCTATGTTGATGAAAATGTGTTACAAAACATGAATCAGTTGTCTCTTAAGAATAATCCTAGTGATAATATCATTTGTGGTGTAAATAAACCCATAAAGAAATAAATGTTCCTTAATAAATGAAGTAGAACATCTAGCGTTTCTTTCAAAATTAGAACAAAAAATAACTGATAAAACATTAGGTTATGATGATTGGATTAAATCCATGCAAGATAAACTAAATGAATTTGAAAGGAATAAAGTCTGGACTTTGGTTGAAAGAGTAAGGGAAACTTCTGTTATTGGAGTAAAATTGGTTTTCAAAAATAAGTTTGATGAAAATTGAATCGTAGTTATAAATAAAGCTAGATTGGTTGTTAAAGGCTATAATCAACAAGAGGGAATAGACTATGAAGAAACCAATCCTCCTGTAGAAAGACTTGAATCTATTCGTATTTTACATGCCTTTGCAGCATTAATCAATTTTAAACTTTTTCAAATGGATTTGAAATGTGATTTTCATTATGGTTATGTGCAAGAGGATGTTTTTGTTGAACACCCTTCTGGTTTTGAACATATAAAACATCCTATCACGTTTTTAGACTTACCAAATCTTTGTATGGACTTAAGCAAGCCCCTCGATCCTGGTATGATAGAATTACATGTTTTTTGCTTCAAAATAATAATGTTAAGGGAAATTCAGATCCAACCCTTTTTATAAAGAAAGATAAGAGAAATGTTTTGATTGTTCAAATTTATGTTGATGACATTATATTTGGTTCATCTCAGGAATCCTTAACTACATCCTTTGTGGATCTAATGAAATATGAGTTTGAAATTAGTATGATGGGTGAGTTAACATTTTTCCTTGGTTTTTAAATTTCTCAAAAATCAGAAGGAATATATATATCCCAACATAAGTATATTAAATTTCTCCTAAAAAAGTATGAATATGACAACACTAGGAGTATATTTACTCTCATTGGTAACTCAAACACACATGATCTTGATGAATCTGGGAAACCAGTAGATCATACATCTTTTACAGGTATGATAGGATGTTTACTTTACCTAAAAGAGAGTCGTCCAGACCTAATTTTTTTAGTATGCTTATGTGAACGATATCAATAAAATCCTAATGAATCTCATTTAAAGGCAGTGAAATGAATTTTTCATTACTTAAAGGGAACCATGGATTTAGGACTCATTTATACTTCTGGAAAATTATTTTATTCTAAAATGTTTTTCAGATGCAGAATTTGGTGGATGTAGAATGGAAAGAAAGAGTACATCTGGAACTTGTCATTTATTAAGAGATTCACTAGTTTCTTGGTCATGCAAGAAGAAACACTCAGTAGCACTTTCCACAGCTGAATCTATATATGTAGCAGCTGGACGATGTTGTGCACAAGTGTTGGGTATGCAACACACACTCAAATACTATGGCATGAGTTTTACAAAAAAACAGATTTTTTTGTGATAATACAAGCACCGCTACCCTTGTAAAAATCTTGCACATCACTCTCATGCAAACCAATGTTATTAGGCATCACTTTCTTAGGGATCACATACAAAAAGTAGAAATCATTCTACAATTTATCAGAACGCAAGATCAACCTGCTTATATTTTCATAAAATTTTTTCCTTCCGTTTGATTTGAACACATTAAACAAAAGTTATGAATGATAACTGTAAAGTAATTTTCCTTGTAAACTTTAATTTTAAATCAATCTCCATACATTAATAAATTTCTTTTCCTAGGGGGATTACATTTGATTTTTAGTTTTTTAAAAAGTTTCATAATATAGTTTTCAATTTTTTCGTAATGTAGCTTTCATATTTTTCATAATGATGTATTCAAATTTTTCGTAATGAAGTTTTCAAAAAAAATTAATGATGTTTTCAAAATTTTCATACTGAAGATTTGTGTAATGAAGGTTTTTTGTACACAAATTTTCGTAATGATATTTTTTGTACTTAAAATTTACATAATTAAGTTTTCAATAATCATATTTGTTTTCGTAATAATGTTTTTCCTTTCGTAATCAAATTTTTTGGAATCTAAAGTTATTCCTGTAGAATATAACCAATTACAAATATTCTTTCTGAAAATCTAAAAGGTATGATATCATTCTTATGTCTTCGTAATAATCTTTTACTTGTTGGTATTTATTTTGTGTTTTAAATTTTTTGGATTCTAGTTTCCTTAAATCCAAATGTTTTCATTTAAAAACATCAAAAGATCAGATCCTACAAAATTTTCCTTACAACTATCACTTCAACAATAAGATCTGATTATGATGTTTCTCAACCATTTGATTGAGTTGGGAAGATGAATTGTCATATTAAGCACCTATATAAAGGACCCACGAAGGGTTGTCCCACATATATTTCAAGCCTCTACATGCCAAAATTCTTCCCCTTTACAAAATCATGTTCTGACTTCTCAGAGTTTTCCTAAGTCCAAAGGTTTCTAGTAGAATCCTTTGAAAAAGATAAGTCTACTATCAAGCCCATTCTAGAGTGGAAAGTATATATTGAAAGGTTGGTGAATCTGAATTTCATTGAAAAATATGATTCTATAATCTCCAAGATCATCAAGCTTAATGGATAGGAAGGAGGATACATATCAAAGCCTAGTGCTCAAGACATGGTGTATCAGGATCAACTTATCATGTTTTATGAGTTAGTTTTATTCTTCAAGGAAGAATGTATTATAAATTTTTCATTCAAAATATATGGTAAGACCTATGATCTATCTTATTCAAAGATAACTAGTTTGGTTGGAGATCTATTTGAAGGGGAAGGTGAATTTGTTTCTCATAAGTTGCCTGATGTTCAAGGATGTTTTATCAAGTTAAAATATATGGATATTATTGGACATACAGATGTCAAGACAGTGAGGATTTCTCATTTTTCAACAAAAAATCAGATCCTTGAACTCTTGGAGCAAGGTTTGATCATACTGAGAAAAGGTAATTAGGAAACCGTAAGGAAGAGAGACATGTATATCATAGATTTTCTAGTGAATATGAGAAAGATAAAATTTATGAAGCATATTCTCATAATGATAGAGAATATCTAGAATGGGAATTTGAATGCTCAGATTATAATATATCTGGCTTTTCTTTCCAAGTTGATTGTTCAGTTTCTTAAGTCATTCGTGATTCCTTGCAGTTCCAAGATGAGATATTTCAAAGGCATGTTGGTAAGTTATGATACTTTGAAAAGAATGAATATTGGTTTCTATAATGATTTCGGATAATTCAATGACTTACCAGAGTAGGAAGAAGATCCCATTACAAAGAAGCATGAGGTGGCAGAACCATCAAAAATGGTTGGAAATAAGAAGAAGTTGAAGGTAGTGGAAGAAGAAGAGAGAACTTCTAAAGAAAAGGAAGCTCAATACGCACCTCCAAAACCCAAGAAGCAAAAAGCCTATCTAGATGTGGTTGTTACAATGTGGAGGGAAGACAAAAATAATAGGTATGAAAGAGAGCCACAGTTTTCTTGGATCCTACTGAGGCAATGGCTTTGAAAGAGAAGATTTCCTATGTGCTTGAGAAGCTAGCCATGGAAAAGAAGAAAAAAAAGATGTCAGAAGTTGAGATTGTACAATCTCTTCTGAGGGATACTAAAATTTCATCTAATTATATCCCCATACCGAAATCCTTTCTTGTAGAATCCTTACCTGAGACTCCGGGGAAGAAGTACATGACTCCAGAAAAATCCCAAGAGACGGTTGCTGAAGAGAAGGAAGCTATGGAAGAAGTGCAAGAAAAAGAAAGTAGTGCTAACACTGAAGATCCCATATAGCAATTTGAAGACTTTCATGAGAAGGAAAGCACTTCTATGAAATTATTAATTCGGACTTCTCAAGACGAATCACCGAATCTTGCTACTCCTGGGGTTGATGAAAAAGCTGAAGATGAAGTGAATAAGCTCCCTGAGGAAGAGAGTTACAATAAACATTTCATTCACCCTAAAGATGTTGAGGCAGTAGGTGAGAAGAAGAAGATAGATGAAGATAGAGTGTTTCAACTGTCTGATTGCAAACATGAGTCTCCAGATGAAGAAGCTACTCCAATAACCGATAAGGGGAAACATGTGGCTAAGGATACACCTACTAAAGTGGTTTGGAAGAAGAAATAATCTGGTGGATCTTCGAAGAGGAATCCTGTCGAGCTAGAGAATGAGTCCTCAACAAGAAAGCTCTCATATTTAGAATCATCTTCCCTAGGACATGATTTTGTCATTCCATCTCTAAAAAATATTGTTGACACCATTCTGATATTTCAAATCATTGATTCGAGATATCAGATGCTTCAACACAGCATGAATAACAAAATAGATTTAGTGTCCATGGTGATGGATAAGTGTGTATAGATTGAGGCTGATTACAAGAACATCCACATCAACTACGATTCCCACAAGAAATCATGTAAGAAAGTGGTCATCCGGTCAAAGAAAATAGTTAAATATTTGAGAGAGCTTGATTAATTTCAACATGAAGTTAAAGAATCTTTTGATAATGAAGACAGTAAAATCAAGGATATCATGACTAGATTTCAAGAAAATCTAACTCTTGAGTAGAATACTCAGATTCAATAGGTAAAGGATCTGAATGGGAAGCTATATTCTGTTTCTCAATGTTGGAAGAGGTAAAGGGATCTTCGGATTGAGATCGAAGAGAAGCTGGTCACGGAAGAAAAATTGATGAAGGCTTAGGCAGAAGCTCTCAAGTCTCCAGATGATAGAATCAAAGCCTTATAGAAGAAAGCAGAGGAATATCACAAGGAGCTAAAGAAGCTGAAAACCATAGTGACGAAATTCAAACCCATGGATAATGAATGACAATATATCTAATCCGTTGTTTTGTTATATTTTCATTAGTGTACAAATTATTCCTATCTTAATGAAATATTGGTTACTTGTTTTTGTTTGAAATCTTTGTACTAATATTTAATGTACTTTAATTTCTTTTCCATTCCCTCAAATTATTTTTGAAAATCCCAATGGGGGAGAAAGGAAAAACATAATAAGAAAAGAAGAAATATCCATAAGTAAGGGGGATCTTATCAAAGGGGGATTTCTCATTACAATGATTTATGTATTCCAGATAAGGAAAAATATCATTCTAGAAATCCTGAATACGATCCATAGAGTTACAAAGCCTAAGGTGGAGTTAGTAGTATTCATCCTTTCCCATATGATAATGGAGATAATTTTTACTTTCAATGTCTAGAAAAATATTATCTAAAACCTTTCATTATTTTTCATTAGGAAGTTTCTGCATTCCAAAAATAAGGATATTTTGGAGTCAATAAGGTTTTACTTATGAATTTTCATTTCCTTAATTTTTGGGGGAGTTTGTAGAGTCTTTGAGGCCCCATTATAACATTACCATTCATTCGTGTTTTGAAAATAACAAACACCATATCCCAAGGGAAATCTCATTTTACCCTGTGTTTTTATTCTATAAGGAAAATTTTCCTTCCCCTAAAAAATTCACCCTTATAATGTTTTTAGTTATTCATTATCTATTCTATGTATAAAATTAAGTTTCATATATAAAACCATGAAATCATAAAATATATAGATAATGAGTATTCTATTTTCAGGATCCGAATTCAGGTTCCATGTTCTGTGAATTCTGACTCTGAACTTTTCTGAGTTATGACTCTGAGTTC
Source organism: Viscum album (assembly GCA_963277665.1). Taxonomy (NCBI): domain Eukaryota; kingdom Viridiplantae; phylum Streptophyta; class Magnoliopsida; order Santalales; family Viscaceae; genus Viscum; species Viscum album. Next base: position 274,857,059 of record OY728122.1, read on the forward strand.
TCTGAATTCACACTCCAAACTCTTCTGAGTTGTGACTCTGAGTTCTCTAAATTCTGACTCTGAACTCTTCTAAGTTTTGACTCCGAGTTCTCTGAATTCAAAGACCAATTTCTTTTTAGTTTGAATCTGACCTCTCTGAATTTAGACTCCGAACATTGTGAGATTAGACTCCGAATTCTAATGAATTTTTACTCTGAACTTTCTAAATTTTGACTCTGAATTCTAATGAACTCTAACTCCAAAAATTGTAAATCCAGATTCCGAATTTCCTTGAAATTCATTCTCTAGAAATCTATAGCATTAAATTTATGAATTCTTTAGAAAACAGAATCTGAATATCCTTGTATTATAGACTTTGAATTTTTTTTGGTTAGACTCTGAACATTTATTTTTTTACATTCCAGAAATATATTTCTGAATATGTAAATATATCTTCTCTTAGATTTTTTTTGTTATAAAACAATGTTGTGTTTTTAGTTACTAACAAACCTATTATTAAGTGACACGTGTACATGTCCCTCTAAAATTCAAGGAAAATATGATCGTTGGATGATGGAGTTGACCGTTCAAGATATGCCTATAAATAGGATCACATTTGAAAGATCTCACAACTTTTGGTAGAACATCTTTTGACCACTGTGGTTACATGCTGTTAAAATGAATTCTAGCGAGAGATGCTCTTATAAACTCTCAGGATTCGTGCAGAAAGTTTGAATGTCTTCTTCAAACTTTCTGTCGTGCAAATTTTCTTTGTGGAGAGGTGCGATTTCCTTTAAATCAGAGACTTCAGCTTGTGAAGCCAAAGGTGAAGATTTCCTTACAAATTGAGGGCTTACGGGGAAATCCAGATAGATACCAATCTTCGGATTGAGGGCTTACCTGAGTTTGGGTAAGATAGATTTTCTTGAATGTATAAATCAAGGGACCTTTATCCAAGGTTGTTGGATACCTTTCTCTTTTGGTTAAAATATTTACTACATGTTACTTGTAGTGTTTTAGTTTTTTTTTCTGCGGTAATCTTCATTGTTAAGGAATGTATAAGTTACATATACATCCATAAACATGTACTCTGATTATACAGGATTCTATATGCTTTATGGAACAATCTCAACTGCTGTATACTTTTGTTAAGTTTCATTTCCAGAATCACTTTTCTAGAATCAATAAAGTTATTAGAATTTAGAGGTGTTCTGAATTTTGATTATACAAAATTTCCTTAAGGATTTTTAAAGTATACAATTCACCCCTATTTTATATTGAGTATCTGCATCACAGTTTGATACTATAATCAGTATCATATCTATTGTATCTACCGATCCTACATAAGGGTGTGTGATCATGAACATAACTTATAGAGTTCATACCCAACCTTTCATATATCATAAACATGATTCATGTAAGAAAGATTTATCATTCCTAAACACATGACTCATAAGAGTTTGAAATCATCATAAAAAAAATAACACCAATTCATTAAATTATGGAACCATAATAGGAATATAAACCATTTAATTTTTCAAGGTGAACTAATAAGACTATCAAACATAGTTTCTCTAGCCAAATCATTTATTTCCAATTGAGGATCAATCCCATCAACCTATTTCTAATGGTGGATCAAGTCCTTCAGCATGTTTCCCATTATAGATTAATTCTTCCATCTTATTTCCCATTACAGAACCATCCCGTCAACCTATTATTTATTTTGGATCTACCTTATATACTAGTTTCACAATATTATCTCATTAGATTTAAAGCAATAACCAATACATTAGATGGAAACATAGGTCCCACCACTCCTAGTTTATAACATTTCCATAATCCTTATGTATATTGTAACCACCATAAAATAATTGAAATAAAGAAATAAGTGTTCCTTTGGATCAAAAAATATTATTCATATCTTAAAAAACTTAAAAGAAAAGGGTCTCATTTACAATCTGTTAAAGCATAAACCATTGAAAGAAAATTTATCCCATAGTCATCTTATCATTTCATCATAAAATAACACATGAAAAAATAATGGGTTTCATTAAAATATCTTTAAAATAATGATAAACCATCTAGAAAAATAATAATGATTGTGAAATTGGTTCATATCCCCAGTAATTAAAAGTAACATCGAAAGATGTTATCTCATATGAAAAATGATTTTGAAAGATCTTTCGAAACATTTCCTGAGGAAAATAGCATTTCAACAATATAAATAACATTTTAAAACTAAAATTTCTCAAAAAAAAATTAAGTTCCTCTTATTTTAAAATAACATTAGAAACTTATAATGGAGGCTATAAATAAATGATAGAATATAAGGTTTAAAAATTCCTTTAATATCAAAGAGGGTTAAATTATATTCATTTTCAATTTTGGTAAAAGAAAAATTGGCCTTCTTTAAAAAATTAGATATTGATTTATTTTAAAAAATTATTGAAAATAATAATAATATTTAAATATGTCTTTGAAAATTCATGGGATAATAGGAAAAATGTTAATAAAAAATTAGAAAAAAAATAGATATGGAATAAAAATATTTATAGAACCAAGAGGGAAGTAATGATAATTTTACATAAAATAATCATTTTATATCCATAATATTTTAAGAGATTAAAATCAAAAGAACGTATTTTTTTATAGATAATCCTATGATAAAATAAAAAATTATTTTCTTGAGAGGTATATGATGAGATTTCATCATTGTAATTATATCATAAAAATATTATTAAACAATAAGACTATAACAATAAACCCTTACCACTTTTCTATATTTTGAATTAAAATACCCATGAAATAAATAAAATTTTATGAATATATATATATACCATAATGTTAATGGAGTTTACCATAAAACTTACTCATTATGATTATATATTCCACACAAAATAAACAAGTGGTTTATAAGGAATTTGATCTATATAACAAAATTGAGATGAAAATTTCATACCGTAAGTGTTGAATTACAGTAAACATATTTGGTCCTCCTAAATAATAAATATAAGTTTATTTTACATTTATTAAAGAACCTTTTTGATATGTATCATACTATATATATTCACTTATGATCTTTTATTACCATTTTATTAATAATTCCTTGTTACATTACGCTTTAGGTAATATCTAATTTGTTTTTCATGTATGATTTAGTAATTTAATTTGGTCAATATATGTTAATTATGGTTCCATAATCATAAACTTTTTCACCATTATATAACTACCATATTTTTTAATTATATATTAATTTATTGTAATGAACTAAAGTAAGAGGTGGAAAAATAATTATACCATTTAGAGTGATGGTTGGTCGTATGCACGCATGAATTTTGTTATCATTTTAATAGAGGATAAAAAGAGATATAGGTAAATAATATATCCCTTGAATTGATAATTTTTTGGTCATATTTATAAAATATTTTCATCAAACAAATACTTATTACCTAACATGTAATGTGTAATTAATGAAAAAATCACAACGCTTTACGAGGAGGTAGTCAATCGTACACACAAGCAACGTAATCATATTCTAACAGAATGGAATATATGAATATATATGTTATATTATATTTCAATAAGTATAATTTTATCCTAAATATTATATAAATATTTTAAATATATCATTTTATCCATCCTTCATAGGTGGTGATGGAAAAACAAATTCCATCGGTTCATGATGCAGTAGTCTACTGTACAAAAAATCCACGATTATATTTACCATTTAATGGAAAATAATATGGATATATGTTTTTAAATAAACATAATATTATATTATTATATATTAGATAGTCATATTATTATATTTTAATTATTTTTTAAATAATTAAGGTAGTAAGGGAACAAGTTAGAAAATAAATATTTTAGAGAATAAAATTAACTTCTCAAAAAGAAACATTTTTTGGAACTCTTATTAAGGATCCTAGATTTTTTATTTTTATATAAAAATTTGATCTAGAATGTCCATATGTACTTTTTGGGAGAGATTTAGGTAATTATTGGTCGTGTAAAATCGATTTAGAGGTGTGAATAAGTGAGGTGAGGAAGTTCCATTTTATAATTGAGGATTAGTATTATTTTTGTAGATACCCAAAACAATACAACAATGGGAAGTCACTTTCACAACATGTCCCTAAAAATTTATAATTAAATTATTGGACATATTATAGGGTCAATCGAAACCTCCACCATAGAAAATTTTTTTGTTAACATTTTTTCGTAACCATTAAGTTCATTTTATTTCACCATTTTAGTTTTCACCATGGTAACTAGTTTTTTTAATATGAGATATATCCATTAAAGATAAAATCAAAATGATTTTTATTAAATAATTGTGTACCTAAGATTCAAAATTTTAAATCCAATTTATTACTAAAAAATAAATTTTTTGGGGAAAATTAATTTTAACACAAGTACATGTATTGTGCAAGACATTATTTTAACCTTCACTAAAGTAATTTATTTTCATTTTTTTATTGTTATTTATGGATAAAAATTAAATTAAATTTATTAAATAAAATCATCTATTATTATTCAAAATATTGACGCATTTTACTAAATTAAATTCACATATGTTGTAGAATTTAATTTTAAACTGAACTCCTATAAGCGATGAAAAACATTTTCCAACTTAAATATCTCAAATGTATAATTGTTTTTAATTAGAAATGTGGTTCAATAAGATAAAAACAATTGTCATTGAATGCTAACTTTTGACTTTTTTTTACCACGGTTAAAAGTAAATAGAGTAATTTATGTAAAATGGTATTATAATTACTCTAACACATGTTCTAATTCTATTACATAAGTTTATTTCAATAAAAACCAACCATAGGAATAAAATATTATCCTTTTTTTCCACATGTATTAGATTAGGACATTTATTATTATTTTATTTAAAGAAGAGTTAAAATTGTTAAATTAAATGTTTAATAACTAAATAATATTTAATATAGTGTTATACATAAGATACATTTGACTATAAATATTCGTTGTAAAGATAAAAATATTTCCTACATCAGGGTATTTTATTTATAATTTTTAGACATTAAATTATTATATTTATTTATGAGACAATGATGATGCGGTAATTACTGTATTAAGGAATGATTAAAATAATTGATACTATAAATATAAAAATAAATATAAATTTAGACATCTGATGAAATACACTAATATTATAGAGGAATATGACACGTTAGGGTTGATTTAATGTATTTTTCTTTTGTGTAATCAACTTTTTATGACTTTCAAAAAAACCAAAAACCAAATACTGTCAAAATTGACATAAGTGAGTTTTTAAATCAAATACTATATTATTATATTATATAATAGTCCTAAAAATTTATGGTTTGGCCAAAAGACATATATAAAAATATATAGGTCATTAATGAACCACTTGGGTTCTCTATGAATTTTATTGTATGTTTATTACCCATATAATATAAAAATACAAGGAGACATGTTAAATGTTAAACGATTTAACAAGGAGTTAAATATAAAAGATAAGGTTAATTTGGTAACCTAAACATGTCCAAAACGTATTGGTTGAGAGGAATTCAACTCATAACCACCTAAGGCTCATAATAAATTCATTTTGAGCCATTAAAAAAAGAATATTATTGTATAATAAAATAATATTTCATGTTTTTTCTAAGGTTCCCCTCACCCCTCTTATAAAAGGGAACTTTCCCATGTCTAAAATTTACACATTAAAAGATATTTGGCTCATCCAACCCCATACCAAATATACTCCCAACTATCATTAATTTAATATATATTCCTTACATTGATTAAAAATCCATCCTATGGTTCCATTTTGTTCAAATACAAATGAATCATCTAAAGAAGAGGTAATAATTTCATCACCTCTTTCAAAGTTCTATTCTTCTTCCACATTATATTTATTTGTTATTTCCAAACCAAGATAATAACTAAAAGAAATTTGACATATTGTGATGTTATTATAAATATGTTATTACCATATTTATTATTATATCCATCCTATTAATGATAATGTCAACACGCGTGCACACGTACGACTTACCATCTCCATGTCGTGGTGTAACTTGTTATTAAACACTATGTTATTTTGATTGATATAATGATGAGTAATATGTATATAAATAATAAAAATAACAATATAATTTATTTTTAAAATTAATATACCATCCAACTACAAACCATTTAATCATTAAGGAAATGATATCTTCTCTCGTGTGTACGTACAACTTACCGTCTCCACGACGTGATGACATTCATTTACACATTCACCCATAAAAGATGATTATAAAAATATATATTATTAATAAGTATGTAATATATGACATAATAATGCTATGGGAGATATATATATATATATATATATGTATGTATGTATGTATGTACTTATATATATCTTATTCACATACTTGCGTTCAATACGATATGATAACAGAAACAGTGTTTATGCGTACTATGACCTACCATCTACATAAATGGTGTTTTCCATTTCATATCTCTATATATTAGACATATTTATATTCTAAATATATATTATATATATATATATATCATGTTTTATATTTTGTATGAATTTAAATCAGGATATAAATGATACGTTCAACAATAACAAGTTAAAACACATACGATAAAAAAAAGGATTTTTACCTAAAATGTTATATTAACATGGAAATAATTATAAAATGGTTATTATAAAGTAATAAATGAATAATTTATGATATAATAAATATGGATATGGTTATTTAATAATTTGATAACATACTATGGTCATTACACAAGAGTTTTAACATACACTTGACGAAAGGAAAGTTCAAGTAAGGGGTTAATTCCTCAATCTTAGTATTATACAAAATTATTTATGTGTTTGTTTTTACTATGACATATTTATTATCCATGTCCATGATCCATAAAAAAAATTTCAAAAGGATTATTTTTAAGGTATTCTTTAACTAATATTTCATATTAAATGTTTTAAATATTTATTCTTCAAAATCATTCTCATTAATGTCCATTTTTTTAAATGAGTTTAAGGATTTATTTGTATGGAAATGAGTGTTTTTAAATGTTAATTCCATTTAAACGTTTCAAAGAGGTATGGGAAAATTTGATTCAAATATATATTTTAAATGACTTCCTTTATAAATGTTTGACTTTTAAATGATTTCACAAAAAGGTAAATTTCTCGCAAAAAGTTTTACTGATCATTTTCAACTATTTCAACATCCTTTACTGGATATTATTCATGATTCAGGTTGATTTTTTATAAAAAAATCATACATGTTGTATTGAATGAGTTAAGATATTTTTTACTATGAGTAAGTTATTTTTATACCATTCATGGTTTATGGTAAAATTATTGACATTTCGTATGATATATTTAATACGAATGTTTATGTTATGTTTAAACATTTTAATATGAGGAATGCAATGGATATAGTAAGTTATGGGTAGGGACCATTATATCCCCTCGATGCATCGGTAGGTCTCATTAGACAAACTAGTCTCTTGGCACAAGGCCTTGATAGAAATATTATCTGTAGTCTTGGAACGAGGCCTTGACTATGTGGTAATGATGTCCGACATTAGAAATTCCCTCATTATGAAATTAATTATTAAATGTGATTATTCAACTAGTAGAATATCCATGGGTATGTTTATTTGATAATTTTTGACTTATCTTCTCTATATTATGTTCATGTTTTTGTTTAAAAGGTAGTTGTTTTTATTACACAACTTTCCTTAAAATTTTATAGCTTCTGCTAAATTATTTACCCTTTTTGAGAATCTAAGCTCACATATTTATTATGTTTTTCTTTCTCGGGATTCTAGGAAGTGTGTTATGTTTCATAGGCATGGTTAATCTTGGAAAATAATGTCTTTTTCAACAGATTATTTATGTTTTGTTTTATGTTTTAATGTGTAATTTAATGCTCATGTACGTAATTAATTTTTCAAGAATTATAAACTTATTGGTCATTCATTACATGATTCAATGTATTCATACCAATGTATTAAAATAATGCACCGGCTTCAGGATTTTAGAGTCAGGGCGTTAAAGTTGGTATGAAATAAACTTTAATACCGACCGTGGAAACTAGATTTATAAAAAAATGATTAAAGAACATTACCCTAAGATAGACATTGATTATTAGTATAGAAGAACATTCTATAATTTTTGAAATGTAGATATTTTTTATATTATCCATGAAATACATACTTTTCTGGATACGATAAGGTAGTGGCGGCTCTGGCACATATGTACCTTGGAGTGAAAACTCTGACAAATAGTTTTTGTCTTGACCTGGGGTATCCTACTAGCCAAAAACATGACGTTCTTCACTCTTGGGTATGACACACCCAGAGGAAATTAATAGGATAATTTATATTTTCTTTACAAGACATTATGAATGATTTAGGATTAAATAATTTCTCAAAGAAAACATTTTTTATGATTATAGATTATATACATAATATTTTCATTTTATTTTAGGTATTTTAAATGTATATAATTATGCATTGTGATTCATAAACTAACCTGGTGTATGCCATTGTTTAGAAATGGTGACCAGTAGAAAGAATGAGAACTCCTCAAATACGCATGATCCAAAGAGTAATAAGGATCATATCATTAATGGTATTAAGACAACATTTTGAAGGAAAATAGTCTCCCATATATTCTCATCACTTGAAAAAATAGTATCATGTGTTAATAAGATATGTAATCAATTATCTATGTCCTATGTCTTTGATGGGAAGAAAGAGAAGAAAAGGATGGAAGAGAGTAATATGGATAAATGGAATATGGGAAAGAAGGATTTTCCCATATGTGACAACAATGGAAAGAATCACCTTGGTAAATACATGAAGGGAATGTGATTTTTTTATAATTGTGGAGAAAATGGAAACCATGTACGGGATTTCAAGGGTATGAAAAAGGTTTCGAATATACAATGCTTCATCTATAAGGAGTGGGGACAGTATGCGAATTAATGTCCAAATCATAAAAGTATTCCCCAAATGATACAACTGGATAATAATAAAGTTATGATCCTACCACAGATGAAGAAGAACGACTACTGTTATTATTTTGTTATTAAAGAATTATTTAATTTTAGTGTTGTGTCAATGTCATATTGGTTATATGAATTATGGAAATAAATAAGGATAGTACTGCAATACTATTTCATTAGGGATTTGAGAATATATGATTCTATGAAAAGTGACTCAATAGAAAGTGAATTTTTTTAGAAAATATATGGTTGAAGGAAATATAATCATTAATATGGTTCCAATACTAAGGTAGTGATTTTTGGAATAAGATATGATTGATTCAGATAAATTTTATGCTATATTCTTGACTACATTGAAACTAATTAATAGTTTTTTTATTATATTATTGTTAGTGTTTACAAAATTTTTGGTTATAAGGAGTATATCCAGTATTCTATAAAAAATAAGTGATCATGAATTTAATTAATAAGGTTTTATGGTAATTTATGGTGTTACCATGTTCTAAAAGAATACATGATGAAGGTATCCACATGTTATTACATGGCCAAAAATATCTTCATTGTCTTTACCTTCCTTATAAATTTTGTACTGTAAGTTTGGATAGAAGTATTTAGGATAAGTATAAATGATGGAATGGATTAAGTTTGACATTGGATATTATTGTTAAGGTTAAATCATTTCATAATATTGTTTTTGGATTGTTATAAAAAGGACAAACTAGAGGTCGGGCGATAACCCATCATATTTGGCAAGGCTACAAGACTTGAACCCAAAACCGAAGGAAGACAAGGGTGCATCACCTACCACTGGCCTACGTGATGTCATGGTTTGTATAAAGTATTTTTTGAAATTGGCGGACAAATGAATTGTAAATTCATTATTTTTGAAATCCTATACGATTATGATAAATATAATATTTTTGAATTCTATTATATGTTGAAGTGAAAGATGATTTTGTCGTAGGAATTAGTTGTAGGATGAGACTCTACATATCATTTATAATTTTTCCTCTTATTCTACAAATAAATTAGTTCTTATTCTTTAAGGATGGAATCTTGAAATCAATAATGTGTTATCCTAATACCATATGTTTTTTTAAACCGCTGATATTTTAAATCATCATAGATTGATGGATTTCAGGCCCTCAATTTTACACTTATTTATTATTTATGACCAAAATTTGTCTCTATAAATATTTTCATTTTTCATCCAGTTATGTGTCTCTAATTTCCACCAATGTTCTTTTAATTGGGATCATAATTTGGTGGTGACTTTTTCATTTCCCTTTACCTCTTATTAAGAATAAATTTTATTAACCCAATATCCGATGTGGGTTTTCCACAAAGGTATTTTTCTATCCATAACCTTTTAATTTTTTTTATAAAATTATATTTTGAGGAAACAATTTATTGATGGAGGGGGGAATGTAACAGCTCAACATTTAATAGTACGTTATCTCTTCAAAGTAATTTAAAAACTTATGATACACACATCACCACATTTGAGCACACCCTGACTTACCAAACTAGTTGTTCAAAAAGAATTTATGAATACTATTAAATGTATTTCAAATTTAATATGCTCTATAGAATTTTTGAATCCATATTATGTGTTTATTATACATAATATAATAACAAATTCATTTTTTCATATAAAAGATGTATTTTTCAAAAAATGAAATTATACCGCCTTTTAATGGAAAACCATTTTTTAATCAATATTTAACACTTTTATACATTAAATATAATGAAATTAATATTTTCTTTATAATAAGAACATAAAAATTTAGTTTGGAATTTTTTCTGGTACTTTTATGATAACATTCAAATTTTTATGAATAGTGAAAAATACAAATTTTAATTGAGAACAAATTTTTAATCAAAATAATTTATCATGTTAAATTATGACTTTGAATAGTTTGGAAGTATAATTAGATTATATTTTTTTAATTTAATACAACTAAGGTCATTATAGGTAATATCACATTTAAATATGACATAAACACATGTCAATCTTTTGATAGTATTTTTACTTTTTAAATACTTGTTTTTGATTTTGTCAGTGGGAATTGATTTTAATTTACTTAATTCATATTCTATATTTTTACATTGGTAAAATAGAATTATTTTTTGAATTTGGAATATCTTAATTAACTTTGGGTGATTTGTTTGGTATTTTTTAGAAAACGTTTGATTTTTTGATGTATAGTGAAAAACACTATGTAACTGTTTAAAACTAACTTTTTATTTAAACAATTATTTATTTAATATAATTTTTTAAGTCAATATAGATATATAATAACTATATAAGTTCAATTTAATTTATTAGAGTAATTTTATAATAAAATTAGATGTAAAAAATGTTATTGAACTTTTTAACATCTTTTACCGACCTTCTAGGTACATTTGCATATTTTCATAAAACGTAATTTTTCAATTTCTGTGAATTAAATTTCAAAAATCTGAGAGAAATGGTTTATATAAGTATTTAATATGTGGTTTAATGAGATAAAAATAATCTTTTAGGAATAGTATCATTTGACTTTTATTTACCATGGTTAAAAGTATATAGAGTAGTTAAAGAAAAAATGATATTATAATAAACTAAAACATATCTTAATTCTATTGGATAAGTGTAATTAGTAAAAAATTAATCTTAACAATAAAATATGACCATTTTGGTACAATTGGATTAGATTTGGACATTTATTATTATTTTATTTAAAGAATAATTAAAACTGTTAAATTCAATGTTTAATAACAAAACAAAATTTTAATATAGAGTTATACATAAGTTTAATTAGACTCTAAATATTCATTATAAAGATAAAATATTTCCCACATCACTATATTTTATTAATAATATTTATGTATTAAATAATTAAATTATTTATGACACAATAATGATACATTAATTTCCAAATTAATGAATGATTAAAATATTTGATAATATAAATATAATAATAAATGTAAATTGAGACTTTTGATGACATCCACGAATTTTATAGGTGAATATGACATGTTAGGGTTTATTTAAATAAATGTTTTCTATGTAATCATCTTTTTATGATTTTCAAAAAAACCAAATACCAAATAGTATCAAAATTGACAAAAATGGGTTTTTTAAAAAATTACTATATTATTAAATTATATAATAGTCCTAAAAAACTTTGGTTCTACCAATGTACTTATATAATAATATATATGTCATTAATGTACCACTTGTTGTCCTCTTGGAATTTTATATTACGTTTATTAACCATATAATATAAAAATACATGGAAACATGGTAAATGTTAAACTATTTAACTAAGAGTCAAATTTAAAAGATATGGTTAATATGGTAACATAAAATTGTACAAAACCCATTTTTTGAGATTATTTAGACTCATAACCACCTTTGTCTCAAAGAAAAATTCATTTTTATCCATTAGAAACTGAATATGATTTTATAATAAAATTATATTTCATGTTTTTTCTATGGTCCCCTCACCCACTTATAAAAGGGCACTTCCCCTTCTCTCAAATTCACACCTCCAAAGCCATTTTTCTCGGCCAACCCCATACAAAATATCCTAACAACTATCCTAATATCATTTTATATTTCTTCCCTTGTTCCTAAATCCTACCTAAGGAGCCATTTTGTTCAAATCAAATGGAAGCTCTCGAAGAAGAGGTAATACTTTCATCACCTCTTTCAAAGTAATATTCCTCTTATAATTTTTATTTTCCATGTTATTTCTATGAAAATATAATAACACCAGTACCTTATAAATACTGTTATGTTATTATAACTATGTTAGAACTATATTCATTATTTATCCATCATATGAATGATAATGTCACTATTCGTGTGTACGTATGGATTAATATATCCACACCATGGTGTAATTTGTTATTCAACACTGTGTTATTTGGATGGATATAATGGTGAGTAATATGTATGTAAATAATGAAAATAAAATTCTAATTTCATTGTACAATTAATATACCATCCAACTACACACTTTTTAATCATTATGGAAATAATATTGTCAGTTGTGTGTACGTATGGGTTACCATCTCCACGACACAATGAGATTCATTTCCACGTTAACCAATCCATAATGATTATAAAAATATATATTATAATATGTATTTAATATATAAAATTATAATGCTACTATATATATATATACTTATACATATCTTATCCACTTACTTCCATTCAATATGATATGAAAATGGAAGTAACGTTTATGCGTACGTATGACTTACCGTCTCAATAAATGGTGTTTCCATTTCATATATATATATATATATCTATTATACATATTTATATTCAAAATATATATTATATATAAATCATGTTTTATATTTTGGATGTATTTAAATCACGATCTAAATTATTCGATCAATAATTAAAAGCTAAAACATATATTATAATGAAATCGATTATTACCTGAAATGTTAATTTAACATGGAAATCATTATTAAATAGGTAGTAAAAAGTCATAAATGAATCATGTATGATATAATAAATGTGAATATGGATCTAGTATAATTTAATAACATTAAATGGTCATTATATTGGAGGTTAAACATACCCTCAACCATGGGAAAGTGCATGTAATGGTTTATTCCTCAATCTCATTTTTATTTGAGATTTTTTATGTGTATGTTTTTACTGAGACATATTTTTTATCCCTGACCATGTTTCATAAAAGAGTTTTAAAAATGAATCTTTTTAAGGTAATCTTTAACTAAAAATTTATTTTAAATGTTTTAAATTTTTATTCTTCAAAATCATTCTCATTTATTTCAATGTTTTCAAAATGGTTTTGAGGATTTATTTATATGGACATGATTTTTTTAAAATATTAATTACATTACAAACTTATAAAGTGGTATGAGACACTTTTATTGAAAAATCAATTTTAAATAACTTCTTTTATAAATTTGTGACTTTTATATGATCTCACAAAAGGGATATTTCATTCAAAAAGTTTTACTAATCATTTTCAACTATGTCATCATCCATTACTGGATATTATTATTGATTGAGGTTTATTTATTATAATACAATATTCCATAATCTATTGAATGAGTTAAGATATGATTGACTATGGGTATGATATTTTTATACCATTCATGGTTTATGGTTAAAGTATTGACATTTCATATGCTAGATTTAATGCGACTGTTTATGTTATGTTTCAACATTTTCATATTATGAATGCAGTGGACTTAGTAAATGATGAGTGGAGCCCAATATATCCCCTCTATGAATCATTAGGTATCATGAGACAAACTACTGTCTTGGCACAAATCTATGACAAAAATATTATTCTTAGTCTTGTAATGGGGCCTTGACTCTGTGGTAATGATGTCTGGTGTTAAGAATTTTATCATTATGAAATTGTTTATTACAAGTGATTATTTGACTAGTAGAATGTCCATGTGAATGTTTATATGGTACCATTTGATTTATATTCTCTATATTATGTTCATGATTATGTTTAAAAGGCTACTGTTTTTATTATACATCGTTCCATAAAAGTTTAAATCTTTTCCTACATTATTGACCCTTACTAAGAAAATGAACTCACCAATTTCTTATGTTTTATTTTCCCAAGATTCCAAGAAGTGTATTATGGGTGACATGAAGGGTTAAGCTAGGGGAACAATGGTGTTTTCAATTGATAATTTATGTTGTGTTTTATGATTGAATGTGTAAGTTAATGGTCTTGTATGTAATCTATTTTCCAAGACTAATAAATTGATCAGTCCTTAAATACATTATTACATGTAATCATGAAAATGTTTTAAAATAATGCACTAGCTATAGGATTATCAGGTCAGGGAATTACAATTCACATTAATGGAATGAGTTTTTCCATCATCGGTGAGAGGGAAAATCTGGTAGAGAAGGATGGTCTCATACGCAGGATAATACAATAGATTACTCATCAGTTGGTTGGTATTACCCTAGGATATGTAGGTGTCGTGAGATTTTAGTTTCCTGCTATGGTGGAGGACCATGGGTTCATCTTCCCTGTTGATTTTATAGGCATAAAATCCCATCAAAATTTTGACTTAAGTGTAGACTTTCAAAAAAGATAGCTAGATATCTAGGAAAACAAATTTCATTCCCCCATAAAAATATGAGAGATGAAGTTAAAAGTAAATAATATATAGTGTAGGGGATGTTTTAGACCAAATATGATTTCCTAAGAAGAATAGTTTTTTCACCCAAATGATGGACGGTATAATGAGGATATGTGTGGATTAACACACATGAACTAGGTTACTATTAGGAAGGATTATCCACCACCAAGTATCGATGACTTTTTTTACTAATGGTTAGGGGTGATGTGGTTCTAATATATTAATTTTCGTATTGGTTTTCTCGATCACTGAGTTCAATCGTAGGAAATACTAATGGTGGATTTCTAAATATTCTATGATTTCTTCATGTTTTTGGTGATAACGTTTTATTTTTTGGATTCACCAACAGTTTCTGTGAGACATATAAACTATAAAATTCATCCTTCTTGGATCATTTATTGGAACTCATTATCAATTAATTATTCATGTAATTGGAATTAGAGGTGGATAACATAATAAATATAAGGAATTTTCGGTTCATGTTGTGAGAGTAACAGTATAATGAGAATATCTTGAAGTGTCTGTTTTTTATTGGGAAGGTCCACTTCAAGGGATACGACTTCATGGGATCGGGTTGATAGTGGACCTAGTGAAGTTGAGGCAGTGCTATCCTGGTATCCTAAAAATATCTGGATCATTGTAGTGAATTCTCAAAAAATATTTATTTTAACCATTGGTGAGTTAGGTGATGGAGTATTTGGCCACTTCTTAAATGGAACATAAGATTGAGGATGGTTCAAAATATCTCAAGTTGGTTTTTGTCACTCTAGTTCCACATATACTTTCTATAGAGGCACAACTTGGGGATATATGTTGTAATATTTTTCATGAATTTATATCCACTATACATATTCATCATGTATATTATAAAGGTTTGGATCACATCATATGTGTTTCAGGATATATTGTGATACTGCCCCTAATATGATTAATGATGATGATGGAGTTTCAAACATTTCCTTTGTAGTACATCCATGATAGGTGATGATGTATCAAGATCCTTTGGAATCAAGTTAGGTAGCCATATATATTGATGTGCATTTAGTTTTTTATCTCTCATCACCTCACATATTAGTTGGTAAAGTCTAAGATTCCATATGTGAGTGTAAATGTGATTGTATAATTTTGGTTTTCATGATGGGTATACCATGATCAACAAGAGGCCATAAAACTATATGAGTAATCATAGACCAACTCACCTATATTTCCTACATTCTAACTTTCATAGAGAAGAGGCTATTGTAATTTTTGGGATGTATGTGTGTTTAATAGTTGGAAAATATTCAGGTAATTACGAGGATGATCCTGTCATACTATAATTTTTGTTTCACTTTATGGTTGTGGAGGGAATAGAAGAGGCCTTTGGGAATTGGTTTTGGTTAAGAGAAATTCTTCTACCCCCAAATAGATGGCTAGGTAAAGTTGACCATTAGGTTTCTAGGGAATTTGTTTTGGGGTATCATGTTAGTATTTGTTATTTCTAGTAAGATCATCTACCATCAATGTAGAACCATTCAAGTTCATGTAAGTTCGACCTTGAAGATAACTATTAATCTATTTAGATCTAGTGGGACACAATGGTCATGGGTATAGAGATGGTGTGAGTGATGGCAGGGAAGGTGTAGTTTATCCGGGGGAAGATAAGAAAAACCTAGGGTTATCAAAATTCTTTTATAAACTAATAACTAAGTCCATTGGAGTTTTATGGAGAGATAATATGATATGAGATATATAACCCCATCAAGGGTTGTGTATATGGAAATGGGGTGGAATGCTTCCTTTGATGTTTTTTGGCCGTTTTACTTGTTACTATGTAGGTTTATCAATGTGGTGTAGCATTTAACTGAACCACCACACTCAGACAGGGTGCACGATGTATTCCATGTGTTTTATTCGTAGAGATTTGTGCGTGTCCTATATAACTACTTCAATTAGGATAATATATAAACTGAAAATGGAGTTCTCTTTTTGATGTGCCTTATGGTGTATGAGAACTTGAGGGAGAAAAGACCATCGTGGTAAAATTTTCTTCTTGGGTTCTTGATAGTTTGTAGCACAATATCCTTTTAGAGATCTCAAGGGAGTTGGTGATTTTGATGTAGGTCTACTATCCTAACCTGTCTAAGCAGAATTTCACTTTTTATGATGGAATGCCTTGATATTTTAGAAAATTTAATGACTCTAATATTTTTGACAAATTGGAATAGTTTATATAATATTTTTGGGCTTGGGTATGGAGTTAACATATAATTCTAGGGTCCGTAGAGCATTGTCGTGGATATTTTAAAAATATTAAATATAATATATCACACACACACAATTGTTTTTGGAAATAATGGAATACATCCAAAATAGTGCCTCAGATGGGAAATATAGTACTACCATTAATTCTAGAATATGGATTTTACCCTATGTTTGACATAAATTTTGTAAGTATCTAATTTTTGGTTTAGGAGTGGCTGTAGGAGGATTGATAAATATAAAAAAAATTATTTATTTTTTTACTATTAATTATGTGGACTAATCCTAATCACCTAATATTTAAAGCCTTTTATGGAGGATCTTCTAGGGTTATCCATATACCCCTAGGGGTATGAGATGGTGGAGAGCTCAGGTGGATATCTTAGATAGAGAGATTATTTGTAGATGATCAAAGGATCAGAGATCCAATACCATGACAATCGTATTCATTGAAGTATTTCTTTGATCTCATAAATGGAATTAAAGGGGGATATTTCTTCAGTAGTTTCTTTCTAAACCCATGATATGAGGTTTAATTTTTTGGATTAAATTCCAATTATAGCCCTATATGAATATGAATTAGTTTTATTTAAATTAATTTATAAATCATTAATTTCTATTTTATCCAATGGTTCCTCTCTCTTTCTTTATCTTGAAATTATAGATTTAAATTATTCATTGAAATTATTTTTCTATTGATCTACCCATTCTTTCGATTATGATGATTACAACCAAATTAACACAACCATCGATCGATGATCACTTTGTGTCTTTGGAATCTCACACCTCTATTTTTGGTGACTATAATTAGTATTTTGGTTACTATATGAATCAATAATACAAAGAAGGATTGAACATTATACATTCATACTTTGGAAAAACATATCATGGTAATGAGTTTGGATTTTGGTTTTAGTGTTTTGAATGTTTCTTGATGTTGATATGTGGAATCCAACGATGGTGTTGGTAATAGTGGATATGAAAACCAAATTGAGTGAATCCTTATAAAGAAGATGTTATGGGAGATTCTAAAAAATGGATTTCTAGAATCTGGACTTTGGTGAATGTGGTGTCCAATTTTGGTATTAGTTTTGGGGTTCCCTCATGTTGATCCATGTGGCACATTGGGACGGTAGTGACCATTTTTTTATATTAAAAATAAATGGAATACGACATACATGTAGATGTTTATGGAGACCATCCAAGATCCAGATGTTGTGGTGTGATTGGAAGTGAAATTGAAGTAATGTCGTGGGTGATAAATAAGCCATGTGATGAAATAGAATTTATAAGAAACTTTGAACTATGTATGATGTACTTTATAGGAACACATGTCTTATGTTCCTCTCTATGTGGTGGTTGGGGTTTACATATTTAGTAAAATGTCATTCACTAGATGATTTCTTTCACTCATAGTGTGTCCTTATCCAATTATATCAATCTGTAAAATGGGTAAAGTCCACAGAATCCATGATATCCCATACACTAGTAAGTGGACTCACACACCATATATCCATTGGTGAATGGATTGGGTGTGTATAGGGATTACATGACCCTGATGCCACATAGACACATATGTTGTGTATGGTTGGGCACAAACCGTTTACTTAATAAGGTACATGGTCTTTGTAATATGGATAATTTTGAGTTATGATATTGTTATCACACATCATGTGAGGAATAATACACCTATTTTAGTTCTAAACGTACATAGAAATAGATATTTTACATGGGAAAGGCTATTATATACAAGCATAGTACAAGAAATATTGGTTATAATATAGGAATCATGTTGAGAGAAATATAATATCTACACACAGTTTATAATAAAATAACATTATTTTATATAGATAAAATAATTTATTGTGATATAGTGACACATGGGAATTTCCAAACACATAGAAACAAATAGTGTACACCCATGGACATGTCGTGTAATCCCATAAGGGAAATATATATCACTTGTTCTCTTCAAAATCAATTCAGTGTGATCTTGGGGGACTTCCCTTAGAATATTTCAATGTCAAAAATTTTTTTTTTTATATGTTCCCTTCTTTCATACCTATTAGGGAACATTGATCCATCACATCCTGGGAAAAGAAAGTGATATCCTCTATGATATTAGTCCCTCATGGAGTGATGAATCCTTCCATGTGGACCTGGTTGCGATACTCAATCAGTTATTCTAGTGACTATATGTCAGGGATCCCAATAACAACTATTAGTTCATGTGATCCCCATCCTAGTAGGTTTAGTCTGGGTAGGGTTAGGATTCACCCACAACCCTTTGGTGAGTTCTCCTATCTATATATCATCTTTTTTTGTCTTCTAGTGCGGTGTAATAAGATTGAGTTAGTATCTCAGATGATCCCATTTTGATCTATAGTGTTTATCATGGAATGACATGAAGATTGGTTCTTATCAGGTAAGTTTCATAAGTGTTTTACTACGGTACATGTGTGTTCATTTGGATGGATGTTACTTTTTAACCTCTAGTAATATTTTATGTTTTTAGTGAGGACATGACATCACATTGGGGATTGGTGTCTACCTTTTAGCATATCAGTGTTGTTATAATTATTAGGTAATTTATTCTGATTCACATAACATCATTATAGTGACACAAATATTCTCTTGATACAATATGATTTTTTATATCGGGTTGTTCTATGTGGTCAATATCGACTCACCCTACTTGGGATCTACTATCACATGTTGTGTCTTGGGAAAATGAAAATCCTTTCATTGGTGTTATCGGTGGACTAGGAGTTGGTGGAGCTTGGTTATTATTGATGAAGCTCAAATGGATCCAAGAGATACATTAAGATAGCTTCATCTTTATAGTTAAGATGATGGGTTATTTTTTAGTTTTGAAATTCTTTTATTTGGTCCTTTTCAATTTTACTATACATCATGTTATAATCTAATTTGGGATAATTGATATCAAGGAATTTTCAATACGAATTGTTTATCATTATTCATTATATTGGATCTTGAATATATCTTTCATTGTATCTTATTTTAAGATAAGGACTCCATTGTATATGACATTCTTACTCGCTGCTAGTAACCAACCTCTAACCTCTTAGATGAAATCTTGGGGTTTTATTCTATTCTTACGTCTAGTGAGTCAATCCTTGGTGGGTTGGGTCATGGAAAACTATCCCTTGATCATGTGTTTTGGATAAAATATATCCTTACAACTGAATCACAATCCTTGGTTTTCATTTACATTCAACATCTATTTGAAAATCCATACACAAAAAATACTATAGAAATATAATGAGTAGAATCATTATTCAAGTTATTTTAATATTGTCGATAAAACACATACACAACATAATTTCCAGATCCCAATAAAAACACAAATAAATAAATCATTATTAATTATTTTCGTAACATAATTCCTTCTTCATTCATAGTGTTTCTCTTAGATTGTAAAATTTACTTATATAATTCTCATAATCCCCACATATAATACATTGAACAATAATTGGAATATTTGGATGAAATTCATATTCCTCTATTAAACTTTACATTTATCCTTTTATATTACCATTTATATGATTTTATTTTCAACATATAAAACATGTTTTCATTATTCTTATACATTACCCAAAGTACGTCTTCCAGCATACCTGACATATTGAAAGGTTAATGTTTTTCCCCCTATGGTCATAATGAAACTCTATTTTTCTCTTACTAGGGTTTTCAGTAAACTCACACCAGTTTACATTTTTGATCATATAATTAGATACATAATTATCCATAATCACAAGGTTTTCAATTTCGTCTATTATTTGATTTTGATTCATTTGAGGACAATAATTCCATTATCTATCACACTCATTAGTAACATGATTATTCCTAATTATATATTTTGAGTAAAACGAAAAATAATAATGTGAATAAAAATATTAATAGTGTAAAATTACAAAAAAAAATGTTTTGAAAATATTGATACCTTCTTTTCCTTCTCTGAAACATAACCATTATCCTTGGTTATCCATGGTCATTCTATATTACAATCCTTAATAATGGTTAATAATGAAAATGTGTATTTACTCAATAATACTCCAAAATAGTGTATAGCTATGTGTGAAATAAAAATCCCACACATTATGTGCTTCTAATGATCATGTTAATTCCCAACATTCCCCTTCATAGTTGTTTCCCCTTGTTTCATATGTGAAACAACTACATCCACATATGAGTATCGAAAAGGGATATTTTTTAGCAACAACACAATCCTTTATTTAACATAATGTAAAATGTTATACTATACATTGGATTTTCACATGTTCTATGTAAATTTTAATCATCCTTATTTCAAAAAATAACATAACCATCCTATAAAACTAACAATAGTGACACAATCTTTACATACAAAAAGATTGTTCCAATTTTTATGAATATTAACTAAATATAACAATAATACACATCTATGGAGAAAAAATATTTAGTTTCTTTGGAAACATGGATACATAAAAAACTATTATATAAATATCTACAGCTTATCCCCCTTATTTATTCCGAACTAACACCCTATTATAAAAATCATACGTAAAAACATTCATCATATCGATTGGAAAAGAATAAAAATAATGGATGATATTAGATGATATTTATGGGTAAACATATGAGATATCATTTCATGATAAATTTTATGTATAAGATAATAATAATGGTATGAGTACATAATCATAACTTATGATAATAATGAAAAATCACTAAAAGATATTTAATTCTGAATCATGAAATAATGTTTTGATAATCAAATTTCATAAGACATAATAGTGATGATTCATAAATAATCAATCATGGTATGTGAGAATATATAATAAGAATAATACATTTCAATACACGATTATGCAAGCCTATTGTGGGGTGTGGAAAAAAATGCAATTTCTATGTTTTCATAGTGTAACACAATCACTGACTGTAGTCGTCTCACTTTAGGAGCACCATGGTTGGTTTATTCACTAATTTATAATTGATCTAATATAAATATTTTTCGGGTTTTTAATATTTATTAAAAGAATTAGTTTTTGGGGTTTTAAAATACATGAAATTAAAATAATGTAATGCAGAATTGAAATATAATTGCAGATACCAACAAAATATAGATTAGAAATAAAAATATTAGTACAGGGTTTGATAAGATAGGTTCATTAATTATTTTTTTAATTTCAATTTGATAATTCATTTATTGAAACCACATTAATGAATTAGTATCCATTGATTTTAAGGAGTGTGTGATTTTAGCATGTATCTGGGACACCAAACCACACCTTCTACCATAGTCACGTAGGGTAACACCTCATCTGAGAATGTTATTCCAACTGGACCTAGCTCCACCATATACTGTTTCTACCCATATCCCAACCCCAACTCTGTTATATGAAGGGATTTCCTAAAAGATGTGAGGGGAAATGAATTAATCAAAGGAAGTGAATAGATTTAGAAATATTTTTGTGGTGGAAAAATGCCACACCCATGAAATATTATCACCTCCCCCAAAAATACATATAAAACATTTTAAATTTGAATCACAATAATAAACAAGACTATAAAAACATCCACTAGGTACAAGACTCAATTTGTTTCACTTTCCATGGTGAATTTCATTGAGATCACAATAAAAATTTGGAATAGAAAGAATGATATTGATATTTGAAGAGAAAAGTGGTGGAATAAGAATTGGGAAAACTAAAATAAAAAATATTGCATCACATGATAAAATAAAAAAAATAAAAAAAAATAAAGAAATAAAAAATTATAATTAGACCTTGTCTTCCACTCTTTAGTTCCCCAGATGTGTGGGGATGAGAAGGTATGCTTTGATAGGTAGGATCTCCTCTCCTTTTATAGTCATATATCTTTCATCGTAAATATAACACGTGTTTTACCCATTAATTGTCTGAATAACAAATTATACACTTCATGAAAATTGTATATAATTTTTTCTACAGTTCACCCTCCAATGTTCACCAGAATTAGCTACTCGGTATAGGATTTATAATTTTTTAATTAACGTTTTCTTTTTCTGTATGAAGGTTCTAGGAAGTTTCCTCTAAAAATATTCAATTAAAGGGCCATATTAATGGATTCAAGACTCCATAAAATTTTAAAAAAATAATCCTATTTATCAGTTACCCATTACTATTGGATGAACCTCAATTGAAGGTGTTTAAGCCAGGATAGACTTCTGTTATAGTGGTGGGGTCCACATTGTCTGCCTAGAAAATTCTTCAACCACATGGTTTTCTTATGGACACTAGGTAATATAATCATCCCCTAGTCTAGAATAAGAAGTTAAAATAAATAAAATTAGGATTCTAAAAAAATAATCACTCAAGATGGAATTATAATTTTCAAGAAACATCTAAAATACCCTTGATGTAAAAATCATTCAAAATCTAGAATTATGCACTAATCACAATCTGGTTCATTTTTATTCTATAATCCAAATTTCACAATATTTTAATAATAAATTTAAATATATTGGTTTTATAATTTTCAAATATCAACAATTCATTATTATTTAATTTAAAATGTTCACCTAAATTTTCTCTTTCAAATATCCCTACACTTAAATCATGATTTCCTTCAAGCATAAAATACCAACATAGAATTTAGAGAATATAAATTTTACCAATATTCAAATTATAAAGTCAAATAATCAATAAATTATCAATTTCAAACCAATTGTTTAAAAATCCACATAAAATATCAATTTTATTTCCCAATTTTAAAAGAAACAATTAATTCTATATTTTATTTTTCACCTCTGAAAAATGATATAACTTATTCTTTAATTCATTTATGCTTCTCAATTCATTATTATTAATCATAAAACATCATAATTTACCTCACCATTTAATTGTGACTTTCATATCTTATGATACAATTCAAGTATTGTTATTCTAATGTCATGGGAACATGCACCTTATCTATAAGATTGTAAAAGAACTTCATACTCCACATTGTAAATACAAAAGGTACATAAAATCATGGGGAATATTAAATAATTTTTCAAATGACACTGAGTCTTAAGATTGGTAGGATTTAATTTTTAAAAAATTAAGGCTCAAGGAGGAGGTTTATCTTTTATTTACAATGCATGATATCAAAAAGTGTAATGAAATTCTCCCCTTAAAAGTAGCAACACCCACATCTTCCAAAACTCAAAGTAACGTCTTGATCAAAGTATATCATAACAAATGATTATTGCACCCTCTTGATTTTTTTCTAAATTTTGTTTTTTTTGTAAAATTTATGATTGCATCAGACCTCAAATTCATCACCTAACCACATATTATAAGTGCACTGTCTATCTGGATGATGGTGATTTTTTTTCCCAAATCACAAACCATTTTTCTCATTTTATTGGTACATTTTTGTTTTTTTTCAATAGGGGTAGAAAATGAAGTGCATTGAATGATTCCAAAAACTTTTAAAATTTTCTCAATATCACCCATATACTTTTTCATTACAATTTATAACATCCCTTCCAACCTGATTACCTTTACCCCAAACATTATTATTAAAATATCATAAGATTACCTAGAGTCGGGTAGGAATGGATAAAAATGGATTGAAACATGGGTAATATCTATAAAGTTCAATCATGGTCTCATTGGGATAAAAAAAAGAATTGATGTAAAGGTGGTATTTAAGGATAATAGGATTTCAAAAGATTCTTCAGTAATTTGAAATGTGTTTTTGTGTAGTCGCATAATTGAAAAGTTCCAATGCATATTCTGGTAGGTTTCATTTCCCAAGATCACTCATGAAAAATGATGAAGACAAAATAGCAAGTACACGGTCTTCAAATACTCATGGGAATGAGACTTATGATATTTGGAGAATCTTTTAAGGCATGATCAATAATAACAAATCAATTTTAAAGTATTTTTAAAATTCGAACCTTGAAAAATAGTAGTGAAATTTCCTTCGCATGAGTCAATCAATTCCATCAAATCATGAGTCAATATTTCAATATCTATTCATGACATTAAATCTTCAACTTTCTATTTCAATCATCCAATGTTTTTAACATTGAAATCTAAAACATGGAATCACTATATTCCTAAGAAACTCATGTCTCGTAGATATTTCATGAAAAGAATAATTCAGGTGTGGGAATGTAATTTTATATTTAAATATCAAATAATGATTTGGAAAAAACTTTAAGGATTTTAAAAGTTAAAAATTTATAGTGAAAACCCATTTGAAATAAATGTTCAATCTTATTCCACCAATGTTTGGGGTTCATTATTCTATCATGATCCTAAAATAGAAAATTACTCAATTAATCATTATGATCATTTCATTTAAGCTTAAAATTAAATGTGTGAGTTGGCCACAAGAAGGAGTAATATAAAAAAGGAAAATGGAATTTGAATTCATAAAAAGAATTTGATGCTAAATCTTGGTATGATCCCGCAAGTGGGCCTTGAATTTTTACTACCTTTAGTGGTCAGTACATGTTATTATTCAATGTCTGATAATGGATAGAGCTTCTTTGACTTGAACCGCCACCTGTGGATTATTCGAGCATCCACAACTACATTCTTATTGAGGAAGACTCCAATGATATGGAACCCAATATCATACCCCATCTCAATGTATTAAAAATTCAATAGTTGGGGTAGGATGAGGTTTGAATCCTCCTCAAATATTTTTCTACAATTGATACCATATTTTCTTCTAGTGTTGGATTTATTGGGTCTTTAACATCATTTCTGATTTTTCTATTGTGCATCAATGTGGATTTATTCATGATTTTTCTCCTCTAGTTTATTTTCAATTTCTTCAATGAGCTCTAGGTGTTCCTCATCATGTGTATCATTTTCAAAAATCATCCTCCAAGGCATAATAAGAGTCTGCAAATCCTGAAAATTCCTAATTTTTTTGGAGTTTTACTTATATCTGATTCAATAAAATTAAAAGAGTGTTAGTTTAAAATTAAATCATATCCTTGATTTGGTTCGGATTGAATATTTTCTTCGGTGGAGAGTTCCTTTTAAAGTTGATCTTCACTGGAAGGAGGTTGGTAGTCAGGCTCCTCCATCATGGCGTCAAATTCCACCACATGGGGGTGTATTCCTCTGGTGTTGTTGGCTCTTCTTCTTTACAAGGCTTAAGGATATCAAGAAGTTTCTCACATCCATTCTAGAATATATCCAATTCCTATTGATCTCCCAAATTTGGATCATCAGGAATGTCATCCATCTTTTCATCTATCTCGAGTATAATTGGTCGAGTAAGAATAAATAAAGTTTTAGGTACCTCTATATTTAATTCCTATGATTATTTAATGATGAGTTATGAAATTTATTCCACCACAACCCCATGTAATTTTTATGTTTTAGGGTTTTTTTCTTTATTAATACATGAAAATAGTCGAATTATCTTTCTTTTTCCCCCCTATTCATCCGGAGTATTTCATATCATCTCCCCCCAGTTATTTAGATCTCTATAATCCACTTATATTTCTTGATATTTCATGTGTGAGTAATCTTCCCAAGAATTAAAATTTGAATTTGAATACATCATGGAAAAATAAAATTTTAATGTTTTTTTAATGAAAAAAATTGTAAAAAATTTGATGTTTGGAAAATAAATTGAAATAACTGCTTAGATATTTGGAAAAATCCCCGGTTTTGACGCACACATGTCACTGGGCATGGGAAAATAAAATTTCGATGTTTTCCCTGTGTATAACAGTGGATAAAGAGAGTTATCTCACTTGTGGAGTGTCATAGTTGGTTCAACCACTAAATTATATTTCAACTAATCTAAACCTTTTTGGGGTTTCAATATTTATTAAAATAGGAGTTTTGGGGGTGTCTAAAAACATGAAATAAATATAATGCAATTTAGAAATGAAATATAAATACTGATACAAACAAAATACATATTAGATAGAAAGGTCTCGGTCCAGGGTTTGATAACTTCGGTTAATTCACTATTTGATTTTTCCATAAATTCAATTTGATTATTCTTTTAAGGAATTCTCATTAATGAATTTCCCTCCCTTGATTTATTGACTGTGTGATTTTATCAAGAGTTTGGAAAAACAAATCACAACTCCTCTAGTAGTCATGCAGGGTAACACATCAACCAATATTGATATTCCTACAGGACCTGGCTCCACCGTTTACTGTTTGAATGCTTATGGAAACTCCAACTCCACCGTACGAAGGGTTTCCTATGATAAGGGTGGTAAAATGAATTAATTAACGGAAATTAATGGATTTGTAAATAGTGTAGTGGTGGATGACGGCCGCACCGTTACAATATTCCCACCTCCACCAGAAATTGATATAAAAAACTCTCAATTTGTAGCACAATAATGAATAACAAAATGAGAACCTCCCTTGGTTTCTTCATTCGAGTTAGTCACTAACTATTTCAAAGTTCATAGAGATCACAATGAAATGATGGAAGATAAAGAATGAGATTGAGATTAGAAAAGAAAAGTGGAGTAATATGAAAGGGGAACTATTTAATATAAAAAATTAATGCATTACATGAGAAAATAAAACTAAAAATAATATTAAAGTAAAGAATGAAAAAATTCCAAATGAACCTTATCATACACTCCTTACTTCCCTAGATTGTGTGAGGATGGGAAGGAATTATTTTAGTTGTAAGAGATACTCTACTTTTATAAGAAAAATTATATCATCTGTTTATTGACATGTTATTGACCCATTAATTGGATGTTTCACACATGGACCCATTAAAGAATGTTGTTCTTAAATATTTTTTCCATTCACCCTCCAAAGTTTTGCTCAACTAGACACTGGATATTGGATTTATGATAATTTAATTAACGGTTTATTTTTCTAGAAAATGGTTCCAAGAATCTTCTTCCAAAAATATGGCATTCAATGACCACCTTAATAGACTCAAAAATCAATGTAATTTAATAGAGAAAGAATCCTATGTATCATTTTTCTACTCAGAGTCGAATCACCTCAATTTATGTTGTGTAGGCTGAGATGGACTTCTATTATAGTGGTGGGGACCATCCTGTTTACCCAAAATATTCTTCAACTTCATTATTTTTTTACATCTTCTAGATGATCGAATAATCCCTTAGTCCATAATATAATGATAAAGTATTTAAAATAACAATTATAAAAAAATCAATCAATTTGAAATTATATTTTTGATGAAATGGATAAAATACCATTGATGGAAAAATCTATAAAAAAATCCCAAATTATGCACATTTCACAAATTATATCATTTTCATTATATAATCTTAATAGCCCATTATTTTAATAAAACACATAAATTCATGGATTTTATCATTTAAAAACATCAATAATTCTTATTATTGGATTAAAAGTATGTAGATAAATTTTATATGTCACCCAACCCAAACTGATGATCTATTCATAACTACACTAAGCACATCTCTATAGGCCAAGGGCTGGTGACTAGCGCCAAAGTCATAACTGACATTAAACGTTTTTTTCTTATGTAACTAAAATCATGCACCTAATTCAACCAATTAAAAAGTGTAGAGGGAATAATTAAAAAATGTAACACTCCTATAATGTAAACTATGTTTGCCTGAATTACTATAAATTATAATAATACGATAGTGAAAACTATAAAGAAAAGGCGAAAAATACACACCCATCCCGAAAATTGTCCCAACCCAGTAGAAAAATGAAAAGTAAACAACTAAGAGAGCCCATCTCCAGAATCCCAAGTGACAACCACCATGCATAGTCTATGAAACAAGTATCCCTTAACACCTCTGAAGATACGTTCAACATGTCCATTGTATGTATATGACATGACATGTGTATGAATGTCCCATGAAGGCGTGATTATATAAATACCTAGTATAACAACCAAAAATTTAAAGGGAAAGTAGTATGAGATATTATAGGAAAATAATGATGTTAGATTTAGGAATTAGTTAAAGAGAACATATCAACCTAAAAATGAAAGTAAACTTATCCAAACACAAGGGGATCAACATGGTTAGTAAATTAACTACATATCGAGTATTATCCACATATATCTAGAGAGTATACCCACCAAATATGGTAATATAGACACAAAAATCACAAGGAATACCCCACACGTCTTTGCTTATCCAGGAAGAAGAGTAACCAAATCTGCGGTGTGTTTACATAAGAATGTATATATATATATATTCTCTATCAAAAGATTCCCAAATGTGAGAGTAAGGGAATATAAATCTCACAGCTCATCCTAAGAAGAAGGGTAGAAAATAGCTCTAATAGTTCATCAATGATGCCCATAACCTCATGGGTCTGCATGAAGTAACCATCCAAGTATTACCATGCCTCGTCACAATGTCGTACAATCGAGGGGCCAAAACCACTAATTAAAGGGCCTGTACCCTAGTGTTTGATGGGGGTTCCACACTATAATCCATTGAGTACACCACATCCCAACTCTACTATATTTTCAACTCAGTATCTTTTGAGGAATCCATAAACTTGATATACTGAAGGATATACTCGGTATCCATCGAGGATGCCACCGCCAAACTATATTGGAAGGTCAACAAAGTATTTGTCAAGGACGCGCCATCCCAGCTTAGTTGGAGGGTGAAATCAGTATCTGTTGAGGACACCACTTCCAATATATGATGTTGGGTCAACTAGGTATCCATCAAAGATTCCACATACCATATTCTCCTGAGGTTCAACATGGTACATGTCAAGGATTCCAGTTCCAAGCTATGTTGGACAGTCTACTCAGAATGTTATTGGTTATCCTACATGATCACTTCCATCATCAGGTGTTTCCTAATTAGGATTCGTCAATGAAACATTCCGTATCATATTTCTAAATACCCAATAAAAGGAAAAAATAATGTTCTGTAAATAAAAAACCCAGGATAGGTTACTCATAGGCCAAAATTCGATTTGAAATGAAGGAGATAAGAATGGATGAAGTTTCTTAAAAAGGAACTATGTATATAGGGCGTGTAAGTGGATTCACTTGATGTGTGTTCTTGTTTCACCACCCAGATGGAATAACGCTCCATCCCATGTATTAGTACATTTTGTGTAGGGGGATTCCATGGCATGTCCCTACTAATAAGGACTGAAACATGTTCTACTCATTGTGTCTGTGTTCAGGATCATGTGTTTGTGTACATATGTACACGGTCATATACCTCAACATGTAATTCCACATATTATTCCACCCATGTGTTATACCATAGAGTTTCCCATCTGGGAATGGGATACAGGTTGTGTTGGAGGAGTAAACATCATGTCATCCTTAAATTATTTCAAAACCCTATCCACCACTACTGAGGTGATACACGCCGTGTGTTCATCCTTGTACACAGCGTATAGTCGAGATTTTTCCACAAATCATAGATCCAATCCTCATGCTCACACTCGCTCTAACCACCATATAATTATCCATTAATAGGTCTAATACTTGTATATTTAGATGAAAATCATGGTCTCTAGACTTTGATCATAGGAATATGGCCTCCGCTCACCCATGGGTGTTTCACCATTAATTATTCATGATGAAAATATTCTACATTAGATTCCATGGCAACAAATAATCAAAATGTTCAACCATGCCTCACCAAAAATGAAGAACTAGTCTTAGATCACTGATCCACTCTTTTCCATGAAACTACTATGAATCATGGGGTCTGATTGGGCTTAGCAGCACCCAACAATTATTGAAACGGGACCTCAAGGTCTGACTAATGATGGAAATGGATAATAAATGGGGAAATCACAATAAAAATGGTTAAATAATCATTTTCATTCATTCATGGACAATAGTTTAAAAATGGGAAACCCGAGGTTAGAAATTTATTAAAATTATCAAATTTTTAAGGACTCGAGAAGATGAAATGGTTGAAAAATGGCACCAATTGAAGAATATTGCTCGATATACTCAATATATATTATAAATGGGGGGAAATAACACTATATTATGATTACTAACTCTCTTATAGATATTTATTTTAGGAAGAAACCATCGGAAAATGATCGAGATATGAAAATGTGTTTTTTACATCCTCGTTTGACTAGATCTGGTGTTTCATCCTCTTCATATGTGATCTGCTACATGAAGAGGGATAACGTGATTTGTATTTCTCCCAAGATTTAAGTATCTAACCCTAGATAAATTTTCCTCAAAGAGATCATATAGATTTATACACTGGGTTGAACCAAATGAATGAATTTATTTATTAATTAGTTAACTCAATGAATGTAGATCCAATGATGGAGGAATCTGAACACCCCAAACCAATCCATTTTTAATTGTCCCTAGGGTAGAAACATCATTCGAGACTCAAAAGAGATCTTAGATTTATAACTCTGTCGACCATTTAAATTTTATCCTATTTTCTTTAAGAATCCGTGCGTGAGGAATATAAAATATTTTTAATATTTTTATAAAATTAATTCTAGGCGCACCATTCCATGTAATATCACAGTGACATAGACCCTAGTTCTTCAAAAATATATAGAAAAATTTCAATGCCTTACATAAAAATATCTCTATCTCTAAATCATTCCATCCATTGAGCTTTTCATCCATGAAAAGAAAAAACTAAACAAAAAACCTAGGATATTATGCTTGTACTTGGCGCCCCAGCTCCCATGAACTCTCTTGCATGATATCATACTACCCCAATAAGATAACCAATGGGATGGTCCATCCATACATGTTACTGTTAATTTGATCCTCAATTACCATTGGGTGCTCCACAAACGCGGATCTATCCACTTTGTCAATCTCTCCCCATTTGATGATGTTCAAAGATTCATGCATTTATCTCTTCATCAACAACACATGGAAAACTTCAAGCTTCCACTCCAAATATATGGGTAGGTTGAGGTGTTAAGAAAGCTCACCAACCCTATTCATGATCTTGTATGACCCAATGAACCATTGGGATAGTTGGCCTCCCTAGATATGCCTCCACAATCCTCTTCATGGGGAGACTGTCAGGAAATATTTTTGGAGTTGGTTCCCTAGAACTAAAATATTTGTACTTTATAACAAAATTGTATCCATTTTTTTAATAATAACAAACTACATATCACATCATGGTTAATCTACTATGTAATTTAGTATTTGATAGTATTCTAAGATTATTTATCCCACTAAAACTTCATAGAAGTTCCTCGCTGTGATAATAACTCTGAAGTGCAATGGCACTATTCTTGAATATATGTTCTATATCCAAATGATATCATTTGAAGGACATAAATGAAATGGTATATCAAGGCTGGACACTCAATTGACATTGAAGAACCTTCTCAGGGTGTTCATCCTTGGTAATATCTAGAATGAATCTTATGAGAACGAGACCTGCCAGTAGGACATCCACATTTATATAGTTCATTTAATGTTCATATCTGTGGATGTGTGTATTTATCCTAATAAATTAATATTATTTTTAATTTGTATTATGATTCACACAGTTATATGTATTGATGAAAACCATGACAACAAATGTTCACAGTGAGGTAGGATATGTGGGGTGTGCCGTGAGTAATATTGAATTAATGAATAATGCAAGGAATGATTTATCCCTTATATTCATTAACGCATGATATTACCTCAATTATATGGTTTTAAATGATATATCCTAAATAAATCCATGTCCATGGTGTTATATGGGAACGATCAATTTTAAAAAATTCATAAAAAGATATATTGTGAACATAGGCTGATAGCCCTGGAATGGAACTTTCTTGATTTGATATATTTTG
The DNA here is from genome assembly GCA_963277665.1 of Viscum album. Lineage (NCBI taxonomy): Eukaryota > Viridiplantae > Streptophyta > Magnoliopsida > Santalales > Viscaceae > Viscum > Viscum album. The sequence goes on from OY728122.1 coordinate 274,890,204, forward strand.
ATAAAGAGATTATATTGCATGGTAAGCATTCCTATGAGGTAAAATATTATTAATGAAATAAAATATAACTATATGGGTTCCATGGTGTGTTTCTAGTTTCTAACCTTAGAATTTGGGCTGCTTCACCTAAATCCACAAAGAAGGTGGTGTAGAGGGTCAGACACTAAGTATATCCAGAATATCAGTTAAATAATATATTATCATATATTATTTAACATGGTGAATCAATTTTATTTTCATTAATCATTTGATAATAATTCATGTATTCTTGATCTCATTTATTTAGTGACTAGTTTTTCAAAAGAATATGTTATGAGAGGAATATTGAATAAATATTCAGAGTTAATTTTAAATGATTTTTTTTTTATTTTTTTTACATTATAATGGATGAGAATGTCATAGAAATTGAAATATGAGTTACGATAGAAGTATTGATTAATTAAAGATAATAATTAATCAATTATAGCATTATTTATCTTAAATAATAATGATTAAAAAATGAATATTATTTTTATGTAATGTGTAATTTATTGCATGCTTGTGGATGAGCATGAGCTAGGCCTGACATTTTTGTATGTGATTACATTCATATAATTTAATATTAAATTATACTGTTATCTTTTTTTCCTTTTCACCTAATTATTATATAGGGCATGCGTGGTCATGGTTTCTTTTATGTAAACCCCCTTTCCCTGTCACGCCCATGTGATTAAATGGAATATCTAATGGGAATATCTCCCAAAATAGTAGAGGCAGTTCATGTATGGAGTTAAGGATAAACCAATATAAGTATATTCAATGGTGGATAGGTGGAAAGCTATAAATACAACCATCAATTGGTTCAAGGTGTTTCTCCCATAGGTCATTGTTTAGCTTATCAACCACAAGATAAACTAACCACTATTAGAATTTCATGATCATACCCTTTATTTTATTTCTGTCAATTATATGGTTATTTTATTATGAATGTCCTATCACAACCACATAATTAATGAATTTACAATCATGCAATATGGAGGTAAACTAAGCTAGCGTATATTTAAATATTATCTAATACATGGTTAATCACTTTTTTAATCCAATATAATATAAACAAGAATGTGGTTAAGATAACAATTGGAAATTTATGCATAAAAGGATAAATATAACTCAAGAAAATATTAAGTTAGTATAGCCTTCAATTACTTCAGTTAGAATCAAACCATAGTTCAACGTGATTGACCATATAATGTTGGGGAGCAATCAATTATCGGACAATTTTAACATGAGTTTTTCAGTTGAATTTACATGGTTCACATAAAGGGTTGACTTATAAATAAGGACTTAGTGTAACTGATAGGAAAAAGTTGGGGAAATATAAATTAATTATTTCATGAATTGGGAGTCCACTCAATAGATTAAGGAACTTTGAGTTAATATAGTTGGAAATTAAAATACCAACCTGAAACAATTATATTAGATTGACCAACCAAATTTTTTGTAATGAGAATGGGAATATGGATCCATGAAACTAGAATATCCAACCATCATTATATTTATAAGCCAATGGGGAGAGATATTGTGTTTCAATAAAATAGTGGGATACTAACAAATATAGTATTTATTTATTTGTCTACTTATATGATAATGTAATAAATTATGGTTATTTTATTTTATATGAAAAGTAATAAAATTACATGAAATATATCATTTCAATCCATAATTGTGATGAAAACCCTTCTCACCAGCACAAATTTCCATTTTCGGCAATGGCACCTATGTGTCATCTTTCTCCATGAAAGGAAATTATTTATGATAGAAGATCATTTAACAGTTGTCCCTCTAAATGAGACAAGTGATGAAGAAATATAGCTCTATTATAAGCATTTGAATGATGCAACATAACTTTACTACTTCGTGTTATCATCCATATTCAATAATGTTTTAAGGAAACATGGGGATATGGATGCCTATAACATGTTGTCACACCTTTGGGATATCTATCAAGAGAAGGTGAGATATGAGATGAATGGGATATCTAGTGCTTTATTGAAAACTATTATTGGAGATTCTGTACCATATGGGCCTCATGTGGACATTATATTCGGCCGCATTGAATGCCTGGACATCATAGTGATAAAATTCCCTAATGAGTTGCATACGTATCTCATACATTATTCAATTCACAATAACTTATCAATATTTATTGTCAATTATAATATTATAATTAATGGGAATATTATTTCAAAACATCTACCCTTGATTATCCAAGTGGATAAGGACATAGGTCATGATAAAACCTTATTACATTTGGTGAACAAGAAAAGGAAGAACAAGAAAAAGGGGACTAATACATATAAATGGCCCAAAGCTTCTGAGAACTATACATCCAAGAAAATTATGACCTATAATGAGGTCATGGAAAAGGAGGAATTATGTTTTTCATTGGGTATGTCATGCCACTAGAAGAGGAACTGCACACAAAAGAAAGGGGAAGACCAATGTGTGTTCTTTATCAAGTAAAGTCTTTCAATTAATACACATTGGGTATTAGATAGAGATTTTTGAGCTCACATATATATCCAAATGAAGGATCTATGTAGATTACAGAAGATTACCAGGGTATAGGTGGATCTGTGAGCTTCCAATTGTTTGAGGATGGCCTCCCTAAAAATTGGTGGCTACCACCTTTCATTTACAATGGGAATAATTATGGTTTTAAGAGATTGTTAATATGTTCCTAAATTTATCAAGAACACAATTTCTCTGTCATGTTTAGATATACATGGGATTATTTAAAAATTTAGAAATAAAAGTTGTTTATTTAATAATAGAAACATATATTATGTTAAGGAACATTTAAATAATGGTATTTATGTATTCAATTTCAAAAACAAAGGGTTTTCAATCCTTAATGAATCATGTTCACACGACTCATATAACACACAACTATGGAATCACCGTCTTAGTAAGGTAAATGAGATGAAACTGAAAATTCTCTTTCATGATTTTTATTTATAATATTATGAGATAAATCCATATAATAGATTTCATGCTTGATTGCAAGTAAATTCGACCAAACCACCATTCGGTGGATAGGGTGAAATAGCCATAGAAATTCTAGGATTGGTACCCAATGATGTGTGTGGAAAATTTACAATAGAATATAGTTGTGGATATTTTTACTTCATAACATATATTTATGACTTGAGAAGATATGGATATATCTACTAGATGAGTTATTAGAATGATTCCTATGATAAATTCATGGAATTAAAGAATAAATTAGAGAATCATCTTGGTATGAAGATTAATATTTTTCAATCAGATCTTGGTGGTGAATATCATACCCTAGAGTTCATCCACTTCTATGAGAGTTTAGGACTCTAAATCAAATCACTCCACCTTATACAACATAGTGGAATAGTTTTAGTGAACATATAAAACATAAATTGTTAGACACAGGCTGGTAGATGATATTTCATATAGATATTACATTATACTTTGGGAGATATGCATTACAAAATGTGGCATACACATTAAACCATGTACCATATAATTAGGTAAATAGAATTACCTTCGAGATATGAGGTTGAAATAAACCCATTTTGTATCGTACATCTGTATTGGGTTGTGAGGAGTTTTTAATGCTCTTTCAGGAAATAAACTAGCATCAAGAGGCACAAAGTGTATCTATATAGTGTATCTCAATGAAACAAAGGGATAATTCCTATAAAACCCCTTATACAAGAATGTGACTACCTATAGACAAGACATATTTCTTGAGAGGGAGAACATCATCAAAAACAGATAGTGGAAGAAATATTTACGTGGAAGACGTTGATTCTCAAGATACACAAGATTTGGTAGTGGAACAAACTCCCCATGTCCCCTTAGAAGAAGTAGTTCCAGAAACATGATTACTATGTTGGAGCATAAGAATTGTAAGAGAACCAGAGAGTCTTAGTTTACTAGTCACCAAGGATGATGACTCATTATTGGATGAAAATGATGAACCTTTTTGGAAAAAAGAAATAGTATAGATATTAGAATCTATGAGATGTCTTGAAGCTATGAATTGTGAAATTAATTCCATGTATTAGAACCATGTTTGGGTTCTGGTCCATGCACCAATTGATGTAAATCATTTTGAATGGAAATAGGTATTCATGATGAAATTATACATGGATTGTATAGTATGTATCTATAAATCAAGGATAGTGCCTATAGAGTTTAATCAACATTAAGGAATTTTATTTTCCATTTTTGAATCCAATATAATCATACTTGCTATACTAGATTATCATGACTATGATATTTGGAAGCTGTATATCAATACTATATTCCTTAATTGTATCCTTTTGGATGATATACATGACACAATAATAAGGTTTTGACACTGTAGGTGATTCCAATTAGATTTTAAATTTAGAGAAATCCATTTTTGGAATGAAACAAAAATCGAGGTCATAGAATATTCGATTTGATGAATATAAAAAAATAATTTCGATGCATTAAGAATGAATGTGAGCCATGTGTTTAAAAAAATATTAACTATAATGTGGTCATTATCCATGTAGTATATATTGATTACATATTACTTATTGGAAATGACATACATGTCTTTAAATCTATCACGGACTGGTTGAACAACTGCTTCTCCATGAAAGACTTAGGGGAATTAGCCTGCATTATAGGGATCAAGATCATTCGTGATAGATCTGAGAGTCTTCTTGGTGTAATTCAAAGTAAATATATTGACCAGATACTGATGATATTTACTATGGAACAGTCCAATATGGGGTTGGTTCTAGAGTTAAATGGTTTGCATATTTATAAGAAAATGTGTCTCCATAAACAAATAGAGAAATAAATAATTAGTAATATCCAATATTCTCTGGCAATAAGATCATTCAAGAATGTCATGTTATGTAATAGACATGATGTTTCTTATACACTAATCATGGAAGGTATATATCAATAAAATCCTAGAGAAAAATATTAGTCTATTGTTAAGGCTATCCTTATTTATTCGAGACAAACTAAGGATATGTTATTAGTGTATAGAGGAGACAATAAGATGGTCATATGGGGTTTTACTGATTTTGGTTTTCATACATATCAAAATGATCTGAAGTCATGATCGGGATATGTTTTCTATTTCAACAGGGGTGTTGCGAGTTGTAAGATTTCAATTTAGGTTATTGTCACTGATTCTAAAATGGAGTCTGAGTAAACATAGGCTTCTAATACATCCAAGGATGCCATTAATATTCAAAATATTTTCTAGGATCTTGATTTATTACCTAGTAATAAAGGCCCTATCACATTGTATTGTGGTAATAGTCTGTTGGTGGATCATGAAAAAGAGATGATGTCACACCAAAAAAAATAATATACTCTGGAAGGATCACCTCTTGATGTTTTTTTATCATTGGGATGAATTTTAATTATTTTGAGTAACCATGTAAGAGACAAATTTTGACCGCTTGACTAAAGGAAAATATCAGCAGAAGCATTAGTATCACATGAGAGCTAGTGGATTGTAGGTTGTTAGAAATTATCTCTAGTGAAAGTGGGAGACTGTTGGAGTTGGTTCCCTAAAACCAAATTCATTATACAATATGTTAAATTTGTATTAATTATTTTGAATATTAATTAACTACTTATCACCTCGTGATTTTTCTTCTATGTGACATAGAATGTGATAGTGTCCTAAAAGTATCTGTATCACTAATGGTTTATAGCAGTTCCCCACTATAATGAGAACTCCGAAGTGCTATGACACTATTCTTGAATATATATTTTACAGCTGGATGATATAATAATATGGACACAAATGAAACCATCTATTAAGGGTGGAGTCTCATAGGAAATTGAGGCACCTTCTCATGGCGTATACCCTTGGTAATATCAAGTATGGATATTATGAGAATGAGACCCGCGTTTAGGAAATCCATATTTCTATGTGTCATTGGATTTTACCATATGTGTACATTTCTATTGGTCCTCAGACATTAATATTATTATTAATTATTATTATGAGTCACACAGCTAGATGAATTGATGAAAACTATGACAACATATGTTCCTGGCGTGGTAGGATATGTTTGGTCTATAAAGGGTAATATTTCATTAATGAATAATGAAAGAAAGGATTTCTCCCTTCTGTTCGTTAATTGAAGTAAATATCACAATCCATTTTATGGAAATGATATAGCCAAAATATATTCATGGACAATGTGTTCTATATGCATGTTCTATTTCCAAAATTCATATAAAGAGATATCAAGCACATATGATGATATAAATGGAATGAAACATGCTCGATTTGAGATATTTTGACAACGATGCTTGTATAATTGTTTAGTTTTTACCCAACAATATAAATACCCTCTTATTTTACATTCTCAAGTCCTAATTTTGTTATGAAAATTAAATCTTGGAGGATCCCCTCAATAACAGAGATCTCACTTCCCTAAGAATGCTGCCAATAATAATGAGCAATCCTCCTTTACTAGATCAAGGAGATATATTTGGAATCAATTCTCGAGGAAATAAAGGAAGATGACACAAGTCAGAGGATCTTCTATGCTAGCACCCAACGATTGCTTCAACGATGTTTATAGATTCTTGTAACATGTTTGGATCACCTGTAGACGAAATCTATACATGGTTTCTATAACGAGATCATGGTACATCACAGATATATCTCTAGATTCATCAATGAAAAATAATTCCTTAGAGGTAATTTTTTTCTAATTAAATTAATTATAAAAAATTTATTTTGATCTCCTCTCTCTTATTTCAGGTGTTAATAATAAAGACTATAAATTATTCAATTACATTGATCACAAGTATTAAACATCATATAGATATTTTATTGATCATTGATCTTGATAAAAAAGAATGTTGGGCATCACCCATCGCATGTTTCCACTACGCTTGAGACCTAAAAATGTGGCCTCCCTAATCAGATATCAATGAAATACTATGGTTATCTGTCTAATGAATATTTATAGTTGAATTTATCTAATTTATAACCATATATTAAAAATGTTTTAGTTATTAAACTTTGATTTTAACTATTTTAATTCTTCTTTAAATAATATAATATTAAGTGTCCAAATCTAATCCAAGTGGACCTAAAGGGTAATATTTTATTCCTAAGGTTGTTTTTGGTCGAATTAAACTTATCCAATAGAAATATTCCTTTATTTAGGGTAATAATAATATCATTCCTACCCTTAATTACCCTATTTACTTTTAACCATGGTAAAAAAGTAAAAAGTTACTATTCACCAAAAAATATTTTTATATTATTGAACCACATTTTATTCCTTAATATTAACAGTGTCTCTAAAATTTTTGAAATTACAATCACAGAAGTGGTAAAATTATATTCTATGACAATTTTCAAATTCTCCTAGGAGGTGGGTTAAAGACGGTGAAAAGTTCAATAAAATTTTTATATATCTTAAATTATTATAAAATGACTCTAGTGAATTACTTTTAACTTATATATAAATTATGTATCAATTTTTTCCTAAAAAAATTTAAATCAAATAAATAATTATTTATATAAAAAGTTAGTTTTTAAATAGTAACCCAGTGTTTTCACTATTCATCAAAAATAGAATGTTTTCAGAAAAAACCAAAAATTCACCCCAGGATAATTTTGATATTCCGAATCCAAAAATGAAGTCCAATTTGAACGATACAATGTATGAAATTTGAAAAATTGGGTATTAATATTCATAACATCTAGTTCATAATAATATTATAATAATATATCGTTTAGTGAAACATGGTATTGGGTACAACAAACGCTATCGTGGAAGGTTGTGATTGCGTGTAATGAATGCCAAGTCAGGGCTGCGTGTAGTGAAATCTATGTTTGGTGTTTCATATAACATAATCAAAACTTATTTCATTTATACAATAAAAAAAATATAATTAATGTTTTGTAGAATAATTTCTACAAAACGAACTTGAAATTGTGTTTAACACAAGCCAAGAATGGTGTTGCGTATACTGCAAGCTAATACGGTGTTGCGTATAGAACAAGATAATTTTTTTGTAGTGTATAACACAAGACATAAATGAAATTAAAAAGAATAATTTTCATAAAATTTTATGTTGACACAAACATGATATAAATCATTATTTGGATCTACCATAGTGTTTCATGACCATCAGTTTTTGTATATTCAGTTGATTTTTTGGTTGTACCCATCACATAAAGACATTATCCATAGGTTGGATGATGATTTTTTATCTAATGGAAGTGGATTCTTTTTGATCGTACATGTGTTATATTAGGGTCAAGATCTAAATAAATAAGGACATATGAATGTATACTATTGTTCACTTTAGATTGTGATTGATCGGGAAACATTACTGATAGTAGCGTGTTATTGATTAGTTTTTATGTGATTGGTGTTTATTTTTATAATTTTTTCAAAAACATTGATGAATGAGTGAGGAAAACAAAAACATGTTATCACATTTGTTGATGAAGGATCTATTTGATATTAAGAAACTTGTAGGGAATTACCATGGGTGTTTGAATTATAAGGCACAAAAAACATATGTGTTATGAGTTAGTGACTTTGGATTTTGTTGCCTACTGGTGGGATACATGAAGTGATCAATTAGGATCTATATTATCACTTAGAGGGGTAAAAATAGTGTTTTTACTTTTTAAGATGTTATTCCATTTGATAACCCTTTTCCTTCAGCTATATAGAATTGAATCCACTGAAAATAAACACACAAGAACACCTATAGTAACACCAAAATTTAAAAAGTTCATTTCTAAATAAGTGTATCTAGTCATTTACATGATTTTGAAATAATCTAATTCGACAAATCCACTAGAATATATATATATATATTTTTTATATCCTGAAGTGTATAATTATTACATTCATGAAATTGTAGTCATTTGATCATACTTATCCTTCTCTTACAGATAATATGATAAAACATGTTTCCCGCATATAAAATGAACCTACCCCAACCTGCTTAAATGTGATTTCACTATTCCTCTAAAAATAAATTGACACTCTCCATCTTAAAAATTATTCTAATTCATCTTTTATTTCTTACACATCATAGAGAAATAACATTTTCGGAACATCTTTTTATAAAATGGTCAAGTTATTCTTTGATATTTTTACATCTCAGGCCATCTATCTAGTACTTTATTAATTTCACACCATTTTATCTAACAGACTTAGTATCGTAGAACGCTATTCGATACCACTGTAATAAATATCACTACATTTAATTATTTTAAAACAATTACCTTTCACGATACCCAATTAGCCATCACTTCCCCAATAACTAGAAAAACAACATGAGCATGCATACAATACACCTAATCCACTTTATATAGCCATTGTTTCTTTTAAAACATATAGTGCATGAATTTTAAATATAAAGTTCTTTTTCATGCAAAGAATATACCACTCATGCAATTCTATAATTTATTCACCTTTGAACCGGTGAATAAATAGAAGACAATAATATTCTTAAGAATTTTCCTAAAATATTGGTGTTAATGATCTTCAGTAGTTTCCTAGAATCATATCTAAAATCATCACCCTTCTATCATTATTACTAAGGAGTTAAACATGGAACTAAAAATCCTAAAAGTGTTGGACATTATAAATTTTTTAATGATTATCCAACCTGCAACTAATAATTATTTAGAGGATCTTATTTATCTGATAATACTTTCAAATCAAGACTATCTTGTAGTCTTAAAATTTAACCATTTGTTAATAATTACTTGCTTGCATCTACATTGATCACTTCATGTTACTCATTGAGTTGGATCTGTCAGATAAATTTTATCAGAACACTATTTCTGATGACTTTTCTCAAAAAACATCCATCAGATGAAACTAATCAGAAACCACTTTTTGATCATTCAGAAACATATATCCATGATTATTTATACAGTAATGTTAGTATGATAAAATCCATCAAGAAGCCTATTATTTTATTAATAACTTCATTTGATCAAATTCATTTAGAATGAATAAATCCTTATAAGAATCATTATTTTTATTACTTTGGATAACATAAATTAAAATCCTAATTTTACATGTCTAAAATACCCAATCAAGTGTCACTATAAGTAGATACACCTAATCACATTGTCTTGTATTTTGTATAGTAACATCATTCATGTATAACCCTTTTTATCACCTCCATTACTTGACTCACAAAGATTATACAATAGCCTTCTTATAGAAATATTACACTTCCTTAAGTGACTTATATGATGAAAGCAATTAAAACTCGATAAATGATTTTTCATGTAACCAACTTCATTCATTGGTCAAAAAATAAAAACCTCATTATATCAATAATATCACCTTTATAAATTATTATAAACCAAGGACCATAAATAAATAATCCTATAAAATAAAAAAATTTAATATTATCCATCATTTCTAAGCCTATGTTACATAAATCTATATTAGAAAAAGAATAATTAAATTGAAACACCATACTGTCATTAAATAAATGATTAGAATCCAATATTAACATATTTATAAACTCCAAATATCATCATCACAGACTGAAATAGACTTTATGAAATTCCAACATCCAATTCAACAAACTATGAAAATAGTTCACACATACAAACATCACAACATACCACTTTTTAAAAAATCCTCATAAATAAATTCTCTTGCTAAAAAATTAAATCACATATCAATGTTTGAATTTATAATATCATATTTACCCCTTTGATAATAACATCCAAAAACAATCTATTGAACCAACCATATTTTTTCCTCCATTGGACACCTGAGTCGACCCTCAACATATTCAGAATTAAATTCACAATAACCATGAGATGTTTACTTCAACATGGAAAATAGAATATCAAATATATTGGAATAATTTCACACTAAATAAATAAAATAAATTGAATGAGAAATAAATAAAATTCCATCAAGATTTATTCGTGTATCATAAATCCAAGTCAAAGAGGATGTTGGTTTCAGTATAATATAAAATAAAAAAATGCCATCACATAATTTAACTCTTTACCTTCCTCCATCTCCCCCACACACAATTTAGCACCACAATTTTTTATGATATATTTCTCTTCGAATAAATTTAATTTCATTGGTATTTTGTGATACACATAACTCTTAGTCATAATGAACTATAATATAATATTTTGTTAAAAACCTTGATATATAATTTGAGGAATGAATAGGAAGGCCAGATTTAAAAAAAATATTTATAATGGTTTTAGATAATGAAAATATATTCATATGTATGTATTCATTTTTTATGAAAGTTTTTTATTCTTTAAAAATAAATTTTTCCTCATAATAGATAACATTTCTTCCTATTATAAAATAATATAATTAATTTCTTCCATTGTTAGAAAATTTTTGTAACCAAATAAACTTTCTTTTTGAATTGAAAATTTCAAAATTAGATTTTTTAGTGATCTAATTTTTCTTTATAAAACTTTGGAATATTGTAAAAAATAATTTTAAAATTATTAGATATGTCACCATGAGATTCTCAGGCCCGAGGAGGTTTGGAATTGATATAATAAAAATATCAAATATATTATATCTTTTCTATTTAGTTTTATGAAATTATTGAATAAGTCCCAAATGGATGGTCATGTGGGGAATATGATACTTCTATTAAAATAGTAATGTAGGTTTTACCCTAGGGGAAATGAAAATTTTGTGTCTGATTACTGCATGGATTATGTATAGTCATGGAAAAATAATCAATAAATTATTAAATTAATTAAATAATTTTATATTAAATGGAAAACCCTAATAATCTTATATATAATACCACTTATTTGAAATACGAAGATATTGATTCATTCTTGTAGGGATTTGAGATGAGTTGTTGATGGAGAGTTTTTGATGAACGATAATTGATATTTTGTTGATGATCATTGTTCAATGGAGTTCATGATTCTATTCAATTGAAAAAATAGATTATTTATTCATTATCTTTTAATCAAAACTCATGATATAAATCTTATTTATATTGTTTAAATCCATGTTTTTGTTGTCTCATGTCAAACATGAATCAATCATTCTAACAAATTCATTCAAGGGTAATCTATATATTTGGAGGTATTGGTTTGATTTCTTAGAATTTGGAATAGAATTTTTTTCTATTAAACAATGATTACCCTCCATAATTGAATTTTTCACCATTTAATGATTGAGTCCAAACTATGAAATGTGTCATTTTATTCCTCACATTTTTGTTTTGTTCATTTCCCATTGGGTCCATCATTCATTCATCTTTTGAATTTCAATAAGCTGATTTTTCTATAAATACCTAAAAACTGATGATTTTGCAATTTTTCATTTGTATAACAGATCATTTTCATGGTTTTGATTTTGGGATTGATGGAATTATTGCTGTGTTATGGGAGATTTTACTAGGATTAGGGACTGGATTGGGAGTTCCTCATTCATTGATTTTATTTTTCAGTTATGTGGTGTGATGGGGATGATCTACATGTAGATTGAGTTGTCAAAATAAACCCATTATTGATGATTAGAGCTTGGAAAACATTATTACTATGGTTTCGGGTGGTTTTCACTGATGAACCAATTTAGGAAGTGATGTGGGTGGAAGGATAAAGAGACTAAATGAATTATTAAAATACAATGTTATATGGAATGTAGTTCAAATGAACACACACCATGCATACCCTTTCTATGGATTCTAGAATTTCATGAAAAATTAAATATCACACGTTGTGTGAAATGAAACAAATTGTCTAACATGTGGCTAGAAACTCAGCATGTAACCTTATAGAACATAAGAATAGAAAAAACTAGGTACCTAAGAATGGACAAAAAACATTGGCATAACAAGGTACCTAGAAATTGACATAGAACCCGGACACAGCTAGAGTACATGGTCACTATCAGATTACATAGGCATACATGGGTAGAACTGAACAGGTGAAGACACACCCTGAATACCCCATACATTTCATTTACTTTTCTTAGGGAAGGTTGAGTCCCTCACTCTCTTCGTTTTTGATCAGTTTAATTTTGTTGTCTACCATTGGTCCAGCCATATGAGGGTAGAATTATTCATAACATCTTTAGAATATTATGTGATTCCCTCTATGGGATTAGTCTTGGATGGTTTTAGGAATCCCTCAAAGTGGATCTATGTGTGATCCTCTAACTTTTATAATGTAGGTTTCTTTAGGATTCATGTTATCCACAATTAGGGTTTGTGATCCCTTTCTTATAGGGTTTAAACTAATTAGGATCTAGAATCCCCCATAGGATGTCGGTGAGATCACTTATCTATGTATCGACATCTTATGAGTTCCATCATCTAGTTATTCACAGTTATTTCTAAGAAAAAGTTCTCTTTGATGGGGATGATCTCTATTATTAGCATTAATGAATGGATTCATTGAAATGAGTCTCTCATTGAATCCTTGAGTAAAATTCTAGGATGGTGGCATGGTTGTGACCTTACCATGACATTTGGTTTCTATCTTGAGTATATCATGATTATTTTTTATGTATCATATTATAAATGACATACCTTTGTGATGATGAGATAACTACTCTCTTCAGTCATAATGTTTGTGGATTTACGGGTGTCCTATTAGGTTTGTTATACTCAACCCTACACGGGCTCTACCCACACATGTGATGTATTACAAAAATGTTGTGACAAATGATGGATTTAAAAGTGTACTAGGATTAGGCGGAGCATATTTGAGATAAACACTATGTGGATATTTCCAAGAGATGAATTTGATACTAGTCCCCTTCTTATTTTAAGGACATAATATTTTATGGTTTTGGTGGTCTTGTATTTGGACCTTTATGATTTCTTGTACTTATATCATACTCTAATGTGGGATATAGTTTCATTCATGCGTTTGGGTATCAGTTTAATTTTACATTTCAGAAAATATCAATAGTGTGAGATGTGTGTGTTTGTACAAGTAAATTGTGCTTAGGCCTCCCATTTATATGATATATCTTCTCCTTGATTTTTACTATCCCTAGGAAAATTGGAGGTTTCAATAGGGGTTTATAATTTTATTAATACTACCTGGTGGTTCTAGTCCTGATAGAGCGGTATCAAAGTATGTTTTCATCGGATCAATGGCCAATGATTGTATAGTTTTGAGGATTGTTTTAGGAACTATGGTAATAGAATTAATGTGTTTTGAGTTCAAATCCTAGGAATGAGACTCCAGTTTTGGAGAATATTTCATTGCATCCATTCACCATGACATTCATAACCTTCATAATGAATAAATAAATTTATGAATTAGTTGTAGGGAAACATCAGTACATGCATCATATAGAAATGGATTATAGTTTCAAGGACCTTATTGATTTATATTCCAAGATATATTCATTGATTGTGGTACATCATGGCATTTTTCTAGATTAATCAACGAAAAAAATATTTAGGGAAGCACTGTAAAATCATTAGGATGATCCTCCTAGTGATAAGGAATTTGTAGAAGGACATGTATAGGAGGTGTCACCTCCATGCGGTTTCCAATTATACCTCCACCCATGGAAAAAAAAGTTTCACTAATTATGATGGAAGAGGATGTGTGAATACTGAGCACGCACCATGAGTTTTAGGTATTGAAACCTCTCAAGTTTTGGGATGTGCAATTCCTTGAAACTATATAGGTTTCATTTAACGTATTTTTATATGTTTTTTTACCATTTTGAAATGCCTCCTGATCAGACTGTGGTCCCACTGGCGAGACATCTCTATGACATCATAGGGTGATGGTGGTGTCTGATGACTTGGACATATATGTGGAATATCTCTCTAGGTTAGAGTTTATGAATATATTTATTGAAGTTTTATACCCAACAATTTTGATAGAGGTGATTATCTAAAAGCTTCTAGAGCTTCAGTAGGGCATCATGACTATAGGAAATTAATTGTTGATGTTAAAAATCATCTTATTATAGTCATGGATATGGTTCGTGATGTGGTATATTTAGAAAAGACATTATTTCAATGAATTTTCCAATATATCATGGATGTAGTGATATATTTTTAAATTATTACTTATGCTGGGGGGATTTACTGATCCTTTGTGGTGGAGATCTTATAGGTGAAGCTGCTACCGATAGCTGGTACTGATTTTGGGAACCCTAGAGCTGATACATCATAAGCTAGTAGATGAAGATATAATTATAGTGTTTGGTGGGAATGTTGATTCCATAGATAGTATTAGGAATGTGGGTATCTAAGATAGGGCTCTCACGATGGTTCTAGTCGACTAAGGGAGAGTCTATGTTCCTCCTATAATGGGTGGGGACATATCATTCGAGATTTTACATCCTTCCATATAGCTGAGAAGGATATGATAATTGATCCTCCTAGAGATAGGAAGCATATTGAGTGGTGAGGTCTATAGGGATATAAACATGGAAAATGAGTTTTGAGATTAGGGGTAGGTGGTATAATATTTCATATACTTCCTCCACCATGCATAGGTGGTCCACACCAGGCTCAGTGAGCTTGTGGCTAGAAACAAGGGTATTTACAGAAAGAGTAGAATATTTTCCCATAGGCCCCATGTATGATTTTAGGTAATAAAATATACTCTATAATGATTCTATAGTATTTATTAATACATGAGTGAGCCATTATTTCTCTTAAAATCCCTTCTTATAGATCAAGTGATTTTACTTCAAACATTGGATTGAACCTTTTTCATGGAGACTCTTAATAGTGGATACTTAATGATCATACACATCTTCAAATAATCTAACCTAACTCTTAGAGAATATTAAATCCATTGGGTTCTTTTTCTATCAATGATGAGACCTTATCACATAATTCTAGGTATATACTAGATAAATTTTTTTCTTGTATGGATCAACTATATAAGGTGGATTATGTTTTCCATTCACATTGATGGAATTAATTTTTATTTAAATAGTATGAAGGACACCTGAGAATGTTAGTTGGGTCAAATACATAATAGGGCATTACTGATTACTAATTAGTTTTATTAAATTAACCCAGGATCATTATATGTTAAAATCAATCAGCATCCTTCCCTGGTATTGGAGTATGAGGATTTCTTCCCTTGGACGTGTTTAGATTAACTCCACATGGAGGGATTAACTTTTGCATGAAAATGAACATGGGAAATTCAAAAATATATATTCCAATTTATTATATGTATATTTTTGATATTCAATAATTAAGGTTATCGTTGGATGATTTATAGAGACGGGCTTCATCAGGGATGGTTTTTCACCTTGTGGAGCCCCCATTTTATTCACCAACATAGTGGAGAGGTGCATGAGGTTGTGTGTACATGTCCATCACCATAATCAAGTGACATTAATAAATAATTATCCAATATTTTTAATTTATGAACTTTTGAAAATTTGGAAAATTCAAAACTGTTTCACATCGGTTCACCTTATGTTAGGCTCTCACCATGTCGAATTATACGATGGTAATATACAATACACAAAATTAAAATGTTGATATATTCAGTACAAGTAATTGGTGATGCCCTTTTGTGTAATGAAATCCTCAGTAGTGTTCATGGGTCTTTTGAAGTAGATATTCCATCCCTTCTTATATTGGTTAATTGTAGTCTTCATCAATGAAATCCTTGTGTACTCCGCATCAGATAAGTAGAAAGCAATATATTTAAGGATGGTCCTTTATATATTTTGAGGGAACCAAATTTTTAGGAATATCAGGAAATTTCATTTATGGAATTGTAAAGTCCACCTCATGGGGCATGTTATATCAAAAGAAGGATTAATAGTGGACCCAACAAAGGTTGAGGTAGTGGTAGATTGGGTGTCACCCAAGAGTGTGTTTTATGTGCATATCTATGCTGGGTTCACTGGGAACCATCAAATCTCCATGTATGATTTATCAAGTTTATTGACACACATGAACTCTATGAATATAGAAGGGTATAGTTTCATATATATGGAAGTATTATAGAGGAATTTTCAGAAGTTTTGAAAGAGTTTGATGACGTTCCCCAATATCGGATTGACATGACAAGGTGTTGAGTGTGTGGTGTTTTGTGATGTCATTGGAATTGGGTGTAGATGTATTCTAATGTAGTAGGGGGTGGTGATTACCTATGGGTACCAATAGTTGTGACAACATGAGAATAACTACACGACCCATCTTTTAGAGATGTAAGTAGTCATATTCTCCCTTAAAATTTGGTGACACTACCTTATGGGTGAGCAGTTTATCATCTATTCTAACCATAATATTCTCAAGTATATATTTTCATATAAGAATATTAACTTGAGAGAGAGGATATGGCTAGAGTACCTCTAGAATTATTACCTAAAGAGTTTCCATACTCTCGGTAAGGGTAACTTTGTGAAATTTGTTCCCAATAGGAGATATTATTTGTAGTTGTTGAGTGATGAGTCAGAGAAGTTAGCCTCATTAAAATTTTCCATAGTGGAAAATGATAGTGCATATTTCCTTTAATAGATGGTTTTTACCCCTCATGTACATCGTCATATTAGGGTGGGACATCATAGAGATATTTATTCTTTGGACTTGTGTGTTTATATATCCAGTGGAAATGTTCTTCATGGAATTTTTGAAGGTGAGGAGCATGATATCCTTCCCAAAGTGTAGACCAGGGTACCCGAGACATTATGAGAGGAGGTACTGAGGGAGATTCATACACGCCCTTGTATGTACATCATGGGGATTAAAAGATGTACAATGACTTAAGTGTTTGTTTTATTGGACAAGGATGATGAAGTGTGTAGATGAGTCTTCTCTCAATTTTTTTCAGTGGGTAAAGGATAACCAGCATCTCCAAGATGGTTTGGATCAATACCTTTAGGTTCCAATGTGTAAGTGGGATGGTGTGTCTATAGGCAGCATAATTGGAATTTCATGATTTTCTAGAGGAAATGAAACTATCAGGATGATCTTAGACCAACTCCCTATATAATCTAACACCCAATCTATATGACAGAAGAGTTTAGTAGTTAGTTTGGAATACCTTTTTGTGAAGTAAATAGACTTACACCAAAGAGTTCCCTATATGATTATTTTTTTCTATAATACTTGCTTAAAATCATGAATATATAGATTATTTCATGAGGCATTTGGAAATTAGTTGTGATCGACCAAGGAATTGCACCAAAAGACATATGGCTAGAATGGGGGAACTATTAACTTCTCATAGGATAATATTTGGTCTTGAATACTGCACTTTTTCCATAGTTGGAGAATCACCTACCCTTATTGGAGTTCTCATATAAAAATTGTCACCAATATAGTATCAATATAGAACCATTCACTTTATTGTATGTGAGACCCTTTTTAATACCATCTTGATAGATTAACCTAGGGGGTCAGCCAACATGGGCCATAATGACTATCTGAAGCCCACAATTATTTTCTAAAAACCAATGAATAATGTATTTTGAGTTTGAAAAGGGAGACCATGTCTTCATAAATGTATCACCTTGAAAAGGATGAGGGATATTTCTTCTGGGTGACATTTTATCTACAAGATTCATTCATCCTTGAAAAATACTAAATAGTACTGTCAAGGTGATGTACCACTTTTATCTAAACCATAGTTAGACTGGGTACATGATTTTTTCTACATGTCATAGTTGAGGAGGTTTCTGAATGAATAATCACAAGACATTGGTTGGGGTAGTTGTACATTAAGAATGTACCTACCTTCACAGATTAATGGATAGAGATCAAGTATTTTAATAGATTATCCTTCATGGGTGATTTATTCCCTTTGTGTGTGTGTGTGGTGTTATCCCAAGAATCCTACGGAGTGTACCTAGGAGTAGGAGAACTATATGTGGCCCAGTACTCTCAACTTTTTTAGTAAGATATTTTATTTTCAAGATAAAAAGTATAGGGAAGGGGAGAATGTAATATATATTTTTTCTTTTAAAAACATTTGAATATTTTAAGATATATTGTTTATGTTAGATGTTGGTTCAACTTTGGATTCTGAGGCCCGTGGAGTCTATGTATTGATATAATAAAAATATCAAATATATAATATCACGTGTACATTGTTTTTTTTGGAAAAATTAATTAACTCCCAAATAGAGTCTCAAAAGATAAATATAAGAACTCTATTAAATCATTAATTTTTGTTTTACCCTAGGATCATCATAACTTTGGTTCACATTGGTTTCTTAGATTGATATTAGTCATGTGTAAATTAATGAATAAATAAATTTATTATTATTTTTTATTTTTTATTGAATGGCCAATATGAATCCTCCTATACATAATAACTCTTATGGAAAAGCCCTATAGATATCATTATAACCCTAGGGAGTGGTGAGAAACCATTAGAAGAGAGTTTTTAATGGATGATAATAGATTGTGGTTTAATGATTGGTGTGCCAAGGAGTTCATGAATCTCACCAAATACAATGATGTATGACCCTTATTCATCATAGATTAATCCAAAAATGAGGTTGGAATGTTTTTGGTATTATGTTATTTTAATAATAATATTTATTAATCATGTTGAAAATGAACAAATACTCCTAAAAAATATGTTTTCCATTAGACCATAAATTTGAAATTATTGATTTTTCCTCCTATAATTAAAAATATATAATGGTTCCATAAATAATTATTATTATCTGCGATTGTAGTTTTCAGTAAAAATATAATGATTCCAACATGAATAATATATAAGATTAATTCCTTGCATTTTTATTCTTTCCATGTTCCTCATGAATTCGTCCTCAATATTTCATTCATTCAAAAGTTTATAAAATACTCAAAAACTTATTGTTTCAAAATTTATATATGGGGAAATGGATTATTTATATGGGTTTTTTTTCAGGATTAATGACATGATTATGGTTTTTTTGAGTTTAAACACTTATTGAAGTATATATTAGGTGTTCTTGATTTTTGGATTTCTTCATTCATTGATACAGTGTGATGGGGGGATCCGGACACTGATTGGATGGGAAGAATTCAATCACCAATGATTATTTGAGTTCATACAACCTCTCATATAAGTTTTAGGTATTTGTTTGACGGATTTAACGAGGAATTGGTGAAGGTGGAGACTCAGTGAGAATGTAGGATTCTATAAAATCATGATTTATACGATGTGTAGTTCAAATAAACATGCACCATGTATACCATAGTTGGGTGGTTGTAGTTCCACAAAAAAATTAAATAACACATTCTGTATTACATGTCACACACCATGTGACTTTTTTATAGTGACATAGTGCGCACCCGTAGAGTGAACAAGTAACAAAATGGTCATGTACATACATCAGACCAAATCACATGGGCACGAATAGGTATGCAGACATAGCCAAAGATCCCAAACACAACCTATGTACATGGGAATAACTAGAGTATACAAAAATGAGGTACAATACCAAAGCGTATTTGAAGTACACAAGAATATATATTCAAATGAATTTATTTCTTTTTCACCATAAAAACATAGGGTACTTCTCTTAGGGTAGGTTGAGGCCACAATTTGATCAGGTCAGACCAGCATCTATAGGGTGTTTCCCCTTGGTGCATTCATATATATGTATAGTGAGGCATCACATGTTGAGTATCAGATGTAATACCATCTATATTATTTTTCTTAAATTGATTCATGATTCCCAGAATGTGTCCTGAGGTGTGATCCTATAATATTGTTCCACAAGGTTTTTCTAGGAATCTTATCACACACTATTGGGGCATGTGATCCTTATCATAGCGATTTTACTGTGGCTAGGGTCAGGTGTCCCCCATTTTACCTAAGAAAGAACCCCTATATATGTATTGATATATATAGAGTTTAATTATGTGCATATTCTTAAAATTTTCTAATTATAAAAACCTCTCGAATGAGCTCTCACGCTATTATTTGGATTGAGTGGAGAGTTCTCTCAGAATAGTGTTACATTGAATCATCAAGTGGAATCCTAGGATGGATGTATTGTTATGAGATTACCTTGAGACAATATTAATATCCTTATTATAGCGTGGTTATTGTTATTATTTATAATATTCTTGGTGTTATTCATCTGTGATGATGAGCTAAATACTCTCTTGATTCATTAAATTTAGTAATATTGGGGTTTTCTAAAAGGTATGTTATACTCATCCTAGTAGGGCCTTACATGAACATATCATGTCTTATATAGAGTTATTGCTTTATGATGGAGTCCTAATTGTACCAGGAGAAGTCATAAATTTATTGAGCTAAATAGGCCATGACTAGTTACATGAATTTCATTTTTATTTCGGTCACCTCCTTATTAGTATGTTGGACTCTTTTACAATTTTGTTGGGCATATTTCTTAACCTTTATGATTTCTAACAATTGTACCATTATCTAATAGGGAAAATATTTTTATAAATGAATTTTGGAAGTAGTTTTATTTTACCTTTCAACATTGTATTAATGATTGGAAATATGTGTGTGTGGGTAGTTTAGTATAAGCCCTCCCATGTTTGTGATATTCCAACATTGTTATCATCACTAGCCCATGGAATATTAGGGACAAAATTAGGTTTTCAAACATGCAATAATGTTGTACATGAATGCAGTAGTAGTTTTGATTATCAAAATCATAGAGTGAATTTATGAGATCATTATGAAAAGGTCAATTTTTAAATGAATTGTGAAAATAATTATTTTAATTTAAAACAATATTTTCATTTGAAGAATCTAAAAAGATTAATTTTTTAAAAAGGGTTTTAATTGTAAAATTAGTTAATTTACAATATTAATTCTCTAATTAAGGTATCTAGAATAACATTATATTGGATTAAATAGAAAAACTTTTAAACCATAGAAATCTTTTTTTATGGAAATTTTTATTGTTTTGTTTTATAAGAATAATTTTAAATTAAATTCCTCCCCTTATTTAAATATACTACATTAAATTGGCTACCATATTTGTGATCAAAAGGTTCATATTTTTTAAAAAATATATCTAATTTATTTTTGGTTGTTTTGAATAGTTACAGTGGTTAATATTAGATACCTTAGTGTGGGTAAAATAGGTAAAATAGGGTTACAACCATGAGATAAGGTCTCAAAATCATCCAGAAACACTAAATTATTAAATTTTATAGAAAATATTTTACTATAACCATAAAAAAATTTATTATTTTTTTTCCATTTTCCTTGGTAATTATATTTATATTAGTTTTATTAAAAGTATATTAAATAATAATTATCTCTTCGATTTAATATATCTATAATTTGTATATACGGATAAATCAATGATAAGTACAACATTAATTTTTTTAAAGTTGAATCATTTTTATCACAATCATTTATTTTTAATGTTTAGTGATGAAATAATTACCATAAATTATTAAAAAATGCCTACATAGTGTCCTTTTAATTATTAGAAAAATAATTTAAATGATTTTAAAAACACTAAATGTAATATTTTTTGAGTGATTAATTGTATTATATTATTTGAATCGATTATTATATCATATTACATATTTTAAAGGTATTTATTTGAATTATATTTCTATCTTGATTGAATTAATATCAAATTATATTAATAACTTACAAATTTATATTAATGATATTTTTGGAAAAATAATATGTTATTATATTATTTAAAAAATATATATAAAAAGTCTAAGTTAATAATTTGGATTTTAAAAGGACTAAAATTTGTCCCTTTGTCAATTTATGATCAAAATGATAATTTATAAATAAAATTATATCTCATTAAAATTTAAAAGGTCATTACAATAATTATGGTTAAAAGTAGTTAATGAAGGGATTAAAATAGGGTTTAAATTAACACAAAACCTTATATAAATACAATATGGTGATTATATTTATTAGATAAACTATTTTTCTTTTAATTATTTTATATTTATAATCATTATATGATAATGGATTTAAATATATATAATTTATTTATGTTATCCCATGTTTTTCTTTTCCGACCCCAAGAAAAGGACACCAATTCCTTCTTTTCCTTACACTACTACAATCCCTATATGAAAAAAACATCACAATTCACTAACAAACTTACCTATATATTATTTATAGGTTCATTTAATCTAAAAGTATCATTTCAACGGTCTATATAATGGTATATAATGGAGGCCTACCTATGAAGACATAATCTTACTACCCTACCCCTTTATGGGTGTTTTTTATTTTACCTCTTATAAGTCTATGGTATTTATATTTAAATAATAAATTTTTTTAAATTAAATATATTGTATTTTTTATATTATGGAACAACCATTAGGGTCCCACTTTTTCATCAAATGGGATAAGAATGTATTGCGGGTGTGTATGTATGAACTCCTGCCACCACATAACGACACAATTAATTTTCCTTACCCAAATTTCATGGATGGTAATTATGATGGGTGAAATATTTATATGTTATATTCACAATGAATTTATACTTTTTTAATTATAATATAATAAAATAATCCTTAAATTACTTCCATTGGGAAATGATAATGTCACGCGTGTATACGTGTGGAGTACTACATTCATGAAGCGATGTGACTCATTTTTAAGTTAATCTCTTATGGGACGGTAATAAGAATTTATTTTATGAATATATATGATATATATTATATAATTAATATTTTATAAATTTTAAATATTAATTACCATTATTTTTTCCATCTATCAAAATATGAAAATAATGTTCACGTGTACGTACCGTCTATCGTCTCCATGAATAGTCTCGTAAATGTTTTATCTACTACATTTTATATAAACCTATAAATACAAGAATATATATAATGAATATATATTATATTTATATAAATATTAAAATTATGTAGATAATATAACCATAATCATTATAAAAGGACAGGAATTATCGAACCAAAATTTTCATGAAAAATGAAATAGTTAACAACAATAAATGGAAAATTAAATATGTAATTATTAATAAAAGGTTTTGAAATGTTATAAGTTGATCATATATAATATTATAAGTATGTAAATGAATTTTTTTTATATTTATAAAAAAATTAATTTTATTATATAAGAGGTTATATACCATTGAATGGAAGTCGATCTTGAGGTGATAGATTTAAGTTACAATCCCTTTGCTTACAGGGATTATTTATGAATAAGTTTCAAAGGATGAAATTTTATTAACTATCTATAAATAATCCAAATAATTTTATAATTCTATATTTATTTAGGAAGATTGAAAATTTTCCTTTCATTTTCCTCCATTTAATAGCTCAAGAGAATGAATAAATATTTATTGAAAATTGAAAATAATTATCTCTTTGGTTGAAAATCCTTTTTATTTTATATCAAAATTTTCTAAAAATGATCTCTATAATGTTCTTAAGACTATAATTTTATTATTTAATTTTTTTATTTAAAAAATAGATTTTAAGAAAAAATTTAAATTGGAATATTATTGTCATTTTTAAAGGATGGTACTTTTGATGTTTTACTAAATATAAGTAATGATACATTGTTTTATCAGACATGAAAATGACAGAATTTCCCACCATCATGACCACTCAATGGTTTGAAACATAATTAACATGTTTCTAGGGATATTTTTATAAAATATAAATTTCAATATATTTTGGACTTATTTATGTTTTAAAATTGTGATTTCAATGATAAAAGTTTATTTTCATCAAGAAATGTTCTAGTTATATTTTGAAATAATTTTTAAACTATAATAAAATCCATTGAATTCACATAATCTATATTGAGGATATGATTCAATAATACCATCAAATTTTATTATTTTTATCTATTGTGATTATTATAATTTAAGGATTATTCAATGAAACCTATTAATTTTCCTTGAGTTAATTATTTAATGGTGAAACCATTATAAAAACACTATATTTTTCGCAGGTTATGTTATGATGAAAAAATTAAATTATTATAAAACAACATTTTTTGGAAAACATTATACTATGATGAATAATTTATGATCTTGCAAAACACATATGTGGGATTTTGATTTTGTGTTTACTGGGCCCATAAATATATATTCATTAAATTCATTGTGAAATTATGGATATATCATGAGATAATAAAGACTATAATGGGGAGTGAACCTTGTTTAGTAATGGAAATTTACTACTATAATGGTCTTGGGAGTTAACTTTGAATAATGATATTATGGATGGGGGAGTGAAACAAATCCATTATGATAAAATTAGTAGTGATTCTAGACAAAATAAATTATTTTATATACATATATTTATGGAAATAATTTATTCCTTGTTCCAATGTTATACTCTCATCGATCATCTTCATTGATTCCTTTATGATTCTTGTCTTATGAACTATCAAGAGTTATTCTATAAATTAATATTTTGATCTATGATATACATGATATGGTTTCAAAATGATATAATAATATATTTATACCATTATTATCATGTTAGGATAAAGTGATCACTCATATCTCCCTTTTTACACTTGCTAAGCATCTCATATCACCCTTTCTTATGATTTGTTTCCTCAGGTAAGAAAAAAAGTTGTTATGTGTGATATTTCTAAGAAGGGTTTCAGTAATGTATATATTAGTGGGAGATCATGTGGATATATTATGAATATTTCATTCATGTATCCATGTTTCTAAAGACACTGAACACATACAATTTTCTAATTGATAAAAATGTCAGGTATTGAATATTCATATATTAATATGTAATATATATGTATGAAAAGTATAGGATTCTATATTTTATTTCAAAGAATGTTTTAGTAAAATTGGTGAACTCGGCTGGGAAAATATTAGTTATATCACAAGGATTAGATTAAGTATAGGAAAACATCCAATTTTTTTGGTTAGATAGAGATTATGTTGTTTTTTCTCTATAATTATTGATGCCCACTCAATGTATTTCGGTTTTAGAAAAGATATGGGACATTAAAGAAATATATTAATGGTGAATATGATATAAAATGAAATAATTTTCATCCAAATTAAAAAAATGATATGGGAGATTGAATGAAATATCTTATTTCAATGATAATGAAACATTCTCAAGACATTAAGAATGTAGAGTTTCCAAATAGTTAAAGTAATGAATAATATTATGTTCAGTCCTTTATAAAAAAATTGAATTCATTTTATCAATTCTATTTTTAAAAACATACTAATAATTAGATAAGTACCAATGAAATGAATTTTTTCTCAATTTTTTAAAACATGGATTTTTTTTTGTTTCATTATTATTATGAAGGTGAAGGTTATTAATGTTATAATCTTATCAAGAATGTGAGAAAATAATAATAAATTACATCCATGGAGTGGGATGAGTCTAGTATATGATTTTTCAATTAGTAAATTCCTCATATTAATTATATAAAAATGTGAATGAATTCCTTAAGCTAAATTCTAAAAATTATAAATCTATTACTACATATGAGGTAGATTTTAAATGACAATAAATGTACGACACTAATATTATCATCTATCATGAATGTATGTTCAATTCATTCTTCAGGGTATAAAATTATTTTTTGAAATTTGATAGGAAACTACAGTATATATGAATAAAACATTTAATGTGCTATCAATGTGATTATAGATATTATATTTTCCCATCAATATCATGGTTTTAATAAGAATTAAAAAATTGAATTCAAAAAAAAAATTTAAAACAATCTATTGAATAATATGACTATTATTTTAGGCTTGAGGTGTGGAATGAAGCATAGATGTAATTTTATTAAAAAAACTAATAAATATTTTTATTTTTGAAAGAACGATCATTAGGGAATCGATTATAGATGTAATAGGAAGAAGAATTTGGATAATGATGGAGAAAAAACAACATATAATGCACCATCAACACGATTGTGTTTAGAATAAAAGAATTATATGATTTATTCAAAATAGTTAAAAGATATAAAGGTGAATTATGACAACAAATGTTAGAATCTTTTAAATTCCATTGAAAAGTCTAAATTTCATGTGATCAATATTTCTGATATGGGGTAACATAACAAAGTGGTGGAATGTATACATACCAACCACTCTATAACAATTAATGTGTTATTTTATTCTGTATATACCAAGTCCATTATGTTTAAAAAAATTATAAAGGAATCACAATTCCACCCTATTGATTAAATGTTGAATTATAATTGAAAACACCGATTTGTGTGCCGATTTAAACAAAATTATTTGATTCTTCTCTAATTGATTTTTGTTTGAATGTGATTCCTGCAATCACATTATTCTCCCTAGAGTTGGATTTCATGTTATTTTATGCATGGATTATATTTAACAACTTAAGTTCTACATAAATTACTATGGAAGGGAATTCACATTTGATATTCCAAACTGACCTATGATTGTCTAACAGTGATGTAGAAAATACAAAAATCTAATCGAAATTACATCCATTATATGATACTTAAATAAAATTAAAAAGGTTTATTTATCTATTATTCTTTTTTAAATAATATACATATTAGATATACCTCTTTTAAGGGTTCAATTTAATGTTTCCTCATAAAAATTTCCGTGTATTACTCCAAATCATGTAGTTTATTTTTCATTATAAGTCATTCTAGGTGATAACCCTATTTCAATGACAACATATAGAATATACTTGATTGAGTTGAAGAAATTAAAAAACTAACTGCATGAGAGTATTGGTTAGTGATTCATTTGGGAAATTACATTACCTTGGGGTGTACTTGTTCTTTTTTTAAGATTATAGATGGATCAATGTGACTCTAAATTGATTATCGAAAACATACTGAGATCAAAATTGAGATCAAGTATCTTCTACCCCATATTGATGTATTGTTCAACCAATTATAGGGATCTCAGTATTTTTTCAAGAATGATCCTAGATATGAAGACTACCTATTGAGAGTTAAAAGTAAATACATACAAAAGAAAACCTTCCTTACAAGATACCGACTATATAAATTTATAGTGATTCCAATTCGTCTTTCTAATTTCTCTGTTATTTTTAGGGATTTAATGAATAATGTATTTAGACATAACCTTGATCATTTTGTGGTAGTCATTATATATTATATTGATATGTATTCCAATAGAACCATAGAATATAAATAATATATAAGATATTCATTTTAGGCCCTAGGAATAAAGATGTTTTTTTGAAAAATTTAGCAGGTCTAAATTTTGGCTATTTTTTTTAATCTTTAAGACATATAATCTTAATAAAGGGTATATTTTTGGGTCCATGAAAGGAACATTTTATGGAATATTGGCCTAGTATAAACAATTTGGTTTGGATATTTAGTTTTCTAGGTTTTTCAAGATATTACTGATGCATTATAGATAATTTCTCATGGTTTTCTAATCCACATATCATGTTATATTGAATGGAGCCATGTTTCATTGGACATATGAATTTCAATAAAATTTAATTGAATTGAAGGGAATGTTTTTAAATTTACATGTTATTACAATATCATGTAGTGGAAAGAGATTTTTGATCTATAGATATGCTTTGAATAAGGCACTAAGATGCATCCTCAAGAAGAATGATACAGTGATATCATATGCCTCACACCAATTTAAGTATAATGGGAAAATTACCCAAATACTAATTCGAAGTTATCTAGTACAATTTTTTCATTAATGATATGAAGTCATTATCATTATAGATAAGTTTATAACATATATTATATAAATTAAATTTTAAAATATATATTCAATGAGAATAAGTTGTATATGCACAAGAGAATATGATTGGGATTGATTAATGATTATAACTGACCAACACATTACCACCCTAGGAAAGAGAACATTGTGGTAGATTCACTATGATTAAAGGATTGTGCTATTTTATCTATTATGGGGACCAAAAGATATCCAATAATTCTATATTTTTAAATTATAGTTCTATAAATATTAGAATAAAGGGATAAAAATAATCTTTATCAAATGAGTTTTCAATCTTCAACCCATTTGAAGATTAAATATGAATCTACGAAATATATGGATCTAAAAAATATTGTGATAAATGGTCTTGAGATAAACCTTGATTATGAGGGAATGATAAGGTTCAATAACCATTTTCCCATCAATAAAAAATACAATGTATCTGTAGGATAAAACACATAATTATACATTCTCTGTTCATACTATATGTAAAAACAATTATTTTAACTTAAAAGAGTATTCATGGTGGTGAAAATGTAAAGAGATATTATAGAGTATGTATCTTGGTTTATGGTAGGAAATTGGGTTAAGGCTAAGATATAGAAGTCCAAGAGAATGCTACCACTATTACCCATACTCTAATGGAAGTACGAAAACAAGATAATAGATTTTTTTCATTATAATACAAAATACTTCTAATGGTCATAATGGAATATGGATTATAATCTATCACATTAAAAATTAAACACACTTCATTGATATCATAGAATATTTCTCTCTTTATCAGATTTCAAAAATTTATATTAACAATGTTTTAAGGTTTAATTGAGTACCACATTGTAACACCCCAAGATTTCATAGGGTGTTATTTCTTCAAAATAATTCAATAACTTGCACTACACGCAACACCGAGTTCAAGCGCACCATGACATACCAAACAAGCCGTTCAAAAAATGTTATGAATAGTATTAACTAAATTTTAAACTTTATATAATCCTTATAATTTTAGAATCCATATTATGAGTTTCTTAGACATAATGTAAGAACAAATTCATCTTCAGTATTGTAGTTTTACCAACTTTTAATAGTGAACCCTTTTTAAATAAAATATTTTAAACTTTTTGACTAAATGGGGACATCAAAAAATTTAAAATAAAACATCCCAAGCTTCCACGGTACGCTTTCATTTGAATAAAACAGTAGCGTGTGTTGTACGCAACTTCGAGTTTTAACACACACCACAACCGATCAAACTAGCCGTTATGAATAGTAATACTTAATTTTTTGAAATTATATATATTTTATATTTCAAAATGGACTTCATTTTTGGATTCGGAATATCAAATTTAGCCTAAGGTGAAATTTTGGTACTTTTCGGATAACTTTCATATTTTGATGAATAGTAAAAATTACTAAATTTTAATTAAAAACAACTTTTTTAATCAAAATAATTAATAGTGATAAATTATGAATTTGAGTGGTTTTAAAGTATATTTAGAATATATTTTTACCATTTAATATAATTTTGGTCATTGGACATAATTTTACAATTAAACCGAACATAAACAAGTGTCAATCTTTTGATAGTTATTATCTCTTAAAAACACGCTTTTTATTTTAACAGCGGGAATTAATTTTAAATTAATTTCTGCCACTTCTGTGTTTTGAATTTAGAAAAATGGATTCCATATTTGGAATCAGGATGTTCAAATTGTGTAAATAGGTAACTTTTATTTTTAGACATTTTGAATAATTACTGTGGTAAATATTTTATTTACCATGGTTAAGGGTAAATCCGGTAAATAAGGGTTAAAAAATAATATTATAATAATACTAAATTACCCTAAAACGTGTCTTAACCCTATTGGTTGATACATGGTCGACCATGGGCATCTTTGGGTCAATTTGGGGACCCCATTGATCCACTTGTAAGTGATAATGACACTTTATTTTAATTAAGTTAAAATAAATACAAAAATGGCATAAGCTTACATCTTTTAAAAGAACAATTTTTACATAGGGTTATACATGTTGGATTTTCGATTATAAATATTCATTAGAAAGATAAAAATCTTTCCTACATAATTATATTTTATTTATAATTTTTAGACATCAAATAATTTAAATTATTAATGACACAATAATGATGCAATGTTTACCTCATTAATAAATCATTTAAATAAATAAGATTATAATGATTAAAATATTTCTAAAACCTGTCAAATTCTTATTGGTTGATGTTATTTATAATATGAGTCAACTTATCTTCGACCTCAATGATTTTTGGACCATTATAAATCGAATATAATTAAATTATAAAGTAATACTTTCACTCTTTCCTAAAGAGCCCCTCCTCTCCCTTATAAAAGGAGACCACTTCTACTCATTCCTCACACCTCTCAAGCCACTTGGATCATCCAAACTCTGCCCAACTAAGCTCCCCACATCCCTCTCCTCCTCCTTGAAGCTTCCCCTTAGGCAGAAAGCATTTCAAGAAGTCCTTTGGTTCCAACCGAAGTGAGTTACCTAAATTAAAGGTAACATTTTCTCTTAAATTATTTTCAATTATTTTGCTTCTCCAACCCCCAAACTCTTTTTATTTCCTTTCTTTTGTAACAACACCAGTATCCAAAATATACTAGGATGTTGTTATAAGAAGTATTCAAACTACACATTCACACAACTCCATCTAATGGATGATGAACATAATGTTTCTGTGGATGGCAAACTAACGCCTCATGAAACGATGATTGTTCAAATACATCTTACCGCCTCTCATGGTGGCCATTAGGATGGCACTGTAATTAAATATGATATTAATGATATATATTTTAAATATAAGCTTCTGTACTTCCATTTTATTTCATAAAATTATTCGTTTCATGTTGTATATACATACGATAATTTAATTTGAGGAAGTGCGGACTACCGCCCCCTTAAAATGATATGACTCGTTCATACCACACATGGAACGTATAAAGGATGGTGTTAATGAACTTAAGTAACATATATAGAATATTATATTTTACTGGAATAGTAATATACCTATGTATCATTTGGATTCGATTCTTTTAAAATAAAAATTAAATGGAAGTAGCATTCGTGCGTACGTACGGACTACCGTCTCCACGAACGCGATGTGATTCATTCTCCATCGTATCCATTCAAGTATAATTATCATTTGATGATTTAAAAATTATGTTTAAGGACTTGATACCATTCTGTATATGAATAATATACATCCCATTAATAACGAATATGGCTCACATAACAAAGAATATAAAGCAAAATGAACCCGTTAACACCTGAAATGACGATAATTCTAAGATATTATTAACAAATCAATGTTAAAAGATCATATATGATATCATATTAAAGTAAATGATTCTTGTATTATTCAATAACAATTATTTCACCATTATACAGGAGGTAAACCTACCATCGACCAAGGAAAAAGTACAAAGTAAGGGATTCTCTTATCTCACTTTCAATTCCGTGAGATTTCCATTGTTCGCTACTAAATTATTGAATGTGGTGTATTGTGTACTTCCATGATTCACTTTATATTCATGTTATTCTGTAAATCATTTGGTGGTTATTAACTTTTGGCCATGCGACTCAGTTGATTAATGTGGTAAGGGGTTTCTTGTCTCACTTTTAATTCCGTGAGAATTCCATTGATCACCACTTAATTATTGCATGTGGTGTATGCGTACTACCCATGATTGTATTCATTGTGTAATATACTTTATTTTATGGGTATTTACATCATCATGGTATGATCTTTCTTTCATGGGTGTTTGTTTCTTAAGTTACCTAATCAATAAGGGAATTTGAGATTTCAATTTCCACTCATTTGGCTTTACGCATATTTCATTGATTATATTACCCCAAGATTATGTGTGGAATCAGTATTCATTTGATTATGTCATAATTTACACTCCCCTTCCTGTGGATATACTTTTGATACACATAATCACTCCATTTAAAATTCTCAAGTCATTGATATGAATTTGATAAGAGTAATTTTAACTCTTTCACCATTTGTTGAGTTAAACATCCAATTCGTTGGTGTTGTTTTTACAGGTATATGTGTGAATATACTTTGATTGTTTTACACTGAATATCCAATCATATTTAGTGTATTTATATTTTCACACATAATTATGTTGTTGATTTATCCTTAACCTAAGGATATGGCCTTTATGAGAGATTTCATCTCAACTTACATTCCATTGAGACTTCTTTGTTGATATACACCAAATCACTTTTATGTGGTGTATATAATGTACTTTGACATAGTATGTCATGAATTCCCTTTATTCTCATGATATTACAAAGTTTTGATTACCTCAATTATTTTCATTCAAGTGTCTCTCTTTTGGTTAGAATATCTAACTAAAATACCATTTTTAAATGTTTTAAAGACTTATTCATCTAAATCTTTCTCATTAATGTCCATGTTTTAAAAATGGTTTTAAGGATTTATTTATATGAACATTAAAGTTTAGAAATTAAAAATCCTTTTAAAAAGTTTCAAAGTGGTATGGGAAACTTTGATTCAAAAATCTATTTTTAAATGGCTTCTTGACAAATAGTGTGACTTTTAAATGATTTCAAGAAAAAGGGGGATATTTCTCTCAAATAGTTTTGATGATTATTTTCATCTATGTCAACATCCTTCATTATTCTTGATTGAGGTTAATGTGATACAATACAATCTTCCATATTGTATCGAATGAGTTATGTTTGACTATGGATGTGCTATTTTTATACCATTCATGGTTTGTGGTAGAAGTATTGACATTTCATATGCTAGTTTTAATATGAATGTTTATGTTATGTTTAAACCTGTTCATATGAGGAATGCATTGGACTTAATAAGTGACGGGTGGAGCCCGCTATAGCTCCTCGATGCATCGGTAGGTCTCATGAGACAAACTAGTGTCTTGGCACAAGGCCTTGGCAAAATCTTATTTTTAGTCTTGGCACGAGGCCTTGGCTATGTGGTTATGATAGTCTGGCATTATGCATTCCATCATTATGAAAGTGGTTATTGATATTGCATGTGATCATTCTACTAGTAGAATATCCATGTGAGTAAGTAAATGGCATTATTTCATTTTATTTATGCCATACCATGTTGAAAGTTCAAGTTTCAAAGGCTTTTGTTTTAGTTATAAATTGCCTTAAGTGTTTATGATTATTTATGAAAGATTCTGCTATAATGTTATCCTTACTGAGCATCCGAGCTCACCCCTTTCAATGTTTTTTTTCAGGATTATGAAGAAGTAATTTATGAATGAACTGCAGGGATAGTATGAGGGGATATGAAGACAAAATGTTTTTTTATGATGTAATGTAAAAATTTATGGATGTATCTAGTTATTCCAAGGCTACTAAACTAATCGGTCTTTCGAGACTTGATCTTTCTCATGATCATGCCAATGTTATGTAATAATGCACCGACTCTGGGTAACTAGGGTCGGGGCGTTACAGTTGGTATCAGAGGAAGTTTAGTACAAACCTTGGTAGCTAGATTTAGATAAACTCTGATTAGAGCACGTAGACCTAAGATGAACTTTGAGGATTAGTATAAAAGAACTTCCTAGAATTTTGGTATTGTAGAGATTTTGTGAGTTTTCCGAGCAATACATCCCTGTCTGGATACGAGAAGGTAGAGGTGGCTCTGGCACAGATGTACCTAGGGGTAAAACCCGAAAACACCGCTTTGAGCTAGACTCGAATGGGAACTGGTGCACGACAACGGGCCTTGCTGGACTCTTGGTTACGACACTCCCGGGGGATATGCTTAGGATAATTTACATTTTCTTTAAAAACTGATTTATGTAATATATACATAAGATGAGAGTAAATGACCTTGGTTAATCCTAATATGTTTCAAATTGAGAATATGGTGACATTTTAATCTCTAAATGATTTTACGACTACTATTACTCACACAATGCTTTCTGGTTTTAGTCAATGGCTGGATTCCAAGGAAGTCATAGTGACTTTGAGAATGATGTACAAGGTGGGAACGGTGGTGGAATTGAGCAACAAAATGGAATGTTGATAGGCGTAAAAGATATCATCTTTATGCCAAATCAGTTTTCCAAAATATGATCAACAACATATATATTAACCAACTCCCAGACTCAACAAGGAAGAGAAAGGTGATAAATGATAAGATCTCCAGCAATGGAGACCATGGAGAAAAGAAAACTCAATTTTCATCATGCAGGAATTGTGGAAAGAGACACCCAGGAAAGTGTCTCAATGGGACAACAAAATGTTTTACGTGCGGGAAGGAAGGACATAAAGTGAAGAATTGCCGAAGAAAAATGAAGAGTACTATGGAAGAAGATAAAAATGGTCCCAAGAGTCCATTTACAGTCATTTGCCGTAAATGTAGGGGACCTGGCTGTTACCCGAGTGAATTTCCTATTTTATAGGATATTTTCTTGCTCAAAGAAGAAGCTATGTGGAAATAAATGGTTGGAGAAAAATTTAAATAGTATTAGCACTCCTTGTTGATGGGTTTACTTTGGAATAATTTTCTCTTGTATTTGTAACCCCTCAGTTTGCCATGTGAGAATGATATTTGAGGAATAATTGTCTCTTCTCTTGTGGATATAGGTATAAATAACCATTTGGTTTTATATGATCATTGGGGTTTGAGAAAATGATAAGATATTATAATTTGGGATGAAAATGCAAAGTATGATATAACATTTGTGGTTAAATTATGTTATTTTGAAAAATTTATCTCATTTTGGTAATATTATAGAATATAGTTTTTGAAAAAGGACAACACGTAGACCGTGTGACAACCCGTCGCGTCGGACAAAGCTGTGGGAATCGAACCCACAACCAAAGTGCGATTGGGATTTATCACCTACCACTGGACTACGTGAAGTCCCTGGTTAGTATGACTATTTTTTTGTTAAATGATTTAATTAATCAATAATAAGATGATTTGGGTTCTTATGTCTTATCAAATGAATACCCTTGGTATAGGAAAATGATTTGGTGATTAAGTGATAAATGTTATTTTGGAAGATGTTCGTTTTGTTAGGAACACTATATTCCCAAGGAAAATAGAATACAATGAGGTTTCATTTGTAGAGTAATGGTGGATTTTTATCTACATTTTTATTGTTGATTTATAGTGATTTGGGTTATTTATGGAAATGATTAACCTATAACAGAGAATATTTGATGATGTTAATTACTTTTAAGTATGTGACTTTAAGAGTATTTGATTTCATTTGGAGATACAATGTAACATGGGAGACTACATAATCAAATTCTTCTATGTTTTGGGTTTCAATATTAGTTTGGATTATATTAAAGGATTTTAAGGACAATTGGTTATTGAATGGTATCTATTTAACTTTGGGGTATTGTTGGTTTAATTTTAGAAATTAAGATTAGTGCATATTTATCTCAATGAATATCCTTTTGGGGGATCATTAGATCATTCACTAACCATTTTGGTTTGGATTAATCTTCAAAGACAATGTAAATATATGGTTTATCCTGCATGGATCATGTGATTCAATAGAAGTTTATTCTAGCTCTTCCAGTGTGACCAAGTCTTCTTGAATACTCATCGTTTAAAAAAAATTGAGTTAGTGGTGGAAATTTATTAAAGAATGAAAATCTACTTAAAATTTAAGTATATCTCATAATGTTCTTAGTCAATATCATAAATGAATTCCTCTTCCTTATGTAATGTAACTTTGAAAAAAATGTTGTCCTAGGTGGTACCTTAAATCATCACTAATTTATGGCTTTGGGATTGTTGGCCTTTTCATAGCCATGTTCTCTACCACTCTCCATCAGATAATTGATGGTTAGATTTCTCCTCCATATCCATATTTTCCTACATGGAACCCTAGTATGTGTTATTTTCGGTAATCTTCATACTTTCCACTCTTTATTTTAAATAGAGGCCTCATTAATTCATTTTTCGATGTGGGATTTCAACTAAGATATTTTGAAATGTCAAAAATGTGTGATCCCAATACCCTATATTTTGTTGAACCGATGGTACTTCAAATCATCATAGATTGATGAGTTTAAGGACCTCAATTTTATACTTGTTTGTGATTGATGACCTCAACCACTACCTATAAATATATACGTTTTCCACCAATTATATGTCTCTAATTGCCACCAATGTTCTCCTAATCGAGATCATAATTTGGTGGTGACCCTTTCATTTCTCTTTTCCTCATATTAAGACTAAATTTTAGTAAACCAATTTCCGATGTGGGTTTTCCCACAAATATATTTTCTATTTTCAACCTTTTATTTTCGAAGAACAATTTCAAATTGCGAGGACGCAATTTATTGAAGGAGGGGAGAATGTAACACCCCAAGATTTCATAGTGTGTTATTTCTTCAAAATAATTCAATAACATGCACTACACGCAACACCGAGTTCAAGCGCACCATGACTTACCAAACAAGCCGTTCAAAAAAGGTTATGAATAGTATTAACTAAATTTTAAACTTTATATTGTCCTTATAATTTTAGAATCCATATTATGAGTTTCTTAGACATAATGTAAGAACAAATTCATCTTCAGTATTGTAGTTTTACCAACTTTTAATAGTGAACCCTTTTTAAATAAAATATTTTAAACTTTTTGACTAAATGGGGACATCAAAAAATTTAAAATAAAATATCCCAAGCTTCCACGGTACGCTTTCCTTTGAATAAAACAGTAGCGTGTGTTGTACGCAACTTCGAGTTTTAACACACACCACAACCGATCAAACTAGCCGTTATGAATAGTAATACTTAATTTTTTGAAATTATATATATTTTATATTTCAAAATGGACTTCATTTTTGGATTCGGAATATCAAATTTAGCCTAAGGTGAAATTTTGGTACTTTTCGGATAACTTTCATATTTTGATGAATAGTAAAAATTACTAAATTTTAATTAAAAACATCTTTTTTAGTCAAAATAAATAATAGTGATAAATTATGAATTTGAGTGGTTTTAAAGTATATTTAGAATATATTTTTACCATTTAATCTAATTTTGGTCATTGGACATAATTTTACAATTAAACCGAACATAAACAAGTGTCAATCTTTTGATAGTTATTATCTCTTAAAAACACGCTTTTTGTTTTGACAGCGGGAATTAATTTTAAATTAATTTCTGCCACTTATGTGTTTTGAATTTAGAAAAATGGATTCCATATTTGGAATCAGGATGTTCAAATTGTGTAAATAGGTAACTTTTATTTTTAGACATTTTGAATAATTACTGCGGTAAATATTTTATTTTCCATGGTTAAGGGTAAATCCGGTAAATAAGGGTTAAAAAATAATATTATAATAATACTAAATTACCCTAAAACGTGTCTTAACCCTATTGGTTGATACATGGTCGACCATGGGAATCTTTGGGTCAATTTTGGAACCCCATTGATCCACTTGTAAGTGATAATGACACTTTATTTTAATTAAGTTAAAATGAATACAAAAATGGCATAAGCTTACATCTTTTAAAAGAACAATTTTTACATAGGGTTATACATGTTTGATTTTCGATTATAAATATTAATTAGAAAGCTAAAACGATTTCCTACATAATGATATTTTATTTATAATATTTAGACATCATATAATTTAAATTATTAATGACACAATAATGATGCAATGTTTACCTCATTAATAAATCATTTAAATAAATAAGATTATAATGATTAAAATATTATCTAAAACCTGTCCAATTCTTATTGGTTGATGTTATTTAGAATATGAGTCATCTTAACGTCGACCTCAATGATTTTTGGACCATTATAAATCGAATATAATTATATTATAAATTAATACTTTCACTCTTTCCTAAAGAGCCCCTCCTCTCCCTTATAAAAGGAGACCACTTCTACTCATTCCTCACACCTCTCAAGCCACTTGGCTCATCAAAACTCTGCCCAACTAAGCTCCCCACATCCCTGTCCTCCTCCTTGAAGCTTCCCCTTAGGCAGAAAGCATTTCAAGAAGTCCTTTGGTTCCAACCAAAGTGAGTTACCTAAATTAAAGGTAACATTTTCTCTTAAATTATTTTCAATTATTTTGCTTCTCCAACCCCCAAACTCTTTTTATTTCCTTTCTTTTGTAACAAAACCAGTATACACAATATACTAGGATGTTGTTATAAGAATGATTCAAACTACAAATTCACACAACTCCATCTAATGGATGATGAACATAATGTTTCTGTGGATGGCAAACTAACGCCTCACGAAACGATGATTGTTCAAATACATCATACCGCCTCTCATGGTGGCCATTAGGATGGAACTATAATTAAATATGATATTAATGATATATATTTTATATATAATCTTCTGTAATTCCATTTTATTTCATACAATTATTCATTTCATGTTGTATATACATACGATAATTTCATTTGAGGAAGTGCGGACTACCGCCCCCTTAAAATGATATGACTCGTTCATACCACACATGGAACGTATAAAGGATGGTGTTAATGAACTTAAGTAACATATATAGAATATTATATTTTACTGGAATAGTAATATACCTATGTATCATTTGGATTCGATTCTTTTAAAATAAAAATTAAATGGAAGTAGCATTCGTGCGTACGTACGGACTACCGTCTCCACGAATGCGATGTGATTCATTCTCCATCGTATCCATTCAAGTATAATTATCATTTGATGATTTAAAAATGATGTTTAAGGACTTGATACCATTCTGGATATGAATAATATACATCCCATTAATAACGAATATGGCTCACATAACAAAGAATATAAAGTCAAATGAACCCGTTAACACCTGAAATGACGATAATTCTAAGATATTATTAACAAATCAATGTTAAAAGATCATATATGATATCATATTAAAGTAACTGATTCTTTTATTATTAAATAACAATTATTTCACCATTATACAGGAGGTAAACCTACCATCGACCAAGGAAAAAGTACAAAGTAAGGGATTCTCTTATCTCACTTTCAATTCCGTGAGATTTCCATTGTTCGCTACTAAATTATTGAAAGTGGTGTATTGTGTACTTCCATGATTCACTTTATATTCATGTTATTCTGTAAATCATTTGGTGGTTATTAAATTTTGGCCATGCGACTCAGTTGATTAACGTGGTAAGGGGTTTCTTGTCTCACTTTTAATTCCGTGAGAATTCCATTGATCACCACTTAATTATTGCATGTGGTGTATGTGTATTACCCATGATTGTATTCATTGTGTAATATACTTTATTTTATGGGTATTTACATCATCATGGTATGATCTTTCTTTCATGGGTGTTTGTTTCTTAAGTTGCCTAATCAATAAGGGAATTTGAGATTTCAATTTCTACTCATTTGGCTTTACGCATATTTCATTGATTATATTACCCCAAGATTATGTGTGGAATCACTATTCATTTGATTATGTCATAATTTCCACTCCCCTTCCTGTGGATATACTTTTGATACACATAATCACTACATTGAAAATTCTCAAGTCATTGATATGAATTTGATAAGAGTAATTTTAACTCTTTCACCATTTGTTGAGTTAAACATCCAATTCGTTGGTGTTGTTTTTACAGGAATATGTGTGAATATAATTTGATTGTTTTACACTGAATATCCAATCATATTTAGTGTGTTTATATTTTCACACATAATTATGTTGTTGATTTATCCTTAACCTAAGGATATGGCCTTTATGAGAGATTTCATCTCATCTTACATTCCATTGAGACTTCTTTGTTGATATACACCAAATCACTTTTATGTGGTGTATATAATGTACTTTGACATAGTATGTCATGAATTCCCTTTATTCTCATGATATTACAAAGTTTTGATTACCTCAATTATTTTCATTCAAGTGTCTCTCTTTTGGTTAGAATCTCTAACTAAAATACCATTTTTAAATGTTTTAAAGACTTATTCATCTAAATCTTTCTCATTAATGACCATGTTTTAAAAATGGTTTTAAGGATTTATTTATATGGACATTAAAGTTTAGAAATTAAAAATCCTTTTAAAAAGTTTCAAAGTGGTATGGGACACTTTGATTCAAAAATCTATTTTTAAATGGATTCTTGACAAATAGTGTGACTTTTAAATGATTTCAAGAAAAAGGGGGATATTTCTCTCAAATAGTTTTGATGATTATTTTCATCTATGTCAACATCCTTCAATATTCTTGATTGAGGTTAATGTGATACAATACAATCTTCCATATTGTATCGAATGAGTTATGTTTGACTATGGATGTGCTATTTTTATACCATTCATGGTTTGTGGTAGAAGTATTGACATTTCGTATGCTAGTTTTAATATGAATGTTTATGTTATGTTTAAACCTGTTCATATGAGGAATGCATTGGACTTAATAAGTGACTGGTGGAGCCCGCTATAGCTCCTCGATGCATCGGTAGGTCTCATGAGACAAACTAGTGTCTTGGCACAAGGCCTTGGCAAAATCTTATTTGTAGTCTTGGCACGAGGCCTTGGCTATGTGGTTATGATAGTCTGGCATTATGCATTCCATCATTATGAAAGTGGTTATTGATATTGCATGTGATCATTCAACTAGTAGAATATCCATGTGAGTAAGTAAATGGTATTATTTCATTTTATTTATGCCATACCATGTTGAAAGTTCAAGTTTCAAAGGCTTTTGTTTTAGTTATAAATTGCCTTAAGTGTTTATGATTATTTATGAAAGCTTCTGCTATAATGTTATCCTTACTGAGCATCCGAGCTCACCCCTTTCAATGTTTTTTTTTCAGGATTATGAAGAAGTAATTTATGAATGACCTGCAGGGATAGTATGAGGGGATATGAAGACAAAATGTTTTTTTATGATGTAATGTAAAAATTTATGGATGTATCTAGTTATTCCAAGGCTACTAAACTAATCGGTCTTTCGAGACTTGATCTTTCTCATGATCATGCCAATGTTATGTAATAATGCACCGACTCTGGGTAACTAGGGTCGGGGCGTTACAATATTCTAATATATGTTATAGAGATCAATTGTTTACCTTGATGTTCTCTAAAATTCTTTATAAATGATTGGACTTATAGTTGTGTTTTTGTACTTATTATTATCTGCAAATAGAGGGGTTTTTTTAGAGAACCCTTAAATACATGGGGGGTATGTTGAGTTATTATTCTATTGAATTCAAAAGTTTTTGTGATCAAAATCATCCATTTCTCACAGTTGGTCATAATAATATTTTTTTATCAATCATTCACATAGATCTATATATAACCCTCTACAAGGAAAATTTTAGAACTAGAATGTATAAAAAATAGTAGGTGGAAGAATTATATTGGGACCCGAGCTCCCTGTTGAAATTATTTAGAATTTAATAGCCATTCAGTGTCACATAAAGGAATCTTAGAATCGATGGAAAAATTATGGTAAAAATAATAAGAGAAATCAGGAATTTGAAGTCATTGAGATGGTATTTATATTATATATCCTTTGAATAATATTATGAAATTAATAAATAGTGAATTTTTGGGACCTAGGTATATTATAACCGTCAAGATTAATTATATAGTAGGGAACATATCATATTGTTTGGAACTTCTAATAAACCTCTCCCATGTTCATGATTTGTTCCATGTTTCTCACCCGAGAAAGTAAAAAATCTAATCCTTTGCATGTAGTGGGATAACATGTTTTACTTCTGGTGAATGATCCTTTATGTTATGAACATCTAATTGAAACATTATATCATAGAGATAATGTGCAATGGAACAATTCGACTCATCTAGTTAAAGTTTATTGGAGGAACCAAAAACATATAAAACTACATGGGAACCACTAGTTATGATAAAACGGAGATATCATATTTTTTTCTATCAGAGCTATGTAACTTCATGATTGAAATTAATTTTATGTTTGGTAAAATGTAACACCAGGATATTTTATTATATATATCTCATAAATAAATTTAATTTTTCTATAGCTTTTGTTATACACAGCCTACACTCTAAATGAAACAGTATATGTTATACCACTATAACCTAGTTGACAAATTTGTGGAATGAATAAGAATATCCAAATTTTAAAAATATATATTTGTATTTTTATAAAGAAAATATATTTATTAATATGTACTCAATTTTTTGATAAGAAATTATAGGTTATATAAATATAATTTTCATCAAAAATGGTTTTTAATTCTTTATATGATTAAACCATAAAATTAATATATTACACTATTAGAAAATAAATATGAAAAAATGATATTCATTATTCTAAGAAACATGTCATATTATATTAGAGTGATTTCTTAAATTTTTTAAAAAACAAATCTTTCAATGAATAGTGAAATATAATAATTTTTTGTGAGAAATGAATTTTCATTTCATGAATTTAAAAAGTTATATTTATTTAAAATATGTTTTAGTAGTTACGATAGAT
Source organism: Viscum album (assembly GCA_963277665.1). NCBI lineage: Eukaryota > Viridiplantae > Streptophyta > Magnoliopsida > Santalales > Viscaceae > Viscum > Viscum album. The sequence continues at coordinate 274,933,301 of OY728122.1, forward strand.
TATTTATATTTTTCATAATATAATTATTGTCATTAGAAATAATTTTATGTTTTATTTTTTTATAAAGACTATTTATACTTCAAACAATATTAAAGAAAATAGTTTTTCATCGTGTTTTGAGGGATTAATATTAAATTAAATTCTACCAACTCAAAAAATTGAATTTTCAAAAACTGAAATAATATTATAAATTATATAAGTAAATTTGGAAACTATGACCCATTTATTTTTTTTACCTTATGACTAGTAGTAATGGTAAATATCTTTCACCATTGAAAGGGTAAAATTGGTAAACTAGGCTTAGAACCATTGAATATTGTCTCAAAAAAAACACAGCACTGAACATTATTTAATTATCTTGGTTAAATTCGACCATACCCATCTAAAAATCAAATATGTGTTATTTTGGTTCCATTTTCCCTAGATACATTTCTATTATTTTATGTAATGAAAATTCTTAAATTTCATTCTCTTGACTTTAATATCTCTAAATTTGATATATAAGGAGAAACTGAGGATAATTTTGAATCTAAATGTTTGACTTTAATAAGAAAAAATTCCTATTTCATATTAATTTGTTTTATGTTTCTACTGATGAAATAATTTCCTTAAATAATTAAATAATGATAACACAATGCTTATGAAAGTAGACAAATAACCATGTAAATTATTATAGATATTCTAAAAGTAATATTTTATTGGAGATTTATAGTGAACCAAAAATTTTATAGATTGTATTAAGAATTTTTAAGGTTTTATATTCAAATTATATTTATATGTTGATTCATTTATAGTAAAAATAAAATAATAGTCTCAAAAAATTACATTATTGATATTTTATGAAAAAAAAATGTATTAAATTTTTAAAAAATCATTCAAATATTAAAATTGATCAATTTGGATCATAATATTCATGAAATTCCATCAATTTTATATTTATGATCCATTTTTATATTATATGAAAAATTATATACATTTATGATTGAAAATGTTATTTTTATATTTATGGTTAAAATTGGATAATAAAGGGATTAAAAAAAAATATACTATTTAAAATTAAACTAAAATATTTTATTTTTTATTTTATGATGATATTTTTTTCATATATTAATTCTATTAAAATTAATGTTTATTTGGAATCATTATACACGAGAAATAATATATTTATATTTAAATTTTTTGAGTAATTCTAAGTGCATATTTTCCCTCCAATAAAAAAGGGGACCGTGTATATCATTTATTTACACAATTTTGATCCCTTTATATCAATAAATGTATATAATATTATCTTACAAAAAATTATGTGATTTATAGGTGATGTTATTCTAAAATACCATTATAATAGTCCCAAGTAAGGGATCTAAATAATGCATTCTGATGAATTTATAATCTTCATACCCGAACCCTTTCAATTTATTTTTTACTCTACCTTATAAATATATATGTTATTTTTATAAAATAATAACTTCTGTATCATAAATATATAAAATTTTTATTATGATAATAAATCCTCTGTTATCCACCGTATTTTACATCAAATGTGAAATGAAAGTATCGTTCATGTGTGCGTGTGGACACCCGCATGAACGTAAAAATACAATTAATTTTCAATCACTATATTTCAAGCATGGATATTATAGTGGGTTTATGTTTTTATATTTATTATATAATTATTTTTTTGACTATAATATCATATCTTCATTATTAAATTCTATATATAGGAAGATTAAAATGTCACTTGGTCGTATGTATAGACTACCACCTCCACGAAGCGATGTGATTTGTTTTTCATTTACTCTTTGAATGAAGGATTATTAGGATATATTTAAAGATTAAATAAGATATATAATATATAATAATGATTTCATAAATGTGAATTATTATTCACCGTTCTTTTTTCCATCCATTGAAAATTGAAAATTGTGTTCACAAGTATGTACGGTCTACTTTCTCCAGGAACAATATTCGTAATTTTTCAATGTCAACATTTTTAAGAATGACTATAAATTTATATTTAATTAATATATGTAATATATTTATAAAATTTTAATGATTATTTTTATGATTTAACCATGATCAAATTATAAGGAACAAAATGAACAAACAAAAAGTCTCATGAAAAACCCAAAAGTTATCACCCCGAAACAGAAATTTTAGTAAATAATTATTTATATGTGGTAATTGAAATTTAAAAAGTGGATCATATATGATATTATATGTAAATAAATTAATATTTTATAGAATTATAAAAAATTTATACTTATTATATATGAGGTCAGAGTTTTTTGGAATCAATTTGATCTTGGGGTAAGTGATTTATGTTATGATTTCATTATTTGTCAGGATTATTTATGATTTGGTTTATGATGATGAAATTTTATAACATATCTCCAAATAATCATATTAATTTTATTATACTATTTTTATTTCTAGAGATTAAAATTTTCTATCTCATTTTCTTCCCTTTATGAACTCTATAAAATAAATGAATGTTTTTACAGAATACCTTCTTAATTTCTCTGTTTTTTCAAGAATAAATTTTCTTTCATATCCATGGTTTATAAAACCATTATCAAGATGTATTTTATAATATCCTATGATATTTAAAGTTATTTTTACACCTGATTATTTTTTTACAAATTTTTGAAAATTAATTCTACCTGTCATTTTTGAAAGGAGGTACTTTTGAATTTTAACAGAAAATGTGAAAGAAATATTTTTATTAACATTCATGACATGAATAAAATTTACCAACATAATGACCACTCAATTTTTTGAATATTCCTTGAACATATTAATTGTTTTTTTTTCAAATAAAATATTTTTCATTAATATTGGTGAAAATGTATGATTTTGAATATGTGATTTTGTTGTGAATATAAAACATTCCTCATGATATGTTAGAGTTATAATTTAAATTTATTTTTCATTAATGATTACATATTTTAATGAAACTCATTATGTACTAAGGATATGAGCTAATTGTACCATCAACCATAATTATTTTTATGGCATATGATGATGATGATGATTTAAGGATGAATCTATGAACCCATTTATTTCACATGGGTTAATTAACTTATGAAAAAACATTTATGAAAGTAGTTTATTTTTCTTAATTTATAATATGGTCAAGTAATTATATGTTTTTAAAACACATTTTCTTTTCCAGGGGTAATACTTCGATGAATTGTTAATGATCTTATGTCACACATATATGATTTTTTATGTGATGTTTGGGATAGGAAATGTGTATCCCTCTACTGAATTCAGTAAATATGAATATATCAAGTGATAATAAGGATTGTTCTGGGGAGTGAACCCATTATAGTAAGGGAAATTATCCACTAGTATAGTCTTTAGAGTGAACATAACTAAGGATATGATGGAATGGGGTGTGAAACGAATAAGAATTGATAGACATTGTGGTGATCTCAGACTAATGAAATAATTTCCTATACATATGTTTACACCAAAAAATTATGTATTATTCCAATGTTATACTACCACAGATGATTTTGTTTGATTCATTAATGATTAATGCCTTACAAACTATAAATAGTTATTCCATGACTCATGATTATGATTTATGATATGTAGGGTATGGTTTAAAAAATAAAAAATCATGCCTCCATACCCTTATTATAATGTTATGATCATGTTATACTCCAGTGATCATTTATATATCCCTTGATTAACCTTAATGTGAATTTGGCTCACCATTTATTATGTTTCTATTCAATGAGTTTCAATGAATCTTTTTATGTATGATATAAATAAAATGTTTTTAGTTTTGAATATCATAGTTGGAGGTAATGATGATATTTTATGAATAATATTCCGATGTATAATTATTTAAAAATACAATAAACCTATATGATTTTGGATAGCATATAATGATATGAATTGAATATTCATCTAATATGATGCTATATATATATATATGAAAATGATGGGCATTTAAACATAATAGCCTTCCAAATTTACAACAAAACAACTAAAATTAAACTCACAACTAACTAATGTAATAAAAATAGTAAAATAGGGAGGCATAATTGGATAGTAAAAAAAGGAAAGAATATAAACATTATTATCCACTCACCTCCCCATGACATCATATGTCACACCAACAAAAACCCAAATCCTTACACACCCCATGTAAAATCAGAAGAAGAAAAAAGAACCTACAACTAAAATAAATATATACACATGAGAAGATACTCACATAGTTGGAAAACACCAACCTTTTCACGTGACTTTACATTTAAAGTATAAAACCATTTTACGGTAGCTCGAAAAAATATATTAAAATAGTTTTATACAGTTATCCATTATAATAAATAGAAAAATGAAACATAAAATTATGATAAACTTACATTATATTTTTTAATTAAATGGAAATAGACACATTAAAAACATTTACCCATCTTAAGTCTATCTTAATATAATTATATTCTTTTAAATCAATTTTAATTACTTATACATAGCTTAATGAATAATTATAATGATACACTATTTTTCAATTATAAAAAAAACAAGAAAAACATACCTTTTCAAAAGTTATAAAAAATTTAATATAATAAAGTTTTCAAATTATATTTCATTGAAAAAATATTCCTTTCTAAATTCTATTCCACATTCAATGAATATATCATCATATATTTCAAACCCAATTCAAAATAGAAAATATAACTAGAAAAATATTGGCATGGGATAATTAGGATCCTAACACTCTTGGTTATTAACCATGGCTAGTGAACACTCAGTCCCTAAATTATAGGATGGTATGAACACACCAGAATGTAAACTCTCTATATGGTAATAAAATCCAGGTTTAGTGTGTGTTTTAATCATAGGTCTAGTTCAAAAAAACATACCATGCATATCCGATGTCCCCCATCATATGTACCCTAGCTTCCTATGTGTCACACCCTTATTAGGGTTATCCAAACTAATTAAATTTAATTATAAATATCTAGTAGTCAAATGAAAAAATTATCCACTACAAAAAAACAATTCATTGAAATACATTATCATCAAAAAATAAAATTAATTTGTAAAAATAAATTAATATTCAATCAATAGTGTTAATCCATTTTAAATTCAAAACTATTGTTATTTCATATAAAATATTCAGAAACCATTCTTCTCAAATTTTAAAAAATAGTTTTTAAATCAATGATTATGAAAATATAAAAAAATACTTTAATAGAAGCTAATTTATTTCACATAGAACCTCTAATGTCCCAAAACAAAAAAAAAATATTATTCCACGAATTATTGGTGTGTCAAATCATTTTTTCAACCACAATTTTTTTTAAAGAAAAAATTAAATAACATAATGACCCATAAAATTTCACATTTCACATGAAATTACATTAAAATTATATGTAAATTAATTTAAATGGAAGGAAACATTATAATGTCCAAATATAATTCAAAGATAAATTCATGTAATTTTTAAATAAATTGGTCATAAAAATAATGAAAACCAACTGTGATACCATTCATTAAAATAGGTAAAACAATCACATTTTATAAAAAACCTAATAAAACCACTTATTATACATAGAAATTAAAAAAATATAATTTATACTTTTAAATTATAGTTAAATCCTAGAAATAAAAATTCACTTGATCAACTATAATGAATATAAAAGGTTAAATAATTGGAATCCAACCTCAAATCATTATAAGAAGGTCTAAAACATACAATTTAAGATAAATGGAGTATATATAATACATCTCTCATAGTATACATAGAAAAACATTGAAAATAAATCTACCTAAAACCCTTAGGGTTCATCCATGGATGGGAATGAGACTTGGTAAGAATGAAAATGAAATAATATGATGAATAAAAGGGAGAGAAGTCCTCACCATGGAGATCTTATCCCAAATTGTGAAGAACGTAATCAATACATCGAGATCAGGGATGATTTGAATGGAGGATGATAAGAAAAGGGAGATCAACCAAGGGGGAGGTGATTTGGTCTTATTTTTAAAATGGAAAATTGGTAAGGTGACGTACCTAGGGCTCATACGAAACAACTAGTAGGAAAGAATATGTGTGATGCACCATTATAGTGGTTGTATAAGGAGGAGTAAGGTTAACTGGGGAAGGAAATTAGGGAAATGAGACAGTTTTGGTATTTTATTATTATTATTATTTAATTAATATTTTGTAATTAAATTTACTCTCATTATTGAAAAACATAAAAGTGAAAAACCCAATATTAACAAACCCAACGAAATCATAAGACATCATACATGAAAATTAAAATATTTTAAATTATCCAATATATTAGTAAATAAATAAAACAATAAAGACATGGGGGTAATTATTTTCCCACATTGCTTATTTATACCCCCAAATATACTTTATTAAAAGAGGAATGTGAAAACCTGAACTATAAAATTAGTATATTTCCATGATTTTAATCCTTGGAAATATGTTCCAAAACTGTGGTTATATCCTATAGAAATTGTTTTGGAAACCATGGACATATAATCCATTGGTGTGGGTGTTTTTAATATTGAAATAGTTTCAAACAATAGGTTTTTACCACATATTCAATTCCCATGGCCATGGATTTAAACTATGGAAATAAATTTTCAAAAATAAAATGCAGAATGAATAACAATATCAAAACATATACCCACTTATATATACGTCAATAACACTATACTAAGACTCACTATTGGTTCACACACACAAAAACACATATATATATATATGTATAAGTGTTTTCAAATATTTTTACTAATCATTAAGGACTAAAAAATGTATCTTAGTACAAGACCAATGGAATAGTTTTGCAGAAACCATGGATGCAGGAATTTTATGTGTTGGTTGTGGTGATGTTTTTTAAAAATAACTCCATAAGTCTCATAAACGAGCACTATTTTAGAAAACAGTGGTTGTGGGAATTTCTAATAAGGTCTTATGGCCACAGTTTTCTGATGCAATGACCATATATGATCTCTACAACCATGGTTCTTCAAAAATGTGGTGATAGGTGTTTCATATAAGGTATATAGTTATGGTTTTATAAAATTATTTCCATATTTCTTCCCTACCACCATCATTTTACAAAAATGTGGTTAATTCCTTAACCATTAAATATCCTTGGTTCTTCCTGTGTGATTCTACTACCACAATTTAGAAAACCATGGCTATATTCTTCCCTATAACCATAGTTTATAAGAACCATGGATATTTCCCTAGATATCAATCCTTACAACCATGTTTTCTCTTACCATGATCATATTTTATTCTAGTGGCATGGTTTTTGAGAAATTTAAATAGAATTATGTTCATACAATTTTTTCTAGTTGTAAAAAACTAAACACTATAAGAATGCGACACTTCACATGATTCCTCTTCAAACCCACCAAAAAAAATCATCAACATGTTCAAAATAATGACTCAAGATTCACTAAAACAATCCAAGAATAATCAATGGATGCATCTTTGTTTAATAATCCCATAATATTAGAGGGAGGTGTATAAATTTATTCCCACCATTTATAATTCCTCAAACATAGTTGAATAAATGAATATACCCTTCATGAAAGGATTCACTATGAGATCTGGAAAAGACACTCATCCATTAAAACTAGAAAACTATCCATGAAAACCAAACCACATTACATGAATAGATACATCCATAATGAGAAAAAAACAACCACTCACTCTTACCTAATAGATTAAATCAAACATCCTCAACCAAATTACTGATGTTAGAGATGGGGGTAAGATCCTAGATTTCTCTATAAGGTATGTTCTTGTTTATGTTTCAGTTTTAGTTCACTTTTAATGGTTAAAGAAATTTTTTCCCATGTCCTTAAGATATATCGATGATGTTCTAGGGGTTCAGAACCTGAAAAAGGGGGAAAAGGGGGTGTTCTGGGCAGTCAGCACAGTTTGCGCATGGTTTTGAAAACCATGCGAAGGGAGTAAATATGGGAAATGGAAATATACATGCAATATGCATGTCCTGGAACACAATGTGATAGTTCGGAAATGTAGGTAGTATCATCCACATGGTTTGTGTATGGTTTTGAAATCCGTGCGGGGAAACCGTGTGGCCTGGGAATGTCTACAAATTTTCAAAAATTCCATTATAGTGAAATAAGGGACAATTGACATTTTCGTATTTTCTTACTCCCCTAGCCCCATTGACACCCCAAAGTCTCTATGACCTTCCAAGGATAAATCTCCCTCATCTTAATGCTATTTGGGGTGTCATTTTTTACAAATTGAATATTCGGTTATGGCTAAACCCCTCCCTATTTTTCTTTTTTGTTTAGAGTTTCTATTTATTCTTTTTCATCATCTGAAGCTTGAAAAACATTATTTTTGGGTGAGTTTTAGTGTAAAGTATCAAGGGTTGGTTCAATAAGGATATCAGGATTCAGTTGAGGTCTTTTTATTAATGGATCCATGTTAGGTGGTCTATAACTTATATCCCTTTGATTTTGAGTAGATTTGAGCATGTAGGTTTTCTATTCATGCCCTATTTTGATGAGTTCTTGGTTCTATTAACATTATGTGATGTAGTGGGTGTTTATATAGTTTATTAAAACCCTCTTGATCCCTATTAGTTGAAAGGAAGGTTACTCTACGGAATTAGGGCCAACTGTGTGGTGTTCCTATATTTCTTGGACCTAGTGTTTAGCTAAGTAAGTTTGAGTCCATTGTGTAAGAACATAGATCCCATGATGATTTTGTCAATATTCATGAAGAATGTGTAATTTCTATTTAGTAAAACACTTATGTGGGGGCACCTATGGCCTTAGAGGTTGTTTAGTTGGCGCAAAAATAGGGTTAAATGGATTAATTTAAAATTCTAGTGGATTATCATTACACATTAATATTATTAGTGGAATAAGCATTGAAAATGGGAATAGGGATAAAGGGGTAAAGTAATATGAATAATTAATGTGTTAATGGATTGATTCAAAATGTTAATTTCCCATTTGTTGATATTGTTGCGATGTTGTTAATCATGTTGGTTAAGATGCTGTGATTTGGTGAATTGTGGTGAATGATAAATATGCATGTGCACATGGAATTGTTGAGTGGGATATCGACATGATGTTCTATTCTCACAGGTTGAGTTGGACTGAGGTTCTATCTCCTCCTATAAATGAATGTGTTAGAAAAGGGGATAGAGTTATATTCCCCTAAAAGGTTCATGACAGCAAGACTGAGGCTATGAGGTGAGGATTATGAAATTGTTATAATTTGATTCTTAGTGAGATAGAGCTTTATCTTATTACAAGATTATTGAGATTATTGAATATGCCTAATCCATTGAACTCATTAAAAATGTATATTAAATCATTAAATCCTATGCAGTGAACATTAGATCAATGATAGTATATTTAAAATGAATATAGTCTAGAATTGATCATTTAATTCATTATCTTCACTTGTTATAATTTCTCACTTTCTTGCACTATATTATTTTGATAGATATTTTATATTCATTGTTGGTGGTGGACTCTGTGTTATACTCACACCTTTCTCGGGCCGCCAGTGGGTACTCTAGCAGATTTCTTGCTTAGAGGTCAGGATAAGGAAAATTTCCCTATGCTATGGAGTTGATTTGGACATGGGACATATTAGGAGAGGTTCCAGGCATAGAGTCTTGAACATTTTTTGGATAAATTTTTTTGTTCTCTAGGGTTTTTTACGTGGAACTATTGCATATGATGACATATTTACAATTGTATTTTATTGTACTTGTTTTTTGGGAATTGGTTGTTTATGCATGTTATCGATTGTTGCCTATTTTTAATGTTATTTAAATTATTATTCATTGTGTATTACTCTAGTAATGAGGGTATAGTCTCCCAATGGAACCTATTAAACCCTCTCTGCATGTTGGAAACCTCTAGAGTTCGGGGAAGAGTGCTTGAGGTCATGTAGCTACCATGCTTGGGGAACAGGTTTAGCGGCTCTGAGGTTGGGGATGGTACATGTTGGTATCAGTGGATTTCTTTTATCTTTCATAATATTTGGGGATGGTATAGAGGAGGATAGGAAAGTGTCGAGCCTTGCTATGGATCTCATTATTTGGACTAGCGAACCTATGTATGGGGTAATACCCATGTCACCCCGGGAGGGGATTTTTGTTCATGTTGTGTGTTGTTAAATTTCATGATATTTGACCATTGGTGATGCACTTGTTGTGTGATTTGATAGTTTTGTGATATTTCTCTCATAACCGAATAGGTACGATGTTGTGCATTAATCTATCATTCTTGGAACCTATGTGGGTAAGTGGCATTCATCATGATAGGAAGACTCACAAGATGGGTGTGTGGGATAGAAAGGACATGCTGAATATGTTTTCTTAAAAAAAATGGAAAAATTGTACCTAGTGAGATGGTATAAATGGGTTAAAGGGGATGTGAGAATTTCGAGTAGTAGTTTAAAAATGGTGTTTAATAATTAATTGAATGTTGGTTAATGTGTTGTAAGTGTAAATTGGTATATAGAAGTTCATTTGGAAGGGTATAAAATATAAGGCTCAAAACCATGTGAATCAGGTATGCATGTTAGCCATGGCCTTAAGATAAATGGCCATAAGTAGTGATCTGGGTGTGACTGGACTCATTTGGGTAGTGTCTGCAGACTTGTTAGGTGAAAATTGATGATCCTACCTATATATTTTTCATTTCGTAAATTTTTTATAGTTTAGTTCTAATGCTCATGTTTGGAATTGTAGAGAGATACCACCTCGAGGACGTGCCCCAATGAGGAGACATGAAGACAATGATGAGAATTCTCCTCTAGTAGTGTAGCAAGATATTTTTGTGAAAAAAAGAAATAGGGAAGAGAAGTTCTATGCGAGATTTTCTCATTTTATACAGATAATGGGATGAGACACAGGTTGGGTTTCACCGAGTATTTTTGAGCTAACCAGGGAGTTTCATTGCAGCGCCCTCCGAACTTTACCAGAGAGGGTTTGATAGAAGTATTAGAGTTCTGGATAGAGTCCATATGAACTATTCTCAACCATTTATATATTCCTCATGATAAGAGAGTAATGATAGGGGACTAGATGTTGAGTGGTCAAGAAAAACGTTCGTGGGACATTATGATTCAGACAAAAAAAGGCTGAAGGAATGATGTTGAATAATTCTCAGGATATTTTACTTGAGAAATTCGTCCTAGAAACCATGATGTCGGATAAGGATGTAAATTTAATGAGGTTCAATCAGGGGACAATGTCTGTGATTGACTATGCTAGTCGTTTCACAGATTTGAGACACTTCGTTATGACGTTGATGACAGAAGAGTCAACTGTGGGGAAATTCTTCCAGGATGTGCTGAGACATGAAATCATATCTCATGTGACTATAATTCCTCTAAAATGGTTCGATGAAGTGGTGGATCAAGACCCTATCTTATAGAGGAACCTTAAGGGAGCTTCAGGTATTGATCTTTTTGTACCATTTGAGCGAGAATGTGGCGTGGATTTTGATAGAAGGAAGTGTTGATTCAGAATATTTCAGTAAGGTGAGAAAACATAGAGAAGTCATAATATGGGGTCAAATTCGCATGGTGGTGACAAAGTCTTCTACTATTATTGTTGAAGGTCATGGAACAAGCATGACCTATGTCCCTACCCACTGGTCAAGTGTCGAGAATGCAGTAGGTTAGGCTACATGAAGAGGTTCTACAGGAACCTGCAACAGTCATGGAGTGATGGAGGATACAGGCAGATGTCAAGTGTGGGTATGGGGTCGATTTCCCCATGTCAGGAAGGTAGTTGGAGCTCCACGGGTCATACTAGGATGAGAGATGGATGTGGATATCTAGGGAGAGATCCTCCTTACCAATAGATAATTATGGAGAAGGGAATCCGTATGGAGCCCACGGTAAAGGGGCATACCATCTTCATGTAGTTCAAGCTACAGTTGAGGGTGGTGAGGGAGAACCATCTACTCTTCCTGGTATAATTCATATAGCTTATGTTCTTTTTAGTGCTTTATTTGATACAGGTTAAAAACATTACATTATTTCATCGCAGTTAGTCATTGTGTGGGGATTAAATATGGAAACTACATGTGGGGTAATTTATCTTGATACTTCACTAGTTGTGTGAGTCGAGGACATCAGGCAATGTAAGGTTTGTGCACTAAAGGTTGGTGGGTATTGTCTTCCTTGGGATCTTTTTTTCCTATAAATATACGAGTTTGAAATAATCATGGGGATGGATTGGTTTTCAATATAACAATCCCATAACAAATGTTACTGATGTCGAGTAATGTTCACATCTCTGGATGGGATCACTTATGTCGTTCGTGGTGAGTGGGATACTCAAGCAGGCTATGTAGGGCCACTATGCGAATAGATGGAAGAAATCAGCCCCCAGGTGGCATGTCCAATGATAGACTATGGGTAGAAGGGAAAACCCGTATTCCATTTTATTGATGACCAGTTTTAGGATCTGTTTTCTTATGAATTATAATGGTTACCACTCACGATAGATGTTGTGTTTACAATGGAGTTGTTTCTTGGAGCAGAGCCAGTTTCCATTACACCGTACTGAGTGGTGCCAGTAGAGATCCAAGAACTGATGGTTCTGTTAAAATAACTAAAGGGTAAGGGTTCGATAAATCCTTGTACAATACCTTGGGGATCTCCTATAATGTTTTCTAAGAAGGCTGACAGATAAATAAGGGTATGTGTCAATTATAAAAAGTTGAACCAGATGACCGTTATGAACTGATACCTTCTTCCTAGAATCGATGACCTATTTGATATACTCATATGTTCCTTAGTGTTTTCCAAGATTGATTTCAGATCAAGATATCTTAATTTTAGGGTGAGACCTTTTGGCGTACCCTGGATGGATTTCCGATGTAGGTATGGGTTGTATGAATTTCTGGTGAAGTCGTTTGGGTTGAACAGCGCACCAGAGGTGTTTATGGCCATGATAAATCAGTTATTCCACCTGTATCTGGATCAATTTTTTGTTTTCTTCATTTATGACATCTTGGTGTACTCCATAACTCATGAATATCATTCCAAATATATTGACATCTTCTTCAGTACACTAATAGAGAATAGGTTTTTGGAAATGATATCAAAATTTCTGTTTTGGATTGATGAGGTTCACCTTGTAGGACATATCATTTCTAATTCATGCGTGTTATTGTGTCCAAAAAAGGTGTAGGATTTGGTGTCTTTAGATCAGCCCAAGAATGTCTCTAATATTCAATGTTATATTGGACTATATAGTTACTACCAAAGTTTTATTTCATATATATCTTGTTTTGCAGCACAACTCACCATCATAACGATGAAGGGGGTTATGTTCTATTTGTTATAGGACTGTGATAATTATTTTCAAAAGACTAAAATTTGGTTGACTACTACACCAATTTTGATATTACCCATCAAGGTAAGTTGTGAACCTTGTTCCGTGATGCATCTGGTGTGGGATTTGGGACAGTGTTGAGGCATGATTGTCGAGTATTAGCATATGGGTCGAGATAGTCAATGCCCTATTAAGGGAATTATCAAACTCGTGACTCAGAGATAGTTGTTGTGGTTCTTAACTTAAAAATTTGATGTTAATACTTTTTGGGAGAACCCTTTACGGTGTTTACCGACCATAAAAGTCTCAAATATGTCTTCTACTAGTATGATTTGAATCATAGACAGCGATGGTGGGTTGAGTACCTAAATTATTTCATTTTAAAATTGGCCTACACCCTAAAGAAAGTGAATTGTGTCACCAATGCTCTGATATGGAAGAATCATAACTGGGTAGTTCTAGAATCCGGTTCAGAGTCGGTGATAAAGGCCTTGTCTGCAGAGATTTATTTGGAGGTACATTATGGAAATAAGGAGATTACCCTTTCATCTAAATCAGTTGAATAAAAACATTTGAGATGAGGTAAGGAGAGTAATTTTGTGGATCCAAAGTTCTTCTCTATAAATTAATGCCTTAATGGTGGGGAGTCACCTTCTGGTTGGACCATTGGTGCTGATGGAGTTTCATAGGTTCATGGTCATGTTGTGGTGTCATTAGGTTCATGAGAGGAGTTGATTAAAAATTTCTATGCGTGAAAGTGTTCTATACATCAGGGAGTGAATAAGATGTACTGTGATCCTTATAGGAATTTTGAGTTGCTAGGGATGAAGAAAAAAGTTTCATGTTTTCTGGAATGATTCCTTACATGTCTGTAGGTGAAGGAGGAACATCAGCATCTAGGTGGGTTGTTGCAGTCATTACCTTTTATAGAGTGGAAGTGGATTGACAAAATAAATGAATTCGTAGTGGGTCTTCTACGGACGCATCAAAATAATGATGAAATTTTGGTGGGGGTAGATCGGCTGACCAATGTGGCCCATTTTTGGCTGATTTAGGAGACTTATATAGTTGATCAGTTTAGGGAGTTGTATGTTTGAGAAATAGAATGGTTGCATGGAATACTAAGAAACATATCTTCATATTGTGATATATGTTTCACTTCATGATTCTCGAAGGGGATAAAGAAGGAACTTGGTACCCAGGTGTTTTTATTACGTCTTACCACCCACAGACCGACAAGAAATCAGAGTAAACAATTCAGGTATTATAAGACATGTTGAGAGCTTATGTTCTAGATTTTGGCAGTTAGTGGGAAAAGATCTAGTCACATGTTGTGTTATCTTATAACAATAGTTTCTAGGATACTATTAAGATGGATCCTTTTGAGGAATTTTATGATAGACCGTTTAGATCATTATTGTATGGGTTAGATGCGGGGGAGTCAAAGTTTTTCAGATTGATTCTTGTGTAAGAAATGTTAGAGAAGGTCATTTTGATTCAAAAGGGTATGTAAACAGATCCGAGTAAGAAAAAGCCTTATTCAGATCAGTGGCATAGACTTCTTTAGTGCATGGTAGATGATAGTGTGTTTCTTTGGGTGTCTCCAATGCTGGGTCACAATCAAATTTGGAATCAAGGAAAGTTAGTGCCTAGATATGTGGAGAGGGTTTGACCCTTGGAATACTAATTGGCTCTTCCACAATAATATAGTGGGATGCATGATGTTTTACATGTTTCAAAACTCTGATAGTATCATCTAGATCCATCTCATGTGATAAATTTCTAGGATGTCAAGGTTGAAGTTGATACGTACTTTGAGGATCACCTAGTTCTTATTATAGATGATAGTGAGAATGTTTGGCAGGGAAAGG
Organism: Viscum album; assembly: GCA_963277665.1. NCBI lineage: Eukaryota > Viridiplantae > Streptophyta > Magnoliopsida > Santalales > Viscaceae > Viscum > Viscum album. The sequence continues at coordinate 274,948,512 of OY728122.1, forward strand.
CTGCACATTTGTTTTTTGTTCTCTGGTAGCATCTAAATGTTTAAGAGGAAACATGGGAGAGGGAGTCTAATATGTGGGGACAGGGGCCTGAACTCTTTGATTTGGAAACCCGATGATGCTTAGATAGAGCGGCTCGAGGACGAGTCATTGTATCGTAGAGATGTTGTAAGATCCCATATTTATTCGTATGGTTTTTATTGTTTTTGTTTCTGGTATACTCACATTTTATGGTTAATTATATGTTTTCCCAAGTCCTTAAAAAATATTGGGGGTGTTCATGGTGTTTGGAACACGAAAAATGGGGCGAAAGGGGTGTTTTGGGTAGTCTGCAGGGTTTGCGCACAGTTTGAAAAACCATGCGAGGGTAGACCATGTGGGATGTGGAAATTTCCACTATTTGCACATATTATGAAAAATAGTGAGAGAGAGAGAGAGTGTTTGTGGGTAGTATCTTCCACATGGTTTGCACATGGATTGAAAAATCTATGCTTGTAATCTAGGCAGCTTGGGAAATTCTAAAAATTTACAAAAATTCCATTATATGGTAATAAGGGGAACTCGGTATTTTCCACCTTTGGTCCTCCTCCAGCCCTAGTGATGCCCGAAATTGTCTATTAACTTCATAGGATAAATCTCCCACTTCTTAGGGCCATTTGGAACACCGTTTGTTGTGAATTGAAGATCCTAGTAAGGCTAAACCCATCTTTGTTTTTATTTTTGGTTTAGGGTTTCTATTTCTCCTCTATATTCGTCCAAATCTCTCAAACCCTTCTTTTTCTATGAGTTTTAGGGTAATGATTCAAGGGTTAGTTGAATTAGGATCTAAGGCTTCGGTTGGGGGTGAATTTTACAAAATCATCAATTTAGTTGTCCTACAAGTTATATACTTTGGTTTCTGAGTAGATTTGTGCATGTAGGCTTTTAATAATATCCTACATTAGACGAGTTCTGGGTACCATGAACATGATGTGTTGTAGCTGGTGTGTAAATGGATAATTGAACACCAATTTAGCCCCTTGGGATGCAATGCGGATGACTCGACCAAATTAGGGCCACCCATGGGGTGTGATGGTATTTTTTGGACCAAGATTTTAGCTAAGTATGTGTGAGGCCCTTGTACGAGAACATAGATCCCCTAATAAATTTATTATTATGATTTAAGGATGTGTAATTATTATTTTATAACACACATATTCAGGGAACCTATGGCCTATGAGGTAGATTGGTTGGCCTGGAAATAGGGTTAAATGGATTAATAGAATATTTTAGGTGATCATCTTTACACATGAATATGTTTATTGAGATAGGCATGGAAAATGGGAAAAGGGTAATAGGGGTTAGGTTATATGAATAATGAATGTTTTATTGGATTATGGAAAAATAAGACGTTCCCACTTATTGATATTATTTTGATTTTTTAAATAATGTTGAATATGTTTTTGTGATATAGTGAATTGTGGTGAATGGTAAATAATCATGTGAAAATGTCTTGGTTGAGTGGGGTATAAACTTGTGGTATTATGCCCACGGGTTGAGTTGGACCAAGGCTCTAGATCCTCCAATAAATGCATGTGTTTGGGATGCGGACAATGTTCTATTCCTCTAATAGTTGAATTCCACTGGGACTAAGGCTTCAATGTAAGGATTATGAGATTGTTATAATGTGATTTTTATTGAGATAGTACTTGATGTTATTCCTAGATTCCTGAGAATATTGAACATGCCTAATACATTGAATTAATGAAAAAGGTATATTAAATCACGAAATTCCCAAGTAGGGGACCCAAGCAAAATGGTAGAATAGTTAAAAGGAACATAGCCTATAATGGCACATTGAACTATTTATTGTTACTTGTCATTAACTATAACATTCATGAACTATCTACTTATACTGAATATTTTTTACACACTTTTGGTGGTGGAAAACTGAGTTATACTCACACCCTACTCAGGCCTCCACTGGGTACTCGAGTAGATTTCAGGCTTGCAGTTCAGGATAAGAGAATGAGCCCTAAGTCAGGGAGTTGAGTTGGACCTAAGACATGTTACAGTGTGGTTCCAAACATGTTTCCTGGACCATTTTGGGGATCCATATGTTATCTTATTTTGGAGTTTTTTCACCAAGAACTATAGAATATCCTGACATATTTACGATTGTATTTGGTTGTACCCATTTTTTGGGAATCAGTTCTTTATGCATGTTATTGATTATTGGTTATATTTTCGGTTATTAAACTATTATTTTTTGCGGCATACTTTGGTGATGAGGGTATAGTCTCCCCATGGAAATTATTAGACCCTCACTACTAGTTGGAACCCTGTGGCATATTGGAGGTATGATTGAGGTCCTTTAACTACCTAGATCGGGGCACTGTTTTAGTGGCTCCTAGGTTGGGGACGTTACAATGGGTAAACCTTGAGTCACTACACCAAAAGGTAAACTAGAATCTGAAAACTAGAACATTTACATAGTGAAACCAAAAAATATAAATGATTCATCATGTTAAACATATCGTTTAATACTATCATTCAGACCTAGGTCACCAAAGCACATGCCCAAGGGTCATTCCCATGTTGATCAAAAAATATATATCTCATGGGATAAACTCTGAGACCTATGATTGGAACCATTAACTATCACCAATATCCCACAAATATAACCTAAAAAATCCAAGTAACATCCCTTAAAAACATCAAAATATCACCTAAAACCAATATAGGACTAAAACACTAGAATCCATATATGGGTCACATGATTATTCCATAAAAAATCACATCCAAATTATCAGGTAATGAAATTGGAGACATGAATCAATAAGAATTTACATTGTGTTAAACTTGATGAAGGAACCATCAATAAAGGTAACTTGGATTAAATTCTTCGGGAAACATCCCATTGGAGTCCCAATAAAAAATACATTATGAATGTACACATAGTTCAGCTAACAAAAGACTACACCCAAACACCATTTCAAAAACCTATGGTTCTTTCCAGGTTTATAATCATGTTTATAGTTAAGGCATTTCAGCCATCAGAATTTTGTCCTAAAAAACAAACTTTCCATATCACTATAAAATAATGCCAAATGTTAGTCCCTAATAACCACCCTAATAAATTATTTTCCTATAATTTCTCAAAAAATAAAAAAATAATAGGTTGATGAAAATACTAAATCTCTCAAAGACCTCAAATAAATACTCCCAAAAGGTCATCACCTATATCATATGCCACTCTGATGACATTGTGTCCTTCCATGAATACAATGTCTCTAAGAATATTTTTACCTAATGTTTCATCTTCTAAAATTATTTTCACAAGTTGAATCAACCCAATACATGACTAATTTATTAAATCAACTAGATAAACATTATGAAGGATTGCCCTGATGTATATCACTATACTACCAAAATAGATAAATACTTCTTTCAATCTATAATGATTCCTAGAAAATGTAAGAGAAAAAAATGTGCACCCTCTCTAGGAGACATTTTACCAACATTTAATTCATTCCTACGAGGCAAGAAATGTGATCCCCAAACTAGTGATATTTCACAAAAAAACATACAGTCCCAAAATTAGTAATGTGACATAATAAAAAACTAAAAAACATATAAGATGATAATAAAATTAATAATTTCTTCCCTTTCATGAAGAAAACCTATAATCCATTAAATTTAATCTCTATGAATGAATATAAAATTTTTTTAAACAAATAGGAACAAAATTGTGATAAATCTATTTCATTAAAAGATATCATTTTACACATAAAAAATAATTTTTAAAACATAAAAATAAAAAATACCAACTTCTTAAACACTCTTCCAATTAATGGTTATAAACCATGTATATTTCAAAACTATTTTTTATAATAACCACAAGCCCTTTTAAAAAAGATCACATATGAGTTAAACATTTTCCTTAAAATCATATTTTTTAATGAATCTTTCATTCATTGATAAACTATTTAAGATTTAATTTCTAATTTACACACTTGTAAAAAGATTATGGAATCAATATCCCCATCATAAACTATTTATAACCGGGCTTTAAAACAAAATTCATTTCATTATTTTGTGACATAATAAATCATATTGAATATAATTTTTACAATATAGAACCCATTATTTATGAAATATTTGTGTATTTATTTCAAAACCAAAACATTCTCATATAAAACCCTTTTCACAGAAAAAAAATATCATTATCGTACATGCATAAACAAGTGGATATCATAATCCTCAACCAAAAAATCAATCAATATATCAAAAGAACCACCTTTTTTATTTTCCCATTACAATACTACACCAGGATATCCAAGAACCATATCGATTAAATATAAAAACCAATCAAAATATCGAACCATTAATGAATTGGTCTCGTGGTTTTATGGGCCATGTACTAATCATGAATTAGACCTCAAAAAAATTCCAAAATCATGAACTCTATCACTGCATGGTTATTGTGACCCTATAATCCAACCATGTGTCCTTAATTCTCTCCCAATTGACATCAAAAAATACATTTCAATCCCTAAGGAAAATCATATCATTCTAGTGAAGATAAAATATCAGTATATCATTAAAAATCCTATAATAATGAAATAGAATAAAATTATCAACTACCCATGGTAAAATGATTTTCATCATGAGAGGTAGTGATAAGGAACCTACTTATGATCTACCTCTCAAGATCAAAGTAAATTCAAATTCTTCAAACTAACACACATTCCAAAATAACAATGTTCCTCCACATGATACTATTTTTTAATTAACTAAACCAATTAGTACCTCCATTAAACACCCATGTTTTCACACCATATGGTATGAAGGGAATTTAAAATCATCAAGGATTGAAAACTAGTGCTAGTTCATCAAAAAAGTAAACATTTTGGAATTATTTAACCCTACATAAATAAACTGAACAATGGTAGAAATAAAAAAAATACTATAATGACCAATTTTTATCATATTTACAAAAGAAATAAAATGATAGTATCATTATGATATAAAATACTAATAATAAAAATAAACAAATAAATAAGCTCTCAACTCAGTCCCGTGTCCCTCTAACATAAAAACCATGCACATTCACTCCTTATCTCTGCACATTCTTTGCAAAACCAATTTTTCATAATTACACCAGTAAATATGGGAGTCATATTTAACTCATATAAAAAGGGAATATTGACCAATATCATAATACACACACCTTGAAATAATCTCATATGTCACACCAACTAAAACCGAAATCCATGCACACTCCCTGGGAAGTAAAATGATGAAAATAAACTTGTAACTAAAATAAACATATATGTGAAAGTACATTATCACTCAATAGTCTACCACCTACCTTTTCACATTCCTTTACCATTAACTTTTAAAATAATTTCATGATAATTTAAAAATATATTGAAAATATGATTTTCCCATATGTCGTTACAAGAATGAGTCAAACAACACATCAAAGATAAGTAAATATCATTTATTTATTCTTAAAAAATGGAAAAAAATTAAAAACATTTACCTAGCCTAAACCAAAAATACAAAAAATATGTTAATTTAAATATAAATTAGTCACCTATACTCATATTAAATATAATATTCAATGATAAACTATTTCTTAATTACAAATCAAAGTCATGGAAAATATTTTCTTATCAATTTATAAAAAATTACAATATTAAACCGTTTTCAAAACATATTCCATGAAAACACATTTTTATTTTGAAATAAATTTCAATATTCAAATCATGAATTAACATCCCATATGCCACAACTACATATGATCATCCAAAAAAATCATTTTTATTCCAAATACCAATGATTCATGTTATATTTATAAAAAACAAGAAACCTATACATCACAAAAACCCTTAATTTAAAAAAACATCAAAAAACCAAAATTTCATTAAAATAATACATTATATGTCAGAAAATGAGAAATTAGTTTAATATTGAAAACCAAAAAAAATGTATCATCAAAATTAGAAATCATTCCACATACATGTAATAAACCATTTATGAAATCAACGAGCCTGAAGATTTCAATGAATACTTAAAAAGAAGCTACCTACATTCACTAAAAACATTACAAGTTAAAAAACACCATCAATGACTTTATAGAATCACTCAAATGGGGTCATATCAATTTTAAAAACATAAATTTTTTTAAAAAAATTAATTTAAATAATTTACTTATATTTTATTGTTCACATTCCACTAGAAATTCCAAGTAAAACATCTTCAATGTAATTTAAAGACCCCAAAAATTCATATAAATCCAAAATAGAATTAAAATTTATATTTGGTAAAATTTAAAAAATATTAGTTAGCGTAATATATAAAAACAACTTTGATTCCATTCTACAAAATATTAAAAACAATCACATTCTCTGAAAATCATAATATAACCACATATTGGCAATGAAAATTACATAGTTATAATAAATAATATTATTTTATAATTAAATATATGAATAAAAAATCAAGAAATATAAAATTCTAAAAATAAATGGTTAAGGCATGGGAATCCTACATCAAATCAAAGGAAAATGTTCAAGAATTATATTTCATGATGAATGGAGTCCTGATAATTGATTTCACACCTTATACATATAACAAAATTAAAAAATAATTCTACCTACTTCCATTAGGGTTTATACATGGAGGGTAATGGGACTGATGAATAATAAAATTAATTAATGGGTAATAGAGAAGTTATAGGAGTCCTCTCTAGTGAGATCTGATCCTAAATTTTGAAGAACACACTCACAATTCCTAGATTAGAGAAGATTTAAAGGGAGGGAGATCAGAAAGGGGTGCATGGCCAAGGGAGTGGATTTGTGTCATGAATATGTTGAATGATACATGACACTAGGAATGATTTTTCTCATGATAAAATTTGTAATTGGATTCAACTGGGACACATTCAACACAACTGGAATTATAGGAGGAGGGTGTCGTTCCATAGGATTACATGACCTAGGAGGAGGTACACGGTATGGGGAGATAAATATTTGGAAAATGTGATTTAGTTATTTAATAATAATAATAATAATTTGTTCATTTATTTCCTTTAATTAAATTTACTTTAATTTATTAGACCCTTAAATGTGGATGGAAAATTATTAATAATCCCACAAAAAAATTAAAACATCCTTCCCAAAAAATATAGGCTTGTAAAATTTTCAAAATATTATTAAATAAATAAAATATAAATTACCAAGGGAGTTATAAATAATATGGTATTGAGGATAGATATTAACCATGTTATAAATGAAGATATTGAGGTGGAACACCCATAATCAACCATTCCATTTGAAAAGTTTCCTCCAACAATGGTTTTGAGAAGTTATTAGCAACCTCCAATTTAATAAGTGAAAACTCTTACATTTGATCATTTATTTCCACATTTTATTTGATAAAGTGTTATTTAATATAAATGGAATTATAACTCTATTGTTATATTATATTTTATGTGAGATTCACTTTAGTTTTATAATCACAACCCTAGAAAAGTAAAATCATTACATCAACCAATAAATCATCCACAAGTCTCTTTATCCAAATTAGTTATATTATTGATTTAGTGGTATATATATACTCATTTTTTTATTATTTACATTCACTTAACATTTCTTGTTTATATTCCAACATAAAAATATTTCTCCCTGAAATAAAACTCCACCAGATGTCATAGTTTTTCACTGACAAATCCCTCCCTTTATGAATCATTAAAACAGAAAATTGAATTATCATATTCCTTCATACATTATAACATAATATATAGTGAAGTTACTATATTATATAATTATTTTATGAGCTATAAAATATATCATATTTAGAACAAAATAATATATTTCACACCAAGTAATTGTATACACAAAGTCCAGTTGAGATGTCGTTTAATATAGCTATATTAAAATCAATTTCCAAAAATTATTGTGATAAACATTATTTATCAATCCATTTGTAAATAGTTTTTTCAAAATCATAAAGTTGATGAAATATTTTTTTAACAATATTTTATAATTATCTTAATTATTTCCTTTTCATAATTTTATTTTGATATGAAAATTTGATCTTTATATTGATGAATTTCTAATCCATGAAATTAAGTCATTTTTTACAGTATTTCAATTTCAAACAAAGTAGTTATTTATTTATAAAACCTTTCTCCAATATGTTCATTATTTACTAAAAATATTATATCATAAACATAAAATATAATATATATAGTTTCTTTGTTATAAAATATGTATAATATACAATTAGTTTGGTATCCAAGAAAGATAAAATCTACACTTCTTTGGTCAAACATCTCAAGATTATAACTTATGAGTTTGATTATGTAGGCGATTATAAACACATTGAAATATTTCAAACTCAGAAACTCATTAAAATATATATTATATGGATTTATATTAATATTGATTCTATAAATAATGACTCTCAATATGAATTACATTATTGACTTCTTGTCTCTAAAAGAATCTAGAAGAATCATGTTCATTCAGTATAGATTGAAACAAATAAACCAAAATTCTATTATTTATTTTAGAAACACCATTATGATGTGGTGTGTATGATACACTATGAACATATGGAATTATATATTTTTAAATTTATTGTTTAAAGTTATCATTTTTTGTAACTAAAACTTTTATAAATTTTAATATTCTTTATAAATAATCCACACTCATTTTCATCATGTATCCTAAAACTCTAAATTTTTTTATGTCATTTGTTTTTTTCAAAAAATATAAAAATTATACGATTGGAATTATCAATAAAAAATTATTATATTCGGTTAAATTTTTTTTTCTCATGTCCCTACATATGTCAGAATGAATGAACTCGATGCACTAATTTGTAGTAACTCAACCCTCATATGTAATAAGTTTTAAATCTTCCCTTTTTAAATATTAAACAACTCCAATATAATTTTATTAAAATATTAAATAATACAAAAAATAATTAATATATTTTGAATCTTTTTTATAATACTTTGGTACTTATGTATAAGACTCGTATTTTATAATTTATTTCCTTCAATCATGCCCAGATACCGTGAACAATATTCTTATAAAACTCTAAAAAATTTATCATGGATTTTTATCCTCTTATTACAACATCATGTTATACTAAAATTTTAAAATAATGACATTTATTCTGAGAATGAATTCATTTCCATTTCAAAATTTTTTGTAACACTCAAAATTTATTTGTTTATTCCACTAAAAATATGGCACTTCTAGATTCTTATTTTCTTTTCTAATGCTAGAAAATAAAATTCCTCTGATTATAAGTCAAACATCATTTACAAAATTTCCTGTCCCTTATTTTTATTCTTTCACATTTTGTATAAACATAAAATCTATTATCATATGTGAAGAATAACAACTACTTAATATCCATGTTCATTCACCTTTTTATCCTTAATATAAGTCTAAAAAAATTGTTTTCTTTTCCATTTCCTCCATCACATGATGATTATAATATTTTTTATAAAATACTTTTTGATATGGTATAATTAAAATAAATCCGTTAAAAATATGTATATTCTGATCACATATTTTAACAATATTTTCCAGTGGTTGAAATCTATTTTAATATTTAAATTTTATTTATCAATTTGGATTTATTATATCAGATGATTCCCCTTAAAAATTTTACTCCATCACCTTTTTTATTTTTTTTGTTGATAATTAAACAAAAAAAATTATCACTATATTCCCGATTCCTCCATAACACAAGAAATATAAGGATAATACATTAAATAGTCCAAAAAATAAACGTTCTAAAATAATATTGCGTTATATATTTTAAGGATCTTATTTAGGTTTAGTCTTATATATAATTAGGTCACAACTATTACATAAGAATCCCAAAATATTATAAATTATTCACTTCAACTTATTTGACATTTTTAACACAATATAAAACATTTATAATAAACCATGATTTCCTTCCTGAAAAATATTTATGATTTTAAACATGAATTATTCCTATTACTATTCATCCATATACCCTATATAAAAAATTTGAAAACATGGTATGAGAAAAATGTTTAATAATGGATATAAAAATAAATATGAAAACTAATTATTCCAGGACTATTCATACAAAAATTCCTTTTTTTAATAAACATTAACTGAAAATAAAAATTTTCTTTCCCAAGAAATAAATATCTACAACTAATGGTTTTAATAAAAAATTTAATTTTAAATATTAAATAAGAAAATAAAAAAAATGTTTTCTTAAGCATAAGAAAAAATCTGGATTTTTTTGAGAAGGTTATAAATTAATCTTCTATTAAGTCACGTGTTTTTTATTTTAAAAAAAATCCAGCGGCTTAAATTTTTTAAATCAAAAGGTTTTTATCACCACCCATATCAATAATTTATAAATAATTATATTAAAATTTTGATTTATTTCATATCAATCATAAAATAACTCCAAAAAATGTAATAACATTCATGGTAAATTCTAACAATGTCTTCAGATAAACATAATCGCTTATGTTTGACCCTTTACTCAATGCATAGGATATCTGTATCAGGCTCACACATGCTCAACATCAAATAAAACCTCCCTTCCAGGGTTTATGATGGTACCTCCAATAAATTGATTTTAATTAAACCATCGTTCACTATAAACAATTCCCAAGATCTATATCAAAATAACAAAACATGAAATCTTGAATAAAAATTTTATTTTCACTCATAAGAATAATATTACGAAATATAGATTTCATTTAAAATTATTTCTCATAATAGAAATAATATATGGAGGTATTATTTTTATTTTAAGTATGCATGGAATCATTTAAATTAATAAAAAATATCAAATAATTGTTATGATGATGAGAGAAACCATTGACACCTTATACTTTTAAAAATTTGTGATTTTTTTCTTTTGTAAGGAAATTCATAAAATATAAAAAATAGATCAATTGTGATAATAATTGTAATAAAGATATAAAAATTACATTATAATTCTTTTATTGAAATATAAATATATATATATAAATAATTTTTAATAATATGTACATAGAAAAGAAATATTTAGAAAATAAATCTCTAAAATAATTAAAATGTGGTCTTAAAGTATAGTGTTTGTTACCATAGCTCTGAATCATCAAACATTATCCTTATAATCAATACTAATAAAATTATTTTAATTATTTATTTTATTTATATCCTCTTTGTAAAAATTATTACTTTTACCATTTTATAGCCAGTTACATAATCACATAAAGAATCATTTATGTTCAAACCAGATGTTTTGATGATATTCATCTTATATGTCAAAAATGACTTCGGTAGGTTAAAATTGGGCCAAGTGGTCATTATTCTACTGTATTAAAATTATTATTAAGGAAATTATTATTATTATTATACAAAAATTATAATTTTAAAATAATATATGAAATAATTTTATAAATGATAAGCAATTTTACAATCATGGGTATGGTATGTCCTATGTACATTTGAGTATCATTTCAATTTTTCAAAGATCGTGGTGGAAAGAGAGTAATTATTATCCTATATTAATAGACTTATAATTTTATCAAATATAAGGCATTATTTTCATGAAAATATTCATATATATATAGTCCATGTTATGTGTTAATGAAAAATAAATCACATCACTTTATAAAGGTTGTAATCCACATGTACCCACACACGACATTATAATTTTTCAAAGAATGGATATTTTAGGAAATATATGATGAATTAATTTTCATAAATTATAAATATTTCATGAATAATATATATATATATATATATATACAAACAAAAACACATTAAATATATCTTTATAAACAATCATAAACTTTCATGATGGAAAATGAATTACAACAGTTCACGAGGCAGTATTCTAATATACAAAAAAACAATGGGTTTATTTACCATTTGATGGAATAAGATATTGTTATGGGAAGTTAAATTATCCTGATAATGTCATATTATATGAAAGATACTTATTTAATTAACACATCAAGGATGGAGAATAATTTAAGGGCATCGAAAAAACCTGGATAAAAACTATACCTCTTCTTAATACATCCTCTGTCGGTTTAATTAAAAAAACATCCTAGGTTTGATTTATTCTAAAAATAAGGCATATAAAATATTTTATGGGATATTAATAAGGTATTTGGGCAAGTCATGGCATAACAAAAATGTTTTTTAAGTGTGAATAGAATAGGATAGTAAGTTCCCTTCTATAAGTAAGGGAAGGGTCTCTTTTGGTATTACATAAACTATTAGATTTATATAAAACAAATTCTAGGAAAAATATTTAAAAATGATATAATTATTATCTATAATGATGATTTCTCAAAATAATATCATCTAACAAAATCTCAAAAATTTTAGATTACGTTTTGGACCTTTTTTTTATTTAACATGTGGTAACCCTTTCCTATGATTATCATTATAAAGTTTTTTTTACTCTTTTGTGGTAAATATAAGAACCATGGAAGAAACATTATCACATAAATGCATCATAGTTGATATGTAAAACCATATCCAAAAAAATTAGTTGTATATAGGTTTTTTAGTAATTTTAAATCTTTTAATAAATATTATTTACTATAAAATATCATTAGTGTCATTTTTAGAACAATTAATTTTATTTGACATTTAATATAAGATAAGAAGAAATAATTATAATTTCAAAACATAAAATATCACTAAAATTTTATTTTTGTCTAAAAAATTCTTGGATAAGAATAATTAATTAAAATTATATTACTTATAATATTTTTAGTATCATTTATTTCATTTTTCTCAATTGGATAAATATTATTTCACTGTTGTGTAAGAATTTTACATAAATTTTTCATCTCTAAAAATTAAAAATAAATTAACAAGATAAAAAAATATTTATATTTAAAATAAAAACATATATGTAAACAAATATTATTTTTATCTTCGCACAAAATATTATTGATATTTAAAAAATAGAAGTGAAAATTTTTACATTATATTTTACTTAAAGGTTGTAATGGTAAAAATCAATGATATATCGAACCCAGATTCCATATTTTTGAAACTAGTATGCAAATTTTCTTACTAAAATCATAAAATATGATAATGGAAAGTGATAGGTTTTTTTTAAACCTTGTCATATTATTTTTAACCTTAATTACATTATTTACCCTTACGATCCTGATAATTATTTACTAGGGTTACTATTTATATTGAAAAAAAATAAAAGGGTCATGTTTACCAAATTTTTACTTCATTAATAAAAATATGGAATTATTTTTCAATATTAAATTTATAATAGTTGGGTAGGTTAGTTTAATATTATAAGACAAAACACTATAAAAAGAGTTTTTCAGAAAAATGCCATTTTACATATAAAACGTTTTTTATTCAAAAGTCAACTATAAAATTGATTTCAATTAAAAATAAATGGATTATTAATAATATAATAGAACTAATTTAACTTTTAAACTAGTTAAAATATGGGTCCCTTTAAATTATTGAAATAAAAATTAAACCGTAATAATATGTATTTAACTATTCACTTGAAAATCAATATTTTAAACAAAATTTCAAAGATTTAATCTGAGATAATTTTAGAATGATGATAAAAGGAATTATTTTGTTTTTATAAATTAAAATATATAAATGTTTGAAAAATTAATTATAATATTCACTCACAAAAATAAATAAAAACAATTTTAAGGAAATCATATTTTTTTAGACAAAATAATGTTACAAATTTCGTGATTTCTTATTTCCTATGAATTAAAAAATAAATATTGTGTTTGTTTTAGAATGGTGTTGTGTATCTAATTAGCTATCGAACTTAATATAATTTTTAAAATATCACGTTATTTCATTATATAAATTTAATAAATTTAATCTTTATAATTTTATCGTTATCTCAGTAATAAAATTTTAAACATTTTAGAATATATTTGTTGAAATCCCAAATTGTAAAAAGGGTTAATAAAACATTCTCTATAAAAAAGATAAAGGGTAGTAAGAATGTAATCTAGAATAACACATACTTATTTTCCTAATTAGAGAAGAGTAGTGGGATGTGAAAACATGTACATAGAGGTAAAATTAATGTCTACATAGTGATAGAGAGTGACATAGATGATTGATCAAAATAAATTGAATGATCATGAAAAAGAAACATACCACAAAACCATAAACCTGGTAGAACAGAAAAAAACCATCCATTTATTAAAAATCAAAGATATAGGACATAATTTTTATTTTAATACCATTTTCCCAATTTTTAATAATTCATTAATATTCAATAATAATAAAATAATGAAATATAATTATTAAAAAATTATAATTTCATAATTAACAAATTCTTTCTATAATCTCACATTTTTCTCAAATGATGTTTACTAATGAAAAATTTTATGATAGTATCACTAAAATAAAATTCTTAGGGATCAAACAATTCAACAAAGGATTAATAATCTATTTCTCATTTGTGTATATATTTAAAAAACTAAATTGGTTAGAAAAAGGTAATATAATTTCCAAAAACTAATAAACCTTCATTCAAAGAAATTATAGATTAATCTAAAAAAATTAAACTCAAATACAAATCAATATAAATAAATAAATCAAAAAATAAATATCCTTAAAAGTATTCAAGATATTCAATACTATGATTGAATGAAAATTAGAATTATATGTTCACATATTCATTCAAGATAACTTTTTTATTTATCTCCAAATAACATCAATCACTCATAGTGACTCATAAAAAACTTTTATTTCATATTTATATAATCAAAAACATATAATAATCATTTTCATTAATTAACTCACTCACTAAAAGATAATTTTTTTTAAGATAACCCACATTGAGTTAATATAGAAAACCATAGAATAAAAAATCAAAACCATTATGGGAATTGTTTAACATTGAAAAAATAACCTTAAGGTGTTATTATATAGTATCCAATATAAATTCATGATGATAGGAAAATTAGTCATCATATGCTCCTTGTTAGAAACATACTAAAAATAGGTCATCATCTCCCACATCTTAATGAATTCCTACATAGTAATTTTCATTTCATTGAAGACCCAAAATAGAATGTGTATCTTAGAATTTATCCATTCTGGTTGTTTAAATTAATCGTATAATTTTCCCCAAATATATAGCGATATTATTCATAAATAAATTTAATCGCGTAATTATCAAAAACCTTTTCAGTCTCATTGTTATCTATATGATAAAAAATATGTTCCCAAGAGAAAGATGATTTTATTTTTGATGTGGTTTATATAATTTCATACTGAATTTTATGTCACATAGGCTAGTGGTTGGTTTTGTTCCCTTGATTCCCACCAATTTTGGGTTCAGGCCCCCATAGACTTTCTGAATATTATGGGTTATCACCTGGTATATGTGATTATCTTATACTAAAAATATATTAATTAAATTACAATAATTTTCCCAAAATTATGATTAAAATACTCAAAAATATCATCAATCAACAAATCACTTCTAAATATCTATGATCGTATATATAGATTATTTTTCTAAAAAAAAGAATTCTAAATTATTTTATATCAATAACATATTATCCTAAAGTTTTATATTTCCATGAATTCATCAAAAAATTATCACATTTTCTCTACACCACTTTTCAAAAGTATCTATTCCATTTTACATATTTTTTCAATTTATGAAAACAATATCTAATATATAATAATAAATAGGTGTTTCATGATTTTCATAATAATTAGATTATATAATTAAATCATTGGTAAAATACTACTACATAATAAATATAAAAATCTATACCTAAAAAAATCCTATATTAAACTTCATTTTTATGACTTTAAACATGGTTTCTCTTATTATTCCATAATAATTTATACCACTAAATATGTCCTTATGATCCATAAATATCAACCCAATAATTTTTCATACTAATAACATAAGAAAAATAATTTATCCCCTAATTCCAAACACCATGTTCTTGTTTTATAATATTGAAATTTGTTTTATTATCCAGCATGAATTCTATATCTCCAGAAAAGAAATATTCAATTCCATAGTGTTATTTAATTTTATAAATGATATGGATGTGTTGTAATTTTTAATTCATATAAAATTCATACAATGATCCATATAAATTTAATAGAAATAATTTTTTTTTATAGTTAAAATAGTTCCATAGAGGTGAATTGGATGTTCATTAAGCATCTAAAATCATTTCAATATAATTCTCCTTTAATAGTGATGAATAAATTCTTTGTTAGGGATAAGATAATGTTTTGACGTCATTTCACATTCATAATGATAAATTCTCATTAATATAAATAAAATACCATCATTAAAACTAGAAATTAATTATTTCATATTAAAAGGGATATTTTCCTTCTAAATAGAATATCCATAAAAATTACATAATACATTAACAATCATTTACATTATACATAATATTATTAACATTGTATATATAATCTCAAAAAATATTTATCTTTAACATTATAACCCATAATGTTATATATGACTACTAAATAATGATTAAAAACCAATATATTTATCAATTAGGAGTAATACATATTTTAATAATATTCTTCTAACAATATCATAATATATTAAGTTATCTAAACCTTTTATCTAATACCAATAGTGATGACCTGGCATTAAACACTATAAAAATGAATCATTATAAAATGATACACATTATTTCATTTCAATGATCTATTGAGTTATATATTTTTAAAATATTTTGTCATGACACTTATATAATAAACCCCAATATTACAATGTGGAAACTTCAAGACATAATCTATTTTTCCATCCGTATAAAATATTTATAATAAATAATGTTTTATTTCAGGAAAAAAATTAAGCTTCTAAAAAACAATTAATATTGTTCCTATTCATCCGTAAATCATATTTAAAACATTTTAAAATGTGGGAAGATAAAAAAATCGTAGTAAGGTTCATAAAAACAAAATAAATATACTTGTTACTCAATAAATACTCATAAATTGTTTTCCCTTTTTCAAGTAATAATTGACCTCAAAATTGAAAATTTCATACCCAAAGATTATAATATTATTTCTAAATATTCTCATAAAATATTTCTTAATTTATTCTAATGGAAGTAAATAAAAAACATAACGGTTTCTTAGAAATCATGAAAACTCATGAAAGAATTTTCAAAAAGGATATACCATTCACCCTTAAGAAGTAGTATACACATACTTTTTAAAAATATACCTATTTATTAACTTTTTAATGTGAAATAATTTTCATAAACAACCATATAAATCCGAGATATATAAAATAGGTATCTTAGGTTGTTATTTATATAATATTTTTTTAATTAATATTACAAATGTCAAAACATTCATGGTTGTTTATAATATTCCTTGAAGAGAAGCCTAATCGGTAAACATAATCCCTTTACCCAATAAATTAGAGAGATATTTCAGGCTCACACAATCTTTGTTATAATAGAACCAACCATACATTTTTTATTATATAACCACATATTCATGGTTTATAATAGAACCATCCAACATGATAAATAATTACCACTAACCTTGACATAATCAAATCAAATGAAAGATGACAAAAATAATTCTTTAAACTCATAAAAAAATTGATATGTTTTTAAATTAAATACCATAATCAAAATTCAAATAATTTTTTTAATTAGGGTTTTAATTTTATTAAAACCTGAAATATTTTAAATGAATATATATATTAAATAATGTTTATACCATTTAAAAACCCCTTGATGTCGTATATTATAAAATTTAATATTCTTTTTTCTTTTATATGGAAGGTCCAATTTTTTCATGAAATGATTACATTTGGAAAATATTTTTCATAAATATATATTAAATATAATTTTAATTAATATATTACTATATAAATACATATAAAATGTTTTTTAATAATATGCACATAGAATAAAATGAATTTGAAAATAGATATTTGAAATATTTAAAATGAGGTTTTAAAAGTCAATTGTCTCCTACTGTGAGTCTAAATCATTACACATAATCCATATCTTCTTGAATAGTAAATTGACATTAATTATAAAATTTATTAATCACATTTATCATCTTCGTTATAACTTTTATCATGTAATAATTTATTACTTAATCAATTAAGTTCACATCAGATGTTTTAGTGATATTCCACTTGTATATGAAAAACAACATGGATAGGTTGAATTAGATGAAAGAGATAATTATTCCAAAATATAATTAAGAATAATATGGAAATAATTATCATTTTTATAAATTAATTGTAATCTTAAAACCAATAATAATATTGGGTTATGAAAAATGAACTACATTATAATCATGGAGATGAAAGGCAATATGTAAGTATGTGTAACATTTCCATTTTTCATAGATCAACGTAAACAAGATCGTATATATTATTTTATACATAAAAAATTATAATTTTATTTTAAATACCTTTTATTTCATTAAATATACTTAGATATATTATCCATGGGACATGCTAATGAAAAAAAATCGAATCGCTTCATGGAGGTGGTATTCCACACATACACATGAGTGATGTTATTATTTTTTAATAAATGGAATGTTAAAAAATTATATGATATAATAAATATCCATAATGATAAATATATTTTCATTATAATATATATATATTAAATCCATCATTATAAACAATTGTTAGAGGTAGTGATGGAAAACAATTACATCAGTTTGTGAACATCAAGTATTCCATACACATGAATGACAGTTTTGTTTCCCATTTGATGGAATAAGATATGGATATGGGTTATTAAATTTACATAATAACAACCTAGAGTATTTTTAATACTTATTTTGTTATCTCATCATTATTTATTATATTTAAAAGAGGTAGAAAAATTGATAAAATGAAAACTCTTAGTTAAAAACCATACCACTTCTTTAGACAATCTTTTTTATGCGTATACAAAAAGTCATATTAGGTTGTATTAATAATAAAAATAGGGAATATAGGATGTGGGTATGGATATATGGAAGGAATTTTTTAAGGTAAATGATGATAAAAAAGTTTTTATTTATGATTAAAAGGATAGATGATGTGTCCTTTTATAAGTGAGGGAAGCAGTACTTTGGAATTAATTACAGTATTAAATTTATATAAATTAATATTAAAAATGTAATGTACAGGAAATGATATTATTATAAGTTAGTATAATTATTTTTGGAAATAATCTCATCCAATAAAATTCTGAAAATTTATGATTATTTTTTACCTTTATAAAGTTTCAACCTGTGTTAACCTTTTTTTTTAAATTTTAGTGATGATTTTTTTAATCATGAGGGTCAAGACAGTAAATATTAAAGTAAATTTCTCCCATAAATGGATTTTTTTATATTTAAACCATAT
This sequence comes from Viscum album, assembly GCA_963277665.1. Taxonomy (NCBI): domain Eukaryota; kingdom Viridiplantae; phylum Streptophyta; class Magnoliopsida; order Santalales; family Viscaceae; genus Viscum; species Viscum album. The sequence continues at coordinate 274,967,898 of OY728122.1, forward strand.
CTCAATAACTTGGTTGTATATAGAATATTTATGAATTAAATATTTTCAAAAAAAAATATTTATTTTAAAATGTAATTAATTTTATTTGATGAACTATTCATCTTACTAGATTTTGAAAACAACATGGTAGCAAATGAAATAGAATATAATGAGTTTCTAAATTAATAATATATTATATATATCTAAAAATTTATATACACCAATAATTAATTAAATTTAAATTAATTTTAATATTTTTAGAATTATTTTGTTTTGTTATTCTATTTATTGAATAAATATTGTGTCAATATTACAAAAAAAAATTAGTATATTTTTTAATAAAAAAATTTGAAATAAAATTTAACTATAAAAAATATATATTTCAGAGAAATATTTATTTCTAAATGTACTGTTTTTATTCTTTTAATAAAATTCGATAGATACTAAAAGAAAGAAAGTGATTTTTTTGTTTTTCTGTTACGTATTAAGGTAGAAATGAAATAAATATGACATCATGTTTCCAAATTCATGAATCATATAAGGAAATGGAAAAATTTTACTCACCCAATTCTATAAATTTAGGTGTTTGTTTTTAATTTTTTTCCATTCATATTATTTTTATCCTTAATTACTTGATTTTCAATTAATGTGGTGATTTTTATTTACTATGGTTAATATTCATAATGAACAAAAATAGAATGTTACTACTTACCGAATTTGGACCTACTAATTCCAAATTTAGAGTCAATTTTTTGAGAATAAATTCCTAGATGTGGTAAAAATTAAATTCATATTAAAATGAAAACATCAATAGAAAAAAAATTTCAGAATAAATTTTTTTCAGTATAAATTTCATTTTATACCAAATTAAATCATAAACTGATTCCATTGAACATAGTATTTTCATTCCCTAAATAAGAGAAATATTATTAAATTATTAAACTTTAAAAGTTGAACTTATTCAATACTTAAATAAAAAAAATAAAGTTTTCAATATAAACAATATTTTCACTATTCACTATAAAATTAATTATTTCATAAAAATATAAAAAATATACTCTATGATAATTTTTACATGAATATATAAAAAAATCCTTTTTATTATATAAATTTTCAAAAACATTGAAAAATTAATTATAATTGTCACTCACAAAAATTAATAAAAACCATTTTTGAGGATAACATATTTTCAAAGAATACAATAAATTTACTAAAAATTGAGTGTTTTTTTAATATGAATTAATCAATAAATTTCAATTTATGACGATATATATAAATATATATATATATATATGATATTGTGGATAATACTATTCTTACCCACCTATTCAAGGGCTTGGTTCTAACTATAACATTTAAACAAAAATAGTTCGTGGTATGTTAAGGTCAGTGTTTTGTATCTTATACGATATCAAAAATAGTATTTGTTTTAAACTCTCTCGATATTACAGGAAATATCCATAAAAATAATATCTTTATTTTAAATCAACATCCTATGCACAAATATGTATTATTTATACCATATTTCTAACCAACAACCTTGGTTATGTGTTGGGAGTAAAAATATTTGTAGACACCTGACCTCATCCTATTCAGATAATAACTTTTATCATTCTTAACAGAATCATTTTTTGTTATAGTTTTCATTTTAAACATTTATTCTGTGAAATTTTTAGAATTTCTGACATCACTTGTTTTTTATATATTAAAATTCCTCTAGACTTTCATCATCTTCTGAACACCATTAGCCTTATTTTTAAATAGTAAGTTTAATATATGTTTTATTGTTCTAAATTCTATACTTCTTAATTATTTCAAAAAAATATATAATATTTTTTAGATTGATGTTACTTGTATAGATTGAAAAAAAATCTAATGTATATGTTCAAATTATATCATCTTCACCATTATACTTTCTCGAAGATAGCTATTGAAGTTCTTCACTTCCTCAAGAAACTTATTGAAGTCATCTACCTATTTTAATTACATTTATTTTTCATCAATAATTTATTCGGAATTTTTTAATGATTGATCCTATTACATTAAATTCTTTTCATGTTTTTCTTATTTAATTATAATTTAAACAATTTATATCATTTCTATTTTAATCATAAAATAAACAATAAATTCCTATTCTTATTACTCTATAGAGATTCTTATTTAATTACTAGTAAAAATCATATCATTCAATATTTTAATAATAAAATACTCAGCACTATTATCACTAGAGTTTTTATCTTCATTTTCACTATCTTCTTCTTCCTCAAATTTGGGAAAAAACTCTTTATATTTAAAGAACTTCATATACATTCCTTTTGAAAAGGAATTAGATTTTTCTATATTCTTATTTGTGAAAATTATTGTATTTTATTCTTATCCATCATTGTCATCATCATATTTTATGCTAGGATAGTTTTCTATTTTTTTTATAATTAATAAAAGATAAACAAATTCAATGAATATACACCTTTATACCTTATTATTCATATTTTCCCCTTTCTATAAAACATATACATGAATTAATAATTATTTTTACTCAATTAAACATCATTGTTAGAGTCATGTACTTATTCTGTAGAAACTTTTTTATACATTACTCTCATAATAACATTGAAATATATTTCTATATCGTCATAATATTTGTTCTTAAAAATATTTTCTATTCACATTTAATTTATGGTGATAATACTCTATAAATAATACTACGGAATAGTTCATGTTATCTATCAAATAAATATGATACTGTGGCATTAAATTTATCATGACTAATTATTTGAATCATTTAAATAATAGTCAAATCATCTAACTTATCAACAAAATAAAATTTGGTTCTTCAAATGTCATAAACCCTTATAAAAATAATATAGAAGGATTAATCATATGACATTTGATCATATTTATTCTCCATTCTCAATATCTAAATGCTTAATTTTTTAAATTTTTATTTCCTTCATGAATATTATTAAAATTTTCCTAGTTTCATTTAATTTTTCAAATTCTCTTAAACCTCAGAAATTCACTTTCAAAGAGTGAGTAAATTATATAATTCAAATTTTTCCAATCACTCACTATATTCTTATTTTCTATAGATTTAATGGGAGAACCCTCAGTTGGAGAATTGAAACAATGTGAAAAATCATCAATAACTTCATAGCTAATGAATATTAGATGGGAACCAAAAAAATCATTTTTATTAGATTTTAAAATTAAATTATGTACAATGAATACTAGAATATCATTATTATTAATAGAGTTTTAAAAATTTGTGGATGTATTATCTATATGAAACCTTCAATAGGAAAGAGTCAATAAATAAATTAGCTCTAATAAAAATTCAAAGGATCAGTCTGGATCAATAGGAACACTATGATTTGTTGTGAATCTATTGAATGCTTTTTCATGTTTTTCTAGTTAGAAAACATCGATTTCCTATGGTTAGAGAGAATTAACTCTACTAAAATGAATCACACAATAATTCCATTAGGAACAAAAGAGTTTACAACTTTCACTACTCAATAAGATAATCTACTATTTGTAATAGTTTAAAAATAGTCTAATAATGTACATCGACTAGAAAAAATTCCTATGTGTTTTACAGCATTCAAGATATATCCATCACTTTCGTAGCTCTATATTAATTTCATAATTCATGTTCTGATTTAGTAGATAATATGATAAAAAAATTAAACCAAAAAAATGAACCTCCACCAAGATGGTTCAATGCTTTGTCACTGTGCTTCTTGAAATATTATCACACCTGAAGTCCTATAATTTATTATTTTTCTAATTATATTTTATGCATAGTACTGAGAATGATCTTATGACTAACATCTATTTCTGAACCTATTCAGATGATAACTTCCTTATATTATATATGTATGTTTGGTACCCTCTATCTAATACCGTATTTTTCAAATAACCTTCTCTCTAATACAATCATTCTACTATCAATATTTTTTATAAAAATATATCGTGTATCATATTTTATGATTCATTAACAAGAAGATATCTCAATATCCTCATATTCCACCTCACTTGTTCAAAAAATAGTGCATTAGAAACATCACCTTTACAATTACTCATACCCTTTATATATCCACCATTTGTCAAAAAAGGATTAGAATGGACAATAAATTTTAATATACTACTCAAAAATTTAATATCCTCTTTGAACCATTCCTTTTTTCACCACCTTTAAAAATCAAAATAGATACAAGTTAACAATATTTGGGGGAAATTTATCAAAATTTTTGAATCAATGATCTTCAAAAAAAAATCATAAAATATTAACTAGGATCATGATCAATACTTCATGATTATCGAGGAATTGATCATCCATCTTTGTATCTTCGCAGTTTAGGAATTCAAATAACATTGTAAATATTATCAAACCATAATCTTAGATATATTTTTATGAAAATTATGCATACAAAAAAACATCCAGATTAGAACAATATAGTATAGATAATATATGTTCATCTACTAACCTTTATATGTTTTTTTCTACTCAAATATCTGTAGGTAACAATATATAATATAATTTATTAATGAATTTTCTTAGAAATAATTGTGTAATTACTATTCATGGATAATATCCATATAAATACTTTGATCAATTTCCTTTTTCCAATCATAAAAAAAAACTATTTCTGATGATATTTTCCTTGTAATTTTCTTCAACAAACTCCCTAAAAAACATCATGTTTGTTTAAATACTTTCATTGATAAAATTCATCTTCAATCACAAGTTCTTTAAAATATTCATGTTGTTTGGTACCTTAGATAACAAAAAATAATTCCCTTATTTTTTGTCTGGATTAATTAGTATGGTGTCCATGTTAGTACTTTCAAACAAACACTTTATCTTATCTTCCATCTGAACATAACTATCGAGTAGAATTATTCATCTAGAATATATCTAATAACTTTATTACGTTAGACCCAAAATTTTCAACTCGTAAAATTTATGTACATATCTCAATGATTTTCAAGTGATATATATTTTGAAAAAAAGAAAGAAAACTTCATAGACAATTATTCTTAAAACAAAATTATTTCATATATCAACAAAAAATTAACACCTTTTGGTCTCAACAAGATATTTGAGAAGTTGGTGGGTGCCATAGGAGTATATTGTCTAATACATTTTATAATTTTTGAGAAAATAACTTCAACTCTATTAATGTTGATAATGCAACATGGATGGGTTTTTTGGATAAAAAACTAGTATGAACATTCATTAAATGTGGTGATTTAGGTGACCCCACAAGTGGAAATCATTGGGTTGATTAATTTCATAATATTCATCATTTATTCTTGGACTCTCTGCATCTATAATGGATGGATGATCTTTAGATTGGGAAATTTTTAGTTAGTAGAGGTTTTCCAAGACTCATTAGAGTGCATGATTTAATTTCTAGGAGAAGAATTAACAATGATCATGTAAATTCAATATAATTTATATAGAAGTCTATCTTTCCTTCCAGGACTATAGGGTACTGAGTTCCTTTAGATATTGGGCCTCTAATAAATGTATGTTTAGTCAATTTTGATATTCACCTTGGATTATTTGGTTAACTTAAATCCGGAACACTATTTTTATTATTTACGGTGATAAAAAGGTTTATAATTTGGAAAAGATATAGTGACTTGAGTGTTTTCAGAACAAAACATAGATTGGAATTTATTTTTTGATATGGGAGACCTATCTAAGTGTAAAATAGTAAATTTAACCAAAAAAATCTGTAGATAAATTATCAAATGGTTTAGTTTATTTTTGGGTGTAGTGTTTACTCTTTGGATAATCTGATATGTGACTATGAGCACATCAGGGCCTTGATAAAATATATTAAATTTAAAAATAATATTCTTAGTTTATTCAAGTTAATTTTGATTACTTTCTTATATCCAATATATAGTGTCATATCAGAAAATATATTCTTTAGTTGATCCCAATGTTATGGGTTTACACCAAGGAAGGTGCGTAGATAACATAAGAAATTAATCTAGTATTAATTAATTGATTAAATTATTGGTTTCATGTTTTGAAACCAATATTCTATTCCCTTTTTTTGTTAACTCCTATCATTTGTTTTATAATCATAACCCTAGATTGAGAGGGATTGGGATCCATGACATGTAAGAGAATCCATTTATCTATGGAGCATGTTCCATGATATGGATATGTTATGAAGTGGGAAACTAATGTTTTCTTCATCAATGATTATTACAAGATTTTTATATGGATTTTTGAATCCATATTTCTTTGATTCTTCATGTATTGTTTTTTTATAATTTATAGTATTGGATTCATTGAATTTGTGTTTTTATTTGAGTGGATTACCATGTAGAATTACGTTATACTGTCATTTCCCATTCTTAAATTCCCTAACTCCTTGTGATGAATTTCTTTGGATTATATGAATTAAAATATCAGTATATATTTAACAGTTATGTGGGTTGGGAGACAAATCATTAAATAATATGGATAGGAATTATCTTATATATATATAACATTTCCCTTCATTTAGTCGAATGAAGGGATATCGTTCAATAACTTGATGGAAGAAGCTTCGAGGGGTGGTGGCATGGTGGTTTCAAGGGGATATGTCATTTAATGATTAACCTGGTTGGAAGGCCGGAAATAATGTGAAGGATGACATAGTTGTGGTGTTATATATATACGTCATAAAATATAATGGTAGAGGGTTCTTGGTCAGCCAGACATGACTTGTTGATGGATAAAACCATATAGGATGATTTTTGATAGTCAATGAGGGATCATCCTATAATGTAATGAGGCTAAATATCTATATAGGGAGGTATCTAGATAATTATAGCTATAGTTTTCCCAATTAATTGTTGAAAAAAATAAAATTAAGGATAAAATAATATTAGGGAATTTTTTAATAAAGGATATCACAGTGTTGAAATAGGGGTGGAATGATTAAAGATAATGGTGGAAACAATTTTCACTCAAATCACAATATTTATAAATTAATAGTAATAATGTTTTCATTATTTATGTTATTATTTTAATTATAAATTCTTGTATAAACCATAAGTTCATACTATGATTTCATATCCATGATCTATCATCAACATCATGATCATATAATCTTGAGAAAAAAATTTAATACCAATATGTGATACTTGTATCTGATTCATGGTATAAGCCTCAAGTACCATCAGGTTAAGTCTCTCATTATTGTTAAGAAGAAATTCATATTTTTCATCTGTTGATTATTTTATGTACCTAAATACCCAATCCTAATTTTTTCCCACATAGATCATAATATCTTGACCTTTTTTAAAATCTAACTGTGTTCAGAGGTAATATTGGACTATTTTGAATTTTTTCTCTTGAGAGCCATATTTGGATTCATGCATGATAATTAGAGTTTTGGTGGTTTACTAGATCATTATTATCTTCTATAACTCACCAATATCTCTCAGAATAATAATTTTAATTTTAGATAAATTGAATCTTTTGGGTTAAAATGATAACACTAAAAAATAATGAGGACAACATTGAAATAATTAATGTTATCCCCCTTTATGGACCCCAACCTTAATAAGAAACATTGAATGGATGGCCCAATAGAGTTTATGTAATACTTCCATGCTAAATACCTATTTTTATCATGGTATAAAATTTTATCCTCGATAGAGGAACGAGAGAGACACTCTCAATTATCTCTTGAGGTGATTCCCTAGCTGTAGTACTCCGAAGCCCGCACCCCTTCCTTATCAGAGGGGGGGTTTTGTGTCCTCCTTCTCTTAAGAAGGTTAGGCCCTCTCCGTCTTCTTGTTCTTTCCCTCCTCCCTTCCCCAGAATTCATCTTTCTCTGAAGGTTGAAGTTCTTTTTTGCGAGGAACACATTTTGTCTCTACTTTCGCTAGAGCTCAATAATTCCTCAGATTTGTGTTGACTCACCCTGGTGGCCTGCATCTGGCTCAATCGACCATCGGTGGAATTGCTTGATCATTTCGTCAAAGATGATTAAAATTTGAGGTAATGCACAGTTGTTGGTTTTCTTGACCGGAAGCACTTCATGGTCCGATTTGGTTCAGAAGAAGACTTGATTGATGCCTGGTATAGGTCCCCCATAAAATGTAGTGGATCCCCTTTCTATCTCTTCTGCTAGAGATTTGTCTCTCACATGAGGCGAGAGCCATCAAAGATAGCAACATAGGTATGCTCTCCTGGTTTACCCCTTTCCTTTCAGAACCCTTCCATTATTTGTGCAATTGGGAATATGGTAGGATGGTTCTTGTGTTCTGATCATCATACAGAGTCCGCGTGTCATCCAATTTTTCCACCAATTTTCATCATGGGTGATGCTATGGGGACTCTGGTGAACTATGTTTGAATCACTATCGGTAATAAGCTCTGTTGGAGGAAAGTGGTTGTTTTTGAATTCTGGATGCAGTACTGGATGAAACGTTTTTTTGTCATTCGTTGTTTGTCAGTCGTAACGTGAAGTTGAGTCGAAGCCTGCTGGAGGGTTTGGATGGACGCGAGTACTCTAGTCTGTTTCATTTGGAGATGGAGGGTAGTAATGCGAGCATCTGTGTGTGAGGGGATCAAAATAGAAATGCAGTGGTTGTAAAACATTTGGCTATAGTGGTGTTGTAGGAGACATGATAGGGTGATCCAACAGAGGATCTCGCCAGTGTTTGTGGAGTGAAGGAGTTGTGTGTTCCCGCTAACCCGATATTGAAGCATGTGTTTAATGGATTGGTGAGTGACCTTGGGATTGGGAAGATGTCTACGATGGATAATGTTGATGATTTATCTCATTTTATTTCGGGTATTGTGAATGATATAATTTGGGTAGTGTGGATCGTGAAAATGATGGAGTGCAAGATCATAGAAGAATAGACTATCAGTTTTATTTCGTGGAACATGAAGAGGTTCCTGTTTTGGCAGGGGGACCTCAAGTGTTTGAGGTTATACAGATTGATCCCAGCAATCAAGTGAGAGTTGTTATGAAATAACATCAGAAGAAATGCGAGTTGGTTATTGAAACATGGTTAATAATCAAGTTCGTTCCATAACTGATCATAATAAGAAATATCACTTGAGAGGGATTTTGGATGCTGGAGAGAGTGTTATAGTGAGGAGAGAAGATGGAGTCAGGTAATTCTCTTTTTTGAAAATCACTGTAAAATGGGTATGTTGCTTTGAAAGTGACAAATAAAATAGCGTTATTGTTTGTCTTTTTTATAGTTACACTATTCGTGGTTGGCGATGCAAGACATCTGATAGTGATAGATCAAGGAATGTGCCTCAAAGGTGGAAAACACGGAAATATTATTCTTACCTACCAAAGATGTTAACCACCAGGTCTTCATCTAAGAGGGAGATAAAGGATATTATTGTATCTAAAAAACATTGTGGATAATCCAAGAAAGATGATTTATCATTGGAACAGGTGAAGTTAAAACATAATCTTGTCAATATCTTAAAGTAGTATGAAATAGATTCAGAGTGGGAATCAACTACATCAGAGGAAACACCTTATTATCGAGGCGGTGAACGATATGACTATTATGATATGTAATTTTCGCATTTCTGATGGAACTGATGGCTAGATGTGGGTAAGATGTTTTCCCACACCCTTTTTCCTTCACTATTATACTTTTTCTTTCTTTTAATAAATGGTCAGTGGTCTTTTGCCTCTGACTCACTTACAGGGTTAAATTTTTTCCTCCAATAAACATTACATTATCCCTATATTTTTTCCTCCAATAAACATTACATTATTTATCAACGATAAATTCTTTTTCTATATGTCGTACGATTTATAATAGTGGTGTGTGTTGGTTTGAATTTATATGCCCCCACACACAAACAAATTATAATAATTGTCATGACCCATCCCATTGGGGCCCAAAACATAACTCCCCAAGCCCGCCTCTAATAGGCCAGAGGCTGATGACTAGAACAGAGTAGGCATAATACTAACATGGGAGGCATTGCTTATAAACACGTACACACGGACACACATCTCCAAGCCCACAAAGATGAAAAGTAAAAACTACTAAAAGGAGAAGATGCATGCATACACTAAAACCCAACTAGAAGAGTGTGAAAAGAAAGCAACGTATAGTATGTAAACCCCTGGGCAAAAAGTACAATCCCACCAAAAGAGAGTCCGTAAAAAATTCCAACCTGTAATGAAAGGTGTTGGGACTGCAATTTCTAGCCATAGGAACACACCTCAGCCTGTCTGATCTCACTGAGTACTGTTCAGTCCTGGTCCACCTAGAATCCTGTCAAAGGCTTGCTTGTCTGCATAAAAAACGACACGTGCGTGCAAAGCCCGTGCAGGGGTGAGTATAACAATACCCAATAGGACACGCCTAAACCACAATGGAAATACAACAAGGGAAATACCACAAAGGAAAGATACAGTCAGCTCCACATAGTATATGACTACAGAACTTATACTAACAATATCCAGATATACTCATACACAAACGACCATTGCGATACTGCTACTAGGATCTAGCTCGAAGATTCCACTAAGAATGCAACAAGGATAACACACTCCTAGGTCTGAAAAGAGAGACGTGAATTACTTGTTCCGGGAGATCACACTCCACAAGTACTATGAGAACATGACGCTCAGATGAGGATCACAACCAAGTCATGGGGTGATTCTTACAACTCAGTCTGAGCTAATCCGCTAAGCAGAGGATCGGTGCCCGGGTAAAGTTGGTCACGTCGATACCAAGAACTCTACCTAGGGCTCCCAAAATGAATAGAGGATCTAGCTCTAAGTCTCATAGAGGGGATTCAAACAACTCTATTTAGGATGTCTGGATGAAGGGATCATACACTTGAATAAAGGAAATGATACCATAACATTTAGGGAAAAGACCAAGTGTACGAACCGTAAGGAAACTAATCCAAGTCACAGAAGACATGTGGATCAAGACATGATGAATTTGTTACATGGCATGTAGTATGGTTACACTCCGTGTTCCTTGACCTCGGGTACTGCCTGTGTAAATGGCCAGTGTAATCTGTCCAAGCTGTGTGAAACTAAAGTACATGGCATGGAGAAGAATCACATGTCATGTTCCTTGACTCCGGGTACTACCCGTGTAAACGGCCCGTGTCATTTGGCTTGTCAGATATAAAGTAACTACACGGCGGGTAGAAGAGTCACACGTCGTGTCTGAGCACCTGAGGCTTGCTCTGTGTATGCTAGACATGTGCCCATAAATGGTCTCTGTCCGTGTCTATGTTGCCTTCCCATGTACCAGTACACAGGGTATCTCGTGTATCTGGCCAGGTCTGGCCGGGGAAGGGTTTACACGCCGTGTCCTTGGCCCTGTACCCAACCCGTGTACGAGTTTCCTACCCGTGTACCAGTTCACGTGGTATCCCATGTATCTGGCTGCTTCTGACCGGGGAAGGGTATATATGTTGTGTCCTTGGCCATGTACCCAACCTGTGTCTGTGTACTCCCGGAGTACACACCAGTTGGTCCGTTGATGAACACATGTCGTGTAGCCCATACTACACAGCGTGTAGTGGGGATTTTTTCCAGAAGTGTCATCTTCCTCCTCGCACCGTGGCTGAACCTCAGGATCCTTGCTTTCTCATCCGTTCGTCCTGATACTCTAGGTATTAGTTCGTTTCCTCATACAAACACCGTAAAAAGTGTTATCGCCTCCTAAATCATATCATAAACCTCGAACATTACATCCGAAGAAAAATGGCCAAAAACTCGTATCTCACGATCCGCTCTGAATCGTCTGCTGAAACCATCTTCGCACCTCTGTGACATCGCTCCGGGGTTGGATATATAATCTCAGATCACTGCGCCAAAAAAAGAATGCACAATGATCGATTACCCCCAAGAATGCATAGAATGAAATGAAGCATGTAAGGGAGAAAAGCAAGAATCAAGCAAGAGGGATGAACATCGATCGTAGTTCGTGATGATCCGGGTTTGTCACCATTAGATCGAAACCAAAAAAACCTCAAAATCCATGCAAAAACCCGTCGTGCAAGAACAACCGATCTGTGGTCAATTCTGTTCATGGACTAGTCCATGTTCATTGTGGAAATAAAAAACAGGGATGGAAATCAAAAACAAACATCCTACCAGGATCTACGGCATTCGTTAGCGAAGATTTGGTCGTCGCGTCGTCATAGCCGGTGAAGCTCGTCCATAACGTCGTCACCGCGTTGGGAGGTTTTCTCCAAAGCCTCTAGAGCCTCCAGGGAAATTCAGGGTTATGGAAAAATTGTATCCCTGATCCCCTATGAAATCTCCATCTAAAAAGAAATTATATTTTTCCGTAACAAGGATTTAAATAAAATATTTAAATTAAATATTTTATTACGGTTGCATCCAAAAACCAGATTTCACCACCGACCTGCACCGGCCAAAGGTAGGCCTCGCCTAAGGTAAAATCGATGTTCCGAATGCAACGGTGCCCTCATATTTCGGATCCAAGTACCCGTTCGGGAGTAATTAAACTTTTTCAGGAAAACCACATGCGCGCGTTATTTAATTATTAAATTAAATTCAAACAATTGTTTCAGGCTCACCGGGCCTCGGAACTGCACTCCATCTAAGAGCCTGGTCTTTAATTAATTCCCAAATAATATTAAAATAGTACATGGAAAAATCTAGGACATTACATCACACCCACCTTAGGGACTTTACGTCCCCAAAAATCCATAACAAAGGCTACACAAAAAGATGTGGGTACTGCACGTGAATCTGAGCCTCGCGCTCCCACATGCTCTCCTGGAGATTCCTGTGCTGCCACCGGACACCCACTAAGAGAATATATCACCCACAAAGGATCTTCTCCTTCCGATCCTTGAGATCCACTGGGTACTCAACAAAGGTCACTCCATCATCGATGTCCAGCTCGCCCCAGTCGATGACGTGTGACAGTTCAATCACGTACCTCCATAGCTGCAACACATGCAAGATGTTTTGTACCCTGTCCATCTGAGGAGGTAGAGTCACATGATATTCCACCTCACAAAATCTACTAAATATCTGAAAAGGGCCAATGAACCTCAGAGATAGCTTTCCGCCTCATCCAAATTTATGAAATCCCCGTTGAGGTGAGACCCGAAGGAACACATAGTCTCCTTCCATGAACTCCAAGGGCCTCCACCTCCTCTTGACATAAGACTTTTTCCAACTATGTGAAGTCTTCATTCGTTCGTGGATGAACTGCACTTTCTCTGTAGTAGCCCTCACCATCTCTGGGCCCATAAGTGATGACTCTCCTGGGTCAGTCCAGCAATGTGGGGACCTGTAAGGTCACCCATACAGAGCCTCAAATGGTGCCATACTAATAGTGGAATGATAACTGTTGTTATAAGAAAATTATACTAGTGGTAGGTGATCCTCCCAGTTATGAATGAAGGCATGTATGAAAGCTTGAAGCATATCCTCCATAACCTAGATGGTACGCTCTATCTGACCATCAGTCTGAGGATGGAATGTTGTGCTCAAGTGTAACTAAGTCCCAAAATTGTCCTGCAATCACTTCCACAACCGGGATGTGAAATGAGAATCACGATCTAAGACGATCGTGGATGGTACTCCATGTATTCGAACTATCTTCTGCACGTAGATGCGTCCCAAAATCTCTACTGAACTCTTCTCCCATATGGCTAGGAAGTGGTCCGACTTGGTGAGTCGATCAATGATCACCCAGATGCGATCATGTCCCCTGGACGTACATGTTAAACCCATCACAAAGTCCATAGATATCCCATCTCACTTCCACACTGGCACCTCAAGGGGATGATTCAAGCATGCTCGCACCTGGTGCTCAGCCTTTACTTGCTGACAAGTAAGGCACCGAGAAACAAACTCTACCACAAAATTCTTCATTCCTAGCCACCAAAACTGAAGTCAGAGGTCCTGATACATCTTTTCCACACCTGGATGCACCGACAAGGGGGATGTATGGAACTACCTTAGAACCTCCTCTCGCAGTGTCAATGGTACCAGTATAGGCCATCTGAAAAGAACAATGTGCTCCCCACCTTCTGAAAATCCATAAGCCGCAACACCAGTGGGTATATGAGCACGTAGAGTCTCACATCTAGCATCCTCATGCTATGCTTCCCTGACTCACTGTAAGAGTGGAGGGGTAAAAACCATCGACTAAAGGTAAGCTCCCTCATCTCCCTCCATGAAGGATAACTATAAAGAGGCCAACTGCCTCATCGCCTCATCGAACAACTTCAAACTGGATTTCCTGCTGAGATAATCCGCCACTACGTTCCCCTTCCCAAGAGTATTAACGATATCAATGTCGTAATCCTGGAGGAACACAAGCCACCAACTCTACCTCAAATTCATATCTTTCTGATAAAAGATATATTTGAGACTCTTGTGATCAGAGATGATGGTAAACCACTTGTCCATCAGGTATTGCTGCCACATTTTCAACGTGAAGACTACTGTTGCCAACTCAAGATCATGGGTCATGTAGTTCTATGAGTGTGGCCTCAACTGATGTGATCCATTGGAAATCACCACTTGAATCTGCATTAGGAAACAACCAATCCCAGTTCCAGATGCTTCACAGAACACTACGTACTCAGCACCCTCCTCCGGTAATATCGAGATCGGAGCGCTCGTCAGACTCTATCTCAGCTACTGGAAAGCCTGCTGGAATTTGTCGGTCCACACGAAAGGCTGCCCATTTTGGGTCAAAGATATCATGGGTGATGAAATCATGGAAAAATTAAGAATGAATATCCAATAGTAGCCTGCCAACCCACGGAAGCTCCACACCTCCATCATGCTCCGGGGTGGCTCCCATGCTAGTACTGCCTCCACCTTGGTTGGGTCCACTGCTACACCATCTGCTGAGATAATGTGTCCCAGAAAGTGGACATCCTGTATCCAAAACTGGCACTTCGAGAGTTTCCCATACAGCTGGTGCTCTCAGAGTGTGTCCAAAACCATCCTTAAGTGTCTCGCGTGCTCCTCCTCAGACGCAGAGTACACATGTATATCATCGATGAAGACCACTACGAACCAATATGGATAGGGATGAAAGATCTAGTTCATGAGTCCCATGAACACTACCAGGGAATTATTCATGCCGAAGGGCATCACCAAGTACTCATATTGACCATAGTGGCATCTAAATGTTTTCTTCAGTACATCCTCATCCCGTAATTGCAACTGGTGATAGCCTGATCATAGATCATCCATTGAGAACCATGGTGCCACTCTCAACTATTAAAAGAGGTCATTGATCCTTGGTTGTGGATACTAGTTCTTTAAGGTCACCTAATTCAAACACCATAAATCCACACATAGCCTCAATCTCCCATCTTCCTTTTTGGAAAACAGCACTAGGGCCGCCCATGGTGAAACACTGGGTCTCACAACGCCCTTCTTCTGCAAGTCGTCCAGCTGCACTCTCAGCACACGAAGCTCTGTAGGAGCCATCCGATATGCTGATGATGATATCGGCGTTGTCCCAAGTTGCAACTCAATGAAAAAATCTATCTCTCGATGGGGAGTTACCCTAAGGACATCCTTTGGAAATATGTACTTGTACCCAGCCACTACTGCTGGAAACTGGAAACTCGTATCATCTGTCACGCAAAGGGCTAGGCTAGCCAACTGATGTTAAATCGGTTGTGCCTTACTATGCATGAGTCCATCATGTGTTTCTTGGGTCTCTCTTTCACCAAGAAAAGAGAACCTCATTCCATCACTACGGACACACCACACCCATTACCTAAAACAATCGATCTGGGCATGAATTGTGGATAGTCAGTCCATACAAAGAATGACATCGTAAGTCCTTAACGCTACCACCAAGAGGTTCTAACCGAATCTCTCGCCTCCAAGGGTTAGGTCACACTACCTATCAAGGTGTGTGATCTCTAAATCTTCTCCAGTCGGTGTTTCTAAGCATAAGGGTAGAGTCAACGGCTCAACTAGAATCTCAACATCTCGAACAAGATAAGCATCCAGAAAGGAATGACTAGCACCTATGTCTATCAGTATGGAATCCAAAGTAGAAAGACACAGATTGTACCTCTAATAATCTTTGGAGTACCTGGGTCATAAGCCTTTGCCGCCTGCAGTTGTCCCTGCCTCTTTCCACCCGCTCCCTGATCCTAGGGTGGACCTCATAGGGGTGGTGGTAGTAATAGTTCAAAACGTTGACCACCTCCAACTACTCTCCCAGCTCTCCTACCATGTTCTCCACCCTGCGGATCTGTCTGCTTCACATGATGCCTCTTCCTCGGTGGTCTATCCACTACTCTCCTGTCAGTATTACGGTGGGTCGGACAATCTCGAGCGAGATGTCCCCTACCATCGTATGAGTATCATCGTATCTCTCGAGGCTAGCTGGATGTGCCCTGTGAACTCTGTATAGAAGATCCCATTTCCTAGGATCTCCTCTGAAAACATCTCCCATGCATGGGTCCCTGGCGTCCGCTCCCTGCTGCCGAGGTCTCTGCTCCAGCTCGCCCACTCCTGAAAACTATTGGTTGTCTCTACTCTGCTAAGAAGCTCGTGACCACCAAAGCCCGCTCGAGCACCCCAGAATAAGTAGGAATGATCATAGGGATGATGATCGCTCAGATATCTCTAGACAAGCCCCGCTCAAAATTCTGAGCTCTGATGTACTGATCTCTGACCATCTCCATCGAGTACCGCGAGAGGTCGGTAATCCTTGATGAATAGTCAACCATCGACATGATCCCCTGCTGGAGCTGAAGAAGCTCCTGTATACGTACTTCTCTCAGGGTAAATGGTGAAAACTCCTCTCTAAAGCAATGCTCAAACTCCGACCGCACAAGAGTCGCCGCGTCGTGGGTCTGGATAACCAAACTCCATCATCATCCTTTCGAACCCTGCAGAAGGCTCGCTGCAAATATCACCATCTAGTCTGCTAGTGTTCGAACCAAATGGAACACTCTGGTCACTACCTCAAGCAAGTCCTCTACTGCATGAGGGCCAGGCTCGCCTCGAAACCTGAGGGGTCTCTATCTCTAAAACTTGTGGAGTGCACTCAGCCTGTGCTCCTCCTCCACTGGTACAGTATCCACTAAACACTACTCCACATGTGGAGGGATAACTGGCACACCACATGATGGTAAAACCAGGGGATCCGGTCCCTGTATCGATGCTCCATCACTGAGGGGGTCATCCTCGTGATCGAGCTTCTAGATCCTAGCGGGTGCGTTTCATGGAGGCATCATGTAAAGAAACAATATGTATCTCAGTCCGTGAGTATATCTGGATAGCTGACTCAAGAAGGACGTGGAAACCACAACCCATTCCTATATGAGGTATGCACCATTGTTTTCCACTGCAACTAGTATTCTCATGTTCTGGGTCGAAAAAAAAGTTATCAGAGTCCTGGTGTATGGATACGTCGGCCACCCTCACCAACACTGGGGTCCCTGGCCAGAAAGCCGAACTCGAAACACTTAACAATGTTTCCCTAAACCAACTCATAGACTCTCGGTCCTAAGGGAGAATCGAACACCTCTGATACCACTCTGTCATGACCCATCCTAGTGGGCCCAATCCACAACTCCCTAATCCCACCTAAAAATAGGCCAGGGGCTGGTGACTATCACCGAGTAGGCATACTACTAACATGGGAGGCATTGCCAATAAACCTGTACACACATACACACATCTCCAATCCCACAAAGCTGAAAAGTAAAAACTACTAAAAGGAAAAGATGCATGCATACACTAAAACTCGTCCAATAGAGTGCGACAGGAAAGAAAAGTAAAATAAGTAAAACCTTGGGCCAAAAGTACAAGCCCACCAAAAGAGATTCCATAACAAAGTCCAACCTGTAGATAAAGGTGTTGGGACTGCAGTCTGTAGCCATAGGAACACACCTCAGCCTGTTTGATCTCACTGAGTACCGTCCGGTCCTGGTCAACCAAGAATCATGTCAAAGGCTTGCTCGTCTGCACAAGACATGACATGTGTGGGAAAAGCCCATGCAGGGGTGAGTATAACAATACCTAGTAGGACACCCTGAAACCAAAAAGGAAATACAACAATGGAAATAACACAACGGAAAGATACAGTTAGCTCCACATAGTATATGTCTACACAACATATAACAAGATTATCCTGATATACTCATACACAAACGACCATCGCGATACGACCACTAAGATCCAGCTCGAAGATTCCACTAAGCATGAAATAAGGAGAACACACTCCTAGGTCTGAAGAGTTAGACACAAAGTACTCATTCCAGGAGAACACAATACAAAATTACTATGAGATCATGATGCTCAGATGAGGATCACGGCCAAGTCGTGGGCTGATTCTGACAACTCAGTTTGAGCTAATCTGCTAAGTAGAGGATCAGCGCCCGGGTAAAGTTGGTCACGTCAATACCAAGAACTATACCTAGGGTTCTAGAAATGAATAGAGGATCTGGCTCTAAGTCTCACAGTGGGGATTCCATCAACTCTATTCAGGATTTCCTGATAAAGGGATCATACTCCTAAAAAATGGAAAGGATGCCAGAACCTTCAGGGAAGATACCAAGGTTATGAACCCTAAGGAAACTAGTCTAAGTCACAGAAAAAAAGTGGCTCATTACATGAGGAATTTGTTGCATGGATTGTATTTTGGTTACACACTATGTTCCTTGACCCCAGGTACTTCCCATTTAAATGAACCGTGTCATCCGTCCAAGCTTTGTAAAACTAACTACAAGGCATGTAGAAGAATCACACACCATGTTCCTTAACTCCTGGTACTGCCAGTGTAAACGGCCCATGTGATTTGTCTTGTCAGATAGAAAGAAACTACATGGCGTGTAGAAGAGTCACACGCCGGGTCCGAGCACTTGGGGCTTGCTCTTTGTACGCTGGCCATGTGCCCGTACACGGTCTCTGTCCGTGTCGGTGTCGCCTACATATGTACCAGTACATGGGGTATCCTATGTATCTGGCCGGGTCTAGCCAGGGAAGGGTATACATGCCATGTCCATAGATGTGTACCTAACCCATGTCCCGATTTCCTACCCGTGTACCAGTACACGAGGTATCCTGTGTACCTGGCTGGGTCTGACCAGGGAAGGGTATACACGCCGCGTCCTTTGCTGTGTACCCAACCCGTGTCCGTGTACTCCCGGAGTACACTCCATGTGGTCCGCTGACGAACAAACGTCGTGTAACCCATAGTACATGGCGTGTAGTTGGGATTTTTTCAGAAGCGTCGTCTTCCTCCTCACGCCGTTGCTGAACCTCCGGATCCTTGGTTTCTCGTCTGTTCATCCTGATACTCCAGGGATTGGGGCGTATCATCATACGAACATCGTAACGGGTGTTTTCAGCTCTTAAATCGGATCATAAAACTCAAACGATTCATCCGAAAAAAATGCCCGAAAACTTGTATCTCTTGATCCGATTCGAATCGTCTACCAAAACCGTCGTCGCACCTCCATGACATCGCTCTGGGGTTGGGTCTACAATCTCGGATCGTTTCACTAACAAACGAATGTGCAACAATCGATTTCCCACAAAAATGCGTAGAACGCAATGAAGAATGTGAGGGAGAAAAATAAGAATCAAACAAGAGGGATGAACCTTGATCGTTGTTCGTGACGATCCGAGTTCATCGTCGTTAGATCAAAACCAAAACAACCTCAATATCCCCGAAAAAACTCGTCCCGCAAGAACAACCGATCTGCAGACTAATCTATTCATGGAATATTCCACATTCATTTTGTAAATCAAAAATGGGGAAGGAAATCAAAAACAAACATCCTACATGGATCTGCGACATTCGTTGGTGAAGATCCGGTCTCCGCATCGTTTTCGATGGTGAAGCTCGTCAAGAACATCGTCGCCGCAATGGGAGGTTTTCTCCAGAGCCTCTATAGCCTCCATGGAAATTCAGGGATATGGAAAATTGTAACCCTGGCCCCCTATGGAATCTAAATTTAAAATGAAAAGATATTTCTATGTAACAAGGATTTAAATAAAATATTTTAATTAAATATTTTTTTACGGTTGCGTCCAAAAACCAGATTTCACCACCGAACTGCGTTGGTCGATGTTAGGCCTCTCCTAAGGTAAAATCGATGTTCTAAATGCAAAGGTGCCCTCAGATTTCTGATCCGAGCACCCGTTCGGGAGTTATTCCACTTTTTCAGGAAAACCGCAAGCGTGAATTATTTAATTATTAAATTAAATTCAAACATTTGTTCCGGGCTCACCAAGCCTCGGAACTGAATGCCGTCTCAGAGCCTGGTCTCGAATTAATTTCTATATAATATTAAAATAGTACATTGGAAAATCCAGTACATTACAATAATAGTTGTAATAATATATTTATTAATATTATTAAAATCAACACTAATTTTCATATTACCATATTATATGTTCAAGTGTGACTAGTATATTTTTCCATGAACATTAAATGATTATGAATGTTTATATATCTAATTATACATATTTTTGATGATATCGTTGTTATTAATTATGATGATGATGATGATAATTTAATTTATTTTTCTTATTGTTATTATTATAGGTTAATTGGTACTCATCTCCGACCTTCGCATCAAAGAGATGATGGTTCTAATATTATCAGCCCTCTTGGGGGTTTTATGATGTTGACGATAATGTAAAAACTAATTTAAAAAGGTTGAGATGCTTGGTGGTTGCACAAGAGTAATTATTGTAGGGGTTTTGACCAATGTAATGGATTAAGGTTCACAGTAATTTTGGTCCATGAAATGTAATGTTCTTTAAGTCAATAGTGCATTAGGTCAACAAATATAATGATATTTTAATCAATGGATTCAAATCTTCGAGTGGGGCATGACCTCCTTGCGGGACCAAATGTGTGTTTCTGTTTGTTTTTTCATTTTCTTGTAACACTTATGAGCATATAGGATAATTATAAAAAAATTATTTTAATAAGAAATGTAGGTTTCCCTCCAAATCCACCTCTTATGGGGGACACTTTTTTATTTGTATTTTCCCTTTTTAATGTTATTTTATTATTTTCTTCTCCATTCCCATTTGG
Source organism: Viscum album (assembly GCA_963277665.1). Taxonomy (NCBI): domain Eukaryota; kingdom Viridiplantae; phylum Streptophyta; class Magnoliopsida; order Santalales; family Viscaceae; genus Viscum; species Viscum album. Next base: position 274,988,931 of record OY728122.1, read on the forward strand.
GAACCGTAGTTAAACCCAAAATAATTTTCTTAAGAACAATCACCACTTTACGATCCTTCTAATCCAAGCACCCCCCCTATACTTCTTGGATGCCACCACCTATAACTCTACAGAAAAAGGCATAGTCATTCATATAGCAATGGATGTAGCTTACCCACTTCAACATTTTCTGCATCAATCCACCACACAAAACCATCTCTTAAAACACTATCTTCCTCCCTAACCTATTACTCATCCACACTGTGCACAACAGTCCTCCATCCAAAACTCACATTATCGACCTCATCCCCTAACTAAACCACCATCACATTTCTATCCTTTATTATCTCAATCTCCTCGCATTATTCTCCCACTCTCAATATAAACCCTCAAATCAAAAGTCATTGATAAAAAACAAATCCCATTGCATCTCACCCTCCACTCACTTGAATAAATGATGCTGTAATCATTATTCGATAATTTTATATTAAGAATACTTTTTTGAAGGAATATGGTTGTGCATATTTAAGAACAGGTATAGAGAAGTTTGAAACCTATTCACACTTTTCTATGTCACTGGTAAACTTTAATGGGGTTCACAATTCTTATTCAGAACCCATGGAATGGTGAACCATGTTCTTGATTCCTTATCATGGAAAAGGAAGTGTGAATCCCATTCACACATCTATCATAATTTTTAAAAAGCAGTAAATGCGGTTCACACAACCTGGCTAGAGAAACCTAAAAATAGATGTCTCTCCCCCTCCATTTTCAAATTAAATGCTTTTTATTTTTCCATGAATCTCTATAGGATTTCTTTACTAACATATATTTTCTACTTTTAATAAGGTAATATTACTATTTAAAATTTTCAGTTGTTTAATTTTACTTTATTATTTTATATGTATGATTTATTTATTTAATGTGTATGGATGTAACGATTAATAGATAAATGGTTGTATTAATGTATTGATTCATAATTTATTTTCCTTTGCATGATTTAATTTCAGAATGGGTTTTCGTTTTCTATATCATATAATTTAAATTAAATTATTTATGAAATTTAAATATGATTTTTACATAACATATATTTTATGTATAAAATGTAATTTACCTTTTTAGAAATAGTAATGTTTTAAAAAATTATATATTATTTATTTAAATGGTGAATAATTAGAATCTAATAGATTTGTATTTTTATAATATATATTATAACTCATGTAACATAAATTTAAATTATAATATTCATTGCACATATGTAAATAAAGTGAATATCGATAAATTTTTTTCATTAAAAAATTATATTATGAATAATTATTTATAAAAAATACTATTTATATTTTGTATCATATTTTAATTTAATTAAAATTATATTTTATTATTATTATTAACAATATAAAGAAAATTTTACTATAAATAATAATAATAATTTATATTATGTATAAATAGTTATTATTACAATTAATAATGTATAAAATATAATTAATTACATTTTGTAAAGTACAAATACTTCAGACACACATATATATAATTATAAAATTGAAAATTATATAAGTAATAAATATTTTAATGCATATTATGAAAGTTTAAATTATATTACTTTATTAAATGAAATTTAATACAATTTATTATTAATAATATTTTCAATATGTACATATAAATAAATAATAATTAGGTTTTGATGACTATTTTTGTTTATATAGGTATTTGTAAATATTATTTCAAATATTGACAAATAAAGTCGAATATATTAAAATTTGTATATATTTTTGTTATATTGTATAAATATATTTTTATGTACATATTATTTTATATTATATCTAATGTTTTTTAAATTTAAATTATAATATTTAATACACATAGGGAAACAAATTGAATCTACCTATATATATACTAATCAGTTGAAAAGTTAATATTTTGGAAAGAATATAATATAAATATATGGACACATATGTAGATATTTATTATATACTAGAAACAATATCGATAATATTATAATATGGAGCATATAATAAGTATCCTAGGAAACATGTTAAGAGTATTGGTTGATAACTAGTCTTCAGATGATTGGACAACGCATAATTGAAATTTAATTTATTTTTTGTATATGTGGTTATATAATTTGTAATAATTTAATTTTACAATCCTCATTGATGGAATGTGTGTCATCCTTTTTTCGAATTATGTTAGGATTTTTTTTCCTATTTAAAAATTTTATTTCTACTAAAACCCTAGACCCCCACACATTCGTGTGAGTAACATTTTAATAAAAATAATTGACAACATGCATTCGAGGGGAGGACATTATATTTTAATGGAGAATAATGGTTTTTGAAATATTATATAATAAAGGCTCCAGGATTCCCCCTTGGTTTTTCATGGTTTATCAAAATATTATAAACAAATCATTGAAAAATTATTAAGATCAAGTTATAGTTATTTATTCAATATTAAATAAAACAAGTTAAATATTTTATGATGTGGTATAATTATATGCATGTTTTTATTAAATTTTCTATCTAGGTAATCATATTACCATAAATATACCTCAATAGTGAGGTTATTTAAATTTACGTAGGTTTTCGCTATATTTTTCCACCAATAATAGTGAAAAATATTCAAGATTGTATGAATGAAAATTTATGTGTGTTTATGTGTATTATTAATTAAATATAGTTATGGTTAATGTTATAAGATATAGAACATAATAACTCTCTCAAACAAATATGTCAGCAATCCTATATGAATAATGATATTTATATTACCATTTAATGTATAATTGAAGTTGAATGTTTTATTTTTTTTGTCTGATTTTTTAATTTATCATAATTGACTGATATGACTGACCGTTATGTGATTGAAATTTTTTGTGGTGTTTTTTTATGGTTATAAAATTTTGAAGTATTTTATTTTATTTTTTCATTGATGTCTGATGTGTTATCCCAATATATAATTATGTTAGGACGTTCATGTTCATATAAAAAATGTTATATATCTAAAACCCCTAGACCCCCTCACTTGTATGCGAGTAACATTGAATTAAAAGGGTGTTCAAAAATAATTAATACAATTTCAAGATGTATTTTTAAAATATGCTTGAAAGGAGCCAGATGGTTGTTGATATCTATGGAAATAGAGTCTCTAGGATTTCCCCTAGATTTTGGAAGGTTTATCAAATAATTATAAACCAATACACTGAAAAATACTTAAGTTCAATTCAAAATTATGTAATCATAAACAATTTTATAATTTTAAACATTACATAATGTATTATATAAAATTTTGTTTGTTGTTTTTTCTAGGATATCATGGTAATGTGATTATTTTACATTGGTGAAGTAATTTATAATGATCAAGGATTAATATATAGTTTTCCACCTACAAGAGTGTAAAATTTTTATGCATCTGTGACATTGGATGTAGTGTCCAATAATATTCATATTCGGTAAAAATAGAGTTTTGATCAATCAATTAATTAAATTACATATCAACATCTTAAATATCCTGAATGACTTTGGAACACTAAGGATCCCATGGATGATGATGTGAATTATATGGATCTATCACTATTATTTATGATATAGTGTAGTAAGGGTCTTATGGAATTATATAAGGTTAATTTTGATATTGATGAGTTAAAACATACCACTACAAAACCATGTTTTTGTTATCTATATTGATGTTGGTCCTACAAAACCCCCTCATTTATTTTCTACTCATGTGATTCTGGTAATAGAAACAAATTATGAAGAATATAATGAATATTTAGAAGGAACTTTAGGGAGCATCCTTATGTATAATATTGATGTACTGAATGATACTTTATCTGATGAGGATGTATGAAGTGATACATCAGGAGATAATGTGGATACAGATGATGTGGGAAATAAACCTATGAGATTCCATTGATAACTATCTAGCCACCCATTAGAGGTAATCATCTTACAGTATTGACTTCCTTGGTCGAAGGAGCTTTAAATGAAATTTTCTTTATTAAGATATCATTACACTTACTACTGAATTCCCGGTAATTATAGAAAATATATCTTCATCAACTGATAACACCATATCTATTGAGTAGGTGATTGAAATTAAAACATTCTTGAAAATTGTGATAAAAAATACCACATAGAGAGACATTTTACATTTTCAATTGATGAGTATATGAAGGAAAATTAACTCATTCGATATGAAAGGTACATTCCAAAATTTAAATTCTTAATGAGGGAAATATATGAAAATTGTTTTTCATGTTGTGAGATAAAAAAATTGATAGGATCACACACTTGTATATATCGTAGCTTATTAAGATCACTCTTCACTTGATGAAGTGTTTATATTGATTGTTATTTTAGGGATGATAGGAATCTACCATGATGTTCCTATTTTTATGTTATTAAATGGATGTAAATTTTTTTTAAATTCAATATATCTAATAGAAAATCATATAATGAAAAAAAATGAAATTTTGGAATTTTATGCCGATTGGGATGAATCATATTAAAATTTTCCACATATTAAAGGATAATTTTAAATAAAAAATCATGTTTTATATAATTTAGAAACTATTGAGTATGTCCCACTATATCACCAATTATATAAAAAACATATTTTCCATATGATATTTGTGCATTCATACCATGTATCACCACTTTCCCTATATTGTAAACAATTCATTCAAGTTGATGGAAATTTTATTTATCAGAACTAAGTAGTTGTTATACTTATTGATTCAACACAAGATGGTAATCATGATCCTTTAAAACATTTATTTTCTACTGTTTAAAAGGATAATTTTGAATCTTAGAGTTGGTTTTTGAAATTAATATGCATTCATGTCACAAATAGTTAAGGAATCTGTCTTATATCATATCAAAATTGAGTGATTATAGATGCCATTAATAGTGATGGAGTTTCATGGACATAACTCAATTATTATCATTGATATTTCATTAGACATATTCATAGTAATGTGGATAATAATTTAAATGAAAATAAAATAAAGAAGTCGATAATAATGTCAGGAATGTTTTTTTAATATATAATTTTTTCAGAAAAATATTAATATCCATTTAGATACATTTTTATCTTATGTTTTTATTATATGATCCACAAAATGAAAATTGTTATCAATGATTTAAAGAAATTTGAAGTAAAAATCATGACGTTTATGATAATATGACGCTTATTTCAAAGGAAAAAATGGCCATTATCCTGTGATGGTAGTAAGAGATATGACCATATAACAAAAACTATTTTGGAGTTCATAAATAGACCATTCATGGTTGTGTAAAAACTACAGATCATAGGTTTATTAAATGAGACATTTTATTCATTTGTGACGTAATTTTTTAAATGGTTCCAAGAAGTCTATCATAGGATGAAAATTTGAATGTGTATTGGTCAAAATTTCCAATGTGGGATTGATCAGATACTACCTAATGCATTATCATTTCATGTTCAAACCATTGACCCAATACACAGAAACATTCAGGTTATAGAGTACCATGATCTATTCATAGGAAATAATGGGTTTGGTATTGTGGTTATATTATAAAATAGTAACTATGATTGTAGTTATTTCTAGGAGTTGAGATACCATGTGCACAATATTTGGTAGCTTGTTCATTAGTTAACATTTCCTAGGAGTCCTATATTGTCTTAATCATTTATATGATCACTTTGGTTGTCTTTTTAGTCATCCTTGGATGCATGTTGGTGAATTTCATTCTTTTACCTTTCTATTTGATCATCTAACTATGGTCCCTGGTAATTCCATGTTTCATATTAAGGTTTTTTTTCATTTTTGAATTATTTTATTTCTTTATTTATTTCATTAATGTCCTGTAACATTTCTAGTTTGAATTATATTTTTCTGATATTTCATACATTTAACATTCTTACTCATCACATTAATGTTGTGCTTGATATTACCAGGTTTCACACTTGGGGTAATAATAGTCTACTTCTATCAGAAATGAGAAGGACTAGATTCTACAATGAGGAGGGGGGTATGATATACTATTTTTCACATAGAAGGAAATATTCATAGGTGATGTCTCAAAGTGAAAGGAAAGAGATCCACTTCCCATAATGCATGATCTGTTTTATATATCTTATCAGGAATGTGTACATTTTTTCATTTCAATATTTCTCATTAATGGATCCTTTTATTTATAACATGCTTCATTTATGGCTGGTTTCATCATTGGTTGGTTTCATTTGATGATTCGGTCAGATATAATTCTATGATACTTCATCTATTAAAATATAAACACAAAATATAAATGAATAATAAGAGTTTCATCCTCAAAATGAATTAGCTTCATATATTTACTTCAAATGACACGACCAATTGAATATATCCAACAGCCACATGTACTATGTATTATTTTAATATTTTTTGATATATATATAATTATTTATAAAAAAATTATGTATTATTAGAGATCATTAAGGCACAAAATCTATAGACTAAGACAAAAAAATCTTTCACGTCTTTATTTTTACTTCATTTTTTATCATAATGCATAATTATGAATTTTAATTTTCTACCAAAACTATCATCATGTAGTCATTTAAAAAATATTTTATAAATTTTATTGAATTTAATATAAAAAAATAATGATGAAATAAAATATAGATATGGTGGGTTCTCCATTACTCACATTCCTGGAAAAACATATTTCACAGCTGTTTGTGGTGGGATGTCTAGTTCTTGGTCTGATTTTATAGATATTTTATCATTTCCATAATTTTTCACCACCTCCTCCCATTATCCCTCATCTTTATCATGTTAGGTTTTATGGAATAGCAATGTGTAACTTCACATTTATCGATCATAATATCATTGCTGCTCTAGTACATATATGTAGTCTAGAGACACATGAATTGCATTTTCCAAAGCCTATATATGACTGTTATTCTCAACGATGTGTCCCTTATGCATGGACTCCCCATCATCAGTGTGGCTATGATAAGCCGATTGGGTATAGATTGGTTTAATCTAGTTCAAAAATTATTGGGAATTGAAGACCATGAAGATGGTTAGTCAATAATCAATAGTATATTTTGCATGACATGGATACAGGATCACTTCAATGATCATGTTGATGATTCCAATGAGGTCACCATGTTGTGATTTAAATGTTCATATATTTTGACGCATATTGGTGGAACAATCTACGCTGACCATTCAACTACATTTGTATATTTGATGTATTTACCATTATTAGAAGTCATGGACTAGACCTGGTGATATAGTTATGGTTCTTCATGAATTTAATATACAAAATGGGTGTTATGAAGTCTGGGATGCATCGATAAGATGAAGATTAAGGGATGTGCTATTATGATATAAATTAAGATATGGGATTTCATCCCTTACTTAGAAATATATACTTGTGTGATATTTCTTATCGATGCATTAGGGGAGTCTCTATGAGGACCATAATGTGTTTTTCCTTCCTGATTATTTCAAAAAACATTATAAGTTTATATTACATTATATATGTTCAAAACTGTTAGCTACAGGTTTATTTAGGCACATCGATATTTAGATATAGCTAGACCTGGCATCCATACATACAAACATATGCTAGAGTGCCTTTAACCAGACGATGTATGTCATTATGTACATAAAATATTATTCTATATAGATCATGTCTTTATTTATTAATTAATCATTCATTATGGTGATTTTTTGGATTTCATGGATTTATTATAGTGAGACTATCATCCAAAGTCATGCACCACACTATATAGTGATGTTTGTTACTAGCTCATTTGTTGTTCCTATGATTGATTTTCATATTGTTGAGTGGCATCGTACTGGTAGCGTTATGAGGTAGTTTGGATTATATCATCCTATTTTTTCACCTCCCCATAAGTTATCTTCATTTTAATACCTGATGATGTTAGAGAAGCTTGACATAACCTATAGTAGAAGTCATGCATGATATATTGATTTGTGGGATAGGTGACATGAGTCCTAATTATGAGGGGCCAACATAGTACATAATAATATATTATATTAGCTAGATTATGGGAACTAGTACCACATTTCTCTAGTGAGATATCATACATGACATAGGTGGGGCTACCTTACCATGGTAATAATCCTTCCATCCACTATTGAATATTTTTTTATTAACATTAGTTACCATCATTATTTTTTTTCACAGGATGCTTACATCACCCATCTTCTTCATATCTCTAGTCCCACAAAGGGAGACACATTTGAAAATAATTATTTTCATTGAGATGTGATTTATTTTCTTCCTACTATTGATGAGATTTATTATGGGATTCTCTTGGATGTTCCATGCGATACTTAGGGTGAAGATCAATAAAAAGATGTGTTAGGGGTGACAACCCAATCATGGATACAAATGTGGTATAAGAGTAAGTTTTTTTATCAAGATCAACTAGATTCTCTCCTAGTTCCATTATATATGATCCATATTAAAACCCCAAGGAATATAAAGGGACATATTTTTTTAGTATTGATATTTTTTTCAATGTTATATGCTGACTGGTCTGTGTTACAATTATTATTTTCCTCTAATAGAAAAATATCTTTGGAACATCTTCCATTGTCTTTACGTGTTGGGGAGTGTTCCAACCAATAGACACAATCATTAGAGGTATAATAGTTTATAGGAAATGAGTCTATAGATCCCTATCATATCACATAGTATGTTGTCAAGTTAGGTTCCATGGATTATACAAAAGAGTTGGGTTTTCCTTTTCATAGACATAGAAGAAAATAGGATGGAAACATTATATATACACCTGGATATGTAAAGAAGGAGTATCCATGACATTGATGTATATTAGATTGATACATATTATATGTTTTTTAAATCATTGCATATAAATTTAAAAAAAAACAATGTAATATATTATATTTTCTTGTATAAAATTATAATTTTATATAATTGGAAATCCATATAAATATTTTTACATGGTTATGAAACATTAATATTAGTGACTCCATTGGTAAAAATAATAATTAAATTTTTTTATTTTTATTAAAACTTATTAGTATTATTATCAATTTTATGAATAATAAATAATCATCTCAAATTTATGGTTAAATATTAATAATATTAATATTATGAGTTATATGAAGCTTATTAATATTAATACTAAATATTATATTATTTTTTATATGAATAATTAATTAATAATATGACGTAATATATTAAGAAAAATGTAATTATTAAAAAGTTAATATTTTTATAAAAAAGATTTATTTATATTATCATACAATAAATATTATCTATATTAATATTAATTATATTAATAACATAATAATATATTTATAATTAAAAATAATAATGTTATTGGTAATCAATAAATATTTTTCAAAATAAGATATTACTAATAATTATATCAACCTCAATTTATGAAATATTGATAATTAAAATTGTACATATATTTGTTGATATACTATTAACTAATTAATAACATACAAATATTATATAAATTAATAATAAGTTATATAATTGATAATTAATAAATGAAATAATTATTAATAAATTTTTTAAATTTTATATCAACAAAAAATACACATGTATTTATAAATAGTAAACATACAAATATTATTAATATTATTAATGTAACACCCCGAGATTTTATGAATTTTTTTTTTAATTTCATTAATGTCTTGTGTTGTACGCTACACCAAAAAGATCTTTCACAACATGCATCCTTCACTTTCCATTCATTACATGCAATCATGACCTTCCTCGATAGCGTGTGTAGTATGCAATACCGAGTTTCACTAAACAACGATATGCTCTTAAAATATTATTAAAACTAGCCGTTATGAATAGTAAAAACCACTTTTTTAAATTTTGTAAATTTTTTTTTCAAAATGGACTTCATTTTTGTATTTGGAATATCTAAATTAGCTTAGGGTGAAATTTTGGTACTTTTCGGCTAACTGTCATTATCTGATGAATAGTGAAAATTACTAAATTTTAATTAAAAACAACCATTTTAATCGAAGTAACTAATAGTGATAAATTATTAATTTGAGTGGTTTTAAAGTATATTTAGAATATATTTTTACAATTTAATACAATGTTGTTCATTGGATGTAATTTCACATTTAAACCAGACTTAAAGAAGTGTCAATATTTTGATAGTTATTATCTCTTAAGAACACACTATTTGTTTTGACGACGGGAATTAATTTGTAAAATAATTAATGCAACTGATATGGTTTGAATTTGGTAAAATAGAAATCACTTTTGATTTCATAATATTAGATACATCTTAGGACTAATTTTTGTTATTTTTCTAGAAACTTTCATTTTTCGATGAATAGTGAAACCACTAAGTGGTAGTTAAAAATAATTAATTTTTCATAAAACTTAATTTCACAGCTTATTTGAATGGAATGTCAAAAATCAGAGAGACATGGTTGATGTCAGTAAGTAAAATGTGGTTCAATGAGATGAAAATAATTTTTGGTGAATAGTAACTTTTTACTTTTTTTTACCACGGTTAAAAGTAAATAAGGAAATTAAGGGTAAAAATGATATTATTATTACCCTAACACATGTTGTAATTCTGTTGGATAAGTGTAATTCTACCAAAAACAACCTTAGGAATAAAATATGACCATTTATGCCCACTTGGATTAGATTAGGACATTTATTATTAATTTATATAAAGAAGGGTTAAAATAGTTAAAATCAATGTTTAAAAAGTATATCATTTTTAATATAGGGTTATAGATAAGATAAATTCTACTATAAATATTCATTAGAAAGATAAAACGATTTCCACAATAATGATATTTTATTTGTAATTTTTAGACTTTAAATAAGTTAATTTATCTACGACACAATGATGATGCAGTAATTATCTTATTAATGAAATATTGACATAATTGATGTTATAAATACCCAAATAAATGTAATTTGAGACTTTTTATGAATTACACTAATTTTCTAGGTTAATATAACATGTTATTATTGATTTAATTAACTTTTTTCGAACTAATCATTATGTTATGATTTTTAAAAAAATCAATTACTAAATAGTGTCAAAATTGACATAAAATAGTTTTCAAAAACATTATTGTATTATTAATTGTTATTTTATTCCTAAAAATCTAAGGTTCCGCCAAATGACTTATATAACGTTATATATAGTAATAATAAACAAATTTCGGTTCGTATGGCTTGTTATAGTAAGTTTATTAACCTTATAGTGTAAGTACACAAAAAGACATGGTAAAAGTAAAATTATCTATCTTAAGGTTAAATATAAATGATAAGGTTAAAATAGGAACCTAAACATGTCTAAATTATATTGGATGAGCGTATTTCGACCCATACCCACCTTAGCTTCGAAATAAATCAATTTGGAGCTATTTAAAACTGAATTTGTCTTTATAATAAAATAATATTTTTAGTTATTCCAAAGGTGCCCCTCTCCTCCCTTATAAAAGGGCACCTCCTCCCTCTCTTCCTGACACCACTTTGAGCCTTCATTCTCGGCCAACCCCTGCCAAATTATCTTCTCCACTTCCATAGCAACATCCTAGAGGTCCTGGTATTCTTCAAAGACTAATTTTAGTACCCTAAGAGGAGGAATCAAAGATGCGCTTCAAAGAAGAGGTAATGTCTGTTACCGATTCTTTTAACTTTATTTCTTCTTCCACATATTCTTATTAGGTTGTTTCATTATGAAGTAATAACATCAGCACCACTCATATAATGATATTTTATTATATGTATGAAAGAACCCTATTTCACCATCTATACATCCTACGGAAAACGAAATCACCGCGCGTGCGTACATACCGAATACCGTCTCCACGTCGTGGTGTAATCTATTTTCCACCACCACCTTACTTGGATGAGTATAATGGTGTAAATAATAACTATATATGATTATTGTAAAGTGATATTGATTCTGAAATAGTATACATACACTCCAATACAATTCCACGATCTTAAGAATGATATCATCGCTCGTGCGTACGTACGGACTACCGTCTCCACGACGCGATGAGATTCATTCTCCACGTTAACCATTCATGAATGATTATAAAGTATACATAATAAGTAATAATGAAATATATTACATAATAATGATACTAGATTTATGTGTATATATATGTATGTCATCTACTTAATTCCATTCAACTCAATAAGGAAACGAAAATTGCATTCATGCGTACTTACGGCCTACCGTCTCCATGAATGGTGTATTTCGTTCCATTTACTAATCTATTATAAATATGTATATTATGAATATATATTATATATAAATCATGTTTTATTTTCTGTAATTAAGTAATCATGATCTATGTAATCATATGAATAATTACAAGTCAAAACATGGACGAAAAATGAAACGATTTTACCCAAAACGCTCTTTAACATGGAATTTACAAAAGAAAGAGTAATATAAAATCATAAGTGAACCATATATGATATCATAACAATGAGTTTGTCTCTAGAATAATTCAATGACATTATTTAAATCATTATACAGAAGTTTTAGACACTTACGAAGAAAATTGGACCTAAGGTAAGGGAAATATCACAATCTCATTTTTTATCTGAGATTGTTTATACTTTGGAACTTACTGGGGTGTATTTTATCATCCACATCCATGTTTCATAAATATGTAATATTTATATCCTTCTAAAATAGTTTATATCCAATTTTACCCTTCGGTGAGTTTTTAGTAAAAGATATGAAAGGAATCTTTTGTCGTTTTTTGTACGAGGTATTTTTTTGACTTTTCCGACAAAAGTACGAGAAGAATGTTTTTTTAACTTATATGGCATGAATGGATTTTTAAAAAAATTATTTCCAAGAAGATTCATTTACAAGTTTTCAGGTTTAGTTTTATTCAACTTCTTTTAGTTTAAAATTTAATGACATGTTAAGAAAGGAAAAATGTTTTTGATGTAGAAAGGATATTTTCCTCATGAATGGAGTTCAAGAGTTTTATCAAAATTATTTTCCATCTAAGATAATATAGGGTTCTGTTTCTCTCCCTATTACTACATGGATTTGATTATGTTGTGATGGAAATATTTTTATGAATTCCTTTATCTTATATGAATTGTTTTATGATGTCACGATGTTTAAGATTCCCATTTTTATTACATGGGTTATGCTATGATGTGTGGTTTATGATTTTGTGGCACACATAAGAATGGTATCATTATGAGATGGGTGGGACCTATATCTCCCTCCAATGCATTGGGTAGAGATTTTTTATCTCATGAGATAGACATGGCTGGAACGACAGTTTAAACCGGTTCAGTGAAACATGACTGAAATGAAGATTGAACACGGTTCAGAAATAGACATTGTCCACTAAGATAGTCTTGGAAATGAGTCTTGAGTAATAAGAAATTATTCTCTATGATTATGTGTGTATGCCACAAAGTTTCATGTTTTATGTTATGATTATTGGGATTACATTTTACTACTATGATTTATCCCAAGTTATGATATTATGATCTCTTTTGCAGGTTAAGATTTCCAAAATGTTATGTTCTTATGAATATGATGTGATTGATATTTCTTTTCTTTACCCTTACTGAGCATTTGAGCTCACCCTTTTATGTTTTCTTTTCCCCAGGATATAAAGAAGGGTTTTAGGTATAAAAAAAAGAAGTTCTTTATGGGAGATGTTGAAGATCTTTCACCACAATTAGAAGATTATATTCCGAGTTTCCAAAGACACTAAACTGTTACGGTCCTTGTGTGTGTGTTTTTGTTATGTACTATGTATTCCGCAAAAGTAATGTAATGTCCATGTACATTATGCTTCAGGTCTCTACAGTTGGTATCAGAGGAAAGGTTTAGTCAACCTTTGGAAACTAGGATGCGAGAACTTTTGTGAGATCCCTAGTGATATTTCTAAGGTATGTCCAGGGATGTCCCTAAGGTTAAGCATAAGTATAGGTTGTAGTCGTAGAATTATGGTAACGATATTAGATTAAACCTAAGATGTTAGATATTTAGGGTACTCCCCCTTTATTATCTTGTTTCCCTAGCATGATTTTTTCCTCTCACACTATTATTTTTGGGTTTTAGACGATGGCTGGAACCCGAAGGAACTATGTTGATCAATATAATGGAAGATGCAATGATTGTCATCCTAAAGAAACAAATGTTATGGGAGACGGAGTGAAAAATATTATTATTATACTTACACAAGCTATGAATCATTCTGGACTTCCAAATTAGTAGAGAAGGGAACAATATTCAATTGAGTCCTTCATGAGGCAAGGTCCACCTTCTTTCAGTGGGTCTTCTGATCCACTTGTTTCTGAACAATGGATCAGTACTACTGAAAAGATATTTTCAGTTCTTCAAAGTTCTAAACATGATAAAGTCATCTTAGCAGTGTATCGTTTGGAAGGTGATGTTGATCAATGGTGGAATCTTATCAAGAATACGAGGCCAGTAGATGAAATTGAGTCCATGGAATGGGACGAGTTCAAGAACTTATTTTTCAATAAGTACTTCCCTCGTATTCTTTGAAAAAAGATGGAGAAGGAGTTTCTTGAACTAAAACAAAAGGATGATGAATTTGTTGGTATATACAAAGCGAATTTTACAAGGCTTTCAAGGTATGCATATGGATTTATCATCTAACCTGAAATTAAAGTTGTTCGATTCTTCAGTGGCTTAAAACCAACTCTTCAAAGGGAATTAGCTATAAGAGACTTCATTAGCTATAAACAAATTTTGCGTTGTGCTATCAAGGTAGAAATGGAAGTTGGTGTTACTTATCCATCTCATAGTTTTGACAAGAAACGAAAGATTGAGTTCAAGGAGAAATCTCATAATAATGGTGAAAAGAATATGAATGTTTCCTTATGCTCAAAGTGTGGAAAGAAGCATGGTGGAGATTGTCTTAAAGGGACTAGAAAATGTTTTATGTGTGGAAAAGAAGTTCATCATGTAGCTGAGTGTCAAAGTAATGGAAAAAGGGTTTCAAATGATGTGAATAAAGGAAAGACTGCAGAGAACGCACCATTAACACTTCAATACTTCAAGTGCAAGGAAATGGGCCATTATGCTAATAAATTCCCTAATCTAAGGGTTAGTGATGATCGAAATGAGCAACCACTTAAGGCAAAGGACAAAGGGAAGTCAAATGTGATCACTATTGGCGATGTTGAATATGACAACAATGTGGTGGAATGATTAGGTGTTTATGTAATTGGATTCCAAAGTAATGTTGTATATAGTATCGTGGAATATTGGAATATTTATGTATTGGTCTATTGTGGTTTTCAATAATTTTATAGTACCGGTAAGCATGGAAAGTGATTGAGATATTTTTTGGAAAAAAAAGATGATATGCGCATAATGAAGGGAAAATGAGAAAATGAAATCTTTGATAGTATTCATGAGCTCATGATTCATATAAGTACTAAGTGGTATCATGGATTGAGTATATATAATTTTGAGGATTTTGGTATATGGAAAGAGTTAACTTTTAATAGCATTCATGTGTTCAATAAGGTTCAATGGGTATTCATTTTTTTCAAGAGAATACATGATTAAGGCCTTAGAATGTTTGGAATGTGACCAACAAGACATATCTCATGATATATGGGGATCAAAAATGGTATTAACATTCTAGTTGTATGAACTCTTTGGCAATAATTTTCACTATATTATGAGATTAGACAGCATTATTTTAGATAAGCCTAATGATTGGAATGGATTATATTGGACATAAGTTAGTATTGTTTAAGGATAGAAGTTTTTTTCGATATTATTTATGGGATGTTATAGTAATGTAGTTTTAGAAAAAGGACAACCTGCAAGATGGGCGATAGCCCATCGCGTCAGACAAAGCTGTGGGAATCGAACCCACAACCGAAGTGCGACTGGCCTTTAACGCATACCACTGGGCTACAGGAAGTCCCTGTTTAGTAGAAACTAGTTTTATTATATTAAGCAGTATGATATAACAAGTATAAGTACATTTTAGGAACAATATATGATTAATCTCACTATAGATGGACTTATGTATTGTTTGATAAGTTTTATAACCTTTTGTTTGAGACAGATGGAATGGCCCATCATTCTATCACATGATCTACTAATACATCACGAATGACAAATTCAACTTCATTTCATTAAGAGATTAAGTGGTAATTGTCAAAAGGACGACCACCGGTGAGACTATACCAAAATCACGAAAGTATTTCTTCTAATTCCAATTTCATCAACTTTAGGGAAATGATTTTGAGAACCAAAAATGTTATCCTATGTCTCTTAAATATGATGAATCAGATGGTACCTTAGATCATCACAAATTTATGGATTTTTGAATGCTGGCTTTTCCATAGCCATGTTCTCTACCACTCTCCATTAGAACATAATGGTTATATTTCTCTTCCATATCCATATTTTCACCTATGTATAAACCCAGTGATTAGTTTATTTGGGTAACGGTTATGTTTCATACTTTTGTTTTTAAAGATTGGTTTTGGTATTCCATTTTACAATGTGGGTTTCTATTAAAGAAACTTTAGAGTATAAACCCATTTATAACCCCAATGAATTTCGAGGGCGAAATTCATTTTAAGGGGGTAGAATGTAACATCCCAAGATTTCATGAAAAATATTATTTTTAATTTCATTAATGTCTTCTGTTGTACGCTACACCAAAAAGAGCTTGCACAACACGCATCCTTGACTTTCCTTTCATTACACGCAATCACGACCTTCCTCGATAGCATGTCTAGTACGCAATACCGAGTTTCTCTAAACAACGATATGGTATTAAAATATTATTAAAACTAGCCGTTATGAATAGTAAAAAACACTTTTTGAAATTTTGTAAAATTTATTTTTCAAAATGGACTTAATTTTTGTATTTGGAATATCGAAATTATCTTAGGGTAAATTTTTTCTACTTTGTCGCTAACTTTCATTTTCTGATGAATAGTGAAAATTAGTAAATTTTAATTAAAAACAACCTATTTAATCAAAGTAATTAATAGTGATAAATTATTAATATGAGTGGTTTTAAAGTATATTTAGAATATATTTTTACAATTTAATACAATGTTGGTCATTGGATGTAATTTCACATTTAAACCAGACTTAAACAAGTGTCAATCTTTTGATAGGTATTATCTCTTAAGAACACACTATTTGTTTTGACGACGGGAATTAATTTTTAAATTAATTCATTCAACTGATATGTTTTGAGTTTGGTAAAATAGAAATCACTGTTGAGTTCATAATATCAAATATAACTTAGGCCTAATTTTTGTTATTTTTCTGGAAACTTTCATTTTTTGATGAATAGTGAAACCACTAAGTGGTAGTTAAAAAAAATTAATTTTTCATAAAACTTAATTTCACAGCTTATGTGAATAGAATTTCAAAAATCAGAGAGAAACGGTTGATGTCAGTAAGTAAAATGTGGTTCAATGAGATGAAAATAATTTTTGGTGAATAGTAAGTTTTTATTTTTTTACCACGGTTAAATGTAAATAAGGCAATTAAGGGTAAAAATGATATTATTATTACCCTAAAACGTGTCGTAATTCTATTGGATAAGTGTAATTCGACCAGAAACAACATTAGGAATAAAATATGGCCATTTAGGCCCACTTTTAATAGATTAAGACATTTATTATTAATTTATTTAAAGAAGGGTTAAAATAGTTAAAATCAAAGTTTAATAAGTGTATCATTTTTTATATAGGGTTATAAATAAGATAAATTCGACTATAAATATTCATTATAAATATAAAACGATTTCCTACATAATTATATTTTATTTGTAATTTTTAGAATTTAAATAAGTTAATTTATTTATGACACAAATATGATGCAGTAATTATCTTAATAATGAAATATTGACATAATTGATGTTATAAATACACAAATAAATGTAATTTGAGACTTTTTATGAATTAAACTAATTTTCTAGGTTAATATGACATGTTAGTATTTATTTAATTAACGTTTTTTGGTCTAATCATTATGTTATGATTTTTAAAAAAATCAATTACTAAATAGTGTCCAAATTGACATAAAATAGTTTTTAAAACAAATATTATATTATTACTTGTTATTTTATTCCTAAAAATCTAAGGCTCGGCCAAATTACTTATATAAAGTTATATATAGTAATAATAAACAACTTTTGGTTCGTTTGTCTTGTTATAGTAAGTTTATTAACCTTATAGTGTAAGAACACAAAAAGACACGGTAAAAGTAAAATTATCTAACTTAAGGTTAAAAATAAATGATAAGGTTAAAATAGGAATCTAAACATGTCTAACTTATATTGGATGAGAGGATTTAGACCCATAACCACCTTATCTTCTAAATAAATCAATTTGGAGCTATTTAAAATCGAATTTGGCTTTATAATAAAATAATATTTTTATTTATTCTAAAGGTGCCTCTCTCCTCCCTTATAAAAGGGAATCTCCTCCCTCTCTTCCTCACACCACATTGAGCCTTCAAGATCGGCCAAACTCAGCCAAATTCTCTTCTCCACTTCCCTATATACATCCTAGAGGTCCTGGTATTCTTCATAGACCAATTTTAGTGCTCTAAGAGGAGGACTCAAAGAGGCGATTCAAAGAAGAGGTAATGTCCGTTACCGATTCTTTTAACTTTATTTCTTCTTCGACTTCTTCTTCTTAGGTTGTTTAATTATGAAGTAATAAAAAAAGTATCACTCATATACTTATATGTTATTATAAGTTTGAAACAACCCAATTTCACCATCTATCCATCTTATAGAAAACAAAATCACCGCGCGTGCGTACGTACGGAATATCGTCTCCACGCCGTGGTGTAATCTATTTTCCACCACCACCTTACTTGGATGGGTATAATGGTGTAAATAATAACTATATGTGATTATTGTAAGTTGATATTTATTCTGAAATAGTATACATACACTCCAATACGATTCCACATTCATAATAATGTTTTCCTCGCTCGTGCGTACGTATGGACTACCGTCTCCACGACGCGATGAGATTCATTCTCCACGTTAACCATTCATGAATGATTATAAAGTATATATAATAAGTAATCATGAAATATATGACATAATAATGATACTGTATTTATGTGTATATATATGTTTTTCATCTACTTAATTCCATTCAACTCAATAAGGAAACGAAAACAGCGTTCATGCGTACGTACGGCCTACCGTATCCATGAACGGTGTATTTATTTCCATTTACTAATCTATTATATATATATGTATATTCTGAATATATATTATATATAAATCATGTTTTATATTCAGGAATTAATTTATCATGATCTAAGTAATCATATGAATAATTACAAGTCAAAACATGAACGACAAATGAAACGATTTTACCCAAAACGCTCTTTAACATGGAATTTACAAAAGAATGGGTAATATAAAGTCATAAGTGAACCATATATGATATCATAACAATGAGTATGATTCTGTAATAAGTCAATGACATTATTTAAATCATTATATAGGAGTTTCGTACACTTACGAAGCAAATTGGACCATAGGTAAGGGAAATATCACAATCTCATTTTTATTTGATATTTTTTATACTTTGGTATTTACTGGGGTGTATTTTATCATCAAAATCCATGTTTCCTCAATATGTAATATTTATATCCTTCTAAAATATTTTATATCCAATTTTACCCTTTAGTGATTTTTTAGTAAAATATATGAAAGGAATCTTTTGTCGTTTTTAGTACGAGGTATTTTTTTGTCTTTTCCGACAAAAGTACGAGAAGATTGTTTTTTTAACTTATACATGATGAATGGAATTTTTAAAAAAATTATTTCCAAGAAGATTCTTTTACAGGTTTTCAAGTTTATTTTTAATGAAATTCTTTTTGTTTAAAATTGTATGACATGTTAAGAAAGGAAAAATGTTTTTGAAGTAGAAAGGATATTTTCCTCAAGAATGGAGTTCAAGAGTTTTATCAAAATTATTTTCCATATAAGATAATATAGGGTTATGTTTTTATCCCTATTATTACATGGATTTGATTATGTCGTGATGGAAATATTTTTATGAATTCCTTTATCTTATATGAATTTTTTTATGATGTCATGATGTTTAAGATTCCCATTTTTAATACATGGGTTATGCTATGATGTATGGTTTATGATTTTGTGGCACACATTAGAATGGTATCATTATGAGATGGGTGGGACCTATATCTCCCTCCAATTCATTGGGTCAAGATTTTATATCTCATGAAATAGACATGGCTGGAACGGCAGGTTAAACCAGATCAGTGAAACAGGACTGAAATGAGGAGTGAACTCGGTTCAGAAATGGACTTTGTCCACTAAGCTAGTCTTGGCAATGAGTCTTGACTAATAAGAAATGATTCTCTATGATTATGTGTGTATTGCACAAAGTTTCATGTTTTATGTTATGATTATTGGTATTACATTTCACAACTATGATTTATCCCATGTTATGATATTATGATCTCTTTTGCAGGTAAATATTTCCAAAATGTTATGTTCTTATGAATATGATGTGATTGATATTTCTTTTGTTTACCGTTACTGAGCATTTGAGATCACCTTTTTATGTTTTCTTTTTCCCACGATATAAAGAAAGGTTTTAGGTATACAAAAGGAATATCTTTATGGGATATGTTGAATATCTTTCACCACGATTAGAAGATTATATTCTGAGTTTCCAAAGACACTAAACTATTAGGGTCCTTGTGTGTGTGTATTTGTTATGTACTAAGTATTCTATAAAAGTAATGTAATTTCCATGTATGTTAAGCTTCGGTTCTCTACAATTAATAAATAATATATTATTAATTATATAAATTATTAATTAATTAACAATATATACATACATATAAAGGGTGTGAATGGGGTTCAAACCACATTTGTTGTGGCGATGAATTGTGAACCTCATTCAAGCTTCTTTTTCTATTTGGAGAAGCTTGAACAGAGTTCAGGACTCCCCAAACCCATTTTTTTAAAATTCTGAAAAAAAATTCCTTTTTTAATTTTTTAAATTTTAAAACCCATTAAAAAATATTTATTTGATGTGTCAAGTGGTGGATACAACATCATCATGAGTTGATGGGAGAATGTGGTCGGTGTACCTTGTATCCACATTGATCTTTTGTTTTATTATTGTAAATAAACCATCAAACTGAATAAATTTTATTAAACATTATAATATAAATAAAATTTCCTAACCAAAATTAATAAATGTAATTAATAAAATTCGTCGAGATCATATCACAATCATGAATATTGAGTGGTTCCATTTACTACTAATAAAAACACTAATAAAATATTTTTTTTATCATCACTAGACATACATTTTGATAAACTATATCTTTATCAATGCTACAAAAGCACAAATAAAATTGTCAATTTTATAATGACTTTTTTTAACTCAAATAGAGGTTAAATTTACTATCACTATTATCTAGATCAGATAATAATGTAATTTATCAATGCATTCACTAGTGTTATTAAATGGTTATATTATTAAAAAGAATTATATATTATTAAAAATATGATTTAATATAGAATATACTTATATTGATATATATATATATATTAAAATTTATAATAAATGATATTTGTATAATAATAAATTTGTATTTACACTTATTGTGTCATTTATTTAATTGAAAATTATTTATTAGTTAATAAAAATTTAATATTAATTATTATTATTGACTAATTAATGTTAATAAACATTTAATAACATCTCTTTATATCAATGCCATTAGTTTTTTCAATTTGACATATATAAAACATATTTATATTTAAATTACATGTACTTATATGAAAGTAATTCAATTTTATATATAAACTAACACATATAAATAATAATTTTCAAATTTTCGCTATGTATTTTTGTATCACCATGAACCGAATCACTAGGTATAAGATGGAGGGTCGCATGACCTCTTATGGACCTCCCATACTCAAGAGGATTCCAACTATTCTCGATTGTTTTAATTCCACAATTGTGTGACTATACCCTATGTATCAGGTCATAGAGAATAATATACTAATAAAACAATCAAGGTAATCATAAAAAAATAAATTTCCAAATAATTATACATGTCATACAAATAATCAACAGAATCTAAAGTGAAAATCAAAAACAAAGTATAAGGTGTGGTTGATAAATAATTAAATAATAATATCATAATACCTAGAGATAGTTCTAGTCCTACTGCCTCCACTATACTCTGTGGCTCATCCATTTCTTACAGTCTACTTGTCCTTCATCAGATCCCTAATTATGAAATCTAAAAGCGTGATTAAAATTCATGGGTAGTGTGTGAGTACAAGACTCAGTAGGACACCACCAATTTTTCCTTGGTCAATTGTGACTAGGTATAACAATTTTATTCTATAATAATAAAATATGGTTAGAAATATTAACAATATAAAATCTAAAACAAAGTAGTCGTGTTCTAACCAAACCTCTATAGACCCCCATTTATTCTTATTTTAGTTCTATGTTGGAAGGATTATGAGAAAAGGTTAGATATTATCAACCTAGCCACCGACCTAGTTAATATGTTTCTCAAAAACTTCTGGTCATCATGCATATATGATACAATGTTTTTCCCAAGCATCACATATAACATGCTTCTCAGAATCCAACTAGGCATCAAGTGCATCCTCAATGCGGCATACAACATGAAAATAAACTATGAATCAAAGAGAATAATAAATAAGCAATAATTAAACACTGAAAATTGAATTACATGACATCCTCATATCTCCTTCTTTTTCATAGGTCCAACTTCACCATCATCACATGTCAAACGTACTCCCCCTCTAAGGGATACTATTTTCATGACGATCTACCTGTTATGAGAACAAGGAATAATACCTCTAATAATGGTATCACACATAACAAGGTAGATCATAAAAGGTAAGTATCTAATCGTGATAATAAATAATAACAATTCAAACATGTTATCAACATAAAACATTAAAAATAGGCTATATGAAAAACTCATGGCATCAATTATCATAATGGTTCACAAGGGAAATATACAAACCCAAATGTGATATCAATAAATCGTAGTAAACTAAGTATTCCAACACATAAACTATATTAAAGAAACATGTGTTAAAATGATCCCAAAAAAGTTTAGGAACTTTTTATCTCATTTTTTATATATGGAAATTCAATGTTCTTCATGAAAAAATCTCCATAGTCATGTTCATGTACTAATGGGCTCAACAAGCACACCGACTATTACTAGAAATTAATCTAACTTTTTATTTCCAAAATAAATATAATATAAAATATTATAATACTTTATATCTCCTAGAAAAGATATAAATTATCAAATTATTCCAACATCTTATAGAAATTTATTTCTCAAGTAATAATATCAAATCCACATGTGATAATTCATTATCTCTCCAATATCATATTCATGTGAAAACCCATTATTATTATTATTTTATAATTTTGATTTATCATAATCATAATTTTTTTATAAAAAACAATATCTTAGGAATAATACAATTCTAAAAAGCACATAAAATGAATACATTGATATTCCCCCCTCTAAACCTAGAACCAAAAGCAGATGAGGGAGAGAGGAAAACCATTATGAATGGATCCACACGAAATTATCTTTTTTATTGTATAGAGTTCCATAAAAAACAGAGGGGTTTTTAGGCTTATTGGATCAAAAGGATCCCAATGATCAATGGACGTAGGGGTTTCTTTATTTCAATGAAATCATCCACAAATAGGGCCATAGCTATTAATCCACCCACTATGTTATTAAGTTAAATTGACTCCTAATCATTTCGTGGTATGGGATTGTTTAATACTTCATAAAAAATTTACATAATGGAAACCTATAAAAGTTATTTAATTCCATGGTTTATGGAATGTATTATTTTTAAAGGAATTGCAGGGTGAGGTGGGTGATAATAAATGTTTAAAGGTATTTAAAAATATAATTTTTAAAAAATGTAAAATGTGTATAGGTAGCATATTTTACCCTTAAGAAACTCATAGTTTCCATATAAGGGTATGTTTTTTACCCTTATGAGGGTCCCTACCCATAAATGGTGATCAATAACACATGGTTACCTTTATTTAGGTCTTTTTTCCATTATACATACCCTTATATAGTTCATCTTACCATTATGTGTATGCATCGGTACCTTTACACAATGCACATAAACCCCTACACAACTCCAATAATTACCTTATGAAAACTTTGTAAATTTATATATAACCTTTTTCATGGTATTATGTGACCTTACACAGAGATTGATACCCTTATGTAGCAGTAAATTGACCCTTAAAAATCAAAGATAATAAAATCTTTATCGTGACATGACGCTTGAACCAGGGGAAACCCATACATAGAAGATTTTTTACCTTTAAAAAATTCATATTAAAATGATCTACCTTTACGTAGTTGACCCCTTACCATTATAAAATTCATGGAAAACTCTATTACCCTTAAATAATTATGGAAAAAGTTATGTTACCCTAATGTAAGATAATAACTCTCTAATTTAAGATTATTTTAAATGAAAATTTTAATTTTCCCATAAAAATACATATAAACAAAAAAAATAGAATATAAAATTTTAGATTATTATTATTCTCTAAAATTAATGACTTATTATCCCTAAGAAGTATATCTAGTGGTATTTCTTGAAAAAAATAGGATAAGGTACTCGAACATTAGACTCTTGAAGCCACACATAATTCAAGATTCTATCATACTACCCCTGAATTTATATTAGTGGTACATTCTTACCTTGAAGGGCTATCTAAATCGATATATAATTTGCACCACATGCTTATTATAAGATGAATCAAGATCCTGGTTAACATCCACACAATTGATGACATTCACAAGATTGGTAATTTGACTCCAAATATGAGATGCATGAAACACGTCACATATATCCAATTAGTGAAAAGGATAACCTAAATATTACACCACAATCCCTTACCATTAGGTGATCATGAGGGGTATAAAAAATCTTTTTTTTTTCTATTTTCCCCTTCATCTATTAATGATTATGACCCAACCAAGATGACCCTCGCAATACAACCTTAGCCCCAAAATTGTACCCAAATGGTCATCTCATTTGGTCTTTATTTTTTTTTCCACATTACCTCAGATATCACCAAAAATATCCTAATTAATTTCTTCCTCTTATAGATCTCATGTACAAGGATATTCCTAATAACCACTTCGACACAAACCTCATTCTATAATAGTAGTGAGAGGTATGACCATCCAATTATAGATTCCCAATATTTCATCTAAAAAGAATCTTTGAAATAGTTTTTTTTTTGAAATCAACAAAATCTATGTTCACATAAAAATATCCGTTATGTTAGAGTAAACATTTTTTTGAGAATATCCTCTAGTATGTGAACTATGTAGCTAGACTATCCATATGACTGAGGATGGTATGCTATTCTCAATCTCATCTGAGTCCTAAGGGATTTATTCAAGCCTTGTGAAAACCAAGAGGTGAAACATGAATCTATATATGATATATTACTAAATATAACTCCATGTATGTGTATGATCACATTGATAGAATTATTTCCTATCTCGTCTAATGAGTGATTCAATCAGATAATTTATTCCCATGTCTATCTGTGAAATGTTCTATTAGAGAATCAGGGACAAAAAAAGGAGAAAATGTCATAAATCCCTAGTACTTAGAAGATTACATACTCTAAAAAACTAAAACATGCATCTGGAACCACAAATTATTATAAGGATTCACATAAAACTCTTACTAGACTCTCATATTGTTGCAAAGATTATCTGTTATGATGTTTCCTTTCCCAGGTGTATAAATCAGGTCAAAGTCAAATTTATATATGTACTTGACATAGTTTCATTAGCTCAATTTATAGTCCTACTATTTTATGATATTAATGAGAATTTTGTAGTTAGTGTAGAAACTAACCAATCACCAACTTGATAGTTTCGACAACACATTAGAGTATACGAAAAATCTACAAATTCCAAGTCATGATTACAATAGTTCTTCTCATTGGTTCTTAGCTGATGTGACCTATAAGATGCTACCTACTCCCTCTACATCAATACTGCCACCAAACCAATGCTCGATGCATCATAGTACATTGAATATCTAATATGTGGCTCAATGTGTGTCAATAATGTAATTGTACCTAACATACACTTTCCATCATGAAATACTTCTTCACAATAGTTTTGACACTAGATATTCACTCCCTTATTAGTTATTATAGTCATGGATGAAGATAATATGAATAAGTCCTGATTAAAACATCAGTATTATCCTTATAATAATAGAAATATTCTATTAATAATCAAATTTATTGGACAATCCCAAAAAATCACTGCCTACACTTTATCTGGTTCAATGGATATTCATTTCACTAACACAACATTCTCCTTGAACATTAATTCCTTAATCAAGAAGTTATATATTAATATATTTTAATAAAGATGATGTGTTTGAAGCATACTCAATACTACCTCAAGTTTTCCTACATCATACATTGCTGTCAATGAGTGGATAAGGATTACTTCAATAGGCACAATGATGAATTGTTCTTAGAAAAGGTGTAAAATCTTATTCGTGATGGTTATGAACACTTATGGTACATTGGTAAAACAAAACAAAATCCATGGATAATCATATAACACATATATTCTATGAAATGTAGTCTTTGTAATTTCCTTCTCTCTAACATGCATATAGTGATATCCTGATTAAAAATCAATATTAGAGAACCATATGGCTCTTATAACCGATAAAAAATATTATCAATCCCCAATAAAGGATTTTTGTTATTCATTGTAACTTGATTTAAATATGACGGTAAACTGAAATTTGAATACTACCACCCTCATTAATATAATACAACATAGGTACACCTCATGGTTAAGTAATTATCCTGAGGAATCACTTATTTTCATAGTTTTTGAGATTCATATTTATATCATTCAGCTCCAATGGCTCCATATGATAATGGGGTATCAATATGGGTTGCACACCCTATATGATCTCTATCTCATCTTAAATTTCAAATCATTCAAATTATCTAGTAGTTTATTGATTCCCATTTTTATTTCAACCCATTAGGAACTATGAAAAAAGTTGTCAGATTAATTTGTCCTACTACCAAAAACATAGAGGTGGTGTTGGATCATGTTCATCTCTATACTCCTACATTGTACAGTGGTCGAGCAGGAACATCATCCCTTACAAGATTATTATAGAACCACATTATAGGTAGTTCTATATTATTATGTCAAGGAGACATCCTCAGTAATATGAATGAAAATTATGGATAAATATATTTATTCTAATTATTATAAGAGATCACCCAAAGGTATACATAAGAGATTACACATAACTTATGTCATGAACCTCCTAGTACTACCCAAAGGAATCATCCTTTAATGTTAGTCATCGACATCATATATATAATGAAATATAACTACATGATAACTTAAACAAAAAAATGATCCTGAATATATATTAAAACAGGAATACAAATAAATGCATAACACAACAAACAATCTATCTTGAAAAAATATCACAACATAAAAATAAAACATTTACATTCAATATAATCTGGGAATATTTTAAAGGAAACATCAATGAATTATAGAATCATGAATAAGAACCAATCCATTCATTTCATATATGCTAAAAAATATAACTTTCATTATTTTTTCAGAAAGGCTACAAGGTACCTCATTTGTAAATTGGCATAATAATTCCTTTCCAAACATGTAGTAAAAAATTCAAAAATGGGTAAATATGAATTTAAACATCCATATGAGAATTGTAATAAAAAAATTTGAAAAAAATTAGAAACCATAAACATGGAAGATAAATATTTCCCAATATAGAAATAAAATGAAAAAATCACAAATATTTATGATATTGGGAAATAAATACTCATCGCATTGTAAATAGTAGAATTGTATTCCTCATGAAAGAGAGAAAATTATGTGGAAATAAAATTTACAATAATATTATGGATATGAATCAAAAAATAAATTCACAGTAAGTATACACACCTTTTAGAAGAAAAAAGTAGTCTATAAATAATGTGTCCCATAGAAATAAAAATGAGATATAAATCTCTTAACTTATGTCTTGACTCTCTTCGTATTCATTCAAACAACGTCTTCTTTGGGTAACTTCTAATGGTTTTCACCAAAGGTCTTCTCTAATTGGATTCTACCCAAAGGTGGGACTCTACTATTAAGGGAGGAATTTTGGGAGGTGATGTTTATAGTGATTGGCTAAACCAAATAGGTTCTAATGTGTGAAGAAAAGATAAGAAGAGGTTCCCTTTTATAATAGAGGTGAGGGCGACCTTTGAAATTTCATAAAAATATTAATGTACAATAAATTCAATCTCAATAAAAATACCATGAAATTGAAATGTATTCTAATATAACATGATATATATTTTTAATCTCATCATCCAATATTTTTTAGACATGTTTTTTGTATTATTATAAACCTTATCATTTTGTTTAACCCTTAGTTATATTATTATAATTTTAAAAAAAGGTGAAAAATTTTCCAATATTAAAAGGTAATAATTTTAACTTATGTGATGTTAGTTATATCATAAAGAAACAATTTATCACATTTAATATTATATTGTAATTTATTTTTATTTTAAAAAATGTTTTATTATTTTTCAATAATTTAATAATATATTATCTTCATAAAATATGATAACTATCAATTTTGACAGTATTCATTACTTTGTCTTTAATGAATTCAATACAACACGATAAATTTAAAACCATTAGTTTAGTACACCCCTAGCATGTAATATTCTTCTATAAAATTATTTTAACCATAATAATTAAATTATATTTATTTTAATGTTTCTAATATCATTTAATTGAATATTTCATAATTGAAAACTTATTACATCGTCATTTTGTAATGATTTATGAAAATTATTTCTTTACCAAAAAATAAAAATAAATTTATATAATGTATCTAAAAACTTTTATAATAGAAAATAATATATATAATCGAGAATATATTCTATTTTTCACCATATTGAAAATTATATAATTATTAAAATAAATAATGTTACATTTTTTCACTCACTTTGATTTTAATAATATCAATATCATTTTCAGGGAAATGTTTGCATTAGATAATTAAATTATGAATAATTTGGTAATATTTCTTGAATTAAATTCATCAAATGGAATTTTAAAAAGTGTCTTGGTAGTTATATAACATTTGTAACATTATCATTACCTGTAATTATATGATTTACCCATAATAATAGAAATAAAAATTACCGATGTTACTATTCATATTGTCCAAAATAAAAAGATTTTAATTACTAAATTTGGAACTTCTGATTCCACATATTTGATCAATATTTTCACAATTCAAAAAACAAAATTTTGTTAAAAATAATTTAAAAATAATCCCATTTATGGAATGGGGAAAATGATTTTTAAATTAAAAACATCCAAAAGATTAAATTGTTTTTATATCACAATTCAATGTGAAATTTATTATGATGAACAAAATTGGAATAACTGATAAAAATTTACATAATTATAATTTAATAGCAATCAAATCTGTAATTTAACAATATAAATTATTTCAATGAAAATGATATTTTAAATTAAAATTCAGTATTTTTCACTATTCATCAAAACATGAATGTTATCTAAATATTATGAAAAAATAATCCAAGGAAAATATTGACTTCGAAATTTAAAATATGGTATTTATTTTTATTAAATAGAATTTATAAAATTATCAAAAACTATATTTAAAACGAGTGCACCATCAAAAGGAGACAAAATTGTCTTCTAATAAAAATACTTCTTTAATATATAAAATTGGATTTGTTATTATATCCTATCTATAAAACACATAAGATGAATTTAAAAAATTAAATTGAACATATTTTTCAATAGTGGACTCCAAAATGAGTTAGTATTTTATTTTATTGGTATAAAACCTACTTATGTTCATTTAAATATTTTTTCTGAAAAATATTTCCATCTAATTTTAAAATGGTATTATATGTAAAAATTATACATCCATAATTTAGTTAATCCTGATCATACACACCATTCTGATGGGTAGGTTTTAATTTTCTTGTTAAAATAATTCAAAAAATTTGTTTTGTATAAACTCAGTGTTGTGTGTAATGGAAGACAAGTCAGTATCACATGGAACACAAGATTATCATGGTGTAGGATATAATAGAATCATTACTTGGGGTAGAGTTTAATAAAAGAAATAAATGAAAATCAATTTACTCGAAAAAAATTCATAAAACTCAGGTTGTTACATTCAACCCCCCTTAAAATGAATTTCTCCGTCGATATTTATCATTCTGATATAAACGAATGAGGATACTTCTACCTCATTGTATTCTCATTTTCCCACATAGCTTCCTATTACTGGTGATTTATACCAAAAAATTGGACCAGGATAGAACTCTTATTTCATAAATAAGTCTATCCATGATCCTTAATTTCAACTTGTTATTCCTTGTAAGAATGGCCCTGCTCTAGCAGAATGATTTCTGAGTTCAATACATGTCAAGGTTCAGTTATGTACTTTTTCAGGAGAAATATATGGAACACATCAATGACTTGAGAGAAATTTGTTGGAAGGTCCAAGTGATAGGTCACCATTCTAATACAATCAAAAATTTAAAAGGTATTGATATACTTATGGCATATTTTACCTTTTTTCCCAAGCCACACAACCTTCTTTCATGGATAAATTCATAGAAACACCTTCTCACCAACCTCAAATTCTAGATCACGTCGTATATTATATGTATAAGGTTTTCCCCAACATTTTTATCCCTTCATATACCGCTGAATTGATCTAACTTTCTTAGCCATCTATTTAGTGATATCAGGTCCTAATATATTTGTTTCTCCAACTTCATACCAATAAGTTAGAGTTCTGCATTTATTCCCATATATGGATTCATAAAGGTCCATCCGAAAGATTGGGTGAAATAAATTTAGGGATGAAAACTCAACTATAGTAAGGTTTTCATCCCAACCACCTTCTAATATAGAAAATAATATCTCAACATATCCTCTAGGGATTGAATTTTTCTTTCAGAATAAAAATCCATCTAAGGATGATACGCATTATTAAAACAAAATTCTATAACGCATGGTTGCAAAATAATTCCCCATAATATTTATGGAAACCTCAGGTCCCAATAAAAGATGATAGAATGTTATATTACATGAAACCATACCACTTCCTTAATGTATATCTGAGAAATATGGTCAAGAGAGAAGTCTTCTCTGATATTAATGAATTATACTGACAAAGTAGGGAGATCAACTCCCACCCATATAGAAATAAACCCCTTAGAGGTTTTGGGGGGTCCAATGAAATTATATATAGTGATGTTCCCCATTTTTTTCTTGTATGGGTAATGAATGAATCAACCCCTTAGATTTTTTTCTTTTTCCCTTAATTATTTCGTATACTAAGTACTATGATACAAAATCTACAATATCTATCTGTATACCATCCCACCAGAAGTTTTCCTTAAATTCCATATACATCTTCATATATCAAGGATGAATAGAGAGTGAATAACTATGAGCATCCTCTAATAGATCATAATTTAAATTTGGTATGTATATAACACATACCCAGTTCCAGATAGCTACCATGATCCTGTCTAGACCTAAAGTAGCTAGGATTTGCACTCAGTTCGATATCTCACAAGATTTTCCATCTTGTTTCTGGATTCAAAATGGAGATAAAGGATTCATCTAAGAGGTTTTTATTTTCAAAATTTTCTTCCTTACTGTAAATGTTGTTTCAAAATTTGACATTCGACGGAGGAGTGTGATACCCAATGATTTGACCCCCCGCCCCCCCAAACCTCATTGCAAGTCAATTTGGATGGAAAAAACTGACTCAAAAAGGATCTTAGATGATAAACCTATTGATAACACTTTGATCCCAAACATCATGGATATCCCCAGGCCTACTAATGAGATATCAGCACCTAGGGGAAATATTCCTCTATAGAAGAGTAAAATAAATACCCCTATGGAAATGGGTGAGCTCCCTTCCAAGGAGATTTCACCTCTAGTTGTGGCTGAAAATAACCATCAAAGTCCTCCCACTCCTCCTGATGTCATAATGAGAGTGCAATTTCATGATGATACTCAGCAGGATGTTGAAAATGATAGGTGTGATCCATCTAAAAGTAGTGATTCACCAAAGGAAGAATATAAATCTACTCATATTGTGGAAGAATATCTGAGAGTCATGTCTTGGAAAGGAAAAAATCCAATTGTTGATGTAGATGGGTTTATCACCCCCAACCCCAAAAAACGAGGAAAAGTAGAGATTACTACCAAATAAAAAGCACTATAGTCACAAGATCTTTGGACATCTCATGAAGGGAAGTCATTCCCCTCGACACAACTCAACATATTGAAGACAAGAAAAATGTTGAAGGGGTTGACAAGTAGAATGTGCCCAGTTGTGAAGATCTTGAATCTTCGGCGAAACATAGAGATGAAATTCTGTATAATTCTCTTAGAGAAGCGGAGATTTCAAAAGACACTTACCTTTCTATTAAACAAGACATTTTCAATGATAGATTGAAGATAGAGTTTCAAAAATCTCCTTGATGTTTCATTGTTATCCTTTTCTAGTTGTTACAATATTGATTGATAACATCAATACTCTTTTATTATATTTCATTCATCTGAGGACTATATGTATAATGGTGATTCTCCTTCTTGGAAGGTTCTTTTCTAGTTTTTTGGGTTTCTTTTACCATTCTTTTCCATGCTTTTCAAGCATTGTTGAATTGGTATGAATGGTCCTTAGAGGCTGGATTTTGGTAGGTCCTTTGTGGTTTGATGATGGTGGTTTGTTTTAGCCTATTTGCTGCTATCTTCTTCTTCATATTAGATGATTGGGAATTTTCCACTCTCCTGATTTTGTTTTGAGTTTTGGACTTTTTATGAGATGTCGAGGCTGTTTTTTAGGAAATTTGTGATCTATCCATCTATTCGGTTTTAGAGTATTGTGGATCTTCTATTATTTCTGCGTTTTCTCTGTCTTGAGTTTCTCTGTTGGCTGGGTATTTAAGATCAACCTACATCGAACAAAGCTCGGTTTTTATCTCCGGATCCCCTAGGAAGCATGCCTGGAAAGAATGGTTTGGTGATTTGGGGGT
This sequence comes from Viscum album, assembly GCA_963277665.1. Taxonomy (NCBI): domain Eukaryota; kingdom Viridiplantae; phylum Streptophyta; class Magnoliopsida; order Santalales; family Viscaceae; genus Viscum; species Viscum album. The sequence goes on from OY728122.1 coordinate 275,022,170, forward strand.
CTTCATTGGCTTGGATAGGGAGTTTTGCATATGTAGATTTTTTCAGGTTGTTTTCTCTGAAGAATGGTTCTTTTATCCTGCTCATATTTTCTTAGTTTTGCAAAAATTGTTGTCCTGGAATGGGGAACCATATGGGGAGACTTCCTGGTGAAGCTTATTTTTGCTTGACTTCCCTGATTTCACATTCCTTGGACAGTACAGGACTCTCACTTGGAAAATCATTGACTTAAAGGATGGTTATGTGTATGTCACTCCATTCTTGTTTTTTTTTGATATTTTGTGGTGTTTGTAGTTGAAAATCATGTTCTAGGTTTGTCATTTCTACCCCCTCTAATCCCCTATTGGTGTAAGAAATTTACACCTCGTTATTGTACTATTTTTCTTGTTTGTTTTAATTAATTCCTTTGGATTCATGAACTGGGAAACCAGCTCATGTCTCCGCACATCATAAAAAAAACATACCCATTTCTAGAACCTTATAATTCCATCCTAATCATGGATAAAATCATGAACATTTATATCCTTTTTTTCATCTCTACGTATTCTTCTTATGCCTCTTTAATCTTCACTTTGATAGAGGGTTGATCATTCAATTACAAAAAATAATATTTTTCCCCTTCCATCAATAATTCAAGATCCAAAATTTTTAAATCCATAAATAGTTGATCATTGGTGATCCTCATCATAGATAAGGTAGCATGATCTTTTCGACACAAAGCATCGGTCCCCTTTTTGCTTTCTCGGGGTGGTAATGTATTGAGTATCCATAATCCTTTATCATCTCTAAACACCTCATTTGGCGCATTTTCAACTCATTATATTTGAATATATATTTTATAATTTTATGGATGATATATATATCAAACTTTTTTCTATAAAGATAATGCCTCTATATCATTATTTCAAAAGGAATTGTTTCTCACTTCAAATCACGAGTTGGGTAATTTTTCTCATTAATATTCAACAATCACATGGAATAATGAATAACCATGTTTTTTTATGGACACATCCCAACAAATTCACATATTCATCAATATAGATTACAAACCCTTCTCTATTATAATGTAACGTTAACATAGGTGCGCTGACCAATCTTCTCTATATTTCCTTATAAATCTCCTCGAATTCATTTCCCAGAAGAACATTACACCCTTTGGATTTAACTTGGTCAGAGTATTAGATAGTCATATGAAATATTCCACAAACCATTGATAATATCAATAAAATCAATGAAAAATGTGAATATTAGAAACTGTGTAATATCTAAAAAATATTCAATAACCTCCATCGTTGATGGATCTACAATTATACCATATCTTGATATTATGTGACCCAAAAATGAAAACATTCTCATTAAAAATATACAATTTGTAATTTTTATATATAGTTTCTCCTTCCTTAACGTCTTTAGCACAATTCTCAAGTGTTTATCATGCTCTTTGAATAGATTATAATATCTTCTATAAAGACTTCCACAAACTAATCAAGGTAAACTCTAATGAATATATTTATAATTTCCATGAAAATATTAATTGAATTAGTAATAAAAAATAAATAACAATATATTCATAGTTCCCATACCTTGTACATAATTTTGTCATGGGTATATCCTCTTTATTGATAGTTAATATAATATATCCATAACAATGTTAAAAGTAGTCAAAGTATCGATTTTCCCATGTTTGATCTAAAAAATCATCAATATGGGGATACAGATACTTGTTTTTTATTTTGATCTTGTTCAAATCCCAATAATCCGTGTAGAGATGCATTGATAGATCATTCATTTTCATAAAAAGAACTAGTGCACCCCAAGGTGAAAAACATGGTAGAAGGAATCCCTTATGAAGGTTTTATTGTAGCTTATTTTACAATTCCTCAAACTCAATGGGTACCATTCTATAGGGAGTCTTTGATATTGGTTTAGAACCATGTATGGGTTCAATCAAGAACTCACCATCATGTTTTGGTAGAATACTACACAACTCTTCCTAAAAGACATAAAAAAATTCAAGAACAAAAGGAATATAATTAATGTCAATTTTCTTCCCCAACTATTGAAGATAAAAAACCCTTTTGAATGGGATTTAATACCCATACATTATTTGTAATTTCCATATGTAGTTCATTGAAATTGTCGAATTAATAGATGATCGTAGATTGGTTTGAAACATCAAAGGTAAATTCCATTTCTAGACAATTGATGTGGGGTTTATATTTAGAATCCTAGTCCATTCTTAATTTTACAGAAAATTCAACCCGTGCATTAATGGAGATATTTGTAAGAAACACATTCCCATAAACTTCAGATGGAGAGGAATAATATAATTGATATGAAATAATCACATTATTAGGGGTTTTCACTAAAAATTCCACATCTAATAATTTGTGAATATGTTTAACACCCCTCTCAAATTATTTTGATTTGAAATAGTGGTTATATCCATAATCACATAAGACATTAGCATTTATAGATTTTATGGTAATTTTACCTTTAACTACATCGTTATTAATCACCTAATCAAAAATAGTGATCGAATGATATTTCTCATTATCCCTCAACATAAGAGAATGTTGATTCTGATCATCATCACTATACCTTGGGTTTGGGAACTAGTTATCAAAATTAACATTATGTTTAAACATGATGAATTGATGTGTGGGGGTGCATTCTATGCTGATTTCCATATATTTTTATTATTATCCATATTCTTCACATCAGTTTGGAAATAAATTTTTGATAGACATCCCTTACAAGCAAAAATTATTTATTTGACCCCATAAGAAAATATTTTACATTATTTTTTTAACACTTATCACATAAAGAAATTATAATCTTCTTTCTTCTATGTTTTTTAGATTTTCCTTAGACTCATTGTTCCTTTTATTATTGAAACTATGAGATTGATACATAAATAGAACCTATATTTCATAATAGATTACACAACACACAATATTTTTATAGATACTAAAGTATCTTATGGTGATGACACTTATGATACTTTTCTATAACCCACTAGAATATTCATTCAACCTTAATTTTTGGTTGGATGATAATTCTAGAAACATACCTCGCAAATTTGTAAAATTTTCTTGATAGGTACTAATGGATTCATCAGCCTTTTGCGTCAACACGGGGAAATCATTTTCTATATTCAAAAAACTAATATAAGGAAATTTCTTATTAAAGAATATGTTCTTGAACTCATCCCAATCCAAGAATTCAATATCAATTTTCTGCCTCATATTCTTGATTAATGTCCACCACTGTTCCACTTTGCCTTATATCTGATAAACATCCTGATTGAAATTCACATGATTTGATCATTGGAGAATGAAAAATACATTTTCAGTGGTACTGATACATTTTTCTGAAACTGGTGGATTATTAAACCCACTGAAATAAGGCAAATGTTTCCTCCTAAAGGATACAAAATAATTTTGTTTTTTCCTTCACTCATTTGGATATATATTTTAGTTTATGGCTTCAGAAATAAGGGTGAGCGTAGAGACAAGATTTTTCACTCCACATATTATGGTATTTGGTTTCTTGGGAGGGAAATTGTTTTATTATCCGTCATAATGTTTATTAAAGTGTTTTCTCAGGTTTTTTCTGTTGACTAAAACCATAAATTATAGTGTAAGAAACTATTTTCATAGTGAGGAACCACATAATCATGGAAACCCACTTATATTCTATCTAGATTATGACACATTAGTTGATATATTACACTATAAGTTTATACTTTGACACATCCCTATAAATATATTATAAATATCTATAGGGATCTCACCAATGAATTCCTATCCTAGTTTCCAATGGTTAACTAAACTTTTTCTATAATACCAATTATAGAGACCCTCATTTTTCAGACATTAATATTTCAATATTTTTGTGAAATACTTAATAAATTACTCAAAGTGATTCTTAAATACCATATTAGTTTAGTTCCCTTCGAAACATTAAAAAAATAAACTCATACCTATGTGAGTTATAATATATCCCTCTAGATTCTTCATTACTAGAAGACTTCTTTGACAGATAACACATAATATATATCTCTATAACTTGGGGAGAGGAAACATAAATATGGGTGATTAGAGATGGTAATTAATGGTAAATAATGTAAATATGGAATCATATCATGTGAATAAGGGTATAAGAACAAGATCATGAAAACTAAAGATCATACCCTGCATATCAATAATCATAAACAGGAGTCATGTAATATATATTGGAAGATCATGTGACATGAATCATATGGTAATAAATAGCATAATAAATGAAATAATAACATAAGAATTTGACATTGAATTTTTTATAGACGCATAAACATGTAACATCATTCCCAATATGTCCTGGCATAATAAATAAAAATTAATATGGAACTTCATGGGGACTACACCTACTAGGAGGGACATGCCACCATCCTTAGTCATAGTCCTTTTCATATAGGGGATCAGGTTTCCTAATCATCCCATAGTTAATTTGGAATTTGGTTTCCCCAGATTTTATAGTGTATCAATCCCATAAAAATAATTCTAATAGTTATCACATGAGATATAAATCATTTACCAATGCACTGGAGGTAAATATAGGTCCCAAAAATCTCACAATGAAACACATAAATATGCCTTCCACAAGAACAAAAATAATTCATCAGATCTGATCCCATGTATTAAAATGGGTCTTGTAAACATCATTCAATCATAACATATACTATGGAAATTAAATTAGTTTTATAAATATCGTCTCATCATAAACATAAACCAATATTAAATAGAAAAGGCATGGTAGCATTGAATCATATCACCAGTAAAACATAATTAACATCATATAATTCAATCTTTGATGGAAAATAATTTTGATAGATCACATGAAAACATTTATTTTGAGAAATATCCTTTCATATTTTACTTTTTTTTCTTCATATTACATTCAATTTTAAGAAAAAACATTTTCTTTGAAAATAATCCTATAATATTGTAAAGGAAAAAATTAAATCATTATAGTGTCATGATGGTGGAAATTTGTTTTGAGGATGCACAAAGTAAAAAAAATTCCTTTCATAATTTTTCTTTAAAAATTTAAAAAATTAACTCATTTTGAAAATGATAAAAATATTCCTTTAAAACCATGTAGTAAGAAGAAAAAAATGGTTAAAAATGACATTAATCATCATCTAAAGAATATTAAAATAATTTTATGGAAATTTTTTATAAAAAATAAACATTAAATATAAATATTCAATAAAGGAGACTAAAAATTAAAAAATTTCAAAAATGTTGATGGGATTTTAAAAAAAAATACTTATCACTTTTTAATCAGACGAATTGTATACCCCATGAAATATTGAAAATTATATGGATATGAAAATATCCTAACCTTTTGTATAAGACTCAAAAAAGTCATTCATGAGAATTATATAAACCATGTATAATAAACAAGTATTGTATAAATAAATTTGTCACCTAGAAATAAGAATGATACATTCCCTTACCTTATGTCTCGACACTCTTCATATCTATTCAAACCTCCTCTTTTTTGGGTAACTCTAATTAGTTTTAACAAAAGATATTTCTTTTTTGGATGTATACTGGATGGGATGATTCTAAGCATAATTTAGGGATGTTAGGAGGATATTTTGATAGTCATTTTCAAAGAAAAATAGGTCTTAATGTGTGAATAAAAGAGAAAAATATGTTCCAATTTATATGAGAGGTGAGGGGCATTTTGGAAATTTCCTCAAAATATTAATTTACAATAAATTAAATCTAAATCCAAATAACTCCAAAAGGAAATTAATTAAAAGATAAGAGGAAAAAGGGTTTTAATCTCATCAACCAATAGATTTTATACAAGTTTTTATATTATTATAAACCATATCATTTTGTTTAACCCTTAGTTATCTTATTTTTGTTATAAATATGGTAACAAATCATTCAATGTTAAAATGTTGTAATTTTTACTTATGTGATGTTAATTAAATCATTAATGAACAATATATAACATTTTATATCATTTTATATTTTTTTGGTATTTCTCAATAATATTTAATATTTCTAAAAAAATTTATAATATATTATTTTAATAAAATATCATATGTGTTAATTTTGACACTATTCATTTCTTTGGCTTTAATATATTTAAAATAAAAATATAAAATAAGAAAAAAAATAATTTAATACACCTTTATAATTTCTTATTAACCAATAAAATTAGTGTATCTACTTAATTAATCCAAATTATATTTTTTCATATTTTTAATATCATTTAATTTAGTGTTTTATTAATTTAGTAATTAATTCACCATCATTTTGTAATAATTTATGAAAATTATTTCTTCACGAAAATTTTAAAATGAATTTCATTGATTTATTTAAAAAAAATTATGTTTGATAATATATATATATATATATATATATATTAGGGCATATCTTCAACTTATACCAATATTAAAAATTTATATTTATTAAAATTATGAGTGTGACATTTTTCTACTCTCTTGGATTTTAAAAAAATCTAATCATTTTCATGGTCAAGTGTACATTAAATAATTCAATTTCGGATCCTTAGGTGATATGGGTAGAATTTAATTCATCTAATAACATTTTATGAAGTTTTTTTCTATTTATCAAACATTTATAATATAATTTTTAACCACAATTACCTGATTTACCTTTAAACATTGTCAAAAAAATTACCAATGTTACTAATTATATTGTCCAAAAATAAAATGTATCTAGTTACTAAATTTGTACCTTATGATTCCAAATATGGAATCCATTTTTTTAAAATTCTAAACAAATAATTGGATACAATTAATTTAAAATTAAACCCATTGATTGAATGGTAAAATAGGTTTTTAATGTGAAAATTTCCAAATGATTGAATTGTTTTTATATCCATATTCACTTTAAAATTTATTCAAATGAACTATATAAAATTAAATAATAAAAATTTTATCTAATTATACTTTAAAACTATTGAAAAATATAATTTAAAACTATAAATTATTTTTTTGAAAAAAAAACATTCACCTAAAATTTTGTATTTTTCAATATTCATCAAAACATGAAAACTTATTGAAAATTACCAAAAAATCAAAAAAAAGTAAAATTTGGTATCCCTATTTCAAAGAAAAAAATCATTTTGTTACAAATACTTTATAAATGTTTAAAAACAATATTTAAAACCAGTGCACCATCAAAAGGTATAAAATTTCCATTAAAAAAGTTTTTTTCTGCATAAAATTTGATTTTTTCCTTATATCATATCCAGAAAACTCATATGATGAATGTTAAAAATTACATTTAATATTATTTTCCTTAATATAATCTAATATGAGTGATGTTTTTACATTATTAGTAGAAAAGACACTTTTGTTCATTTAAATAATTTTTTTGAAAAAGTTTTCTATTTAATTTCAAAAGGGTTTTACATGTTAAAACCATACTACCAAAATTTAGTAAATATTATTCCTACCCACCATTAAAAAATATTGGTTTTAATTTTATTGTTTAAATTATTATAAATTACTCTTTTTCCGAACTCAATGATGTATGTAATTTAAGCTAAGTCGGTGTTGCATGTGGTGCAATTTTATCTTGGTGTAGCCCATAATAAAACCATAACTTGTTGTGGCAAGAAATGAAATATTAATTTTTATGAATATTAATAATATAGAATCCAAGACTAAGTGAACACTTTCCAACCCAAAAACTAAAAACCCGCAACCATAGGACATTTGACTCCAATGTAGAAAGAAAATGAGGATATTTTTTATATAACCAAACTATCTTACTGGATAGTGACACTATATCTTGAAAACATCATGGAATAATTTTTACAAGGAACAAATTTTTTACCAGGCCTCAATTATGGAACTCTACTCACAAATCAAATAGGAATCGAGTGCATTATCAACACGGTATACTAATCACAATGCAATTAGGTATCAGCCAAACCGATCCTTATGCATCAAGTGAATACTTAACACAACGTTCCATGATAACATAATATCTTCACCATATGATCATGAACAACATTTCCACAATCAGAATTAATTTTCTCCACCATTAGAGGGATAATTATATCACAACAGTCCACGAATTACCAAAACCTTGAATGATACCTCCAAACATGGTAACAGACATAACAAGGTATAGAATACAAGGAAATCTTGTCACCTTGAAAATAAATTATCAATATAAAAACATAATATCAATACAAAACATGACAAATATGATTTATATAAAAACCATTAACATCAATTATCAGAACATTTCTCATGGGTTAAAAAAACACCCACATAAAATATCAGTCAAGCATGGTGAATCAATTGTGCCAACACATGGACTATATCAAATAAACAAGTGATTGTTCATATAACAGTAGAACTATGTCGTGGGGGTGATATATTAAAATTTACTTTATTATTTCTATTATCTTAACCTCAAGTGAGGTTCTTTCACGTCAAATTTATAATTAATTAATTAATATTTGACAAAAAAATCACATGTCTTAATACCATTCATATTTAATGATGTTGATAATTCAAAAAGACCCATTTAGATTGCCTTTTTTGTGCTATGGGGATTCAAGGATATAATCCATCTAGTAGTGATCCAAACATTCTCCTTTGATCCCTGAAAAACTCTAATCAATTTCTTAGTTCTAGCATGGTGAATAGATTGTCTTCCATTTTTTATTAATATATCATCCTTCAGTATAAAAGGATTCTATCTTATGTTTTCATTCTCATGATGTATAGATAAGTAAGAGTTTTGAGTTTGTTTTTTTTTCAAAAAAATTCTATATTTTTGATTTCACACTGATACTCTACACATTTGACAAAACAGTATATTTATAAAGAAAGGGTTTATGTTAAAATATAATTTAATTTCATGAAATACCTTCAATAATATAATAACATTTAATAAATCTCATTCCATATAATAATAATATTATTATTATTATTTTACATGTTCCAACTTTTATGACAAAAAAATTATTTAACCAAATTTTTAATTAATATTTGTCACCGCACACTGTCTTGTTCCATTCAAACTCTTATTGACTGTATTAAACATATAAATAAATTTTTAATTTAAATTTTTAGTTCATCAATAAATATTTTCAATCAATAAAACATGAATAAAATTATATCATGGTCTTGATAATGATATTTATTCAATTAACTAAATAAAAAATGGATTTAATCAACATCATAAGAAACACTTATTGTGTAAACCTCTAGGATTATTTTTCATTGGAATTATGTAGGCTTGAATGAAATTCAGGGTAAATTTCTTGAATCAATTCAAGTACACTGAGATATATGAACTTAATTTCGCAAATATTACAACCACATATGATTTCTCACTATGTAATATAATACCATTTTAACTATATCTATTCATGGATGGTGCAGAATTACATCACCAACATATATTCTTTGTATATATTTCTTTTACTATCTAAAATAAACAAGTCATTACAACATGTCATTGGTGTTTGGGGTTACAGTTTTATTTTAGTGAAATGGTAGAGATATCTGTTTCCTTAAATATAGAAAGGACAAATCCTTCCTTGACTTATCGATTAAAGACATTTCACTCATGATACACCCAACATTTATAACTTCTCATCAATATTTGTCTTCATGGTTTATGAAATACATTTATATACACAAGTCGTAACATCCGTTAACAATAATATTAAATTTTATTGACTATGCACTTGCTCTAAGATAAGAATTTTCGATGAAACCAAAATATTAATACATCAAATTGGAAGGTCTATTCCCATAATCTCATGTACAATAAATTACCAAGTGTTATATTCATTAAAAGAAGGCAAATATTCTTACAAGTACTCTCACCATTTATTTTATATACTCTGTGTCTCATCATGGAACATAGTCCCAAACAAAAACATTATAAAATAATGGCATCATAACTCTATAAGGTTATCCTCATAGAAGGTAACTACTATGACATTTTCCATGTGATGTATACTCTAGGATATTATTACATTTATGTAATGTTGAATAATGAACAATATTTGATAATAAGTATATTATTATATAACAAATGTAATACACATTTTATCAATGTAAAAATATTTGGTACTAGGTCACCAATTCCAAAAAGTACCACTTGAACTATATCAAACATCATATGACATTTAGTCTACTATATATCCCATAACGATCATGTTTTTATTAATTTAAGGATTTAGTGAAGGGGTCTTTCATATTGTCCCCTATAGGAATATCACTCATTACAAATTCACCTCTCTGAGAAAAATAAATCAAGATATGATACTTATAAAATATTTTATTTATCCACTAATGTTAACTTGATTCTTTTGTGATGTCCATCTATGAAAAAAATATCGCACAACAGTGTGATAAGATATTTAATTGTAGGTACAATGTCGCGATCTTGTATAAGGTTTTTCCTCTACACTTCTTATTTTTCTAACTAAAAATATGTGATACACTAAGAATATTTTTTATTATATATAACCAAAACATTAATTGAAATTTTATATATCAAAACACTTCCATTATAATTAAATATGTATCTCATTTGTGACATCATGTCATCTTGATCAATGTCGAAACCAATATCTACATAACCTATGATTAATAGTTCTACGCCTCCTCTATAAAATAGGTTCATATCCATAGCAGTCCACAAATACTAAATATAGTGTTGAATTCCATCCAATGAAAGTCACATTGATCATCTCAAAATATTTCCACTATACAGAATGAATAAGTGAAATATATTCTATTAAATTGTATAATACTCATGACTAACCAATTTGATGATTCATATAGAATACATTCCATTATATTTCATTCCTTATGTGTCTAAGGAAACATTTTCCAAGAAATACTAATTTCATGTGATGATGGAAACTATTCCTTACTGGATTGTTCAATACAAAATATCTTCTATGTTATATTAATTTATGTGTGTTGACTTAGGCCAAGAAACCACCTAGATCTATCATGATGGATCATGATACCAAGAATATATTTTTCCTCACCCATGTATTTCATAGTAAATAATTTACTCATCCTTGGCCTTTATAAACATTATGTCTATAATTTCTTCTATGAGTAATATATCATTAGTATAAACTATTATAAAAATGAATGATATAACACTAAGCAACTTGAATAATTAAGGACCACACTCATTATTTATGAAACCAAATTCCACAATGGATTCATTAAAATGAATTTTCAATGACCTATATTATTTCATTAACCTATAGATGGATTTTTGCAGATTTCAAATGTTGTTGGAACAATTTAGAGTAAAAAACCCTTTGGGTTCTGTCATGTAGACATATTCATCAAGGTTCCAATTATAGATAATTCTTTTTGAAATCCATTTTACAAATATCATAGTCATGTTAATCTGAAATGGAAGTTCAAATCTTGATGGATTTCAGCAATGATATTTGTGAAAAATGATTCCCTGTAGTGAATACATTGATTTTTTTAAACCCTTTTCAACTAGTTATTCTTTATAGGTACTGAATTTTCCTTCAATCTCCTTTTTCTTCTTGAATACCTATTTACAACCAACAATATTTGAATACACTAGAGGATCTACCAAAAATCATACATTGTATTGATATGTGGAGTTCATTTTAATTTTTAGGGATCCATTATAGTTAGAAACATTTGTTCCAATTATTTCTTTCTTATAGGTTAAATGATTATTATTATAAAAATACAATGAGTAAACATCCTCAACAATTAGGAAAACATACCATTAAGGTTATATAATATCTATTGTACTCTTATGTCGTAATTCTGTTTCTAGAATAGTTTCTTCTTCCATAGGATTTGTGGAATTGGTTCTTAGGAAAACTCTTGTATATCTTTTGCCTAAATATCAGGGAATTCTATCTCACTACCACTATAATTTTTAGATATAAGATCCACCTCATCAAATACGAGAAATATATCACCCAAAACATTTTTTAGAATCATTTTATATGTAATATCCCTTTGTTTCATTAGTATATTATATAATGATACACTCTTTTACTCATAGTGAATGTTTGTTACCATAAGGGGAATTAAAAAATGTTTCACAAGACCACTCATGTATGTAATAAAACATGAGTTTCTTTCCATTCCATAATTTTTATTGTATACAATCTATGACTTTATTTGTCACTTGGTTTAGTATATATGTAAATATTTTTAATTCTTATCCTTGAATTGATATTTATGATTTACATGACACATCATTAACCTCACTATGACCAACAATGTGTGGTTCCTCCTCTTAGTTAAACCATTTCAAAGAGGCATATATGGAGGATTGAGTTCAAATAGTACCCCAAAGTCCCATAAATAACCAATTATGTCTTGATTAAGATATTATCCACCATGAGATAAGTGTATTATCTTAATATTCATACTAAGATTGTTCTAAAATTCATTCCTTTTTTTCCTAGTTTAATCAAAAGTATCTGAATTTTACCTCATTATATGATATATCCATATCTACTAAAATCGTCAGTAAAAGTTATGAGGTATGGGTACCTCAAATTAGTTCAATAGGAAATGGTTGACACACATCAATATGAACTAATTCACGAATCTCATTATCCCTTTCACCATTCCCACTAATTGGTATTTTTTCATTTTTCTTTATAATCATGTGTGACATACACCAAGTGGATTTAGTTACAATGAATCTAAATATCCATTTTGATGTAATTTATATAATAATTTTTCATTAACTTTAATTGGATAGTGATTTCATATTTGGGAATCGTATTATTCATGTGAAGTAATTTTATTATCAACATCCATTTAATGATTTCTATAATCCAACCCAAACAAATGATATTTAAATTATCATTACCATAAAATATTCTATAATTATAAAATAAGAATATTTTATTCCAACATTTTAAAATTAATCTATCTATATTAGGTCTGGATAAATGAAATAATGTTTTTAGTAATAACTTTAACGTAAAAAAAATCCTTTTATACCAAATTCATTTCAATCGGAAACATGAGGTTGTAACCCCCAATAACTAAAACCATAAGTTCAGTTATTTTTTATGTGCATAGATATACCACCCCGAGGTGAATCATTCTGAATCTATTCATATATTGTATTTTAATACTCATTTGATCACAAAAATCTACATATAAACCCCAATTTTTATAAATAGATTAATTCCACTTGATAAAAAATGCTCCTGAAGCATCCACTATCTTCTTTGGATGGGTCCAATTTTTATTTAGTGGCCTTATTCATTCATGTGAAACGTAAATCATCTAATTCCCATTCTGGCCCCATTATCATACTCATCTTGGGAGGTCATGAAAAAAAATTATAGGTAAATATCTTCTCTTACCCTTACTATTTGTTCACTATAAGGGTAGTGGGATTTTCTCACTTCTTATCCTATTCAAATTGGTGAAAGATATTAAGAAGATCTAGGAGATTCTTCTCAATGTCATTCATATTAAAATTTACAAAAAAAAAACTAGATAATAATAGAGGGAGATATTTCATAATTATATTGGTTTCTAAATTACTTAGGGGATTTTAAACCATAGAACATCTAGTCACATAATGTATCTAATGATCTTGACTACATACGACATATATGGACCATCCTATCCATTATTTCTCAATATAATTTCATTGGAAATATCCAACCATTCATGTATATCCCTCCTTGGGTAATGACCATGGTGATGTTAGAGAATTATATATAGATTAATGTTTTCTTGAGACATCATGAAAACCCAAGATATAGATGAAACCATCAAACATTAAACATCAACTACATTGTTAAAATGTTTTTCATAAACTAGTAACTCTTTATCACTATAATATTTGATGGAGTATTAGGAATTTTGTATTATAGAACAGAAGATTTTCTATTAATGGTGTATAATATCCCAAAGGAATTTATACCATTCCTAGAAGTTACTTCCAATTAGAAGGTTTTCCTTCTCTAATATTTATCATAGGGATGGTGTAGATGAGGATATTTACATTTTATTCTACAATTAAAATAAAATATTATTATTACTTTTCCTGATTACAAATTATGTGATTAACAATAAATTAATAGATTTTTTTAATTCTCCCACTATCTTCTCATGTCTCAATAGCCATCACCATTAAACATAGAATGTCTAGTTTGTAATGAATTCTTGTGGAAAGGATCCCCATTAATTTTTTTGATTATCTAGTTGTTTTCTTGAATTCCATAAGAATTTAATTAGGTTGCTGTTATTTCCAACTGTGATATTAAAAATCCTTAATCTATTGAGTTGATAACCTTATTTGGAAATCCTAGCTTGGATTTCCTAAATACTTACCACAAAATTTTTATTAAATAGACATTGGCTATTATTCTCAATACAATATTGGTTAATTCAAATGAAAACCATCATGATAACTCACCAATAAAAGTAAGGGTACATACATTGGTCATGTACTACACTTAGATTTATAGATACATTCCTAGTCTTGTAATTAAATGATTAGTCTAACTTAAAATTCAGTTGATGGATTTAAATTAATTATGAATTATTATTTTTTGATTTATTATTTTCTTTCCTTATTAATAACAAGTGGATGTTACTTAATTAATTATCAACATTGAATAAAATATTTATCATAATAAATGTATTTTATTTCCATATTCTCATATTAATTAATTAATTATGGTGATCATGGAATTACATACATAAAACAAATAGTTACATTGATAGAAAAAAAATTAATTAAATTACCGAACAATAAAATTTATCTAAGAATTTTTTTAATGAGAACACATTAAATCAACCTTTTTTACTATTTTAAATAACCTTAGTTACCCATATTTCAATGAGTTAAAACATTCCACATGTGAAAAAATGTTACACTTCAGATTGAATCAATATTTTTATGACTTGAACAACATCCACCCAGCTTCTTAGACTCCATTAATTACATGTATTTATTACTCACATATATTTCAGAGGAACTAAAGTAGTGGTTAAATGAGAATAACCTAAATATACATTTATACATTGGTCCTTCAAAATAATAGATGGAGTAATGACTAACAGACCATCTTTTTTAATTTAATAGTAAATAACTACAAAACCAGGAAATAAATTAAATTTAAATACCCAACACATACACAGGTTATAGTCAATCCCATGAATGGTCATACATGCATTGTATACATAAAATTAAATAGTCAGTGTTCATTTCTTAATATTATCTTTATTACTAAGATGAACATGCTTGAATTAATTAATTATTTCTGTTTCATCTTAATGACCAGCCAAATCCTCTTGTATATCACCGTCATTAAGGAAGTAATGGAAAATAAATGGAAGAGCCAATAGTGGCATATTTGTTAAAATAATTAAATTCATCATTTAAAATTCTTTAAAATCCATATTAAATTATCTAATAATATAAGTGAAAATAATTGAAATAATTTTTTAATACTTAAATGTTCAATTTAATATAATTTAATTTCATTAGTAATTAGGAGAATACACCATGTGTACTATCCAACTACATGATGTGTTCCTTTTTTTCCATTTCTCCAAGTCACACTCTTGGGGATTCTATTTTATTACTCAAACATGATACAAAACATATACATTCCCATTAAAAATCCGATATCCACATTTTTTGTACTTAAGATACTAGAATGGGTCTTCAGCATGTATCTCGATAAATTATATGATGTTTACAAGACTACTAGATGTTGTGCCATCTACACAATGTGTATACTCTAGATACACATTGTGTATCTCTAATTACATGTTCTGAGAAAACTCTGTGTGTATCTTGGATATAGGAATTGATAAACTACACTCCATGTAGACCATATTCACATTGTGTAAGTCATAAATGATCCACGATATCAGTTTTACACAGCTTGACCATTTATAATGACCACACAGATTATGTGATTTACACTACTAACCCATGTAGAATACATGATGTGTCCAGTGATACAAACCATGTAAATCAAAATCTATCTTCTAGGTTGGTTGATCAATTCGAAAAGTACACTCATTATAAAAACATTATAAAATTCTATGTATATTGTAGTATATCCAGAAGAAACGTATTGTTGTACACATCATGTACATACAAGTACATGCAATGTAGCCCTATCTAGCTGGACAAAATATGATAGGTATCGATGGAATCTCTGTTCATTCATCATTTTTTCTTAGAAAATTAAGAAAATGAATCACCAGATAAAATTTCTTAATATATTATCAACATATTAATTCAAATTGTATTAATGAAAAAAATAATAGATATGAAAATGTAACCATGATTGTGTATGGATAAAAATATAATAAGTAATTATAAATTCAAACTTGTTCTCTTTTATACCACATGATGGTTCTAGGTAAAGTGGAAACATGCATTGGTGGGTGATATATAAAATTTAATTTTAATATTTCAAGGCCTTGAACCCTGAGTGATGTTCTTGCACATAAAATTTATTATTTTTTTAAAATATCAGATGAAATGAATGATGGGGCTTATGGTCTTTCCTCGTAGATGACATTGATCATCTGAAAATTCCTTTTCACATTACCTCTATTTCAATATGTTTATATTAGGATAGAATCTCTATAGTGGTGATCCATGTGTGCTCATTTTATCTCCATGAAACGCCCATTGATTTCGTGATGCTAGCATGGTGAATCGATTTCCTTTTTTTGTGGATATCATGTCTTTTATTCTTGAATGACTCTCTCTTTTGTTTCTCATTATATAGAGGGATAGAGAAGGAGTATTTTCAATGATAATTTATTGTGGACAACAATTATCTATTTTTTGATTGCACATCGATACTCTAAAATATTGAAATAACCTTATATTTATAGAGATGGGGTTTATGATAGAATATTATTTTATTTCATGTGATCCCTTAAATAAT
This sequence comes from Viscum album, assembly GCA_963277665.1. NCBI lineage: Eukaryota > Viridiplantae > Streptophyta > Magnoliopsida > Santalales > Viscaceae > Viscum > Viscum album. Next base: position 275,039,148 of record OY728122.1, read on the forward strand.
ATATAAACTTTAATAAACCCCATTCCATATAGTAATAATATAATTATTTTGTCTTGTTCACAAACTTTTTCAATAAAAAATATTACTTAACAAACTTATTAATTAATATTTTTCTCTATACATGGTCATGGCTTGTTTGAAATCCTCTAGTATTTATTGAAGACCTGAATAAATTATTAATGTAAATATTTTATTCTCGATGAAATACTTTCAATCAATAAAATGTAAAAATAATTATCTTTTGGCCATTAGAGTATTATTTAATCAATTAGTTAAATTCTTATAATATTATATCGAGATCAACGGAAACACGTTCTGTGTGATCCTCTAGGATTATTTCTCATTGTTATTCGGTGAGATTTACTAATGTCCATGATTACTATCAAGAAATGGGTCAAGGAACCCATGATAATGAACATAAGGTCACAATGATTAAAATTATGTATGAATTCTCACATTGAAATATAATCCCATTGTCACAATATCTCATCAAAAATTTTGTGCAACCATGTCACCAATATATATATTTGTTATGTATTTCTATGACTATATTAAATAAAAATATCATTACAACATGTCTATGGAATTTGGGGATATAGTTTTATTCTGATCAAATGTTTGACATATCAACTTCCATAAGGATGGAAGGGAAAAATATTTCCTCAAATTATTCATTAAATTATTTTCACATGTGACATGGCTAATGTACCCATCATCCCCATGAACTATTATTATCATGGTTTAAGAAATATATCTAATTATGTGAGTCATATCCTAAATTAATAATAATCTTAAAATCTAAGGACCATTACATGTTCCCACATATATGAATATGTGATAACACCAAAACATGTAAAATTATTATTCGTGGTTCTATTCTAAAAATCTCACATCTTGGAGATTACCAAATATAAAATTCAAGAATAGTTTCCTCATCCACTTATGAGTACTTTCACCTGACTGTTTATGTACTATGTCTCCCATTATAATATGTAATACAACTACAAAACATTATTTAAGAATATTATCATATCACATCAAGGTTCTCATCAAAGTGGATAACTACAATGGAATTATTATTATGACATATACTTCTTGACATTATTAAATTAGAGTCATAAAAATTAATGACAAATATGAAATAAGAATTTTTATTAATGTTCAATAAATTTTACATAATTGTAATCAATGTTATAAAAGTTAGTCCTATAAAACCAACACCAAAAAATGAGAGCCTTAAAAATATAAGTAACACCCTAACTAAAGTCAATTCCACATACTGATAAGATCAAAAATTTCTCCATGTATTACTAGAAATGAATCAAAAAAACTTATTCCATAAAATTATATCACATGTTATAAAATTTTATCTCACCCAGAGAATTTCTAAAGTATCAAACTATTCCATCATATGTTATAAATTTCCCTCTCAAGGAGTAATAACAAAACCACATACAATAATACATTCTCTCTTAAATAATTTTCAGGTGACAAACCCTTATTATTACGATATGATAATTATTGTTTATCATCTTATGAAACTTTCAACAAAAACCATGTATGAGTTGTAACTTGATTTGAAAAAGAATTTAAAATGAATACGTATAAATTTACCCATTTTAAACACAACACTAGTAGTGGATGAGAGGGGGGGATTCTATTCATGGAACTGTAAGAATGACTACTATTGTTTGTAGTGGGTTTCACCAAAAAGAGAACAATATTTCTAGTCTAATCATTTAAAAATATCACCTAAATCAAAGGCCTAAATTGTTTGGATTTTTTTATGAAATAATCCAGGTACAGACCTGTAGCATTTAAGCCACTAACTATGATGGAAATTTAATCTTTCTCCCAACCATTTCTTGATAGAATATCATTAAATCCTTCATAAACAATTATCTTAAGGGAATTAAATAAATTTATTTAATCCCCAGATTTTTGGCAATTATGATCTTTGAAAATGAGTTACATGCCGATCTTGTGTTGAAAAAAATATCTAAAGGTCTTTAAAAAGAAAATTTTACAAAAATCAGTGTTTTGTAAGGATAATATGGTTTACAATTACAAAAAATCATGGTTTTCATCTATGATCAAGGTGTTTTATAATTAAACATTTCCTTACCCTTATATAGTGTTTATGATTATAAGGTTACACATATGTAGGTCTACTTACCCTTGTATATGCCCTTATACATGGGCATATGTACCATTACTCGACCTGCGGTACCATTACACGGTACTATAAGGGCCTTTACCCAATGCATATAATCTTTGATATACCCTTATACAGCACCTGCATTACCCTTACATAATGTGTAATCCATGAGATACGCATTTATACTGGCGTGTTCACCATTACACAAGTTATATAAAAATTCTTTACCATTACATAGAATCCTCCAAACACTTACATAGTGAGTGGAAAACTTCGTTACACTAACCTAACAATGGAAACTGTGATTTTACCCTTATATAAAACCACAATACCCAAAGGGTGATTTTGATTGGAAAATTAAATTTCAACATAGAAATAATTAAAAATAATAAACAAAAGTGGGTTTTATGAAAATTTAAAAATCGAGATTATCACAATTTTTTATCAATATTTAATATTTTACCTATAATATTTTTAATTATTAATTTTTATTCATTTTTTAGATTTTAATATATATGAAATATTAGGACCAAGCAATGTTGGACCGAAAATTTATTAAAAATAAAATGAATAATATTAGACTTTTTAGATTTTAATATAATATATACTCTTTATTAATTTATAAACTTTTTTTTAATTTATTCATTTTATTATTATTTTTAAAAATAATTTTTTTTATAATTTTGTAAGTTATTCATTTTAAATTATTATTATTAATATTATTTTGGTAATTTTTTTCTATTTTAGCATTTATTTATACATATTTATCTATATGAAGATAATATTTTCAATATGGTTGTAATTTGAATAATTAATATGAATTTATTTTCATTTTAATATATATATATTTATTTATAAGTTTTTTAATAAACTATAAAAATAAAAAATATTTTTTGTTTTTTTAATATTTTTTCAATCTATTGATTTTTTAATTATAATATTTCACTAATTTTAACATTAATTATTTTAAAATTATATATTTATTAATAATACTAATTACTTTTTTGTTATTTTATAATTTATTATATTTTAATAAATATTAATTTAATCTTTAATCTTTTTTATATTTAATCTTTTTTAAACATAATTAATATATTAAATATATATATATACTGATATATAAATATAATATTTCATTAAATATGATTTATATAATAAAAATTTTGTATTTACACTTAATAAGTTATATATTTAGATAAAAATGGTTCATAAAATAAATAAAAAATAATATTATTCAACAATATTGAGAAATTAGTTTTAAGTAACATACATTTAATAACATATTATAAAAATGTAAATGGTTTTTTGAATTTAACATATATCAGAAATGTGTTATATTAATATAAATATACACATTAATTTCAAACAAACATATACATAATTAATGCACTTTTATATAGAAACACACCCACATGGGGTTTCCTAGTCCGTATGCAGATCGTGGAAGGATGAAAATGTAATCCCATTGCCTTATGGTGGTGGATGCAGTTCATGCATACCCTTTGTGATGTAACTCATAAGAAAGGGTTTTGGGTGTTCTCTTGTAATGATATATATAACAATAGGATTCCCGGCTAATGAAATCTTTAATGCAATGTGTCTTTAGGTCTTCAGGTCATGTTGTTTTTGGGAAATCAAAAATTTTATGTTTTAGGGTCTGAAAAGGGTTCCCCATTTTCCTCGTTTTAAAAGGGGTTTCTATTTTCTATTTTAATACGGGGTATCTCCCCCAAAAAAAATTTCTATCCATTAATAATATTAATTTTTTTAATTTTTCCTTTTAAAATTTTTATTCCTTTAATATTTTTGTAATTTTATTCGAATTTTAATATTTAATTACACATATTTATTCATTAACATTCAATTTGTTTATATGCTTTCAAATTATATAGTTAATATCTGTTCATTTTCACTTTAATATTTAATATTTATAATTTTTATATGGTATATAATTTATAATGCTAATTTATTTTTTAATGATTTTCCAACTATCAATTTTTTAATTATGAAATTTCACTCTTTTTTAACATTCATTCATTTAATATTACTTATTAATTAATAGAGTTATTTTTTTCTTTTTTTTAAATTTCTTCATTTTTAGTATTTATCAATTTAATATTTTTGTAATTTATTAATTTTTGTTATTTATTTATATTTTTTTAAATAGTTATAATGTGAATAATTAATATGAATTTATTTTCATTTTAATATAAATTAATTTTTATTAATAAAAATAGTTATATAATTAATAAAACATATTCAATTTTTAAAATCATTCGATGTCTTTTAATTTTTAATCATTAAAAATCACTAATTTTTAAAGTTCAATCATTTAGTATTATTTATTCATTAATAATGACAAATTTTTTTACTTTTTATATAGATTATTCATTATTATAATTTTATTTATAATACTTTTTAAATTTATTTCAAATATTTTTTTATCAGTACTTAAAAAATTGCTGATAAAATATTCATTTATTAATTGGTTTCTAAAATCAAAAATACTTCCCTTTATAATTTTTTAAAATAAACCCTAATAAAAACCCAACATTTTTACACCATTCAAATTCGCATAGAACTCGACCGCTACTGCTGATCCCTCTTGAATTTCTCAAACAAATCAACATTCCCAAAACAAAAGGTATGTGATTCATTGTACTTGTTTAATTAATCTTGCATTATTTCATAATGTTTAGTTGTTTTTTCCCTATAATTTAATTCCGAATCCTTATACTTGAATCCCCATTTTCAATAATAATTATGAATTTTTGTTGAGATATTTTTCTATATATCCTATGGAGTTTCACTTTGGGCATCATGGTTCCCCTATCAACTCATAATATGGGAATGTAAGACTTCCCTTCACATTAATTTGTGGGGTTTTCTTGTGCATGATTATGTATATATGTATGTGTTAACAATTGTATAATAAAATAAAATAAATTTAAATTAATCTATATATATTTTAAATATATATATATATTCTGTATATATGAAAATTTATTAAAGGCGTAATAATTAAACAATATAAATAGAAAACTATTTTTTGTAATGATATGACATCATTTCTTGATAATACTATAATTTTATATATTTTTATTACTAAATTATATTTTTAATACTTTGTTGTGTCTCCAAACTATGTATTCATTTTTTCATTAGAAAATAATAAAATTTCTTATATGTTTAAAAAATAATCCCATATGATTTTGAATATTCTATACTTCATTAAGACAAAGGATTTATATATTTACACACCAATATGTTTCGACAAATGCATATACATAATTATATATTTACACTCAAATTCTAATACTTTATTTACATATCAACGTCTATATATATTATATGCTTACCATTTGTGTATTCATTTATTTATTATAGAAAATTAATATTTTTGAACCCTATAAGATTGATACAAATCAAAAATAGATGGATGACAATTGAATAAAAAATGATTATGAAGCTGGAGTTAATGATTTCATCATGCATTCAATAGATAATTCATACCAACCTTTTAAAATATTTTCAATGTTTACATTATTTTTAGTCAAAGATAATTTATCCAAAAGAGTTAAAAGAACATTTCATTTTTCAGGGAAAAGATATAGGTTATAAATGTTTGACTAAGAACTCGGTGAAACAGAATGTACATACAGACATGTATGACACTTTTATTTATGGATCATTTAACATAAATACAAGTTTAAATGATCATATAGATCGTAGGGAAGAAATTAAAATGGAAAATAAATAAGACTATAGTGATTGTCTAATTGTTTTTTAGATGTTAACATGTTGTGGAAAGAGACTATTGTATACATTTGGTACAAAATATACTACATTGGAAGATATTTTGAAGCTTTATAATTTGATATTTGGAAGGGGATGTAGTCACGCTGGCTTTATAAAACTTATTTACATATTTAATGATATTATTCTTGAAGAAAATTATCTTTCATATAAAAGATATGGTTCTAAAATAATTCTACGTTCAATGGGTATTATCCTTGAAAAAATAGTTACAAATCTAACTGATTCTATATTATTTCATGAGGACCATGCAGCACTAATAAAATTACCTTTTTCTGGCACAAATTTATGCAAAAGGCTGAATAATGTCTTCTAGATGATGTATGGAACATTACTATAAATATAAGGTTTAGATGACTGTATGGATGTTAGTAAACCACTAGAAATTGATATGGAATGAAAATAAAAGAACAAAATATGGGAAACGTTTTTTCCTAGAAAACCCTCCTCAATGAATAAAAATTGATTATTTGTATCCTGAATTTTTAAACGGGTTGGGAAATCATTTTCGGGAATTATCAATAGTTAGAATGAATCTATTTCATGTACAATTTAGTACTCAAATTACATATCCAGTTATGTTTGAAATTTATATCATTCTATTGTGGTAATACATGGATCATAAATACATTATATTGTCTCCATATATATCTGGACTAAAAAATAGCTAATTATAATAATGTCTATTTATATCCATTAATTGAAGATATGAAATTTATATTGGATACATGTGTAACATTGTATGATAATTATAGAAGTGAAGAGTTCACATTATGTTCCATGTTGTATAGAGTGTTAAATAACCTTCCTAATTGTGGGAAAAATTTAGGATATAACATTATTGTAATGTTTTGGTGTTCTATATATGAAGAAGGTACACACTCTATTTGATTGAAACACTCCTTAAAGGTTATTTTTTAGGAAATCACAAACATTTAGACCAATTACATAAATATAAATTCTAGATGACATCATTTTTTGTAAATATAGAATAATTTACAACAATATATCGACTAATGGGTGACCAATAGTTTCTGTAAATAAATAAAATACTAACACTATATTTGATATATAAAAAATTGAATAAAAAACATAGGAAATATCGTTCGAAAAATAGATCATCATTATTTAAATTGCCATACATGAATCATTCTTATGAAAATTATTTTCTAAATTCCATGATTATAGAAAAAAAATGTATGTAAATAAATTATTTACTCATTAATAAATCCAAAAGGAAAAACTAAATATTAAATTATGGATAAGTTGGACTTAATTGACATGATGATAATGGAATAGTTCACACTACTAAAGGGAGAATGATGAACTATTCTTTCTCTGGTAGATTAAAATCTATCCAAACAATAAATTTATTAATTTCTAATCTTCTCTAATATTGTAAAAGTATAATAGGAGGATTCATAAAATATATAGAATATCGTTCCAATGAATAATTTGAATTTAAATTGTATAAAATCACATTATTATCCTATTTTGATGCAAGAATTAATCCGTGTATCATTATGTTTCATTATGCCTAAAAATATATGACATATATTTACCATACATTTCTTCCTTATAAAAGTCATATGATGTAAATTTATATACTTAGTGAAGTTTCCAATGATGAAAATTCAATTATAGACATAGTATGTTAATTATAAATGTTCTTCCTATATTATTCACTGATTTAATGGTCTAATTTGTGGTTAACTTTTTAATAGATATTTAACTATGTGGTATTATATATTACATATAGATATACCACATTGAATGGTATTTGAATATTTTTAATGTGTACATCATGATATGAATTCATTTAGAAAGTTGTATTATATAAGTATATATTATAAAAGAATATGTCTAATTCTATACCAATTACCTATCAAGTGTTAATAGCATTAGTCTCCAAAAATCTAATCACAACATAAACCTTTTGGGTAAAGGAATTTAAATAAGACATGTTGTTAGAATTAAAATTATATAGGAGGAGAAATCTCGACATAAAATATTATATAATATTGAAGAGGATTCTCCAAACATTGAAGACCAAAAATAAATTCTTATACATTTTAATCCATCAACTGCTGAAAAAGGGATATCAAAATAACATAATTAAAATTTTATAGTATGGTTCAGAGATCTTATTTATAAGTACTTATCTAAAAATATGAGTTCAATTACTAAACGAATTTTATGGAAAGAGAAGGGAAAATGTGTAAATGAATTATTATATAATTGTTATATAATTAATGGTTTTTTTTATATGAATGTATATGATGGATGTTTTATGAGGAAAATTGTAGAGTTATGCTTATGGTGGAAGTTATACGCTTATCTAGTTCAATGGATATAATTACAATTTTTTAAAATATGTAATACTCTAAAAACATTTAACAAATATATGAGTTATATTACATAACATTTTAAATTACAATTTGTCACTGTAAATTAGTTGAAAAGAGGATTGCAGTTAAATTCAATGAATTTGGCTTCCAAATTGTGAGTTTTTGTGTGGAAGTGTATCAGGATGATCCATCCATAATGGAATCACATTATGTTTAAGTATTTTTTATCCCAGTTTCTATAAATATAAATTTCTCAATTGTTCTGATGGGGACGAAAACAACTGTACGGATAGATGAAAATTCTATTAAGGATGAAACTTTCATTAAGAGATCACAATCATTTCATGATGGTCTCAATCTAGATAGTGTCCTTTACATTAGATGGTACCACAAGGAGGGAATTTTAATACTCTATAGAGGAATAAAATTCCTTCAAACTTTAATTAATAAAAGGTATTTCAATGAACTAGTTAAAGTGCTTCTTAATATACTATTATATTCCACATAATATTATTTTTCTTATATTTAATTTATCTATTCAAAATTAAATAATCAATAAACTCAAGAAGATAAATTCTTCCATATAAGATGGTGTTACCAATCCCAATGAAAAATTAACATTTGATGATAACACTAGGGAATTGTTACAGGATCTAAAAACACATGGATGAAAAAAAGAGCACCATAACATCACTTTATCATCTAATGTTATATAGGAATAAAGTAATGTTATTAAATCTGAGGTTGGATAGAATTGGTGCGGCTTTGACCCCAATAATTCAATGTTCATTAGTTACATTAGGGTCACAACTCGAATACATGTGACAATTGATATAGATATGTGATAATATTCATTCATGAATTAAAGATACTCATTTGGGAAGAAGTTAGATAAATATTATGTGAAAAGGTTTTCATTTTACTGGAAAATTATATCATTAAATGTTTATTTGTTATCATCATCCATTAGAAATATCATTTATTTTAGATTATTTTCATAATAAATTCATTTTAATGGATGCTTTAAAATATCATAGAGACATCCATAATATTTTTACATTGTGGTATCTCAGGGATACTGAGGGGGAAGTAAAATCCCAACTAAAAACATTGTATAAAAATATTATAAACTGGATATATAAAAATATTTCAGTAATCAACATGATAAGGAATCCTTTCTGGTGCATTGCAATTGATAATATTTTTTTGAAATTTTTTATTTATCCACATTGATTCATAAATGATAATTTATTATATATATAAGGAGTTTTGAAAATAATAATTATGCATCATGATTTTTGTAGTCCTACCATTAAGCAATGAAAGGGTAAAATTAAATTGATATGAAAATGGAATGTATTTTAAATATAAAATAATTATTTGTGTGATATGAAACATCACATGATCCTTTTTTATATAAACATTAATTAATTATAATCCAAAACCACTACCATCCCACATCAACTACTACAGAAGGAGTCTCATTTAAATAAAAAAAGAAAAATAGTATATGAAAATAAAAAAAATATTAGATTCATGTGTATATATGATATATTATAAATTTATTATTATTTATAATTACAGTATATATATATTTCTTTTAATGATATTATTTTTTATTCAGTTTGGACAAAAGAATAATCATTGGGTATACCTAAATAACCACAACTTTCAGTATTTTGAAGTGACCATAACTATTAAGATTAGTTAGAGGTGATCGGTTTGGAGTTTCACCTCAAGAATATTTTGAAGAGAAAAAGATAAAATGATATACATATGATATAATGAAGACATTCATGTGAATATATATTCCTTAAAATATATTATTCTTTGGTTTGGATTGGTAGAACAGTATATGTGAAATGTTCAAAGCTGTAACACCCTGATATCTCAAAAATCAGGCATCTTTTTTGATAAATTTTATAAAAAATATCATAGAAGGGAATAAAACATAACATGAATTTATTATTAAAAAAAATCACAAATCTCTTTTATGACTTGCGATTCACACAACACCTAGTTTTAATTAAATATGATACCCTTTTAAAATATTATTATATAAACATGAATATTATAACATATATATTTAGATGGTGGGTATAAAAAGTAAAAAATAAAATATGATTTTTTCCACATGTATAAAATGAATTCAATGTTTATATATTGATTATATATAAAATAAGAATCATTTTAATTTAAAATAAATGTATTCTGAATAATACTATTTTCCTAAATGAAGTTCAGGTCAAGTTTTTTGCAAACAATTTATAAATAATCTTTATAAATTTCAGAAAATATATCTTAAAAATAAAAATTAATTTTTTCAATATGAATATAAAAATTATCATATGGTGGTTTTTTGAAAAGTTTTTGAAATGTATCATCTTTCCATTAATAGTGAAAAATAATGATTTTTATTAAAAAAATTGTTTAAATTATTCATAAAGATAAAATATATTATAAATTGGTTTTAATAAAATATGTATTTAATATTTCAATTCAAATAATTTAGTTCATTTTAATAAATTTCATATTGAATTTTGACATCAAAACCATATATACTTATGAGAAGTTTCTCTTTTAAAACACACTTTTTTCACATATGAGTATAATTTTAAATTTAAATCCTCCGCTTATTTGAATTGAATATAGAAAAATGAAATATAGATTTATAATTAGAATAATTTTTACTATCTAATAATTTTAACATTAATTTTGAATAAAATGAAATGTGAAAATAATAATAAATAATTACCATGTTAAAGGTAAAAAAGGGTTTACGATGGGGTTAAACTATGAATATAAGGGTCAAAATATCATAAATATTTGTCATATTATAATTGTGAGATCAAATATCAAACATATAATATATAATATTTGAACTTGTTATTTTTTAGTTTCATTTGGTACGTGATTTACTTTATCATTTAGGATTATTTTGGGAAATTTCGAAGCAATTTTCATAGAGGGATACCTTTCACCACTTATAAAAGTGAGCCCCCTTGCCTCACTTAGTAACACCTCTAAATACATTTTTCTTTAACAAAAACAAAATAAAAATCTCCAAAACATCCTAATAAATATTTTATATTTTATTTTCCACCAAAAAGTCCTTCCCAATTTTTCTTAGGAGGTTATCCAATGGAGGTTTTCCTTAGAGAAGGTAATTATGCTAACAAATCTATTTCATTTTCCTTAATCATTTTCCACCTTATATTATTTCATAAAACAACAAATATAAAAGAAGACAATATACCAAATAATGATATGTTATTATCTTTATGTCAAAATATTTATCCATCTCCACTTCCATCAAATGGCCAACGAAATCATCGATCGTGTATACAGTGGACTACTGCCTTTTGAGCCGATGAAGTTCAGTTTCCTTCACCACTTTTAAAGTATATATATAATGACAGATTTACCAAATTTATATGATATTTATTATATAATTATACCTTTTAAAATTAATTTCACATATACCTTTTTATGTTAAATTATTTTTGAAATATGATAATGTCACTCGTGTGTACAGCAGATACCACCTCAAGACACGAAGTTATTTTTTTCACTTATTCCTTACATAGCGTATAATAATGATATAATTAATGAATATATTTGATATATATGAGATTATATTTTTTCATGAAAATTAATATATCACCCTATTACATACACTTTCACACTCTAAAGGAATGACATCATCGCTCATTCATAGGTAAAACATACCCTCTCCACAGGGCGATGTGATTCATTTTCCATTGCCAACATTCATAAATGGTTATAAAATTTATATTGTGAGTAAATATGATGTTTATATCACTATTGTAATTCTAGAGATTTTATATATATCTTATTCAGAATAACCTAAACATTCATAATGAAACATGAATGAGAAAACAAGGAAATTAACACCTGACACAATGAAAATAATGAGATATTATTAACAAAACAGTGTTAGAACGTTTTAAGATGATCATATAAGATATTATTTATATTATAATGATTATTTTTTAAATTTATATAATGATTAAAATAATTATAATGTAGTTATAAATACATAATAAGGAAATCAGACCTAAGGTAAGGGTTTGTCGTCGTACTTTTACTTCATTGAGTCTTATGTTATATTCATAACTTTTTTTGTGTGATTTAAATGATTAACATTTGATATATTATTTAATGACTCAATTTATATTCATGGTATTTAAATTTTCTATATATTTCATTTATTTTAGGGGGCTTATGATTCAGATGTGATGATAGTTGAGAGAATATATTTCACAATCTCATCATTAATTTGGATTGTTTATGTTTAGGTAACAATTAGAGGAAATATTTGGTATTTATATATTAAAGTAATTCTACTCTATTAACCTATATGTATTAATGAAATGTCTCATGTAATATTACCATTATTACACTCTTTGTTACTTAAAATGATTGAGAAAATGTTTTTGAGAAAATTATTGTTTATTTCTCTCTACAGGAAGAAATATTATTTCATAAAAACACATGTATTCTAAAAATGTTTTCATGATTTTTTGACCTTTAAAAAATTATTTATTAAATAAATTTTCCCCCATTTTTTACTTTTAAATTTTTATTAATGTAATCATTATATCATTCTCAAAACATTGCATGTTTGGATTTTACCGAAAATGTGAAAGGAAAAATTATTCTAATGTGTATAACATGAACAAAATTTTGGACCAGCATGAGAAATAGATGTTTTAATTGTTATTTTACAATTTATAAAAGTAAATTTTATATTTAATTTTTTTTAATTATTTTTCAACTTTTTGTTTTAAAAGTGATTTTCAAAAAGAAATGATCTTTTAAAAAAAAACTATTTATAAGGATATATTCATGGTATTTATATACACAAATGACATAAGACCTATATTTTACATATTATTCATTGAGAATATGATTTATTAAAAATGTTTTTATAATTTTTCCAGAGGTCTTATGATCGGTTTGATAAGAGACATACAATTTTACTACCAATCAAAATTTTACTCTTGATGCTTTATAATTATGTTTATTGATTAGGGTAAGTATTGGGATTTCATATATATATTTTCAATATTAATGTTTATGTTGATTAGGTTTCACTCATTTAAATTAATGAATGAATTTTACCAAATAACTGAATAGAGGGGACCACTATAGCACCTCAATGCATTGGTAAGTATCCTGAGATAAATTAGATTTAGTTTTGGTCAATAACATTACCATTTATTTAGATGTCTTTTCACACAGCCTAAATGGAATTATTGAAATGTGTAGAATTATGAAGTCCATAATTATGAATTCCGTTATTTATATTCCTTTTTATTAATAATTGTTATAACATCCATGGTTTTGGTTTCAAGATTATGTGATTATTTATATTGAATTATTTTGTCATCAATTACTCATACCATAGTATGCTCAAGTAACTGATTAATGGGAATTTGTTTTTTATTTACCATTCCATATTGAGTGTCCCTTATTTATTCATTAATTCTAATGTATTATTAACCTTACTAAGATTATGTACTCATCCTTTTATTTGGATTTATTTTCCACAAGATACTGGGAAGTGTTTTGGGATTGATATATTGGAATATTCTATGTTTAATAATGGAGTTTTAAAAAATATATTATGTATTTTATGTTTTCAAAAGTAATGTGAATTAAGGTAATTATCTAGTTTACCATGACAAATAACTATTTAGTCCATTGTTATGTCATACTTTGTGTCGTATTACAATGTAATAAATTATATACCTGCTCCAGTTTTCTTAGTTTAGGGTTTCTATATTTAGTATCAAATAATGATTAATATAATCCTTAGGAACTATATTTTGGAATCATATATTAGGGAACATAAATTTATGATAGACTTTGAGGATAATTATTGATGAATATCCTAAATTTTTTATAACAAATATATTATATTTTTCCCCTATGAAAACATCATTGTCTAGATATTATATGTGTACATGGTTTTAGAATAGATTTACCTAGGTTAATAACTCTAAAAAGGGTACATTGGGTATGAAATGATCATCACCTAGTACACGAAAACCTTTTTAACTATGCACCTGGTTTGAAAATATTGGGGGATAATCTTATTTTATTTCATATTTTATTTAAAAACACTAAGAGTGAGTTTAAAATAAACATACCACTAGAAATACAATATTTATTATTTTGACACTATATATGAATAATGTTTTCAATTTATGTTAATTTTTTTGCTTGTTTTTGGATTACTGATTTTTTTCATAATGTTATGATATAATATTGTGCATTCTTTTTTTTAAATCGAACCTAATGGAAGGAATGAGAACTGTATCAATGTAAAATCACTATATATTGATTTTCCTTGGTAAATATAATGGATTTGAAGTGGTTTATAGAACTAGAACTGTTCAATTATAACCATATTGTAGAATATTACTTGGGTTATGATTAATACAATTTCCTATATAGGGAAGGATTTTAATGAACCTTGTAGTTTAATGATGTTAAATCAATTCTTTCATCAATAACCTCTATCATTCAATGGGACTAAAAATAAATTTTTATCAAAGTAATGGATATGTTCCTTAGAGACTATATTTATCAATCATTGATGTAATGAAATGTAGAATATTTTTATGGTAGTTTATCATCTCATAGAAGGTAAATGTCAATGGTGGTCATTAATTTAAAAAACTAAATATGAGATGGAAATATAGATAAAGGGGTGGAATGATTTTAATGTACTCTTCATGGGAAAATACTTTCCTTGTGAGATAAGATTGTATATTGAGAGAAAACTCTTGAGTATAAGAAAAAAGAATGATAATAATGTTGCTAAATATGATTCCAACATTAAATGTTTATCAAGGAATGTTTAAAACTAAGTACGTAATCCAAAGTGCAGGACTGAAAATTTTGTTTATGGTCTTAAGAAAATACTCTGAAGGTAACAAGTCTCTAAAAATGTATCATCATATGAGGATGTAAGTAATGTTCTATCAAGATAGAGGAAAAATTCTCTAAGTATAAGGAATTTTAAGAGAATAAAGAGAAAAAGAAGAAGACATAGTAAAACATGGATAATGAGAAGAAGGGAATGAGTATTTTCCAACATGTGATACTTATGAAAGGAAACACCTTGGTACATTCTTAAATGAAAATAGAGTCTTCTTAAACTGTGGATAAAAATTCAACCATTATCTTCATTTCTTGAAAAATAAATATATTTCCAATTTTCATTTCTTCAACTATAAGGAGATGCAAAACTATGCTAAAGAAATCCCAAAGCATCAAGGGAATTTGGCTCAAAATAAGATAAGGGATCAAGGTCAATCTAATTCTATTGATAAAACCAAAGAAGAACGATTAATGTGTCTGTGTATTTAGATATAATAGATATATTGTAAAATTATATTATTGAAGATATTATATTTATAATAATTATGATTCATTTAATGATTATAATGAGGTAATATTTCATAAATAATTTGAGAGAATATGGTGAATTGTACCAATGACAAGGAAAAGTGATTCAGTGAAAATTTGAACCTCTTGGAAGATACATGATTGAGGGAGGATATTAATTATTATGTAACCAGAATAGAAATAATAATTTTTAAGATGTTTTTATAAATTTATTAGTAACCTTTATGTTTTATCTTATCATTTATGTTATTTTAATGATGGTTCCTTAATATTTTTGTACATTATATATATTAATATAATATAGGTATAAAAAAGGAATACTCATTGTATCTTGTGATGTTTATAGTGTTTGAACCAAAAACAAAGATACTTGTGCTATAAACCATCCACTAACCTATGTGATGTCGTGTTTAATATGTAATTACTTTTAATTAAAGAGTTTGAAGGGTAAATATTAATGTTGAAACAATTATTTCCCTATAGAGGTGAATAGATTAATATATTATATTCTATAACTTGTGATATATATTATTTTGGAAAATATTTATAAATATATGAAAAGGATTTTCAGTCTTTTTTGGATCTTATGATCTGTTAAAAGTTAATGTTACTTCTTTAGTAATAGAAATTTTACCATGGATATTTATTTCTTATAAAATTAAATAAAGTGTAATTTGACTGAATAACATGAAAATGAAAAAATTGATTCAATAAAATAGAAAGATACCAGGCATATATATTTTCATATATTCTCAATCTAGAAGGTAAAATATTTCCTCAACTCTTGTAAAAGGATATTGAAACAAAATTTTATCCTAATACCCCCCTTTATATTGAATCCATGATATTTTAAATCATCACAAATTTTTTAATTTATAGTATTTAAATTTCTGTTGATCACCCAATTTCTTGTGATCAATTACCATCATCAACCCATATAATTATTTATTATTTTTTTCTATTCCCATGTATTCATTTTCCAAAAACGTCCTCATAATTAGAAACCTTGTTATGTGTTATTAAATATGACCTTTGTACATCCCTTACACTATTATTAAATGGATTTTTATCAACCCTTTTAATGATTTAGGATTCCAACAATGGAATTTTCAAATTTAAAAGAAATGATTATTCTGATTATGATTATGTTGTGAGGATAATATTTATTTATGGGGTGGGGTTAATGTAACACCCTAAAAATTTAAAATGGGAACATCATGTTTGATGGAATTTGTGAATTAAAAAAAAATATTTTAATATAACATAACACCCTAGTACTTTTTGATATTTTTTTTTAAATAAATTCAATCATTTTGATATCTTGATATGTGCACAAAAATAGTTTAAAAATAAATAATAAGATATAATAAAATATTATTTTTTAAACATGATTATAAGAACATCATTGTTAAGTTTGAAAATATGAATAATACTAAAAAGTTATGAAAATTTTATGATTTTAACATATATAAAATAAATTCAACAACTATATATATATATATATATTAGGTTTAAAATAAGAATCATTTGAAAGGGAAATAAATGTTACCTAAAAAAAGTATTTTTCGAAAAGGTAGTCCAGTTCCTATCTGCATGAATAATTTAAAATTAATAATTAACACTTTAAGAATATTTATTTGAATAAAAAACATAATTTTTTATAGAATCATATATATATTATAATATGGTGAATTTTTGTGATTTTTTGAAATATTTCATTTTTTTATTAAATGGTGAAAAATAATTATTTTTACTAAAAACACCATTTCAATTTAAATTATTCAAAATGTGAAATTATTTTATAAAATATTTTAAAGTAAAAATAATTTTATTAAATTGTAATTTTAAAAATATATGTCATTGGAATTAATTTTATATTTAACATTGGTATTAAAACCTTCAATAGTTATGAGAATTTCACTACGGTAAACATACCCTATACCCAGAGTATAGAACCATTGGTATATCCCATAAGACAATGGGTATAGGATATACCCATGGTTTGAGGAATTTTTGATAATTACGCCTATTTGGACCATGATTGATGGTGAAGGTTTTAGGATGTTAAGGGATGTTTTTAAGGATATTTGAATTTTCTTGTCAAATAAATTACCTAAGCTTTGTTTTTGGTGGAAATTGTATGGAACATCATACTGAGAAAATTGGACTCATTATGGATAAAAAATTCCATTATATTCGAGAGAATATTATATAACTAAAAGGCTCATCATACTCACCGTAGGTCCAGAATGTGGTTCTGATCATACCATGGAAGAGAATTTGATTATTCCTGGATCCGATAAAAACATGACGATTCTTTTTTGATCTTAGAGTTCTTATAAATCAAAAGTATTTTGTAAATCATGAGATGTAATCTTGAAAAATGAAACTGGGAGTAAACATTCTACCAATCGTATTGAGGTTTAGTTTAAAGGAAATAAGTTTCTTGAAATATGGGATGTTACAAAATTAACCATTATAAATCAAATAATTCTATACTGATCTTAAATGTATCCAAAATCAAGAGGAAGTCATGATAAATTAATAGTTATTTGGAAAGAATATTGTTTCTCAGGTCAAATATTTCTGGTATCATCCCCTCGATGTGAGACCATGTGACATAGACACGTTTTTCAAGTGAGAAGTGTGATTGAAATAAGAAGAAATGAAGATATAGGTTTTCAGTCACAGAATAATAAGCCACAAGAATAAAATAGTTGGATTATGGAGACGAGTATTTAATGTTCATCAGTATCATATTCAGATATGTATAAAATTGTCAAAGGTGAAGCTATTGGAACTGGTGAATTGGATGTGGTGTGCCACTGATCCATCGCAATGGATTCAGACACCAATTAACTTTATTAGTATATTTTAAACGTTTTATACTGAGTTTTTCTAGAAGTAGGATTGTTTTATTGAGAGTTGTTTAAATAATTAATGTTTGTTGTAATGAACCTCCAAATTAATATCATAGATCAATCAATAATGTTTACAACCACTTTCATCATGTTAAATTGTTAGTTGATTTCCCTTAAAAATTGGGTCAAATCCATTAGACTAGAAATTACACCAATCTATCAGAGTAATGTAGAGGTGGATCCATCAGACATGGGTTGATATTGATAAACATCATCATTGACAGGGTTATCGGTCTAATGAAATGTCAAAAAGGGAGATTTGTTTCAAGATTTTCAAAATGTTATCATGTGAATCATAGAAGTTATTGAATAATTATGAAGAATTATTTTATTTTGTTTTATTTGGTGTAGTGAAACATAATCTATTATATCCTCTATAATTTGGAAACCAAATGAGCAGTTTTTTATTTATACCTTAATGATAATACATTTGTTTTCCAAATTTTTTATTATGTCTTTTTCAATAGGTGTGTAGTTTTTTTAGAGAAATGTAATGAAGAATCCACTCACTTCATCATAATTAGAAAATTGGAATGTATTGTCAGAATCCTATTGAAGTTTTTAAAGAAACAATGATATGATTTGAAGTTGTAAGAAGATTTGACATGTTTTGATAAGATTTGAGAAGGGTTGGAAAATTTAATATGCACCTAAAATTCAAGGAGAATTAATGTTTATCGAAACATTGGTTGTTCATGAAACACTTTCAAAATACATTCCAAACGACTTTTGATTTTCCTATCAATAGAGAATGTATATTGAAATTTCCAGAAACATGTACTCTTTATGGGTGAAGAAGAGATAAGGTAGACCACTAAAGAATTATAGATAGAAAGATTTTCTAGATTATGTGCTCTTGAAGAATTTTCACATACATAATAATAAATGAGCATAGAGAATATCATATTTATCTAATCATTGTATTATGCTAGATTATCAGACTGGGAATCAGAATGGGATTTTTGGATTTGGATTGATGTAGTTCAATACAATCTCATCAATATTATGATTGAATTATATTTCCATATTGTGTTATAGGTCTATAGAATATGACTAGGAAATAAGGATGAGTTTTATTATTATGTTTAGAAGATGTACACTCCCATTGCTGGGTATAAAAGTGAAGAATTTTTTTGAAGATCTTATTTTTGGAAGTTTATTAGGTATATATATATAACATGTTTTTATAAATTTTTTATTACATAATTTGATTTTAATTGAAGTCAACAAGTTGTCTTATTGATCACATTTCTAGACATTTGTAGGGGAATATCCTACTCATTATTTTCTACAAAAAATGATAATTTTCTAGTGGATTTTGAGGTATCAGATTATTTACATACCATACCAAGGGCGTAACTACTCTTTTTGAGTACTGAACCTTAAAAATTATTATGTTACATTGGATGTGTTTTTTGTCTTGTTTTCAGAAATCTAATAACTCCCTGATAGGAGGTGATGGTCGTTTCAGATGTGGGGAAGCTAAAAAGAAAATTATATCACTGATTCACCACCTCCCCCTTCAGTGATACACTAATATTATTGGGAATTATCAACTGGTATCAAATCAATGTTCCCTTTATTTACTCTTTGCAAACAATTTGATGAACATTCTGTTGGAGAATATAAATTGTGATAACATTAAAGGGATTTCAATCTTCAATGGTAAGAACAGTCATATTTAGGAAGATAGAATGTTTTTTTATCTTTTTACTATTGGTTATGATGTTTATAAAGCTATAAAAGATGTATTTCCTCCAATTGATGATAAAGTTACACTTATAACTATTAAAAAATTAATCTTTAGAATGATGTAAGGGCTATGAATTATTCACTCTCATCATATTCTAATTGTCAATTTTTATATGTAAAACGTGTTTTCAATTCAAAAGGTGTCGAGGATAATATGAAAAAAAATTATGAATGTAATACAAAAGTAAATAAGTAATAGTTACAATCTGGTGGATTAAGTATGAATATATCGATATGGGTGAATATAAATATGCTGGTGACTTTTTTATTAGGGTGAACGATATTATCAGCATTATCATATGTTTTGGGGAAAGGATATAATATTCTATAATTTTTTAAAATAACTTTAGAATTCTTCCTAATAAGATTGATAAAAATGTTTCTCATTAAAATATAGAGTTCCAGGAACATTACCTATGGATTATTCATATAGAACTCACAATATGAATAAAATAATAAGGAAAAAGGTTATAAATGGAAAAAAAGTTTATAGAGAAATTCATTTTAAATCTTCAAATAATAAAATTCATAGATGATTATTGTTTAAGAAGAAGTTGGTGATTCTAATTCTGAAAATGAGGTATGTAAAAATCTTGAGGAATTTTTATCCTTGTTTTAAAAAAATTGAAATAGGTATAGGTAAATATAAGAGTTATCCTCCCTTGAAATGTTTTGAATGTGGAGAAATTTTGAACATTATTTCCACTTTTCCTCAAATAAATAAAGAATAATATAGTGAGGAAGATTATATGAGGAAAATAATATCATGGATAAACATAGCGAGAAAGGTAAATACTATTCAAAATAGAAAGAAGGAAAATTATTCAAATACAAAAGGAGATGTTTCTTATCAAAATGTTATGTAAAGGAAGATATTTATGATGAACTTGAAAATTATATTAGGAAGGAAAAAATTATTTTTTGAGAAAATTTACAATAATGAGTTCGTTAATAGTAGTTTTGAAGAAGAAGAAGAAGAAGGAAATCTATTGGAATTAAATATAAAAGAAGTATTAAAATCATATTTGAGAAATATTTGGAGACATAAGAAAAATGATGAATTTAATATGTAATGACTCTTTGAAAAAAATAAAAAAGGTTTTCATGATGAAAAATTCATTTTTCTATAGGAGATTTATTATTTGAATAAACATCTTGAGAGAGAAAAAAATCCAAATGAACATTTGGATGTAATGTTGAAGGCCCATGAAGAAGAGATGGATCTTTTCCAATAAAAATATTATAAGGATAAACTGAGTGTTATAGGGTTCAATAATTCTATATATCAAGTTAGTGAAATCTCTTGAAAGGTTAAACATGAAAAAGATGAAAAATTACATTCAAAGGTTGAGAAGAATGTTCAATTTTTTCTGAGAAGAAGAAATATGGGAATGTTATATATGTCTCCAAGAAATACAAAGTCGAGAAGTAATAATTATCTTAAAATTACAAATCTTAAAATGTGTCTATTACATTTGGTTATGATAAGGATGAAAATAAAATTTAGTTTAAAAGGAATATTTTGATTGATAATAAAAAGTTTAGTGTTCATCAAAGTGTTTTTAAGAAGGTTACTGAGACAGATGCTCACAACTCTAGTCAGTATATAAGTTTTAGAGGATAATACTATTTATATGGTTACTTCTAGTATTGTAGAAGGTTTGGGATTGTGGAAAATATGTTTTGGATCCATAAAAAACCTTACTATTGTTCCAAAAACTATAGAAGGAAAAGTTTTAGGGGGAGTCAATCATCTCAAAAGAAAATGTCTGAGAAGAATTTTATGAAAAAAACATGATAAAATTGTTATTAATATAGAATATAGGTTCTGAACATTGAAAATTATTTTTGAAAGACCTGAGAAACATGTACACCTTGCAAATGGATGTATTGTTTTTTTACTAGTAGAAAAAATTGTTTGTTAATTATTCATGAAATATGGATTGTAAGAAGTATATAGTTAAGGAAAAAGATCTTGTTTTTTAAACAACCCAAAAAAATACAAAAAAGGGAATGAACTTGGATTCTAAAGAGTGAGTGTTCTTATTGTATGACATGAGATATTTAATTTTTAAATAACGTGAAATATTTAAAATTAGGAACTGTGACATTTGGTAATGATGAATCTCTTAGAATAAAATGTGTTGGATTATCCATTATTTGAAAGGAAAAGATAAAATCGAAGAATGAATTGTTTTGTTGATGGGATGAAAAAAAAATTGATATGTGTTTTATAACATAGTGATGAAGTTAACATATTTGTTTTTTAAAAATATGGTATTTGTTTGGTAAGTGAGGAAGATGGAAAAGTTGGTACAAGAGGAAACATACAAAAGAAAACTTGTTCCAAGTTGGTGAGATAATCTTGTTACATAAGAATGGTGGATGAAATAAGTTGTGGAATAAAAGGCTTGAAACATGTGTCATATAAACATTAAGATGTTATTAATGTGAGATAGTGTTCTATTTTTTCTTGATATTTCAAGAATATGATATTAGTACTGCACAATTTTTCAGAATGGAATGATTACTATTTTTTATAAGAATGATAATGTTTGTTCAATGAAATACCTAAAACATGTCCATTCAGAAATAAATTTTAAAATGGGAAAATAATAAAATCAAGGAGATAAGTACTTCATTACATTAAATATCAAATTTACTCATATTACTAGTGTCAGGTATATGAAATATAAGTAAGATTCATGGTTTTTTTAGGATTCAAGAGGAAAGCTAAGAACGAATATCTATTTTCAGTAATGAATATGATGGCATAAATTGGTGGTGAATAAAACATGAATAATTAGATATTTATCATAAGAAGAATGGAATTAGACATCAGTTCAGAACAATGCACACTCCTCCTCAAACTGGTGTTGCTGAAATAAAGATTATATGTTTAGTGGAAGTGTGGATAACTATGTAACATGATCATAGTCACACTCATTACATTGGGAGGCAATGCATGAGAAATACTAGGTAAATTCAAAACTAATTTTTCTATCGAACAAGTTTGCATCCAACTCCTTATGAAATTTTCTATGGAAAAACTCCATTTTTTAAACTCTTATGATTTTTTTGGATTCCATGAATCATAAAGATCAAAGGTGGAATCCTTAGAAAGTTTTAATAGAGTGGTGATAATGAAATTTTCTTAGTAATGATTTTAATGGAAGATGATGTAGATTTTTCAATAATAAATCTGGATGATTAGTTGACTCATTTGATGTGAATGATTTTGAAAAGTATGATCAAGATAAACAGATATTGGGAGATAAGGATGATGGGCAAGGTGAAAGAATTTCAAATATGTATAAAGACAAAAATAATTTTACATATTAGGATGAATCAGATATAGCTAATTCCATTTACGAGGTAGAATCTATAAAATCTCATCCTAGGGTTTGGTTGAGAGTTGAAACTCAAACAATTAATGGTCATGAACATCAAAGTTTTCAAACAAGACTAACAGTTGTTCAGAATTATTTGTATTAAAATTTGTGGAAAAATATGTGAAAAAATATTTTGATCATTCAGAATGTGTTTAAACTATAAATAAATATTTTTATTAGATCCTAAAGAATGATATGTGTGAACATATACCTATGAAAGTTAACAAAAAATGTATTGGTATAAAAAAATTTCCAAAACAAGATTAATGGATATGGTGAAGTGATAAGAAACAAAGAAATATTTGTGTAAAAATGATAATGACTGATATATAGAATATAATTTGATAAAAAATATTATCCAGTGGGAAGGTTATAAATAATCAGAATCCTTCTTTTTATTGCTACACAATAATGTTATAATTTTTTTTAGATGGATGTTAAATATTCAATTTTGAATGTTTATCTTGATGAATAATTATATATATAACAACCATGTGTCATTATTATTGATAATGATGTATATTATGTGTACAGGTTGAAGAAGTACTTGTATGGGATAAAACATTCTCTAGTGGAATGTAATTCCAAATTGGATAGTTTCTCAAGGAATATGACTTCTATGAAAGGATAATTTGATACCAATATACACATTAAATAATGTTATAATTTTCCTGTTATCATAACTTTTAATGTTGAAGTAATTATCTTTTATTGGAATTATTAAAGAACTTGTTAATGATTTGATAATTAATTGAATTTTTTTTAATATATATGCTAGGAGAAATAAAAAAAATTTATAGGATACAAATCCTTAATAAGAAGAAACATATTTTTCTTTCCCATGAAAAATATGAAATGTAACTTCTCAATAAGTTTAGAATGAAGAATTAAAAACCTATTAATACACTAATATTAGGGGGAACAATGATGAATAATGTGGGGAAGGAAAGGAAGATGACCAGAATAAGTCTCAAAAGATGACATGAAACTTGTTAAATTTGACATCCCCAAAACGTGATATTGCATTTTTTGTAAACTTATGTGAATGATTCTTGAGTTCTATAAAAGAATCACATTTTATAAAAAAATAATTCTCAGATATATCTATGGAATATAAACATTCATAATCATGTATGATATCTTTGAATATATTGACTTTTTTGGGAATTCAGATACTGATTGGGTAAGAAATTATGATGATAGAATATCCATATATGGTAGAGTTTTCATTTGGAAAAATATTGTGTTAGTTGACATACAAAGAATACAAATTCAGTAACTATTATCATGGATAAAACTGGGTATGTTTCTTCCACTCTAGCTGCTACTCAATTTATGATTATGAAAATTCAATTTAATGATTTACTTATTGTAGTGAAGTTACCTTTGAACTTAGGTTGTGACAATCATATTTTCATAAAACCTTCTATAAATATGGTACAATATTATCATTAAAAACATATTAATATAAAATATCATTTCATCAAAGATCATGTGGAGAAAAATGAGTTGAAGCTGTGGTATGTTCCTACATTAGAACACGTTGCTGAAATTTTCAAAAAACTAATACTGAAGGAACCTTTTTCTAAAATAAAGTTAAACATGGGACTGTTTCCTCCTTATGATAAAGTTTTAGGCATGTGTTTTCCTCTTTCTCACATCTTATCAATATATAGTGTTGTCAATGGGGGTGTTTTTTCATTAATTCATCCATTGTTATATGTTATATCTTCTAAGGAAACTTTTAAAAATTGGGAGATATGGGTAATATTTGATTACATCATGTAAATGTGTGGAATATTCTAAATATTTTTTTTAGTTGTTTTAGGAAATATTTATTGATCGGATAGTTGATGATGTAAATAATGTTGTGAATAAAATATGAAGAGGTTTCATGAGTCACTATTTTTGGACCACATTTTTTTTAATTCGTATTTCTTATAATGAGTTATCTCACAGAGGATTGTAATTGTTGATAAGAAATCCATAGAATTAAGTTAAAATTTTTAGAGATTTATAAATATTTGTTGAAAACAAAATCCAATGGAGGTGATTACTTTAACCAATTTGGCTATATAAGTTTTTTGACAGTGGAGTGAATTAATTTTTACGGGAATTATCATTTTTCATCGAAGGAAAGAAATCACCTAAAAATTTTATTTAGTGAAAATCAAACAGAAAATCATATTCAATAAATCATACCGAAAATTCTAATGAAGTTTATTTGTATTGTAGGAATGTTTTTGGAAAAAAGTCTCATCAGACTAACCTTGAGTCCAGAATGAGGTTTCAGTCATAATGAGGGTGAGGATCAGATTCTGAATGGATTTGATAAAATCTTATTGATGCTTTTCTAATCTTGTAGTTCTTATAAATCAAAAGTATTCAGTAAAGCTTGTGATTAAATCTTTAAAAAGTAAATATGAGAAAATATTCTACCAATCATATTGAGTTTTTTTGAAAATAAAGGAATTTCTAGAATGACGGAATGTTACAAGACATTCATTTATTAGTCATAATATTGTATACCAGTCATAAATGTACACAAAGTCTGGATGAATTCAATATATAAACGATGTTTTTTGGAATAAAAAGGTTCTTATGGATCAATATTTCCAATCATATCCCATCGGTGTGAGATCACCATATGCCGAAATGTTTGTCGGCTGAGAAGGTTGATCAGAACATTAAGTAATAAATATGTTGGATTTTATTCATAGAACAATAATCCAAAATATATAAACCATCAAAGTAATAAAATTATTACTGAAAGTTAATTGGTATCATATTTAGATAAGAAGGAAGTTGATGATGTCGAATCTACAAGAACTGTTCCATCAGAGGAGATGTGTAATCAATCCTTCAAAATGGATTTCAACTTATAAATCAAATTTTTATAATACTATAAATGTTAGATGTAGAGTTTTATCAGTGGTAGAATTATTTTTTGAGGATTTTTTAGGACCAATAAAAAATAAAATAAATTGATATGTTTATTATATGAAAATATTTATTAATCAATATGAAGAAGAATATCATAGATCAATCAATAATTTAGTGAACCATTTTCAAAAAAATAAATTGTTTTTTTCTTTTCCATAAAAATTGGAGGAATGTACATAGGACTGGGGATTAAACTAATCTATTAGAGTGATGAAGTGATGGATTCATCTGACAAAGGATGATATTGATAAAGATCATCACTTGAAGGGTCATCAGCCTAAAGAAATAAAGAATAATTTTTGTTGTTTGAATTGCATCAAAGTGTTATCATAGTAATGATAGATGGTATAGAATAATTTTAAAGAATGATTTGATTTTATTTCATTTTTTGCAAATAAATGTAATCTGTTGTCTCCCAAATATTGAATAAATTGTAATGAGATATTTTTTTGAGGATATTAATGAGAATAAATGTATTTTATTAATATGTTTTATTATTTGGTTTTCAATTTATATGATGTTTTTTTGTGGAGAAATGTAAAGAAGAATTCACTATCATTATCATAATGAACTAATCAGAATGGTTGATTGAAATTAGAATGATGCCTTTAAAAAAATTCATAAGTAAGATGATGCTATGATAAGATTATATATGTTTCTAGAAAAGTTGAGAAGCATTGAAGAAGTCAACATGAACCCAAATTAAAAGAGATTTTCTATTTTGGGAGAATATTGCTGAGTGGGAATCATTTTCAAAATCCTACACAAAGAACTTTTAGGTTTCTTATAAATAGATAAAGAAATTTTTAATTCTTTGAAATTTGTATTATTAATGGGTGAATAAGAGAGAAGGTAGAGAATGAATATTCTAGAGAAGGATTATTCAGATCATGGTTTCCTAAAAAAGTTTTCTAGACATACTAAAAACGAGAATATAGAATAATGTACTTAGCTGATCTTCATGTTGGGCTAGATCATTGGACTGGGAATTAGACAGGGGATTTCCAGATTTAGAAAGAAGTTGTTTAGAGTTATCACAACCATATTCTAACTGAATTATATTTCTATATTGATTAATCAGACTGAGTAATAGGATTGGAAAATTTTATTGATATTCATTAGGAATTCCCTTATAATATCTGGTCTACTGCTGGGTAATAAATTGAAGAATTATTTTTAAGATCCTATTTCTGAAAGGTGATCAAGAAGCATAATATCATGTTTTTTACATAAATGTTATTACATTATTTTGTGATACATGAAGAAGTGCACTTCTGTATTGATTATAGTGTTACATGAGTTTATGGTAACATCATATTCATATTATTCCACAAAAAAGGATTGTTTTCCAGTGGATTGTGTTATAGTGGATTATTTACTTACCATTTTAATGATTTAGATACTATTATTGAGTAGTTAACCATGTAAATTTTTTTGTTCATTTGGATGTGTGTTTGGTTTCATTTTCATCCAGGTAATAACTCTTTAACTAGATTTGAAGGCTATTTCAGAGGTATGGAAACATAAAAGAAATAGATATCACTAATTCACACCCTCCCCCTATCAGTGATACATTGATCTTACAAGGTATTCGTAGAGTCATTAGTATAGATATATACATTTGGTTTCTATATAAATGATGGGTATAGCCTAAGATAATTTATCATACCCACATATTTTGATAAACTGTGTGAATAAATTTTCCTGGCAGATGAAATATTCCCACAGTTAGCTGAATTTTGGGTATATACAGTTGTTCATATTGGTATGTTGAACCCCTTCCAGGCCGTCCAAAACCTATAATGAAAATAAAAAACACAGTTCACATTCAATTAAATAAAAATATTGTATATTTTTAATTCAAAAAATTCTTGAAGAAAATTTCAAAACATTTTTAATAATATAACATACAGATACATCCATACAACCAATAAATTCAATTCATTAATTAATATCCACTTACATCATTACTACTAATTAAAAAATATAGGGGATCAATATATCCCCCATCACCAAAATCTTATCCTCATCACTATCAGTAACATTCTCATCACTAATAACATCATCTAGTGAAATGACAATAGTAGAATCATCGTCACTATTATCATCACCACCACCACCAGCATCATCTCGACCACCAGTGGGACCCTCATTGAAATCACATAGGTCATCATTTAAAGATAACATTCATTCCATATATGAATCAAAATTCGTATTTGACTCTGACGATTGTGATTGAATTATAACTGAAATATATTTCATTAATTTTTTCGATAATTAGTTTACTTCTTTCATGCTCCTGTAAAGCTATTTTTTTGGAATATGATGCTTCTTCATGAGTTATATGCAGTTCTGTGGTCTGATAGATTTTAGAGCAGCCTAAATAGGAACAATAACTAGTGTAAATGATGTTATTATCAGGTCGACATCATATTCTTCCTTGGGGATCCTCACAGAATAATTGACTCAAATGATCATTTAGACCATAATAATCATCTTTTTTGTCATTGATGGCCTCCAGGAAAAACTTTTTAAAATACAAACAAGATATTTAGTTATGAATTATGTATAAATAGTTGAAATATAAATGTAACTAAATTACAGTATTTTAATTTTTGTTTTATTTACTATACTTCCATCATTTTTCTTCCTACACAAGACAAATAATTTTTCCTGAGGAATGCATCCTTTGATTCCCAATACAGCTTAATATAAATTGGATTTATTATTATAATAATAAATTATTGAATAATATGAATGTGATAAACCTCAATATAAAAACAATTTCTGTTTTTTAAAAAATCCACAAAATGAATAAGAATCTAAATGTACAGTTATTTATAAATTAAATAGTAATGTAATAACATAAAAATCCATAAAAATAGAATTTTAATCATGGTTATCATATGGATTCCTCTTTTATGTACATTTTGATCGAATTATCTTTGTGATAGGTTATTTGGTTATTTGGTCACATAGTAATTTCGATAATTTGTTCATTTTTAGGTTATGTTTTTTTTATAATTGGTTAATTAGTCAATTGGCCATTTGTCCATTTAGATAATTGGATAATTGGTATTTTTTTCATTTTTCCAATTATGGAATTTAAGAAAAGTATGACATTTAATCCAATTTGGGCAATTAGTCCAATTATACAATTTATTCCATCTATGTCAATTATTCCATTTAAGACATTTATTATAATTAGTCCATTTAGTCCATTTAGGATAATGATACCAATTAGTCCATTTATTCCATTTAGTCCAATTAGTCTAATTAGATTATTTAGGATAATTTTTACAATTATACCATTTAGGTCAATTAGTCCAACTAGGCTGTTATGTCAATTGGTCAATTAGTCATTATTCCATTAGTCAAATTATCTCTTAGTTCATTACACAATTGCCCAATTTTTTCATTAGGAAATTAGGACAATTAGACATTAAGTCTTTATTCAATTAGGTTGATAGGAAATTAGGGTATTAGGAAGTTTGGAAATTAGGATATTACACCATTAGGCTCTTATGCCATTATTCCATTAGGCTAATTGGAAATTATATTGTTAGGTCATTAGATCAATTTTCTACTAGGGAATTATGTCTTTATACTAATATTCCTTTAAAAAAATAATCCAATTGGCCATTATGACATTCATCCAACTATCCATTATGCTATTAGGATGTTAGTCCAATAGATCATTAGGCCATTCGGCCAATTTTCCTATTATCCATTTGGTTGTTAGGCCAATTTTCCATTTGATCCGTTAATCCAATAGGATCGTTATAATCTTATGAAAATTGGAAAATTATTTATTAGTCTATTAGTACTATTGTTCGTTCGACCATTATTCCATTAGGTCAATTGTATAATTGGCTATTAGATCATTTGTTTAATTGTTCACTAGGACATTAGGAAAATTGTTTATTTTTTCATTGGAACATTATGCTAATTAGTAAATTTTCCATTACGACATTAGGCCATTAGTCTATTAGGAAAATTGGCCATTAGGCCATTAGGAAAATCATCCAATTGGCCATTAGGAAAGTTTCTCATTATTCCATTAGTCCAATTTTCCATTAGGATATTATAAAAATTGGACATTTGGATGTTATGTCAATTGTTCAAATAGTCATTATACTATTAATCCAATTTCTCATTAGGCCATTAGGCCACTGGAATATTTTTCCATTAGGAAATTAGGTCAATTATACAGTTGTCCCTTAGGCCATTAGTTCAATTATCCTACTAGACACTAGGCTATTAGTCCATTATTCCATTAGGAAAATTGGTCATTGGTCCATTACACCATTAGGCCAATGGGGAAATTAGCCATTATGCCATTAGGGAATTTTCTCAATTTCTAATTATGTTATTAGGATATTTGGAGATCTTTCCATTCATCCATTAGGTAATTAGTACCTTAGGTCATAAGTCCAAATGAACATTAGGCCATTATTCCAATTGTCCAATTGGGAATTAGGATGTTAATCTAATTGGCCATTAGTTCATTATAAAAATTGGACATCAGTTCATTAGGCCAATGGGAAATTAGGCTATTTTCATAATCGGTCGTTGAGACCTTATGTAAATTGGAAATTATTCTATAAGGCCATTAGGCAAATTGTCCAATTGAAATGTTATTCCATTATGCCATTATGTCCATTAGGCTAATAGTCTATTAGGATACTAGGACATTACCATTAGGCCATTATCTCACTAGTCCAATTATCAAATTTTCCATTATTCTATTATTACATTTGGTGAATTGGATATTAGGACATTAGGCCATTATGCCATTAGGCCATTAGGCCCATTGTTCAATTGGTAGTTGGGCCATTAGGGAAATTGGTTGTTAAGACATTATTTCAATATACCAATTGAAAAATTGTTCATTTGGTCATTAATATAATTGTGCAATTTTCCATTAGACTAATAATAAAATTATTAATTAGTAAATTAGGCCATTAATATAATTTTCCATTAGTCTATTTGGCCATTAGGCCAATTGGACAATTATAAATTATGTCATTAGGCCATTACTCCAATTCTCCATAAGTCCATTATGCCAACTGATCCTTAGTCCATTAGAATAATTTTTTATAAGGAAACTAGGAAAATTGGCCAATTGGTCATTATCACATTTGGCTATTAGTTCAATTGGTTTTTAGGCCATTTGGCCAGTTGGAAAATTTCACATTAGGCCCTCTGAACAATTATCCATTAGTCCAATTTTCTAATTGTACATTAGGTCATTTGGAAAAATTTCCATTTGTTTATTTGGAAAATTGTACATTATGCCATTATTCAAATTGTTCCTTAGTTTTTTTGGTAATTAGGCCAATTCTATAGTTTTCCATTAGTCCATTAGTCCAATAGGACAATTGGCCAACTGTCCATTTGTTCATTATGTAGATTTTCCATTCGTCCATTCAGAAAACTTTATATTAGTTTATTTGGAAATTAGGCCAATTAAATAATTTTTCCTTATACCAATAGAATAATTGGCCGATTTTCCATTAAGATAATTGATCAATTTCGTGGTTGGCAATTAGGCCAACTTGTTAATTTTTATTAGGTTGTCAGGCCAATTCAAAATTAGGCTATTAGGTTGGTAATAAAATTTTCCATCACCTCATTATGCCAATTGAGCATTAGGTGATTATGAAATTTATCTATTAGTACGCTAAGCCCTTAGGCCAATTGGATAATTAGCCATTTAAAAAGGGTATTTCTAGCATTATATCAAATAATTTAATGATAATAAACCATAAATTTCAACATGAAAATATTACAATGTAACAATATAAATTTAGATATTATTTCTATTTATATTCATATATTTGGCCCTTCTCATGCTCCATCATTGAAGTGTGCCCCATTGTGTGTAAATAAATCATTGAATCTTTCATTGATGTTTTCAGAAAACATAAAAAATACAAAACTTTAATACAAGTAATTAGAGTTATATTTTATATAAAAACAGTTAAGGATTGGGAAAACCTTAAACTCAACACACTTCCAATATAAAATCATTTTTTTGATATTGTATTATTTGAATGGTGGGGAATATTGGTACACCCTCTGAATCTTAAAAAACAGTACACCCCAATCCAATATATTACTCCAGCTTATATGATCTCAAGACCTCCCTAGGATCCTTAAACCATGAATTATTAGTAACTTCACCGCCAGTAATGAAAGTTATATGTTTCAATTAACATGTTAATTTATATAAATACAATAATAATATAGATAAAAATTTAACAAATTATCATAACCAGATATCTAGCCATGATTTTTCCTAGATTTCATTACCAATAAATCTCTATGAGATTGGTTACATTAGAATGATATCATTGTACTTGGTTAAAGTTATCATGAATCTTCCAAACTACATAGAATTTTTACCTCCCATTTTATTTTTTCATTGTTATCCACCATTATTTTTTTAAGCGATTCCATGATTCCCATATATGGGTGTTCCCATGTCACCTACTAGAGCATCCCAATAAATAATATGGAAGGAAAATAATAATTACTTCATGGTACAACATGAAAAAAATGATGTGAAACAATATTTCAAAATTATAATAAAAAACCTAATGTAGGTTGCTCAATAGGCTCAAATGGATCTATGGGTTGTCCTGAATTAGTAGCCTCTGAAGGATGTGCCTATTCCAATGCATGATTTGGGTGATATGAATGCATTAGAGTGGAAGATAAAGGAAAAAAAATCCTCATATCCTACATGGGTAGTAGGAAATGGAGGCAGTATAGACATGTAAGGATATGGGTATTAAGTTTTTTGAAATATTGAAGGATATGGATAAGGTAAAGGAGTGAACATACCAGGAGTTAGTGTGGAAATTATATAGGAAGAATGGGTTAAATGAGATGATGATGGAGGCATGAGTGGGAAAATAATTGGAGGATCGGGAATTGTATTGGAAGGTGTGGTATATGGGGTATCCACTAATGGATTAGGGGGTAATGGTTACGATGGGTGCTCCGTCTAGGTCTATGAGCATCCTCTCTCAAACTAGTGATAATTGATTGAGGAGGAGTAAACTCTAGAACAACTGAATGTCCCTAAAAAGATGATAAATATTATAAACATGACATTATATGTTATTTAGAATTAAAATATTACAATTATTATTCTCACTAATGGGAGAAGATGAGGAAACCCATGCTCACGTATCTATCCATCAGTATCAAATAATCACTTCCTTTGAACATATTCAGTATATTTCAATATTTTCAAAAGAATGAATCTTTAAATTTTTATAAATGGTTCTTAAAAATATGTATACAACATAAAAGTAAAATAATTCATAAAAAATTTCATAACAAGATTCAATTACAATAATTTTAATCCATGAAATACATTTAAAAAAATATTTGAATCCCATCTTTTTCAATAAAAATAAATATAATTAAATGAAACAAACCCAAAAAATAATTAAACACATATATTATTCAAAACTAATTATAAATGAAAGGAATTATTGTAATATCAACCTCATAAAACAATTTAAAGGTAAACTAAATGAACTGGGAACATATATAGTAGCATCAATATATTACCTATGACTACTTTAGGTTCAACATGAACTATCACAACATTAAAATTTGAGTTATAAAATGAAATATTTTGTTCAACACCAATGGTGGTGTCAATGGTGTCAATTTCATCCCCGGTGTCATGAAAAATATGTATTGGATTAATTTGTTAATGATACCATAATCAGGTCTCAGATGATCTTTAACATAAATAATTTTTTTCCATTGATTAAAAAATGTGTTGTTCATTGGTAGCCACGAACTAAATCAGGTAAATAATTATGAATCCACAATCATCAAAAAAATTCCCCTGTCACAAAATGGAATCAAAACATTTAAAATTGATCAAGGTGAATCAAACATGTGAGTAGTAATCTAAAAACAAGAATTTTTCAACAAGCCCATAAACAATTCCACAAATACTGAAGGATTATTTATTTTCTATTTATTATGATCCATTTTTAATTGGGTTGAGGGGTATCCTTACATGGACCAAAATTCTAGAGGCACTAATTCCCATACATGATCGTATAAGTTCCACACATACATGAAATGAATGGACACAAAGATCCTAACTGCAAAAAAGTACCCCATCCTATAAATTTAATCTATAATTCTAAGATTACCCTTCCTTGAATCAAAGGTGTCATGATTGAATCGCCTCGTGAAATGCTACATTAGGCTTGGTACTAATGGATGAATATATACCCTCTCATTATTTTGATCATGATGCCTTTTTAAAAGAGCTTAATAGTACTCTAGAATACCATCTGGTCTGAATCTGTGGGGCCATGATTTATGGAATCATATGTTCATGAATTTTAATTTCCTCCCACCATAGTAGCCCCAACTTGATCTACACTATTAGAAGCCAGTGCCCTTTCTCAACACCGACAGCTGTTCTGCCTCCCATGGTGACCACTCTTTGACCTCCTCACCGAAAACCTTCCCTATCACCTACAGAAGACGACCAGTCATCCTGTCTTTCTCCACTACATCCCAATCATATCAACCCCAACCTTATACACCGACCACACCATCCTCAATCATCGACACAAATACCACCACCATCCACGATAGGAGGTGACCTAGCATGGGGTAGTAATGGAACATTCCCTAGGGGATAGGTCATGACATTCCACATACCCAAGGAGATTTCCTAATCCCCATAGGATGGTGACTATCATTGATCCATCAATGAAAATAAAAGAGAACATTTTTACCAATCCCAAATATAAAAGATGAACATATAAATATATATACATAATTGTATGAAAATTTGGAAGATAAATAAGAAATACATGTTCTATAAATAAAAGAAAAAAACAGAATTGATACAAATAAAAATCAAATAATCAAACTCCAAATAAGAAGTCCAATAGTAAAAGACAAAACTCAAAACAATAAACAACATCTATATGTGATAAGATTCAAATTTACACTATTTGAAAACGAATTACCCAAAAATGCTGATTAGTTAATCACTACCTCACTGTGATGCCTTGTCAATCCCTACATCAAAAGACATAACAAAGTTTACACACTACCAAAGGGGTGTGTAGTGTGTGCGCTAAACAAATTCAGTGGGAAATGACCTAGGTGTTGCATCACGGGTCTCTATATAACTATTTGAACATGCTCAACATTAAATAACACAGGCCATGATAATCAGTTAAGCTACTTTTCATAATAATATCGCTGTGAAAAATTTATCTTTTTTCATAGTTCAACAATAATCCAAGTAAAAAAACTTCAAAGTATATCACAAATATCAAAATAGGTAATCAAATCTAGATAATTCAATTGAAATCACAAGTAAAATCATACAATGTATTACTATAGAACACACATACACAAACATAGAAAATCACACCAATCAATCCCCAAGACAAATAAGTTGAATACATGGCTCAATGAAACACCCAAGAAAGAAACCTACCAATAGTGTCTAACAAGTCCCTATGAAACTTATCATAGGGATTATAGGAACACCCCTTCAGTAAACCCCATGATAGTAAAAAAAGATAGAACATGTTGTTTTACCTTCCTCTTATCTACCCAAGGATTCCCATGTGCTACATTTTCCATGTCATTTAATCAAAATCATGATTTTTAATATATTTCATAATGTATTGAAAATGCATTTTATTTTAAAAAATATAAAAAATACCTTTTATCATAAACCATTTTACATACAAACAAATCAATAAATAAGTCTAAATGATTTTTTTAATCAGTTTATAAAACCAGATCATTCATTGTTTATCCAACATAGGTGGAGATAGAACCACCTAGATCAAAATTGAGTCATAGAAGCCCAAAATGAGAACCAAAAACACCAAAAAGTAATAAGAGATAATAAAGAAAACCCTATAATTTATTCCCAGAAACTAGAATCATATTTTAAATAAAAAACTTAATGTGGAATGAATAGTTACAACATACCCCAAAGGACCCACACCCTCCACATCACAACCAATAAAGGATTGTCTCCAAAAAGAAGATCCTTCCATAGAACATGATAGGATCTGGAATAACATCATTATAAGATAAATGGATCCACAAACATGGTGCAAAGGTTCAACCGTGACTAATGGAAAAGAAGAAGTAGTAAGGTCGCTTACCTAAAGTGATAGAGTTAAATGAGCATGGGGATCGATCACTAACATATGTAATATATGAGGATTAGAGACACCCAAAATAACCTAGTATAGTGCTAGGTTTCTAAGAGTAACCCTTCACATTCATGTAAGGACAATAGGTTATGAGAGCTATGAAAAATGCCAACAAGGCATGTATAATTCATGATGTGAAATTCATATTCATCTCATAAGTCCTTCATGTCCAATATAATCTAAAAATGTGTCACATAAGATTAAAAAATTATTGGCCTATTCATGGTGGGAACATGTTTCATAGCCTATAAAATATTCATGCTCTACAGCAGACTCATGGAATATTCTCAGTAACAGATTCCCATTATGTAACAGTTCATGATGTGATTGTGTAAGAAGACAATGCACATTCAATGCTCTGTATAAAAAACCAAAATAAACTCTAACACCCTCAAAACTAGAAAAAAAACTCTTAAAAATTAAAATATGATTACAATTTTACTTGGATTCTATAAATGTACTAAACTGGTTGAATTTAATTTAATTGTAACACCCCAAACTTCCACGGTACGTTTCCCTTCGAATAATCGATAGCGTGTGTTGTACGCAACCTCGAGTTCTAACACACACCACAACTAATTAAACTAGCCATTGTGAAAAGTAATACCTACTTTTTGAAATCATATATATTTTATATTTCAAAATGGACTTCATTTTTGGATTCGGAATATCGAAATTAGCCTAGGGTGAAATTTTGGTACTTTTCGGATAACTTTTATATTTTGATGAATAGTGAAAATTACTAAATTTTAATAAAAAACAACTTTTTTAATCAAAATAATTAATATTGATAAATTATTAATATGAGTGTTTTTAAAGTATATTTAGAATATATTTTTACCATTTAATTTAATTTTTTTCATTGGACATAATTTTACAATTAAACCGAACATAAACAAGTGTCAGTCTTTTGATAGTTATTACCTCTTAAAAACACGCCTTTTGTTTTGATAGCGGGAATTAATTTTAAATTAATTTCTGACACTTCTGTGTTTTGAATTTAGGAAAATGGATTCCATATTTGGAATCAGGATGTTCAAATTGTGTAAATAGGTAACTTTTATTTTTAGACATTTTGAATAGTTACTGTGGTAAATATTTTATTTACCATGGTTAAAGGGTAAATCCGGTAAATAAGGGTTAAAAATAATATTATAATAATACAAAATTACCCTAAAACGTGTCCTAACCTTATTGGTGGACACATACCCGACCATGGGCATCCTTGGGTCAATTTGGGGACCCCTTGGAGCCACTTGTATGTGGTAGGGACACATTATATTAATAAAGTTAAAATAAAAATAAAAATGGCATAAGCTTACATCTTTTAGAAGAACAATTTTTACATAGGGTTATACATGTTGGATTTTCGATTATAAATATTAATTAGAAAGCTCAGAAGATTTCCTACATGATGATATTTTATTTATAATTTTTAGACATCATATAAGTTAAATTATTAATGACACAATAATGATGCAATGTTTACCTCATTAATAAATCATTGAAATAAATAATATTATAATGATTAAAATATTATCTAAAACCTGTCCAATTCTTATTGGTTGATTTTATTTAGAATATGAGTCATCTTATCTTCGACCTCAATGATTTTTGTACCATTATAAACCGAATATAATTATATTATAAAGTAATACTTTCACTCTTTCCTAAAGAGCCCCTCCTCTCCCTTATAAAAGGAGACCACTTCTACTCATTCCTCACACCTCTCAAGCCACTTGGCTCGTCCAAACTCTGCCCAACTAAGCTCCCCACATCCCTCTCCTCCTCCTTGAAGCTTCCCCTTAGGCAGAAAGCATTTCAAGAAGTCCTTTGGTTCCAACCAAAGTGAGTTACCTAAATTAAAGGAGGTTAACCTACCCCAACCAAGGAAAATTACAAGGTAAGGGATTTTCTTATCTCACTTTCAATTCCATGAGATTTCCATTGTTCGCCACTAAATTATTGAAAGTTGTGTATTGTTTACTGCCATTTGATATATATTATCATGATTCTATTTATATTCATGTTATTCTGTAAATCATTTGGTGGTTATTAACTTTTGGCCATACGACTCAGTTGATTAACGTGGTAAGGGGTTTTCATCTCACTCCTTATTCTCATGAGATTCATGCCATATTGCCACCATTACCTTTTGTGTGGTGTATGTACTGCCCATAATTATATCTTTGTGTAATACACTCTAATTTATGTGTACTTACATATTCATTGTATGATACCTCTTTCATGGGTTGTATGTTTCATAAGTTACCAAACTGATAAGGGTTATTTCACAATCTCTTCATTATCTGAGGTTGTTTATACGTAATAATCTACTGGGATCTCGTTATCATCCACATCCATGTTTCTTCAAAATGTATTTCAAAACATTTTTAATATTTAAAAGAATATGGGTTAAAGTCATTTATACCCTTGTTTGACTTTTTATAAGAGGTTTATAAGGGAATCTTTCCGTCGTTTTCCAAACAAGGTGCTTTTTAACCTTTTCAACAGAATTAAGATAAGAATGTTTTTTTAACTTATACGGAGGGTGCGGTTATTTTCCGCCGTTATAAAATAGTCAAAGCTTCCCTTAAAATCTTATAAGATTATTTTCAAAGAAAATGTTTGATTTTATATGGATCTTAAATGATTTCAAAATAAAAGGAGATATTTCTTTAAAAAGAATTTTGATTTCATCTATGTCAACATCCTTTGATGGGTTTTAAGATTATTTGAAGTTGATTTATTATGATACAAAACTTCTATATTGTTTTGAAGGTTTTGTGATATGTTTGACTGTGGATGTGCTATTTTTATACCATTCATAGTTTATGGTGAAAGTATTGACATTTCGTATGCTAGTTCCAATAAGAATGTTTATGTTATATTTCAATCTTTACTTCATATGAATGTGTTGGACAAGTATGTTCCAGGTTGGGGACTGGTTAAAGTAAGCCCTCTAGGTTGGGGACTGGTAAAAGTAAGCCCTCCAGGTTGGGGACTGGTAAAAGTAAGCCCTCCAGGTTAGGGACTGGTAAAAGTAAGCCCTCCGGGTTGGTGTCCAGTTATTAGAGGCACTCCGGGTTGGTGTCCGGTTATTAGAGGCACTCCGGGTTGGTGTCCGGCTATTAGAGGCACTCCGGGTTGGGTTCCGGTTACAGTTAGCCCCAAGGTCTTGGGATGAGGCCTTGAAAAGTAATTAAAGTTTAGCATTATGCATTCCAACATTATGAAAGTGGTTATTGATTTTTGCATGTGATTATTCGATTAGTAGAATATCCATGTGAATAAGTAAATGGCATTATTTCATTTTACTTTTGCCATACCATGTTGAAGTTAAAGTTTAAAATGCTTTTGTTTTAGTAATGCATTGCCTTAAATGTTTATTCTTATTTATGAAAGTTTCCGCTATATTGTTATCCTTACTGGGCATTTGAGCTCACCCCTTTTCTATGTTTTATTTTTCCCAGGATGTGAAGAAGTAAGCTATGAATGACCTGCAGGGATTTTATGAGGGGTTAATAGTGTGGATTGTGGAAACATTATGTTGTTGTATTAGTTTTTCATTTTATGATGTAATGTAAAACTTATGAATATATCTAGTGTTTCCAAGGCTACTAAACCAATCGGTCTTTTGAGATTTGATCTTTCTTGTAATCATGCCAATGTTATGTAATAATGCACCGACTCTGGGTAACTGGGGTCGGGGCGTTACAGTTGGTATCAGAGGAAGTTTAGTACAAACCTTGGAAGCTAGATTTAGATAAACTCTGATTAGAGCACGTAGACCTAAGATGAACTTTGAGGATTAGTATAGAAGAACGTCCTAGAATTTTGGTATTGTAGAGATTTTGTGAGTTTTCCAAGCAAGACATCCCTGTCTGTATACGAGCAGGTAGAGGCGGCTCTGGCACAGATGTACCTAGGGGTAAAACCCGAAAACACCGCTTTGAGCTAGACTCGAACGGGAACTGGTGCACGACAACGGGCTTTGATGCACTCTTGTTTACGACACTCCCGGGGGATATGCTTAGGATAACTCTCATTTTCTTTACAAATCATTATGAAGGGTTTATGAGTATATACTTCCTCAAAGAAATTTTTTTTATGATTATGGATTATATCCATAAATAGTTCAATTTATGTTAAGTGTTTTATAAGTATGGGATTATGTATTTTGATTCATAAACTGATCTAGTTTATGCCATTGTTTAGAAATGGCGCCTAGTGTAAGAAATGGAAACCGTATCAATGCACGCACTCCATGTAGGGATTGCCCTCCTGCTCAAGATAATTATAGTGGGGCTGGTGATACAACTGGTGCCGATCAGCTAATCACCATACTGGGACAACTTACTCAGGTTATGAATAATAACCTTACCCGTATGGAGCACCCTGATCCGCAGCGTGGAGGATCAATGTTAGATCGATTCATGAGGAAAAAACCACCAACTTTCAACGGGAATACAAATCCCTTAGTAGCTGAGCAATGGATATTTTCCCTAGAGAAAATATTTCAGGCTTTGGGGAGCAGTGAAAGGGAAAAAGTTATCATGGTAGTGTACCGCCTCACTGGAGATGCTGATCAGTGGTGGTCATTAATTCAAAACATGAAGGAAGATGATGAAGTATCAAATATGGAATGGAGGGAGTTCAAAGATCTGTTTTTAGAAAAATACTTTCCTCGTGACCATCAAGCAGATATGGAAAGGCAATTTCTGAGTCTGAGACAAAAGGAGGATGAGAATGTCACAAAGTATGAGGCTAACTTTACAAGGTTAGCGAGGTACGCTGGTGATTATATTCGCAACCCAAGAAGTAAGATTGATCATTTCATTGATGGGTTAAAACCATTTCTCCGTCGAGCATTAGTCTCACAATCCTTTTCATCGTACGAAGACATTGTCTCATGTGCTATCAAGACTGAAAAGGAATTCTCTATGTCTTATGACTTTAAAGAAAAGCAAGAGAAGAAGAGACCTGCTGATCAATCTGGGAATGGAAATAAGGGGAAGAAAGGAAAGGTTGAATGTCCATCTTGTGGTAAATGCGGGAAGAAACATCCTGGTACTTGCTTGAAGGGAATGGGAGTCTGTTACAAGTGTGGTGAAAAAGGCCACCAAGATCATGATTGCAAGGGGAAGAAGGAAGCTACCAACGTTCAGTGCTACAATTGCAGGGAGATGGGGCATTATGCAAATGCATGTCCTAAGCGTCAGGAGATCTTACCTCAGAAAAGGCCAAGGGATCAAGGCCAGGCTTATGCTATCACTACTGCTGTGGTAGAAGCTCCGAAAGACGTGGTGGCAGGTAATTTAATGGTTTCCTCAAGTTTAGAAAATGCATTATTTGATTCTGGATCATCGCATTGTTTCATATCTTCCCAGTTTGCTAAGAAAATTAGATATTTACAATTTGATTTAATAAGGGAGTTGTCAGTTAAAACTCCTAAGGGAAGTATCGTTGCAACAAAGTTTTGTGAATCAATCCCCATTAGAGCACATAAATTTTCTTTATCTGTTGATCTCATCGTCATACCTATGATTGAGTTTGATATAATCCTCGGTATGGACTGGCTTTCGGACTATGATGCGAAGATTTATTGTAAGAAGAAAGAGGTTACGATTCTTGATAATAATGATAAGGAACACCTTATTTTTAGAGCAGAATCGTCACCACCTAATTCTTATTTAGATCCACCCCCAGTAGCTCAACTAAATTTAATTATTGGGGAGGAAGAGAATGAAATAACTGTCGGTGAGGAAAGGAATGTTCAAATAGAGGATGTACCTATTGTGAAAGAATTTGTAGATGTATTTCCGGAAGATTTACCTGGACATCCTCCAGAACGAGAAGTTGAGTTTTCCATTGATTTGATTCCTGGATCAAGACCTATATCGAAGACCCCTTATAGAATGGCCACTGTAGAGTTAGTAGAACTAAAGAAACAACTAGAGGAATTGAGTAATAAGGGATTTATTCGCCCTAGTGTTTCTCCATGGGGAGCCCCTGTTCTTTTTGTTAAAAAGAAAGATGGATCTATGAGGTTATGTATCGATTACAGGGAGATCAATGCTATAACGATAAAGAACAAGTATCCCCTACCTCGTATTGATGATTTATTTGACCAACTGCATGGAGCTCAATACTTTTCAAAGATTGACCTTCGATCTGGATACCATCTGTTGTGTGTGAAGAAGGAAGACATTCTGAAAACAGCATTTCGAACCAGGTACGGGCATTACGAGTTTACTGTAATGCCGTTTGGATTGACTAATGCACCCTCTGTATTCATGGATCTAATGAATAGAGTTTTCAAGGAGTATCTCGATGAATTTGTGGTGGTATTTATTGATGATATCTTGGTATACTCCAAAACCTACGATGATCATGAAAATCACTTGCGCATTATCTTGAAGACTCTGAGGAGGCATGAATTATGTGGGAAGTTTAGCAAGTGTGAATTCTGGCTTCATGATATTTCTTTTCTTGGCCATATTGTCTCAAAAGATGGAATCTCTGTTGATCCTTCTAAGACCAAGGAAATCCAAGAATGGCCAGCACCTACGAGTATAACTGAGGTACGCAGTTTTATTGGTTTGGCAGGTTATTATCGACGTTTCGTCCAGAATTTTGCCCGATTGGCTAACCCATTAACGAAGCT
The DNA here is from genome assembly GCA_963277665.1 of Viscum album. Taxonomy (NCBI): domain Eukaryota; kingdom Viridiplantae; phylum Streptophyta; class Magnoliopsida; order Santalales; family Viscaceae; genus Viscum; species Viscum album. The sequence continues at coordinate 275,082,823 of OY728122.1, forward strand.
CACACGTAAAGGGGTTAAATTTGTTTGGACAAAAGAGTGTGAAGAATGTTTCGAAGAACTGAAGAGAAGATTAGTCAATGCTCCTATATTGACTCTACCATCGGGGAATGATGGGTTCGTTATTTATAGTGATGCATCGAAGAAAGGACTTGGCTGTGTCCTTCTGCAGAATGATAGAGTTATTTCCTATTCATCACGACAGTTGAAAATTCATGAACAAAACTATCCTACTCATGATCTCGAGTTAGCAGCTGTAATCTTTGCTTTGAAGATATGGAGGCACTACCTCTATGGTGAAAAATTTGAGATTTATACTGATCACAAGAGTTTGAAGTATATTTTCTCACAAAAAGAACTCAGCATGAGGCAAAGGAGATGGCTTGAATTACTCAAGGATTATGATTGCATGATACACTACCACCCGGGGAAAGAAAACAAGGTGGCAGATGCTTTGAGCAGAAAAGACCATGGTGTTTTGAACATGATGAGAATTGAAAGGGATCCAATTTTCATGGATCTAGAGAAGATGGACATGGGAATAACCAGGGAAGGTTAAACATCAATGCTTTTTCAAATGGTTGCCAAACCATCTTTACTAGAATGGATTAAGAGTTCTCAGACCGATGATGAAGAATTCCAAAAGAAGATTAAAGCTGTGAATGATGGGAGATTGAGAGACTTTGTGTATGAAGGTGGAATTTTGAAATTCGGGAAGAGACTTTGTGTTCCCAATATACCTGATCTAAAAAGGGAATTGCTGGATGATGCTCATAGTTACAATTTCTCTATACACCCTGGGAGCACCAAAATGTATAGTGATTTGAAGGAACATTTTTGGTGGGACAACATGAAGAGGGAGATTGCTGATTTTGTGTCAAGATGTATGATTTGTCAACAAGTGAAAGCTGGAAGGCAACAGCCTGGAGGAGTCATGCAACCTCTTCCCATACCGGAGTGGAAATGGGACAATGTTACGATGGACTTTGTCATGGGGCTACCAAAGACTCCTAGAAGGAATGATGCAATATGGGTTATTGTTGATCGTCTTACCAAGACAGCACATTTTCTTTCTATAAGAGAAGATCTACCCCTGGAACGTCTAGCAAGACTATATATTAATGAAGTTGTGAGACTTCATGGAATACCCCTATCGATTGTTTCTGATCGTGATCCCCGTTTTACTTCAAGATTCTGGAAAAGTCTTCAGAAATCCCTGGATACTGAACTTCATTTGAGCACTGCTTACCACCCTCAGACAGACGGACAATCAGAACGGACTATTCAGACCTTAGAAGACATGTTGAGATCTTGCTCACTTGATTTTCAGGGTATGTGGGATCAATATTTACCACTGGTAGAATTTTCCTATAACAATAGCTTCCATTCGAGTATTCAAATGGCACCATATGAAGCGTTATACGGAAAGAGATGTCGTACACCAACCTGTTGGGAAGACGTTGGTGAAAGAAAACTTGTAGGCCCAGAACTGGTGGAGGAAACGGTGGAAAAGGTGAAAGTAATCCAAAATCACATCAAAGCAGCTCAAAGTAGGCAGAAGAGCTATGCCGATAATCGAAGGAAGGATTTGGAATTTCAAGTCGGTGATCATGTTTTCCTGAAGTTATCTCCATGGAAGGGAGTCATACGTTTTGGTAAGAAAGGTAAATTGAGTCCCAGGTACATCGGACCTTTTGAAATTCTAGAACGAATTGGGGCTGTAGCTTACCGATTGGCAATGCCGCCAAGTCTCTCCAAAGTTCACGATGTGTTCCACGTATCTCTGTTGAGAAAATACATGCCTGACCCAACGCATGTACTCACCTATGAGGAATTAGAACTGGAACCCGATCTGTCTTATTGCGAAGAGCCCGTCAGGATTCTTGATACAAGAGAACAAGTACTGAGAAACCTGACGACGCGTCTGGTAAAAGTTTTGTGGAGAAATCATAAGATGTAAGAGGCCACGTGGGAACCCGAGGAACTTATGATGAGGAACCACCCGAGTCTTTTTATGCAGTAATACCCTAGAAATTACGAGGACGCAATTATTTGAAGGAGGGGAGAATGTAACACCCCAAACTTCCACGGTACGTTTCCCTTCGAATAATCGATAGCGTGTGTTGTACGCAACCTCGAGTTCTAACACACACCACAACTAATTAAACTAGCCGTTGTGAATAGTAATACCTACTTTTTGAAATCATATATATTTTATATTTCAAAATGGACTTCATTTTTGGATTCGGAATATCGAAATTAGCCTAGGGTGAAATTTTGGTACTTTTCGGATAACATTTATATTTTGATGAATAGTGAAAATTACTAAATTTTAATTAAAAACAACTTTTTTAATAAAAATAATTAATATTGATAAATTATTAATTTGATTGTTTTTAAAGTATATTTAGAATATATTTTTACCATTTAATTTAATTTTTGTCATTGGACATAATTTTACAATTAAACCGAACATAAACAAGTGTCAGTCTTTTGATAGTTATTACCTCTTAAAAACACGCTTTTTGTTTTGATAGCGGGAATTAATTTTAAATTAATTTCTGACACTTCTGTGTTCTGAATTTAGGAAAATGGATTCCATATTTGGAATCAGGATGTTCAAATTGTGTAAATAGGTAACTTTTATTTTTAGACATTTTGAATAGTTACTGTGGTAAATATTTTATTTACCATGGTTAAAGGGTAAATCCGGTAAATAAGGGTTAAAAAATAATATTATAATAATACAAAATTACCCTAAAACGTGTCCTAACCTTATTGGTGGACACATACCCGACCATGGGCATCCTTGGGTCAATTTGGGGACCCCTTGGAGCCACTTGTATGTGGTAGGGACACATTATATTAATAAAGTTAAAATAAAAATAAAAATGGCATAAGCTTACATCTTTTAGAAGAACAATTTTTACATAGGGCTCTACATGTTGGATTTTCGATTATAAATATTAACTAGAAAGCTAAAACGATTTCCTACATGATGATATTTTATTTATAATTTTTAGACATCATATAAGTTAAATTATTAATGACACAATAATGATGCAATGTTTACCTCATTAATAAATCATTGAAATAAATAATATTATAATGATTAAAATATTATCTAAAACCTGTCCAATTCTTATTGGTTGATGTTATTTAGAATATGAGTCATCTTATCTTCGACCTCAATGATTTTTGGACCATTATAAACCGAATATAATTATATTATAAAGTAATACTTTCACTCTTTCCTAAAGAGCCCCTCCTCTCCCTTATAAAAGGAGACCACTTCTACTCATTCCTCACACCTCTCAAGCCACTTGGCTCGTCCAAACTCTGCCCAACTAAGCTCCCCACATCCCTCTCCTCCTCCTTGAAGCTTCCCCTTAGGCAGAAAGCATTTCAAGAAGTCCTTTGGTTCCAACCAAAGTGAGTTACCTAAATTAAAGAAGGTTAACCTACCCCAACCAAGGAAAAGTACAAGGTAAGGGATTTTCTTATCTCACTTTCAATTCCGTGAGATTTCCATTGTTCGCCACTAAATTATTGAAAGTGGTGTATTGTGTACTGCCATTTGATATATATTATCATGATTCTATTTATATTCATGTTATTCTGTAAATCATTTGGTGGTTATTAACTTTTGGCCATACGACTCAGTTGATTAACGTGGTAAGGGGTTTTCATCTCACTCCTTATTCTCATGAGATTCATTCCATATTGCCACCATTACCTTTTGTGTGGTGTATATACTACCCATAATTATATTCTTTGTGTAATACACTCTAATTTATGTGTACTTACATATTCATTGTATGATACCTCTTTCATGGGTTGTATGTTTCATAAGTTACCAAACTGGTAAGGGTTATTTCACAATCTCTTCATTATCTGAGGTTGTTTATACGTAATAATCTACTGGGATCTCGTTATCATCCACATCCATGTTTCTTCAAAATGTATTTCAAAACATTTTTAATATTTAAAAGAATATGGGTTAAAGTCATTTATACCCTTGTTTGACTTTTTATAAGAGGTTTATAAGGGAATCTTTCCGTCGTTTTCCAAATAAGGTGTTTTTTAACCTTTTCGACAGAATTAAGATAAGAATGTTTTTTTTAACTTATACGGCGGGTGCGGTTATTTCCCGCCGTTATAAAATATTCAAAGCTTCCCTTAAAACCTTATAAGATTATTTTCAAAGAAAATGTTTGATTTTATATGGATCTTAAATGATTTCAAAATAAAAAGAGATATTTCTTTAAAAAGAATTTTGATTTCATCTATGTCAACATCCTTTGATGGGTTTTAAGATTATTTGAAGTTGATTTATTATGATACAAAACTTCTATATTGTTTTGAAGGTTTTGTGATATGTTTGACTGTGGATGTGCTATTTTTATACCATTCATTGTTTATGGTGAAAGTATTGACATTTCGTATGCTATTTCCAATAAGAATGTTTATGTTATATTTCAATCTTTACTTCATATGAATGTGTTGGACAAGTATGTTCCAGGTTGGGGACTGGTTAAAGTAAGCCCTCCAGGTTGGGGACTGGTAAAAGTAAGCCCTCCAGGTTGGGGACTGGTAAAAGTAAGCCCTCCAGGTTAGGGACTGGTAAAAGTAAGCCCTCCGGGTTGGTGTCCGGTTATTAGAGGCACTCCGGGTTGGTGTCCGGTTATTAGAGGCACTCCGGGTTGGTGTCCGGTTATTAGAGGCACTCCAGGTTGGGTTCTGGTTATAGTTATCCCCAAGGTCTTGGGATGAGGCCTTGAAAAGTAATTAAAGTTTAGCATTATGCATTCCAACATTATGAAAGTGGTTATTGATTTTTGCATGTGATTATTCGATTAGTGAAATATCCATGTGAATAAGTAAATGGCATTATTTCATTTTACTTTTGCCATACCATGTTGAAGTTAAAGTTTAAAAGGCTTTTGTTTTAGTAATGCATTGCCTTAAATGTTTATTCTTATTTATGAAAGTTTCCGCTATATTGTTATCCTTACTGGGCATTTAAGCTCACCCCTTTTCTATGTTTTATTTTTCCCAGGATGTGAAGAAGTAAGTTATGAATGACCTGTAGGGATTTTATTAGGTGTTAATAGTGTGGATTGTGGAAACATTATGTTGTTGTATTAGTTTTTCATTTTATGATGTAATGTAAAACTTATGAATATATCTAGTGTTTCCAAGGCTACTAAACCAATCGGTCTTTCGAGATTTGATCTTTCTTGTGATCATGCCAATTTTATGTAATAATGCACCGACTCTGGGTAACTGGGGTCGGGGCGTTACATTAATATTAAACCCACAGAAGTTAATGGAAAATGGTTCTTTTTGAAAAAAGGTATTTTGAAGCATAAAATATTTTTTGTTGAAAATTCAGTATAAAATTTTATAAAAAGACCATAATTATCTTATTTTTAATCAAAATAAACAATTTAAATTTATAAATTAATAAAAATATAATTATACTATGAAAATACTTGAAAGGAAAATATAATTTTCAATGAAAATTAGTATTTTCCACTATTCATTGAAAATTAAAATGTATAAGAAAATTATCTAAAATTCATCCAATGTTAATTTTTACAAGATAAATTAAATAATTCTATAATTTATATTGAAAAAATTTATAAAATTACCAGAAATTAATAATAATATTATATAATAAAATAATTTTGGATGAAAACATATCTTTAAAACCTAAAATGACCTTACTAAAAATTGAGTGATTATTTTCTTAGCATTTATCAATATCGATAAATTTAGTAAGACCATTATAAAAATCTCATAAATTAGTTAATATTATTAATCCCTATAAATTTAATGTCTTTGTAAAATATTTATATTTAAATAATAATATTTCATTGTTCATTTTATCCCGGTGTTACATGTCTTATACACTATAAAACATAGCATTATTATTTTAATATCACAATGTGTTACACTAATAAATATCAAATAATATAATATAAAAAAATAATCATCAATAAAAAAGGAATTAATAGAATGAATTTGTATTAGTCACATATCAACACTCATTCCTCCATCATGAAAACTACCCCATAAATGTACTTAACATATATTCAAATAACATAAAATTCAATAATGACATAAACCATAACAGGGGACATAATAATTTTTCATGAGATAACAATAAATGTTAATTATTTGATATCCTATAATTCTTTTTTCCTTAAAAATATATTCCAAAAACCATGAAATTATCATTTTAAAATCAATAATAACATAAATAATTAATATCAGTTCCATTTATGTCATAATAATATGTTTTATCAAAAACATTGCTTATAAAAAACATATGTTAAGAATTTTAAAAATAATTTCCATCGAAACTACTTTTATATAATATAAAATTTCTATTTAAATACTATAAACGTTTTATAAATCTTTCATAAATAATTTTTATGACCATTATATTTTCGAGGAATCATTTTAATGAAAGAAGCACACATTTTTTTACAAAGAAATGACATGGGATAAAAACACCTATTTGGATTTTGACACAACCTCATAAAAATTATCAAATAATGATTGATATGGTTATAAATTTTATAAAAAATATCAAATAATAGAAATCAACTAAATTTGAAGTGGTTTTAATTTACATGAAAAATCCCCATATCTTTCATGAGTGTTTAAGGAAATTTGAGAGTAAGAGGAACTGGAGAAGGTTAATAACAATAGAATGAATAGGTATGGGGAAAATAAAACCATGTATCCCCATAGAATTAAATAGGAATAGGAATAATATATTTTAGTATAGAATAATTCCCTCCCCCAAGACACTCTTTGTTTCCAAAATGGGAAGAGTGTCCAGCCCTCCTTCTCATTTAAACAAAGGAAAATAATAATGAGAAGGAGAATGATAATAATAATTAGTATTATTATTATAATGATGACTATATTTATGAAATAGGGTAAAATGTTAAAAATATACATACGGACTCAAACACATGAACATTAGGGGGATCAATCCCAGGACCTCCCCATTAATACATCATGTGTGCAACTACTGGGATGTACACTAAGGGGAAATGATGATGATAGTAATACACTATTATGGAAACACATAATGATTATATCTGTAATCATAATCACATAACATAACGTAATATAACATTTCTAATCTCTAATTATATAATTCAATAACCAATCCTTTATAATAAAATTAAATAATAATAATTTCCCAAAAATATATGTCACATCACAAACACATATATTTTAATAATGATAATAAATAAAATATTTTTAATTCATTAAAAAAAATATCTAACAAGAATAAATAATCAAAACATCATTATATAAATTAATATAATTCAATTACAAAGATTCCTAGGATGTTCGGGCTTGAAAAAAATATTTTTGGTCAACTTTTATTAATTTTTATTTATCAAACACATTCTCAAAAACTTTGAACTAAACAAATATCTCCCACTATCTCAAAAAAAATTACACTAAATTGTTACAATGCGTATTTCTGAAAATCATGCACATATTTAATATTACCCAAAAATTTCAAAAAAAATTGATACATACACTATATTAAATAATAATTTATAATTATAAAAATATATATATATAAATAATAATTGGGGTCCATAATTCAACCCACCTTAATTTTTTCCACCCCATGAAATCCCGTATTTGGTTTTATTATTTTAAATTGTACTTAATTTTCAACAGAAATAGAATCATTAATGTTAAAACATTAGAATATAAATAAAATTATTTTCCGTTATATAAAACACCTCAATTTAATTTACTACATCCAAAATCTCTTTACCATGTGGGTACTCTAAACTATAGTAAACATATTTATAAGTCCTATATATTGAAAAATAATTTTCATATTGGAACCATAATTTGTCTACTATTTCATTTGAATATTTCATAAATGGTATAACATAAAAAACATGTTCCTCCAATATTACATGCACATTTATATAATCAATTTAAAAAATAGAAATCATTATAAAAATAATAAGTTTTTTATAATTTTCAAGGATAATATAACCACATAAATTAAATACTTTTAATTAAGAAATAATCAATGGTTTTATTTAATTTCTCTAAAATATAAAATTAGAATAAAAATGTCATGACCCATCCTCGGGGCTCGTGTCGTGACTACCCCAATCTCGCCTTCCATAGGCCATGGGCTGGTGACTAGAAGCAAAGGCATAAATCCCGATAACTGGGAAGGCATTGAATTTATAAAACATAAACAGATCCAACCAGAGTACAAGAGGAATTAATACACTAAGTACAAAGAATGTGTTGTAAGGTAAATGGTCCAGAATACAAACCCAATTAAAAATTACAGAAAAACTGAATTAAAGTACAATAGAAAAGACAAATAGCTGGAAGATAGAATCAGCTCCTAGGTCATCCACATCGGATCTTACCTAAACGGTAGGTACGGATAGCCGCCTCAATTCCCTCGCCCGCCAACCTCCTCAGATTACCATCTCGTTGTGAAGTCCACCTCCGGGTATTGACTCGTCATGAGGTCCACCTCTGGGCACCATCTAGTCCTCGTACACTCGGTCTCTATCAGCGATATCCATCTTCTGCATCAAACACAACGAGGTGTGGGAATATCCCGTGCAGGGTTGAGTATAAAGATACTCAGTAGGGACCCCGAGACCCTCAAGGTCTCACTAAATCCAACAAGGATAACCACAAAGAAGGATCTCAACTGATAACCCTTACTTAGGTATAAGCCTGTACTTATAACTAAGTTATCAAGTAACCCATATCAATCATAAGGAAACACATAGGTTATGAAATCAACGGATAACCACTACTCAGGTATATGATCATACATATACCTCAGTTATCAAGTAACCAATCTCAATCATGAGGAAACACAAAGGTCATTGACTCAGTTCAATCCATGATTTTCCTTATCAAAACCACAAATTCTGTAGAACTCTTCCTATGTCGAGTACAATGGCCCTGTCACGACTCTGAGGCACTACTCACTAACGTTAGACTACTGAGGTACTCCTCCTATTGAGTACTACGGGTCTGCTGCCAAATACCGGGCGCTCCATCCGCTATGGGTCTGCCACCAAATACCGGGTGCTCCCCTTAATAGCCTACATAGGTACTCCTCCTATCGTGTATCATGGGTCTACTACCAACTACCAGGAACTCCGTCCTCCGTGGGTCTGCCACCAAATACCGGGTGCTCCGTCCACTGGGCTAGTCGACTCACTCCAAGTCGAATCGGTCATGCAGTCGTCAGGTACACATCTAATAGGTCTTCATACTCCGTACTCTCACCTCTGCGAGGATATTCTATATGATCTACTGCTCGATTCTCCAAGAATCACAAAGTCCCACAAATAAGTATAACAAAGGACCGCCTCGTCACAGGGGTCTCAACACAAAAGACGGCTCGTCAATCGGACGCCCGGTCTGTGAGTTATTAGTCTTTTCGTACCTGGGGCCCGGTTGGTTTCGTGTAAGAACCAACCCAAACATATCTCAACTATAGCCTGAACTCTCATAGGGTATACTCAAAGGTACCTTTTCTCAATGAGATTAACAACACTGCTGACAGTTAATCAAACGGACGTCCGGTCTAAAAGTTATCGGCTTTCCCATTCCAGGGGCCCGGTTGGTTTCTAATCTAAAACCAAACCGACCATACTCCAACTTCATGAAAACATCATGTGAATTATTCCAAAATATCAGCCTCATCAAAAGGAATCCAACATAGTCGACGACACGTCAATCGGACGTCTGATCATTATGTTATGAGCGTTTCCGCTCCAAGGGCAGGGTTGGTTTCTTGTTCGAACCAACCCATCCGTACCCAAAGTTTGCCGAAAGCATGAGTGTAATATAAAGAAACGACCGTATTGATCCAAGGATTCCTACTCAACTGACGGTGCATCGATCAGAGGTCTGTAGTTCATGATATGAGCATTTAACTGAGAGGGTCCAAAAATAGGTGGTTTGGGCCCGATCCGACGCGGCCCAATACCCCCTGGGTCGGACCGAACCGGGTTAACACGACTTGGGTACGGGTCATGCCTGGTTGGGTGCGGCCCGACCCGACTGGCACGGCCCGGCCCGGCATCGGCGGCGCGACCCTGCGCTGGTGGCGCGGCCCAGCGCCGGCGGCCCAGCTCAGCGCTGGCGGCCCGGCCCGGTACGGCCTGCGCGGTCTGGCCCACGTCGCCCACACGGTTGGCCACACGGCCTGTTGATTTGGCGGGGTGGCGGCGCCCAGTGGTGCCCGCCCTAGCCTCGAATTGGGGGTGTGTTACACCCCCCGATTTCTACGAATGGCTGGCCTTAATGGTCGGCCCCTTGGATGACCAAGGGACCCCCCTTGGGTCCTGCCTCTTGATGGTGTTTGTGGCCCACACGGCCGGCCTCCCTTACTGATCTGCTGCGGCCATAGGCCGTGGATTTCTTCCACCGGCGCGGCACGACTGCACCGCGGCCTGCCCCGGATGCATCTCCTGTAGCCCCAGCGCGGCTGGACAGCGTCGCGCCCCTTAGCAGCGGCTCAGCTAGGCCACGGTCTGACTCAACTCCGGCCGGCACGATGATGCTGCGCCTTTGCAGCGACCTGGAAATCATGCACTGACAAAACGTTCATGGTCATCCCGTCTCCTGACACTTCTTCACAAACGCCTCCATCGTCCACAAATAACGAACGAGATGGGATGGGTCAAACCATGATTGTGCGGTCCAAGCCCTTCCTCGTCAAGATGATATCAAACAGAAAAACGAAACCAAAGAATTAGAGAACCATAAAGAATGGTATTAAAACCTGAACATAACAACCCCTACCACGTATCATTCGTCGTTTGTTGGATCTGACGTGAGGAATACGTCAGAGTCAACGTAGTTCGTTGCGCCCCCACCACGCTACTGATCCCTGCTCGTTCGTCGGTTTCTCGTCGGAGAAGAGGGAACCTCGGTATTCTTTTACGAAGAGGGATCATTCTTCACGGGAGGAAGAGGTTCTTCAATGATGGATAAAGCTCTCTTCCCATCCAGAGGTTACATGATAAGATTTTCCCAACCCCAATTAATATGAGACTTCCTCAACATTAATAGGCATGCCATGTATTCAAAATAATTCAAACTATTTAATATATTAATTTAAGAGTTTGTTTCATTAATTTTGATAGGTTGGAAAATCAAAAGAGTGAGAGGGAAGGAAGTGTAACGGTTACATAAATGAAGAAGAGTTACAAATTAATACAAGGGGCGATTATGGGGGGAGTTTATGAGAGTTAAAGGTGAGTTAGGGGAATGTGAAAGTTTGGGGCTCGTGTGGGAACCACCTCACAAATATCCTCCCATGGGTAATTAGGTGCTTGTGGACCCCACACCAACTCCCCCATGTAGGATAAAACCATCTTAGTTATAAAAAATAAAATTTTTTCACAATTTTATTCCCTTCTCATTTAAACCAAAAATTTTAACTTCTCCTCCTGTGAAAACGTAACCGCGATAAAGGTCTACTTAAGCAAATACAGGTGTTGCGAGTTCATTGGTCCCTCAGATTTCAATTCCAAGCATCGGTTCAAAAGATATAAAACCTTTCTCATTCGTTCACTAGAGGTACTCGAGCAAAACTTCTGATATTGATTCTGGGCACACTGGGCCTTGGAATCAAGTGTCATCAGAAGCCACAGACTCGTAAAATTCCAATGAAATGAAGAAAAAAAATCCCTGAAATTTCCAAGTTTTTACATTACTCCAACCTCAGGGATTTATGTCCCTATAAATATACAACACAAAATAGGGAAACTAAAGGATGTACTGAGCATGCAACTGACCGTCCAACTCCATGTGCTCTCCTAGAGGTTCATGTGCTACCAAAGAATGTACACAAGAGGAATCAACCGCCCTCCTGGGACCTGCTCCTGTCGATCCTCCACCTCCACTGAAACCTCCATGAATGTCGCACTGTCATCGATGTCCATCTCCCTGTGTTCGATGATGTGTGAAGGGTTGTGCATGTATCTCTTCAGCTAAGATACGTGGATGAAATCATGCACCTGGTGTAACTGAGGTGGAATGTTCAAGCGTTAAACCACCTCGCCTACCCTGCAGAGGAATTAGAAAGGTTCGTTGAACTTTGGAGATAACTTGACGCCTCATCCACATGTCCATAGACCTCATCGAGATGAGACCCGTAAGAAAATGTGGTCTCCATCCTCGATATCCAGTGGTCTCCGTCTCCTAATAACATACAATTTATGCCTTCTCTGTGCAGTCTTCATCCAATCCTAGATGATTTGAACCTTATCCGGCAGCCTCAAAATGAGCACACTGGTCAACCACTACCTCATCTCCTAAAAAGATCATCTGTCATTTCCCTGACCACACGAAGGTTTTTCCCTATCTTCATCAAAGCTAAAATCGGTGCAACAACTCTAGAAAAAGTCTGGCTCAAATCTAAGTATGTCCGACTCATGAGTGATTGACTTCACCCACTTATACATGATTCTATCCTATGCTGCCTAGGGTTTCCTTTTCACCATCCATGGAAAATCCCTTCCCAACATTGTAGGTAAACCACAAACTTTTTGCCTAATACCGTCAATTTTTGTATGAACTGTGGTTGCTCATTCCATACCCAAACTAATTTCATAAGGCCTCGATGCTGCCACCAAGAGGTTCCAACCGAAACTCTTGCCTCTAGGGTCAGATCACACAGTCAGCATAAGTGTGATTATCGAGTCTCCTCACAAAGGTATCTCCAGACGTGAATGTCAAGTCAATGGATTAACCGGAAACTCTAGGTTCGGGACAAGATTCTTGGAAGGATGGGATGATTTGTATCTATGTATGTTGTTATGGTAGCTATTAGTAGACACATATCATTCCTAGAATCATCTATAGAGATTTTCGGTCACACTCCTTGACCGCATGTTGCTACTCTCATCCTCTTCCCTCCATCTCCGTGAGCCTAGCGGGGTCTACAAAGGTGGGTGGTTGTAACATTTCGAAAATTACACCACCACATGCTACTCTCCCATCACTACTTCCACGTCTGCTACTCTGCAGATTCATCTGTCCTTAACACTTCCTCTTCTTGTAAGATTTTACACGTCCAAGTCTCCGAGACTGGAAACATTTTCTTGCTTTCCCACTTCTAACCTTCACTGGATGAATCTACTCATCCAAAGAATTCTCAACCACAAAGGTTCTCTCTAGCACCCTAGCATATGTAGGGATGCTTAGAGAAAGAAGTGCTAGCTCGGATGTCCTTAAACAAACCTCGCTTGGATGTATGATCCCTGAAGCACTGATCCTATCATATTCATTTATTACCAGGAATGGTTGGTACACCTAGATGAATACTCAACTACCGACATGTCGTCCTGTTGAAGTTGTATAAGCTCTAGAAAACTCTCAGCCACCTCCTAGAGCTAGTCCTCAGCCGCCTATGAGTCGGGATCTCCTTGGAACCTGAGGGGTATCTGATGCTGGAACACGTGTAAGGAACTAAGACTACATGTGTCATCTACCGGTACCGTCGGTTGTAACTAATGACCTATAGGAAGTGATATAGCTGGGACACTACCATAAGGTACTATCTCAGGCATCGGTTTGTGTACCAAAGCCTCATTACTATATGGACCAACCTCATGGTCACTCGCTGGGAAAACACTAGTAGCCAAGATCACCATCTGCTCTACTTGTGTCTAAACTATGTGCAGAACTCTAGAAATCGCCTCCATCAAGTCCACTGCTGCGTGTGAATATACCTCGCCTCGTAACATTAGAGGCCTTTACTGCTGGATCCCATGAAATGCGCCCTGTCAGTGTGCACCGTACACTAGTATGGCTTGTGGAATCTATTGCCTAACGGGTGGTGATGTTGCTGGTACACCACCAGAAGCTACCAACATAGAAAGAGGGCCATGCACCAAAGTATCATTTCTCGGTGGTCCGTCATCGAGTACTCTCTCGGAACTCCAACTGACTGCCTGTGTGGTGGAATCCTAAACAGATATGACACGGTCAAACGATTGTACCTGGTGAGCTGACCTGGTTTGAGCATACTTTAAGAAACTTTTGAAAACACACACACAATCAGTTTTTTCGTGCACTGAATCAGAAATTAGTAGTCAGGGTCCTGGTGTTTGGATACGTCGTTCCTCGCACCAACACTGGACACCCTGAACTGAAGACCACAATCGGTACCCTTGACATTATTTCGTCACAAAAAATAATTACCAGGGTCCTGAGTTTTGCGGTAGAACTGACTCCTCTGATACCAATTTATCACGACCCGTCATCGGGGCCCATGTCGTGACTACCCCAAAACCACCTTCCATAGGCCAGGGGCTGGCGAAAAGCATCAAAGGCGTAAATCACGATAACTAGGAAGGCATTTCCTTTATAAACAAAAAACACATCCAACCAGAGTACAAGAAGAAGTAATACACTAAGTACAAAAGAATTTTATGAAAGGTTAATAGTCCAGAATACAAACCCAAATAAAAAGTACAGCTACAACTGAACGAAAGTACAACAAAAAAGACAAATAGGTGGAATATAGAAGCAGATCATCAGTCATCCACCTCGGATCCTACCTGAAGGGTAGGTATAGATAGCCTCCTCAAACCTCTTGCTCTCCAACCTCCTCTGAGTACCATCTCGTTGTGAAGTCCACCTCCGGGTGCTGACTCATCGTGAGGCCACCTCTGGGCACCATCTAGTCCTCGTACACTCGGTCTCTATCAGCGCTGTCCATCGTCTGTATCCAACACAACGAGGTGCGTCCATATCCTGTGCAGGGGTGAGTATAACAATACTCAGTAGGGACCCCGAGACCCTCAAGGTCTCACTAAATCAAACAATGATAACTACAAAGAAGGATCTCAACAGATAACCCTTACCTAGCTATAAGCACATACTTTTACATAAGTTATCAACTATCCAATCTCAATCATGAGGAAACACAAAGGTTATCAAATCAACAGGTAACCACTACTCAGGTATATGCTCATACATATACCTAAGTTATCATGTAACCCATCTCAATCATAGGGAAACACAAAGGTCATCGACTAAGCTCAAACTAGGATTTTTATTATCGAAACCACAACTGCTGGAGAACTTCTCCACTGTCGAGTAAATTGGCCCTGTCATGACTCTGTGGTTCTACTCACTAACCTTATACTGTCGAGGTACTCCTCCTGTAGAGTACTGCAGGTCTGCTGCCAAATATCGGGCGCTCCGTCCGCTGTGGGTCTGCCGCCAAATATCGGGCACTCCCCCTAATCGCCTATAGAGGTACTCCTCCTATCGAGTACAGTGGGTCTACTACCAACTACCAGGTTCTCTGTCCGCTGTGGTTTTTCCAAGAAATACTAGGTGCTACGTCCACTGGGCTAGTCGAATCACTCCAAGTCGAATCGGTCAAGCAGTCGTTAGGTCCACAACTAATAGGTCTATGTACTCCGTATGCTCGCCTCCGAGAGGATCTACTCCATGAGATACTGGTCAATAATCCAAGTATCAAAAATTCCCTCAATGAAGTATAACAAAGGACTGCCTCGTCACAGGGGTTTCAACACAACAGACAGCGCGTCTATCAGACGCCCTGTCTGTGAGTTATTAGCCTTTTCATCCATGGGGCCCGGTTGGTTTCATGTACGAACCAACCCAACCATGTATCAACTGTAACCCCGAACCCTCATAGGGTATACTCAAAGGGACCTTTTCTCAATGAGATTACCAACGCTGCTGACGGTTCATCAAAAAAACATCCAGTCTGAAAGTCATTGGCTTTCCCGTTCCAGGGGCCCGGTTGGTTTCTAAGATAAAACCAACCCAACCGTACTCCAACTGCATCCAAACCTTAGGTGAATTATGCCAAAATATATGTCTCATCCAAAGAAATCCAACATGGTCGATGACATGTCAATCAGACGTCTGATCCTTAAGTTATGAGCATTTCCACTCCAAGGGCCCGGTTGCTTTCGTGTTCGGACCGACCCGGAGGTACACAAACATCACCGAATGTTTGAATGTAATATACCGAAACGACCGAACCGATCCAAGGATTCCTAGACAACAGACGGTGCATCGATCAAAGGTATGTATCCCATGATATGAGCATTTAACTAAAGAGGGTCCGAATATAGGGGGTTTGGGCCCGATCCGACCCGGCCCAATACCCCCTGGGTCGGCCCGACCCGGCTGGCGCGGCCCGACGCTGGCGGCCCGGCCCGGCGCAGGCCACCCAGTCCGGCCGGCGTGGTTCGGCCCGCATGGCCCACGCGGTTGGCCATGCGGCTGGTCGACCTGGCGGGGTGGCGGGACACAGTGTGACCCGCCCTATCCGCGGATTGGGGGGGTTACACCCCGCGGTTTCTATGAACGGTCGGCCTTAATGGTCGGCCCCTTGGATGACCGCGGGACCCCCCTTGGGTCCCACCCTTTGATGGCGCCAGCGGCCTGCATGGCCAGCCGCCCT
This sequence comes from Viscum album, assembly GCA_963277665.1. Lineage (NCBI taxonomy): Eukaryota > Viridiplantae > Streptophyta > Magnoliopsida > Santalales > Viscaceae > Viscum > Viscum album. The sequence goes on from OY728122.1 coordinate 275,099,324, forward strand.
TCCTAATCCACCGCAGCCATAGGCCGCAGCTTTCTTGCACCGGCGCAGCACGACTGCATCGCGCCCCTCCGCCGCGGCCCGCCCCGGCCGCGACTCCTGTAGCTCCGATGCGGTGTGACGACGATGCGCCCCTCCGCTGCATACCGCCCCAGCCGCAGCTCCCGTAGCTTCGGCGCAGCACGACGGTGCCACGACCCTCCACCGCAGCTCGGCTAGGCCACGTTTCGGGTGTACTCCTCACGGCATGATGATGCCTCACCTTTTCGATGACCCGACAATCATCCGCTGATGAACCGTTCGTTGTCGGCCCGTCACCAGACGGTTCTTCGCAACACATCCATCGTCCACAAACAACGGACAAGAGGGGAAGGGTCTGACCGTGTTCATGTGGTATGAGCCCTTCCTCATCAAGATGATATCAAACGGAAAAATGAAACCAAAAAATTGGAGAACCATGAAGAATGGTATTAAAACCAGAACATAAAAACACCTACCACGTGTCGTTTTCCTTTTGTCTGATATGACGTGAGGAAGAAATTGGAGTCAACGTTGTTCGTTGCGCCCACACCACACTACTGATCCCTGCTCGTTAGTCAGTGTCTCATCGGAGAAGATGGAACCTTGGTATTCTTCTACGAAGATGGGTCATTTTTCATGGGTAGAAGATTTTATTCAATGATGGATAAACCTCTCTTCTCTTCCAGAGGTTCCATGATAAGATTTTCCCAACCCCTATTAATATGAGACTACCTCAACTTTAATAGGCATGCCAATTATTCAAAATAATTCAAACTATTTAATTTATTAATTAAAGAGTTTGTTTCATTAATTTTGATAGGTTGTAAAATCAAAAGGAGTGAGAGGGGAGGAAGTGGAAAGGTTACATAAATGAAGAATAGTTACAAATTAATAAAAGGGGTGATTATGGGGGGAGTTTATGAGAGTTAAAGGTGAGTTAAGGGAATGTGAAAGGTTGGGGCTCGTGTGGGACCCACCTCACAAATATTCCTACATGGGTAGTTAGGTGCTTATTGGCCCCACCCCAACATCACCATGTAGGATAAACCACCTTAGATATAAAAAAATAAAATTGTTCCAGAATTTTATTCACTTCTCATTTAAACATCAAAGTTTAACTTCTCTTCCCATGCAAACGCAAATGCGGTAAAGGTCCCCTTAAGAAAAAACCAGTGTTGCGAGTTCATTGGTTCCCCCATATTTCAATTCCGAGCACCAGTTAGAAAGATAGAAAAACCCACTTTCTCGTTCACTGAACGTGCCCATGAAAAAATTTGGATTTTGATTCCGGGCACAACGGGCCTCAGAATCAAGTGCGGTCAAAATCCACAGAGTCATAAAATTCCAATGAAATCAGGAAAACAAATTCATGAAAGTTCCAGGTCTTTACCAAAAATTAGGCACTTCAACTTCAAAATCATTTTTAAAGGACTTCTAAACCGCTTTTGACCAAGAAAAAATTTGCAATACGGATTTTACCAAGGTAAATTTCACATATTCTTTTTTAATCATCAATTTGATAAGTGAAAAAGTAATAAATGATAGCCAAATAAAAATTTAGTTCTATTTAAAATTTAATTCATTTTTACATCTATTAAGACATTTATTTTTTCTGTAAATAAGTTATTGAAGAGTTTTTAGGGATATCGGTGGGATAAAAATGATTTTCTACACACTTTTCATAATACATGGGTATTATGCATGGTTTCCGAACCATGAACCAAATGTAAAACATTTTCTAGAATTTTTTTTGAGATTCATACTTTCTATACATGGACTTCATAACAATGTACTAATGGTTCATTAACTATTAGAATGAAATTAAACTCAGATACGCAATTTGTAAAACCATTCCTTAACCCGATATTTTTTTCTAAAAACCATGAATCTTCTGTAAATGACTAGTTTTCTCCTATTTTATCGACACTAAACATTCTTAAGACACTTCAAACACAGAAAACACTAAAACCTACACTTTTTAAAAAAATATTTTATCCTTTCAATACATGTTACATTGAGTTTTACCCTATATACAATTATCTCTTTATAAAATTTTAATATTTTAATGGAGATTCAATAGTTTACATTGTAAAATTCACAATTCACAAGAAAAAAACTATAGAAACTGTACAAAATATGATTATTTTGGAATATTAAGAATTTTTTAAACATTAATTATCAATTTTAAATCCATATGATAGCTAAAAATACATATAACCTTAAAATATCATGTATCAAATTTAGAATAAACACTTAAATTGTAAAATCAATTCTCTTAACTCAAGACAACATTAAAAACAATTTATATATAAGAAATCAATGACAAAATATAAACATATTAATTACAAATGAAATTATCTACAAACCACATTTTTAAAATCAAATTATCAAAATTTATTACACTCAATCATGATGAAAATAATTTCCAATCAATAGAATTATATAGACATCCATTAAAAAAAATTTTCTCTATGTGAGGTATTTGATATTTTTTTCATTAATATCACATGATAAATAAAAGTGAAAAAAAACATATTAAATTTTTTTATTTATCATTATCAGGTCAATATGAAAAATGAAAAATATTAAATTACCAGTCTTACCTCATGTACATTGTGCTCTATATTAATTAAGTATGCTTGACAACTATTTTTGGAAAATCAAACTTCGTCACATCTATCTAACTATAATAAACTAACCATTCGAACATACGTAAGCTATGTGAGGAATAGTTTATCTTCAACATATCATGACCCGTCCCCCAGGACTCCGACCGTGACTACCCCGAGCCATCCTTCTAAAGGCTAGGGGTTGGTGACTAGCGTTGTAGGCATTAACCAAAAAGTGGGAGGCATTATCCTAAATGCATTTACGCACACAAAATCCCAAAAAAATCCCTACTCAGAAAAGGAAATCATCATACCACTGAATAATTGAGTACAAGTATAGCGAAAAGAAAATGATTGAGAATACAAACCCAAGAAAAAGTACCCAAAACTGTAAAGTAAAAAATGTTTGATAGCCATCTGTAGTAAACCTCACCTTATTTTGGGAGTAGGGATGCAACTGGAAGCTGAAGTAGTATGTCATTTCTTCAACGTCCTATTGGGTCCCTCCTCGTCCTAGGCCACCAAGTCCACTTTCATAGCATCTGTCTGTTCCGTCTCCCTAGGCACCCCTGTCGAAACGTCAGTCGTATACACGAGACAAAACACGTATAGGCGAAGCTCATTCAAGGGTGAGTAATGGAGTACTCAGTAGGGACCATAAAAACGGAAATAACACACAACAATTCCTCAAATTAAAACACGAAGAACAAGATATCTCACACTAGGTATATTCTAGGGTAGTAACAGTAGCATCATCAGACACTTTTTCAAACACCTCAAATACTGGATAACTCTTCCTCTATCAATTAGAGTGGGTCTTCTAGGTCCCACAGATCCACTTCCCACTAACCTTGAACTTCTAAGGTTCTCCTCTCCATTACATATTGTGGGTATGTCGGGTCACATAGAGCCGCTCCCCAGTGTGTCATGCTAAGGTACTTCTCATGTCAAGAACCATGGTTCTTCCAATTCACACATAGTTTCTCCCTGCCATGGGCCAACAAATTCAAAAATCGGTACTTCCCAATAGGTCGTTGAGTCATATTGTGTCAAAAATAAGTTGTCTAAAAGTCTCAGCTAGTCATAGGGTTTCCTACATTGAGTGCTAGAAAGGACCTGTCCTCAAGCCATTAATCACATCTCAGAATCCATGAAAGTCACCACATGGAAAGCTAAAAGATCCTCCTCATCATGAGGGTCCAAATTCCAAAAATAGCCCGTTAATCAGACACACTATTTTAATGATATGAGCATTTTATTAACCAGGGGGTTCTTGCAATGGGGCTTAGTCCGACCTGGTGGTATCGACCCTACTAACCAAGCTTGGGGGTTCCACAAACCCTAGTTCATTCTGACGGACCCGGCCTAACAAGGTGTGGATCGAGGTCAGTCTGGTTTGGTCGGGCCATTGGACCAAGACCAATAGGCCCCGCTAGACCCAGCCTAGTTGTAAAAGGGTCCAGCCCACCGGATCGCCCGATGACCCTGTCTAGTCCCGCCCGACCTAAAGAGGGCATGGGTCCAGCCCTAATAGGGTGTGGGTCCGGCCCACCTACATGGGTCTAGTCCAACAGCATTGGTCTTCCCTATTGGGCAGGGAGACAGGCCCAGCCCAAAAAGACACAGCCCATTGGGGGGTGTGGCCCGCTGATCCGAACACTGACTGTGATAGCGGCATTTAGGGTGCGACTGGGGTGCAGTGGACCATCGCGTCCCTCAATATCCTAGCACAGACTGTAACACCCCAATCTTCTACGGTACGCTTCTCTTTGAATAATGTGATAGCGTGTGTTGTACGCAACACCGAGTTCTAACACACCATAACTAATCAAACTAGCCGTTATGAATAGTAATACCTACTTTTTGAAATTATATATATTTTATATTTGAAAATGGACTTCATTTTTGGATTCGTAATATCGAATTTAGCCTAAGGTGATATTTTGGTACATTTCGGATAACTTTCATATTTTGATGAATAGTGAAAATTACTAAGTTTTAATTAAAAACAACTTTTTTAATCAAAATAATTAATAGTGATAAATTATGAATTTTAGTGGTTTTAAAGTATATTTAGAATATATTTTTACCATTTAATATAATGTTGGTCATTGGACATAATTTTACAATTAAACCGAACATAAACGAGTGTCAATCTTTTGATAGTTATTATCTCTTAAAAACACGCTTTTTGTTTTGACAGCGGGAATTAATTTTAAATTAATTTCTGCCACTTCTGTGTTTTGAATTTAGGAAAATGGATTCCATATTTGGAATCAGGATGTTCAAATTGTGTAAATAGGTAACTTTTATTTTTAGACATTTTGAATAATTACTGCGGTAAATATTTTATTTACCATGGTTAAGGGTAAATCCGGTAAATAAGGTTTAAAAAATAATATTATAATAATACTAAATTACCCTAAAACGTGTCTTAACCCTATTGGTTGATACATGGTCGACCATGGGAATCTTTGGGTCTATTTTGGGACCCCATGGATCCACTTGTAAGTGATAATGACACTTTATTTTAATTAAGTTAAAATGAATACAAAAATGACACAGGCATATATCTTTTAGAAAAACAATTGTTACATAGGGTTATATATATTGGATTTTAGATTATAAATATTAATTAGAAATCTAAAAAGATTTCCTACATAATTATATTTTATTTATAATTTTTAGACATTAAATAATTTACTTTATTTATGACACAATGATGATGCAGTAATTACTATAATAGTGAAAAATTAAAATAATTGATATTATAAATACCCAAATAAATATAATATGAAACTTTTAATGAAATAAACTAATTTTATAGGATAATATGATATATTAGGATTGATTTAATTGACTTTTTACTAAGTAATAAATCTGTTATGAGTTTCACAAAAATCAACTATTGAATAGTGTCAAAATTGACATAAAAGAGTTCTTAAAACAAATATTATATTATTAATTGATATTAAATTCCTAAAAATCTAAGGTTCGGCCAAGAGACTTATATCATGATAGTTTCATCAATAATGTACCACTTGAGGGTCTCTTGGATGTATATAGTAAGTTTATTAACCACATTATATAAAAATACAAAGAGACATTGTAAAAATGAAACTAATTAACTTAGAGTTAATACTTAAAGATAAGGTTAATATAAGTACCCAAACCTGTCTAAATTCTATTGGTTGAGTGGTTTTCGACCTATACCCACCTTAACCTTTGAATAATATGCTTTGGAGCCATTATAAACCGAATATCAATTTATTATAAATTAATATTTCTAGCTTTTCCAAAGGTGCCCCTCACCCCTCTTATAAAAGGGCACTCCTCCTTCTCATTTCTTCACACCTTTAAAGCCTTTTGGTTCGGCCAAACTCTGCCCAAATACTCTCCCAACATCTCTCACTACAACCTAGAGGCCCTAGTTTGATCATAAAGCCAACCTAAGGAGCCCTTTTGATCAAATCAAAAGGAAGAACCCGAAGAGGAGGTAATGATTTCACCACCCATTCTCCAAGTTCATTTCTTCTTCCACTTCTTCTTCCTTTGTTCTTACCATTCTAAAATAATAACTCCAGTATCTCACATATACTGTGATGTTATTATAAATATGGTACAACCATATGCAGTATTCTATCCACCCTTTGAATAACATGTCACCATACGTGCGTACGTACGGACTACCGTCTCCACATCGTGGTGTAATTGTTATTCAATATAATACTATTTGGATGGGTATAATAATGATGTGTAACTCATGTAAATAATAAATATAACATGTTAATGATTCTGTATATATGATATACCATCCATTTATATATTATTTTAATATCAAAAGAATGATATTGTCGCTCGTGCGTACGTACGGACTACCGTCTCCACGAACGCGATGAGATTCATTCTCCATCGTATCCATTCAAGTATAATTATCATTTGATGATTTAAAAATGATGTTTAAGGACTAGATATCATTCTGGATATGAATAAGATACAACAACCATGGTTTATGTAACAAAACATATAAAAGAAAATGAGTAAGTTAACTCCCGAAACGACGATAATTCTAAGATATTATTAACAAATCAATGTTAAAAGATCATATATGATATCATATTATTATATATGATTCTTGTATAATTTAATAACAACTATTTCACCATTATACAGGAGGTTAACCTACCGCAACCAAGGAAAAGTACAAGGTAAGGGTTTACTTTACAACCTCTTCATTATCCAAGGTTGTTTATACGTAATAATCTACTGGGATCTCTTTATCATCCACATCCATGTTTCTTAAAAATGCATTTCAAAACATTTTTACTATTTACTAGAATATGAGTTAAAGTAATTTATACCCTTTTTGACATTTATAAGTGGTTTATAAAGGAATCTTTTGGTCGTTTTCAAAACAAGGTCCTTTTTAACCATTTCGAAAGAATTAAGGTAAGAATGTTTTTTTTAACTTATACGGCGGGTGCGGCTATTTTCCGCCGTTATAAAATCTTCAAAGCTTCCCTTAAAAGCTTATAAGAATATTTTCAAATAAAATGTTTTATTTTATATGGATCTTAAATTATTTCAAAATAAAAGGAGATATTTCTTTAAAAAGAATTTTTATTTCATCTATGTCAACATCCTTTGATGGATTTTAAGATTATTTGAAGTTGATTTATTATGATACAAAACTTCTATATTGTATTGAAGGTTTTGTGATATGTTTGACTGTGGATGTGCTATTTTTATATCATTCATAGTTTATGGTGAAAGTATTGACATTTCATATGCTAGTTTTAATATGAATGTTTATGTTATGTTTAAACCTTTTCATATGGGAATGCATTGGACTTAATATGTGACGGGTGGAGCCCGCTATAGCTTCTCGATGCATCGGTAGGTCTCATGAGACAAACTAGTGTCTTGGCACAAGGCCTTGACAAAATCTTATTTGTAGTCTTGGGACGAGGCCTTGGCTATGTGGTTATGATAGTCTGGCATTATGCATTCCAACATTATGAAAATGGTTATTGATTTTTGCATGTGATTATTCGATTAGTAGAATATCCATGTGAATAAGTAAATGGCATTATTTCATTTTATTTATGCCATACCATGTTGAAAGTTCATATTTAAAAGGCTTTTGTTTTAGTTATACATTGCCTTAAATGTTTATTCTTATTTATGAAAGTTTCCGCTATATTGTTATCCTTACTGGGCATTTGAGCTCACCCCTTTTCTATGTTTTATTTTTCCCAGGATGTGAAGAAGTAAGTTATGAATGACCTGCAGGGATTTTATGAGGGGTTAATAGTGTGGATTGTGGAAACATTATGTTGTTGTAGTAGTTTTTCATTTTATGATGTAATGTAAAACTTATGAATATATCTAGTATTTCCAAGGCTACTAAACCAATCGGTCTTTCGAGATTTGATCTTTCTTGTGATCATGCCAATGTTATGTAACAATGCACTGACTCTGGGTAGCTGGGGTCGGGGCGTTACAGTTGGTATCAGAGGAAGTTTAGTACAAACCTTGGAAGCTAGATTTAGATAAACTCTGATTAGAGCACGTAGACCTAAGATGAACTTTGAGGATTAGTATAGAAGAACTTCCTAGAATTTTGGTATTGTTGAGATTTTGTGAGTTTTCCAAGCAATACATCCCTGTCTGGATACGAGCAGGTAGAGGCGGCTCTGGCACAGATGTACCTAGGGGTAAAACCCGAAAACACCGCTTTGAGCTAGACTCGAACGGGAACTGGTGCACGACAACGGGCCTTGCTGCACTCTTGGTTACGACACTCCCGGGGGATATGCTTAGGATAACTCTCATTTTCTTTACAAATCATTTTGAAGGGATTATGAGTATATACTTCCTCAAAGAAAACATTCTTATGATTATGGATTATATCCATAAATAGTTCAATTTATGTTAAGTGTTTTATAAGTATGGGATTATGTATTTTGATTCATAAACTGATCTAGTTTATGCCATTGTTTAGAAATGGCGCCTAGTGGAAGAAATGTAAACCGTATCAATGCACGCACTCCATGTAGGGATTGCCCTCCTGCTCAAAATAATTATAGTGGGGCTGGTGATGCAACTGGTGCTGATCAGCTAATCACCATACTAGGACAACTTACTCAGGTTATGAATAATAACCTTACCCGTATGGAGCACCCTGATCCGCAGCGTGGAGGATCAATGTTAGATCGATTCATGAGGCAACAACCACCAACGTTCAATGGGAATACAAATCCCTTAGTAGCTGAGCAATGGATATTTTCCATAGAGAAAATATTTCAGGCTTTGGGGAGCAGTGAAAGGGAAAAAGTTATCTTGGCAGTTTACCGCCTCACTGGAGATGCTGATCAATGGTGGTCATTGATTCAAATTACGAAGGAAGATGATGAAGTATCAAATATGGAATGGAGGGAGTTCAAAGATCTGTTTTTAGAAAAATACTTCCCTCGCGACCATCGAGCAGATATGGAAAGGCAATTTCTGAGTCTGAGACAAAAGGAGGATGAGAATGTCACAAAGTATGAGGCTAACTTTACAAGGATAGCGAGGTACGCTGGTGCTTATATTCGTAACCCAAGAAGTAAGATTGATCGTTTCTTTGATGGGTTAAAACCATTTCTCTGTCGAGCGTTAGTCTCACAATCCTTTTCATCGTACGAAGACATTGTCTCGTGTGCTATCAAGACCGAAAAGGAATTCTCTAAGTCTTATGACTTTAAAGAAAAGCAAGAGAAGAAGAGACCTGCTGATCAATCTGGGAATGGATATAAGGGGAAGAAGGGAAAGGTTGAATATCCATCTTGTGGTAAATGCGGGAAGAAACATCCTGGTACTTGCTTGAAGGGAATGGGAGTCTGTTACAAGTGTGGTGAAAAAGGACACCAAGCTCATGATTGCAAGGGGAAGAAGGAAGCTACCAACGTTCAGTGCTACAATTGCAGGGAGATGGGGCATTATGAAAATGCATGTCCTAAGCGTCAGGAGAACTTACCTCAGAAAAGGCCAAGGGATCAAGGCCAGGCTTATGCTATCACTACTGCTGAGGTAGAAGCTCCGAAAGACGTGGTGGCAGGTAATTTAATGGTTTCCTCAAGTTTAGCAAATACATTATTTGATTCTGGATCATCGCATTGTTTCATATCTTCCCAGTTTTCTAAGAAAATTAGATATTTCCAATTTGATTTAATAAGGGAGTTGTCAGTTAAATCTCCTAAAGGAAGTATCGTTGCAACAAAGTTTTGTGAATCAGTCCCCATTAGAGCACATAAATTTTCTTTATCTGCTGATTTCATCGTCATACCTATGATTGAGTTTCATATAATCCTCGGTATGGACTGGCTTTCGGACTATGATGTGAAGATTTATTGTAAGAAGAAAGAGGTTACGATTCTTGATGATAATGATAAGGAGCACCTTATTTTTAGAGCAGAATCGTCACCACCTAATTTTTATTTAGATCCACCCCCAGTAGCTCAACTTAATTCAATTATTGGGGAGGAAGAGAATGAAATAACTGTCGGTGAGGAAAGGAATGTTCAAATAGAGGATGTACCTGTTGTGAAAGAATTTGTAGATGTATTTCCGGAAGATTTACCTGGACGTCCTCCAGAACGAGAAGTTGAGTTTTCTATTGATTTGATTCCTGGATCAAGGCCTATATCGAAGACCCCTTATAGAATGGCCACTGTAGAGTTAGTCGAACTAAAGAAACAACTAGAGGAATTGAGTAATAAGGGATTTATTCGCCCTAGTGTTTCTCCATGGGGCTACCAAATACTCCTAGAAGGAACGATGCAATATGGGTTATTGTTGATCGTCTTACCAAGACAGCACATCCTCTTGCTATAAGAGAAGATCTACCCCTGGAACGTCTAGCAAGACTATATATTAATGAAGTTGTGAGACTTCATGGAGTACCCCTATCGATTGTTTCTGATCGTGATCCCCGTTTTACTTCAAGATTCTGGAAAAGTCTTCAGAAATCCCTGGATACTGAACTTCATTTGAGCACTGCTTACCACCCTCAGACAGACGGACAATCAGAACGGACTATTCAAACCTTAGAAGACATGTTGAGATCTTGCTCACTTTACTTTCAGTGTATGTGGGATCAATATTTACCTTTGGTAGAATTTTCCTATAACAATAGCTTCCATTCGAGTATTCAGATGGCACCATATGAAGCGTTATACGGAAAGAGATGTCGTACACCAACCTGTTGGGATCACTTTGGTGAAAGAAAACTTGTAGGCCCAGAACTGGTGGAGGAAACGGTGGAAAAGGTGAAAGTAATCCAAAATCACATCAAAGCAGCACAAAGTAGGCAGAAGAGCTATGCCGATAATCGAAGGAAGGATTTGGAATTTCAAGTCGGTGATCATGTTTTTCTGAAGGTATCTCCGTGGAAGGGAGTAATACGTTTTGGTAAGAAAGGTAAATTGAGTCCCAGGTACATCGGACCTTTCGAAATTCTAGAACGAATTGGGGTTGTAGCTTACCGATTGGCAATGCCGTCAAGTCTCTCCAAAGTTCACGATGTGTTCCACGTATCTCTATTGAGGAAATACATGCCTGATCCGACGCATGTACTCACCTATGAGGAATTAGAACAGGAACCCGATCTGTCTTATTGCGAAGAGCCCGTCAAGATTCTTGATACGAGAGAACAACTGCTGAGAAACCGGACGACGCGTCTGGTAAAAGTTTTTTGGAGAAACCATAAGATGGAAGAGGCAACGTGGGAACCCGAGGAACTTATGATGAAGAACCACCCGAGTCTTTTTATGCATTAATACCCTAGAAATTGCGAGGACGCAATTATTTGAAGGAGGGGAGAATGTAACACCCCAAGCTTCTACGGTACGCTTCTCTTTGAATAATGTGATAGCGTGTGTTGTACGCAACACCGAGTTCTAACACACCATAACTAATCAAACTAGCCGTTATGAATAGTAATACCTACTTTTTGAAATTATATATATTTTATATTTGAAAATGGACTTCATTTTTGGATTCTGAATATCGAATTTAGCCTAAGGTGAAATTTTGGTACATTTCGGATAACTTTCATATTTTGATGAATAGTGAAGATTATTAAGTTTTAATTAAAAACAACTTTTTTAATCAAAATAATTAATAGTGATAAATTATGAATTTGAGTGGTTTTAAAGTATATTTAGAATATATTTTTACCATTTAATATAATGTTGGTCATTGGACATGAATTTACAATTAAACCGAACATAAACGAGTGTCAATCTTTTGATAGTTATTATCTCTTAAAAACACGCTTTTTGTTTTGACAGCGGGAATTAATTTTAAATTAATTTCTGCCACTTCTGTGTTTTGAATTTAGGAAAATGGATTCCATATTTGGAATCAGGATGTTCAAATTGTGTAAATAGTTAACTTTTATTTTTAGAAATTTTGAATAATTACTGCGGTAAATATTTTATTTACCATGGTTAAGGATAAATCCGGTAAATAAGGGTTAACAAATAATATTATAATAATACTAAATTACCCTAAAACGTGTCTTAACCCTATTTGTTGATACATGGTCGACCATGGGAATATTTGGGTCTATTTTGGGACCCCATGGATCCACTTGTAAGTGATAATGACACTTTATTTTAATTAAGTTAAAATGAATACAAAAATGACACAAGCATATATCTTTTAGAAAAACAATTGTTACATAGGGTTATATATATTGGATTTTAGATTATAAATATTCATTAGAAAGCTACAAAGATTTCCTACATAATGGTACTTTATTTATAATTTTTATACATTAAATAATTTATTTTATTTATGACACAATGATGATGCAGTAATTACTATAATAGTGAAATATTAAAATAATTGATATTATAAATACCCAAATAAATATAATATGAAACTTTTAATGAATTAAACTAATTTTCTAGGATAATTTGATATATTAAGATTGATTTAATTGACTTTTTTCTAAGTAATCAATCTGTTATGAGTTTCAAAAAAATCAACTATTGAATAGTGTCAAAATTGACATAAAAGAGTTCTTAAAACAAATATTATATTATTAATTGATATTAAATTCCTAAAAATCTAAGGTTCGGCCAAGAGACTTATATCATGATAGGTTCATCATTAATGTACCACTTGGGGGTCGCTTGGATGTATATAGTAAGTTTATTAACCATATTATATAAAAATACAAAGAGACATTGTAAAAGTGAAACTAATTAACTTAGAGTTAATACTTAAAGATAAGGTTAATATAAGTACCCAAACCTGTCTAAATTCTATTGGTTGAGTGTTTTTCGACCTATCCCCACCTTAACCTTTTAATAATAAGCTTTGGAGCCATTAGAAACCGAATATGAATTTATTATAAATTAATATTTCTAGCTTTTCCAAAGGTGCCCCTCACCCCTCTTATAAAAGGGCACTCCTCCTTCTCATTTCTTCACACCTTCAAAGCCTTTTGGTTCGGCCAAACTCTGCCCAAATACTCTCCCAACATCCCTCACTACAACCTAGAGGCCCTAGTTTGATCATAAAGCCAACCTAAGGAGCCCTTTTGATCAAATCAAAAGGAAGAACCCGAAGAAGAGGTAATGATTTCACCACCCATTCTCCAAGTTCATTTCTTCTTCCACTTCTTCTTCCTTTGTTCTTACCATTCTAAAATAATAACTCCAGTATCTCACATATACTGTGATGTTATTATAAATATGTTACATCCATATTCAGTATTCTATCCACCCTTTGAATAGCACGTCACCATACGTGCGTACGTACGGACTACCGTCTCCACGTCGTGGTGTAATTGTTATTCAATATAATATTATTTGGATGGGTATAATAATGATGTGTAACTCATGTAAATAATAAATATAACATGTTAATGATTCTGTATATATGATATACCATCCATTTATATATTATTTTAATATCAAAAGAATGATATTGTCGCTCGTGCGTACGTACGGACTACCGTCTCCACGAACGCGATGAGATTCATTCTCCATCGTATCCATTCAAGTATAATTATCATTTGATGATTTAAAAATGATGTTTAAGGACTAGATATCATTCTGGATATGAATAAGATACAACAACCATGGCTTATGTAACAAAACATATAAAAGAAAATGAGTAAGTTAACTCCCGAAACGACGATAATTCTAAGATATTATTAACAAATCAATGTTAAAAGATCATATATGATATCATATTATTATATATGATTCTTGTATAATTTAATAACAACTATTTCACCATTATACAGGAGGTTAACCTACCCCAACCAAGGAAAAGTACAAGGTAAGGGTTTACTTTACAACCTCTTCATTATCCAAGGTTGTTTATACGTAATAATCTACTGGGATCTCTTTATCATCCACATCCATGTTTCTTAAAAATGCATTTCAAAACATTTTTACTATTTACTAGAATATGATTTAAAGTCATTTATTCCCTTTTTGACTTTTATAAGTGGTTTATAAAGGAATCTTTTGGTCGTTTTCAAAACAAGGTCCTTTTTAACCTTTTCGACAGAATTAAGGTAAGAATGTTTTTTTTAACTTATACGGCGGGTGCAGCTATTTTCCGCCATTATAAAATCTTCAAAGCTTCCCTTACAAGCTTATCAGAATATTTTCAAAGAAAATGTTTTATTTTATATGGATCTTAAATTATTTCAAAATAAAAGGAGATATTTCTTTAAAATGAATTTTGATTTCATCTATGTCAACATCCTTTGATGGATTTTAAGATTATTTGAAGTTGATTTATTATGATACAAAACTTCTATATTGTATTGAAGGTTTTGTGATATGTTTGACTGTGGATGTGCTATTTTTATATCATTCATAGTTTATGGTGAAAGTATTGACATTTCATATGCTAGTTTTAATATGAATGTTTATGTTATGTTTAAACCTTTTCATATGGGAATGCATTGGACTTAATATGTGACAGGTGGAGCCCGCTATAGCTCCTCGATGCATCGGTAGTTCTCATGAGACAAACTAGTGTCTTGGCACAAGGCCTTGACAAAATCTTATTTGTAGTCTTGGCACGAGGCCTTGGCTATGTGGTTATGATAGTCTGGCATTATGCATTCCAACATTATGAAAGTGGTTATTGATTTTTGCATGTGATTATTCGATTAGTAGAATATCCATGTGAATAAGTAAATGGCATTATTTCATTTTATTTATGCCATACCATGTTGAAAGTTCATATTTAAAAGGCTTTTGTTTTAGTTATACATTGCCGTAAATGTTTATTCTTATTTATGAAAGTTTCCGCTATATTGTTATCCTTACTGGGCATTTGAGCTCACCCCTTTTCTATGTTTTATTTTTCCTAGGATGTGAAGAAGTAAGTTATGAATGACCTGCAGGGATTTTATGAGGGGTTAATAGTGTGGATTGTGGAAACATTATGTTGTTGTAGTAGTTTTTCATTTTATGATGTAATGTAAAACTTATGAATATATCTAGTATTTCCAAGGCTACTAAACCAATCGGTCTTTCGAGATTTGATCTTTCTTGTGATCATGCCAATGTTATGTAATAATGCACCGACTCTGGGTAGCTGGGGTCGGGGCGTTACACAGACCAAAAGGAGCAGTCCTATATTTCATGCATTGTGGTCGGTGACGACCGGAATCCCACCACGTCACTAGTGGACCTAGTCTGTGGGATGAACCTGGTCAATGCGATGCCATACTAGTGCCGCGGGACTCCATCACAGTGGCCTAGTCGATTGTGTCTTTCGCTGAACCAACGTGCTGCTCTACCTAGCCAGTGGAACAATGGGTTCCCTACTCATCTGTCCGAGATGTGGTTGGGGCGTGTCGCTACCACCACCATGTGCTGTCGTAGAAGGCACTGGTGGGCCCATAGAATCTTTGGTGGGACACTACATGCGCTCTAGTGGTCCATCCCCTGCGTTGCATATGCCAACGGTCATAGGGCGAGAATTCCTTTACCACGAAGCCTTCTAACTGGCCTTTTCGTTTCTTTAGACAAATCGTTCACCATGACAACAAAATATGGAGGGGTCCGGGCCTATGTACTTATTAGGTGTCACCATCCACATTAGAAGGCTTAAATATGGGGGAGGTTTTAGGAGACTATGTTCAATCATTAGATTCCATTGTTTGAACCGCCGAATAATCATATTAAAAGAAAAGTCACCCTCTCGTTATAACTACGAACTTTGGAATAACTTATTTGTGGGTTAATCTGAATTATTTATTTAGAAATGGATGGAAAGAAAAAAGGATTAAAAACCCCTAACTCTTGATTTTTTTGCCTCACGTTATTCCTTGAGGGGTTAAGACATCGATGCCACTTATTGATTTCTATATTCAAAAGGCGTTGAAGAAGGAGAAGTCTCATCGTTGGTCTTCGTTTTTTGCTGGTATAGAAGTCCGTCAATGGTTTGCCAACAAATACACCAATTTCATTAATCCATATTTCTCTAGCACGTCGAATTATAAATAGAATAATGTCATATAATTGGTATAATGATGTGGCATCTCATAATTACGTTTAAACAACATTGATGTTACTTGTCATTAAATTGTTATTACAATATTCATTTAATGAGTCATTAATGAGCCTCATTGATGAGCATCATCGCATCCCTATCGATGCCATGTTGCTACCCTGCAATGTCATCATCCACCACTCCAAAGGGAGAGTGAAAATAATATAATTCATTTAAATTATTTTATTATTTTTCTTGAAAAGGACAAAAAAAATAACTTTTCCACTCAACCCTTATCGGCCAAATTTAATTCATTTATTAGTGAATCCCTACCATCTAAATTCAACGGTGCCCTCTGATTTTCGATCTGGGTGACGGTTCAAAAGATAGAAAATCATTCTTGCACGATTACTAAGGGTACATTAAAAAAAGATAAAAAATTATTAACAGTCACCCTCGACCCGTGTCGGTCGTGGTTAGGCTCTTGCTAAAGGAAACAGGCTCCCTCGAATCTAATTGTACTCTTAGTTTTTCATTCTGAGTTACCATTTAGATGTTAATGGATTTAACATTAAAATAATGGTTACTAAATTATTTTATTTACATCCCAAAACTAGCATCCATTGTTGGCCCGCACCGTCCAATGTTAGGGTCTACCTAATGAAACCATACCCTTAGGAGTTCAGCGGTGGTCTTAGATTTTTAATTTGAGTCATCGTTCATGAGTTATACTCATTTGAAAAATATAATAATTTTATTTATTTATTGTATTTACAGTTATTCCATTTATAGTTTTCTCATTAGAGGCATGCGCCGACTAAACGCAAGTTGTTCTTAGGGTACACCTTCCATCTTGAACACAACTGTGCCCTCAGATTTCTAATCTGGGCACCCATTTAAGAGTTATTCCACTTTTTCATGAAAATTTATCACACACTATTTAAAGATTAACATTTTTCAATGGGTCATTTCAGGCACTTCGGGCCTCAGAATTAGGTGTCATCAAATTTCACATCCTCAAAATAATTCCATATAAAAAATATATATGGAAATTTCTGGGACATTAAAAAATATGTTTGTTAGACCCCTATCCTTAGAGAAGAATAATTAAAAAGTAAAAATATATTATTGGTTTGTGTTTACAATACATTATTTTCTCAAATGGAAAGGATGTAATCCATTATATCACCTCACAATAATCAATGAAGGGGGTTGAGTGACACTTCTAATACTTAGATATTACAATATGTTACATGTTATATATACTTGTTTTATGTATTATTACCATTATATGTGTCTATGATCATATAAAATTAATCAAGGCCAAAATAAAACACCATGATGATTCATATTCGAATATTAATATTTCATGAAATTTGATGTGCAAGATAAAATCATATATCAAATATAACAACCGTATATTATGATGTAATAGAGTCATCTGGTGTCTATAATCACATTTAATCTATGAGTATTTCACATCCTATAATATAACAAACCTGCATATATGTTATTATTATATAGATGAAATTTAAAATATGATTAATTATATTTTAGTGATTAAACAAAAATATTCCACTTGTAATAATATACCATAATAAAATTATCTAAAACATCACAACTATTTATGAAAATTCTCAAAAAAATTGGATATTCTTTATCGAACTCTCTTATTTTAGAAAAAAAAACATTATCTAAAATTGAATCCCAATTATTGTTCCTAAACATGTAACACTATATGTCATTATATCATTGATAATTAATATTAATTCTTTGATTCATAAATTTAATAAAAAATAATCCTCAAGTAGAACAATATATCTCTTTAGATTATGATAGATATGGAATAGTATCGTTCAAACATACACATATATCAATAAAACATATCCATAAGAGGATTTATATATAATTATATAATCCCATTATCTATGACATCAAGTGACTACTGAACATTGAAAATATTAATATTGTATATGATAACTCATTTTCATGAATATATTTTGATTAAAAAATTATAATTAATACATCTTATGTCATTCATAAAAGTATATTTACCCATGACATGTCCCT
Source organism: Viscum album (assembly GCA_963277665.1). Taxonomy (NCBI): domain Eukaryota; kingdom Viridiplantae; phylum Streptophyta; class Magnoliopsida; order Santalales; family Viscaceae; genus Viscum; species Viscum album. The sequence continues at coordinate 275,117,536 of OY728122.1, forward strand.
CAAATAAGAAAGGATAATATTTTCTATAGTCTAATTCAAGCATGGTTGTAGATTATTTTTCATGTTTTATTGTGAAAATATATTATCTTTTTTAAACTCAACTGATGGAATGATCAAATAAATACCCAACCATGTTATGATTGGCTTGAAGTCAAGGTTGGCATAAGAAAGGTATAAAAGTTTAAAAATTCACATGATAAGTGTCTTATGAACCTTAAGTAGTGGGGATTCATGTTTAGAATATACCTCTATGTATATAAAAAACTACATGATATTCTATGCGATATACTTTCACAGGCTATTCTATTTAATAATTCTTAACCTATTAACTCACGAGAAAACAATATATAATATGAAAGACCTCTAATGATGTTAATAATTACATACCATCATAAACCATAATTCTTTATGATTATATTTGATTAAAGAAACCCTGATTCCCTAATTGGAGGGGATTTTATTATTCCACCATTCATGTTTTATATTAGGAATAGATGTGAATGAATGATAAATGGATATCGTAGTTATTATAAAATCATTGTATATTTTATAACCATTATGTAAAATATCTAATGTATCTAATATAAAAGTATTAAATATCATCCTAATACTTCATATATAGTAATGATTTTGTTAATGGATCTACTACATTTTCATCTATATAGAAGTAATATATCGTTAATTCGACCCTCTTAATGATTTTGTGAATTTTGAGAAGGATGTGTTTGGTCCTCTAGTGAGATCTTGGTTCCTTTCATCGAGTAATTAATCCATTATCGTCATAGTATTTCTAAATTTTTCCCTCAATACAAGTAACCACCCTATTTTTATTCATGAACGTTCGGATCTAAATCTCTTCCTTAACAACATATAATAAAATTTTGTAAACTTAATCTATTATTGAGTCCACCATGATGGATTATTTGGAACTCTTCCAAATGATAAAATCACCATTGAGTTAAAAAGAACAACCTAATTGAGGAACTGCATCATTAATGTATATTTTGAAAGTAGTATTAATAAAACCCCTATCAGGAGATAATCCCCACCTCCATAAATCATGAACATTTACCTAATTCTTCTAATGTAATTAATGATTTTCTTAAAACAAAGCATGTTCCCGCACTGGAATTATATTTTTATTTACTTATTATAATAATAGTATAAGAGTCATTGGGTTGATTACATGACATGGAATACATAATACCTCAAATAGAAGATTAACATGGAATTATATCCATCCTTTTTAACTCTATATAATGATTTTTTTATTTTATTAATATTCACACCATAAAATAATAATAAAGACCCTATATTAGATATATCTATTCATTATGTATTTTTAAATTTAATTATTGGAATCAGTCAATGTAGATACCTTGATATGGGGTGAGTCAGTTTATATGCATTATTCAAAAATAACCTTTCACTACTGATGTTTTTTCATCATTAATTGAAACACATATCTCCATCACTATTAACAAAGAATAGGGTCACAAAAATTTTACATGGTTCACCAAACCTAGTATAATATAAAGAGAATGAAATAAAAATGTTTCAATCACATAAAACTATATGTAAATTTCAGGATAGTTATAATTTGGAGTTGTTATACTAACTCTCATAGTTTAAAAAAACACATAAATTAATACCTCATTATTATTAAACTATTAAACTACGCATTTCCTCTATGAGGGTTACTGTCGAGATATATATGAATAATAAGTGTGCTTACACCAGAGGGGTGTATCAAATATACTTATCATTCATCCATTGATAATTTCTATGAACCCCAATGATAATACATTTAGGATCTCTCACTTCTATCTCACTAAAAAATATATAATTCTACTATTTTTCTATTTTTTTTAATTTTCTTCATGGTCTTTCTTCCTCCTTTTGAAAGAGTAAAATATAACATATATTTAGAGAACTATTATATTTCCCTCTAGATAGATCATTAATATACCTTTTTTATTAGAAGATTCATTTAACATCCCTTCCCAAATTTATTCAAGGCCCTGATTTTATTTTTCCAAAACTCCTCCTAAAATATAGGAAACATAAATATTCAAGTCTCCTAAATCGAAACTTATATGGAAGAAGAAACAACACAAAGGTGAAATATTTTGTTCTCAATGAATCCATAAACACAAACTCTAGTATTTCTATATCATATGTATCTTCGTTGGGTCATGTAGTTATTTATCCATTAATTTCATAACTCTTTCTCATAAAACATTTCATGGATATAAATCTAAGATTATACTTTTGAATAACACACCATGACATAAGATAATCCATTAAATCATGGTCACTTTTACTCTAAAATTTTTAAAACATGCATGTTAATTATTTTCATTAAAATCTTACAATGTATTGGAGAAACCATTATAATGGTATAACCATTAAAATTTACCTCAACCAATTCATGATGATTCCAAATCCTCCAGGACGTGACTTATACTTCTCATTTTAAAAAAGGTGGAATAACCCCACATATTTTCCTTATTTATGATATTAAGAATCGTATGTATCTATATTGTTTAGTGTATTTTCATATCTAAATCCAACCAAATTAAATCATAGACTCCAATAAAGAGTCAAACTATTTACCTTAAATGGTTGTATTAATGAACCATGATCATTCAATACTTGTCATATAAATAACCCTTATATAACATTATGAATGGATTTTACGTATTTTAATTTGTGAACTATGTGAATATTATATACTATCTTAATAATTGGTGTAACTTCTCGAGTTTTTAAAAGGAAATACTATGTTTGATATTGTACATGATATTCCACATCGAGCTTAAACGAAAAAATATATATTTTTATTTAAATGTTATCATTATAACCTAGTTGTTTGAATGGTAGGAATGAAAGCAATTAACTGAATTATGAAAATATAGTTTACATGTGTAAATATAATAATTATTTTATTACAAATTAATTAAAAATTAAAACAAAACTCTCTTTGAAAATAAAGAGAAATATTTTCTAAAAACTATTTAAATATGTACAAGTCATTTTTATATCAATAAAATTTGTAAATCGCACTTCCTGGATTATATTAATGATATATATATATATATATATTCAATATAATTTTTAACATTTATCGTATATGTTTTCTAGAATTGATATAATAATAAATCAAGTTTTACACTTAAAAATTTATATTTTTCTAAAAGACAGTTTTACAGCCTTTTGTGGCGTACTTGTATTAAATCTAGTTTTTGACACATATATAAATTTTATTTTATAAAATAATTATATTATTTGAAATATCAATATCAAAATATAATTTGGTTGATTTTTTGGTATTTTTCTAAAAAGTTTCATGTTATGATGAATAATAAAAAATAAGAGATTATAGTTGAAGGAAACTTTTTCGTCTATATAATTTATAGTGCTAAATAAGATTTATTTTTATGTTAAAGTATAATTAGAAAAAAAATTTATCATTAAATATATTTTATGTAATTGGAGTCATTTTTATTTTTAATTTATACATAAAAAATTTTCAACCTATTAAATGTTTTTACTATAAAAAACTATTTTATCATTCTACCACGTGAATTAATTTTTAATTAATTTTTTCCAATTATTTTTTCCAAATTTTGAAAAAGGTATTCCATATTTTTAATTAGAATGAGAAAATTTATTAAATATTTCCCTTTTAATTTGGGACAACATGTATAATAAATATAGAAATTTGTATTACCTCAATTTTGGATAAAATAAGGTAATTAAGTGTAAAAAATATTATAAATATTATAAAATTAACCTAACACTTGTAATGATTTTATCTTATGAGTTATTTTATAACAAAATAATCTATGGGTAAATTTAGTGACATTTAGGATCCAATTTTATGACTTTAATCCCTTAATATTATTTTATATTAAAGAATAGTCTAAGATGTCATACTTATGTTTTATTAAATATAACTTTTTTAATATAGGTTTATTTTAATGATATATTATTCATTAAAATTTATATTGAAATATAACATTTTTATCTTCATCATGGGAATTTATATTTAATTTTTAGAAAGAAATATTATCCTTAATGTGTTACAAAATGATTATGCAGTAATTCTTTAATTATTCAAAATATCTAATATATGATAATAAAAATATAAAAATAATTATAATTTAAGATAATTGTTACCATAAAAGAATCTTATGGATTAATTTTAAATATAATTTATGTTTTTTAATAATTTTTTTGATTTATCTATTTTTTTATATTTTTAAAAGTAAACTAGTGAATAGTGTCACAATTGACATTAATGATATTTTAAAATAAATAATATTTTATTAAATGATATAAATTTTAAAAAGAATAGAAAAAATTTATAAATGAATTATATAATATTTAGAATGTAATAAATGTTCTATTTTAGGTTTTTCTGACATTTTATTGTATCTATATTAACCCTTAATATCTAAAAATACAAGTTGTCGTAGTAAGAGTTAAAGGGGTTAAAAAGGGGTGAGATCCAAAATAGAAGGATTAAAAAATAATAAAAATGTTTATAAATTATAGTGGGTTTAATTAATTATACTGTTAAGAAAACTATATTATAAATAAATCAGTTTGGAACCAGTTTGAATTGAAAAATAAATTATATTAATTTAATATTGTGAGAAATTCCAAGGGTGCCCATCCACATTCTTATAAAAGGGAACATATTCTTCTCTTGTATTCACTCTTAAATACTATTTTATTTGGAAAATTTATGCCAAAATAAATTTCTATAATACTTACCCACATTATATATTTCCTATTTTAGGTATAAAATCATCCATAGTGGTCTTATGGTGTTAAAGAAATGGGATTGTCCAAAGAAAACAATCATGCTTAATCAAGTATATTTGTTTTATTTCTTCATCCACTTCTATAATATATTTTTCAACAAAGATGGAGTAATAAATCATGTGTCCTAAATATAATTAAATATTAATATGATATTATAACCTTCTAAATATATATCCACTTAAATCAATTGGGAAATGAAATAATGGTTTTTCTGTTTGGTAAACTACCACCTCACGAACTGATATAAATCATTTTCCATCATTGTATCTCATGACTTGTGATAATTATAGAATTAATGTTTATTTATGATTTAAATTACATATTTATCTTTAATAAATACTATTGTATCATTTAGATTCTTACCATTTCATGTACATAAAAATGATAATGTTGTTCATGCGTACGTGTGAAGTATCACTTCCACGAAGCGATAGGAATCATTTTTTTATCACCTCGTCACATGGATGATATCTATAAGTTTATATAAATGATTAATATTATATTAAATATATTTTTATAATTATTTTAAAATAAAATAATACTTATCTTCTTTTTATAATGAAGATTTAAAATGGAAATGTTACTCATGTGTACATACAACATATCATCTCCGTGATTATAACGTAGATCATTTTTCATAACATTAAATAATAGATTAATTTAGAAGTAGAATTAATATATAAAAATGATAAAAATTTCATTAATATAATCATTAATATTATTTAAAAATTTCCACTTTGACTATAGGAATCATACCAAATTCATTTTTGACTCAAATACTGAATATCCTCAAAACATACTACATGAACTTAAATAATTAACTAATTGATATATCGTTATAATAGGGTATATAAAATAAATAATAAACAATAAAAGGTTATAAATAATGTAAATAATTATCCAAATTTTATTAATTAAGGAGATAATATTTTTATGTGATGATTCGACATCAATATAGGGACTTCAACTCAATTTTTTTTATTGATACATTTTTTGATGTTATACACTTATATTATTTTATTAGGTATATATCAAATTAATATAACAATATATCAAAAATTTATTTATTTTCATGATATTTATAGTTTTTTATACGGTACTCATCCATTTTCTATATGATTCCATTGATTTCCAAAAAGTAATGAAATTTTTAACCCAATTTCCATTCTTTATAATAATCTTATACTTCTTGATTATGTTATGCTAATATAATGTGTGAAAGGAATTTTGAATCTATTATATTGGATATATTTTTTTATGTGTATTTATTGTGGAGAAATACATTCAATTCATTTTATTAATTCACCCTTCAATGATATGATATTTTAAGAGACATTATTTTAAAACCATTTTTTAATGTTACTCTTTCAAGTATTTTTACAAAATCCAAAAGGATTGTATTTGACATATAGAACATGGACAGAAATTACAACATTCATTTGTATTTAATGTTTTCTATCACTTATTATAGGTTTAAAATTTTATTTTCAAATAAACAATTTTCACTTATATGTGTGCACCATTATAAAAATTAAAAGTTATTTCGAAGTGGAAAATTTATATTTCTCTTTTGCATGATTTATGTGTTATACTTATGTTATGGTTCTTGGGAATTATCTCTGAATATAATTTTCTCCATGATAAACTAAGGCTAGTTGATCCCATGATATCTCTCTAATTAAATGGGTAATGAGATGTAGTTAACTAGTAGGGTTTCTTGTAAGATATTAAAGGAATATACTATGGTGGTTATTAAAAATTTAAACATGAAGGTTACTACCTATATATCCATGATAGCTGTAGTATATGTAAGAGTGATATGGAAATTATTTCATTTTTTACCTTTATGATTTTTTCATTCTATGCATTTTTTAAGGAGACGTTTGATTTCATGAGGTAAGATAAAGAGCTTGTGTTTTAGGGGTGAAAGGTATATCTTTGTGAAAATTATTTCATGGTTTTATAAGTATTCATGGACTAATGGTTTATTTATTTTATTATATGTTCTTGACATCGATTATCATGATAATATCATGATTTAAATAAAATAATGGTGTATAAGTATGGTAAAGAAAAAGGATTAAGTCAACTTTAAAGTCATGGCCATTTGTCATAAAATGAAAAAAATATTTTTTAAAAGGGTATCCTTTAGTGAAAAAATTGATAATTAGTATATGTTTCCACATGAAAATTATGGTTTTACGTTTTAATGTATTTTCTTAATTCAATAAGTCATCAATCTAAAAATATCCTCGAATGTTAATTCTAGTTCAAAAAAAAGTATAATATATAATTTTTATGGTCAAGTCCTTATAGTTGGTATCATAGGATGGTTTAGAAATATTTAAGGATTAGGATTCAATTCATGAGTGATTATATTAAATTGATACAACCATTGTACTATAATTTTTATGTCGATCATATGTTCATTGATTTATGAATCTCTTTTGAGGCTTTATGTTATGATATTTTAAAGGAAGTAACGGTATTTTTGGAGTCATTTATTTTGAGGAAATTGTACGTTTTTTAATTAAAGATGAAAAATGAAATATATGATATAACATTTAAGGTTATAAATTAATCTATAAAGATTAATTTATTGTTAAATTAATTATATAATAATTTTATAGTTTAATAAACGGGATAACTCATAAGATGGGTGACGACCTATCACTTCTGGAAAGTCTGTAGGAATTAAACCTATAACCAAAGGGAGATAAGGGTGTTTTGCATACCACCATCCAACATGACTTCCATGTTAGTATTACATTTAATTTTTAGTTTAATAATTTTATGGATGAATAATAAGTTTATTTTTTTGGAAAATATGTTTTATAAAATAGATAACCATAGTATTGGAAAATGATTTTTTATTAAGTTATTAATTTTATTTCGTAAAATGTTTGTTATTTTTTGGAACATTATATGGTTAAGATAAATAGAATATTTTAATATTTTATTGAATTAATAAAGGATGAATTTTATTTTGGTGGAAAATATTTTTTAATGGTTATTTATGTAATTTATGTAAATGGATATCATAATTTATGATTGTGTGATTTGGGAAAATTTATTTTTGATATGAGACTATAAAACTGATTGATATTATTCGATGATAATTCATAAAATTTATCATGGAAGAATATATGATCAAATTATTATGTATTTTTTGTTTCAATATTATATTTTATTATTTTGAGGAATTTTAAGAACAATTATTTATCTAATGGTCTATGATTAACATTGGGTATTGCTGTTGAGTTTTGGAAAATGAATAAGTTTTTAATCATATAATGGTTTATTCTTTTTAAATAATTGTCTTATCATATCCTAACCATTATGGTTTTTCATATTGTTTCATTCTAGGGGAAATATAAATTTAATATATTATGTATTATTTGAATCTCTAGAATTTGATTCTAGAACATTATTAATGAATAATTAATCTTAAATACTCATCATTTTGAAAAAAGTTGAGTTTGTGAGGGAAATTGATTAATGGAGGAAATTTTACTTGTAATGTAAGTATTTTTATATTTTTTTAATCTTTGTAGTAATATAATTCATAAACTCTATGAAAAGTATCTTAAAACAGAAGTTTTATTTGTTTAAATTTCTTTCTATGAAATCAATGACCATTTAACTCATCATAGATTTATGGTTTTGTGATAGTCAACATTATAATGAGTTTTCTCCCTATCATTATACACCAGAAAATGATATTTTTTTGCTCTTCCATGTCCATATTTTCCTACAAGGAACCCTGGTATGTGTTATCTTAGGTGACCATCACACTTCCCTTTATTTCTTTTAAAGTAGAATTTTTATTAATTTTTTTTCTAATGTGGGATTTGAATAAAGGAATTTTGAATACTCAAACACTGGTTACCAAGACATAGTTCAAATTTCAAGGATTAAATTAATTAAAGGGATTATAATATAAAATCATGGGTTTTTTAAAGGTAACACTATATTCGATAGCATATATGATTCACCACATTGAGCCTAAACTAACAACTAAATATTATTACTTAAATATTACTATTATAAAATAGCTATTAGAATGATTATAATTGATAGGATTAACTGAATTATAAAAATATGGTTTACAAATGAAAATATAATTAATTTTTTTTTGTAGATAATTAATTAAAAATGAAAATAAAAACCTTCTTTGAATAAAAATAGAAATATTTTCCTGAAAACTATTTAAAAGTGTACTACTATTTTTTATACCAATACAAAAATATCACACTTTTTTTAATATGTTGATTACATATACAAAATATTAAATATAATTCTTAACATTCATCCTTTGCGTTTTCTAGACATGATATATTAATAAATCATATTTTATACTTAAAATCATTATCTTTCTAAAATTAAGTTTTACCACCTTTTGATGGAGCACTTGTTTTAAATAGTTTTTGCCACTTTTATAAATTATAATTGAAAAAATAAACAAATTATTTGAAAAATTTACATAAAAATTTATGTTTTCAGAATTGTCGGTATTTTTATGATAAGTTTCATGTTTTGATGAGTTGTGAAAAATAAAGGATCAAAATTAAAAAACACCATTTTTGTCTAAATAATTTAGTGTTGAATTATATTTTTTATTGGTTTTAAAGTATATGTCTATAAATTTTATATAATTTAATCTAATTTAAGTCATTTTCATCCATTTGAAATTCAATTTTGATATAAAAACATTTTAATATTTTGAATATTTTAACATTAAAACCTCATTTTCTCATTCTACCAATGAGATTAATTTTAAATTAATTTTTTCCAACTATATTTATTTAGTTAGATCTCATATTTTTAATCATAATTTATACATATATTAAATTGTTCTATTTTTTTGGACAACATGAATAGTAATTTAAAATTTTTATTACCACAATAAAGGTTAAATCAGGCAATTATCGGAAAATATTAAAAATATTATAAAATTACCCTAAAACTTATCTTGATTTTATTTTATGATTTACAATCGACCAAAATCATCCTTGAAAATATTTTATAACCTCTTGAAGCCACATGGATGAATTTATTCCATTTCTAGTATTATATTTTAAAGAAAACCCAAACATTTCATACTTACATTTAATAAAAAAAATTTAATATATGGTTATTTAGAAGATATCATCTACTAAAAATTGTATTTAGAAATATAAAAAGTTTATTTTAGTAATTTAAATTTATTATTTTTTTTAGGAATGAAATAATTATCTTAAAGGATTACAAAATGATGTTGTATTAATTCCTTAATTAATGGAAATATCAAATAAATGATATTCAAAATATTTAAAGAAATATTAATTTAGATAATTAAATAAATAAATAAATTTCATAGATAAATTTTACATATTAGTGATTTTTTATAAGAATTTTTTTATTTTCATCTTGTTTTTATGATATCTTTAAAATGTCAAGTAATGAATAGGGTCAAAATTGAGCTTATTGATATTTTAACATAAATAATAATTTATTAAATTATATAAATTTACAAAAAATATATATTTTGATTCAGTGGTTTTTATAAGGTTTTAAATGTCATTAATGATCCATTTCATGTTCTTTTTTTATTTTATAGTGACATTATTAACCCTTAAATAGTAAAAAAACTTGTTGTTAATGTAAGAATTAATTTGGATAAAAATGGGATGATGCAAAAATATAAGGATCAAAAAATAATTATAAAAAGTCTAAATTTATTTTTATGAATTTATTTTGACCCATAATCATCTTATATTCTATATAAATTATTTTTTATCAATTTGGAATAGATATTTAATTTATATAAATTTAATATTTTTAGAAATTCTAAGAGTGTCCCGCCCCTCTCTTATAAAAGGGAATCTCATCTTGTTTTCTCTTCATACATGAAAAACTATTTGGTTCTACCAATATCTACCATAATCACATCCTATATTCTCTCCCCACATTTTATGGATCTTATTTTAAGTATAAAACCATCATTAGTTGTCTTATGGTGTTAACAAAGGAGAATATCTGATGAAAATGTATTGTTTTTAATCTAGTGTTTCTATTTTATTTCTTCTTCAACTTATATAAAAAAATATTCAACCATGATCAAATAATAACACATGTATCATAAATATGTATATATTTTATTATGTTAATATAATTATACCAACCCTTCTATTTATTTCACATTAATACATGATTTATTACATAAGACTACACTTAATATAGCCCAAGAAACTATCAAGTCTAGTGTATTTTGGAATTAAATACATTACATAACGACATAAAATAGTGAATACAAAATCTTTATAGAAAATTTCTTTAACATGTTCAAAGTACTCCTTTAAATATAAAACTACATGGGATAACATGGGAACAAACATAATGAAGGGGTGATCTATAATGATCATAAAGGGAACAAACATAGAATTAATGATACATGTTATACAATAAAAATATCAATGATAAATAAAATGAACATGAATAATAAGGAACAATATGACATGATAATTATAAAATGGAAACTTTTGCAGCAACTTGGAACACTAAAATTAAAAACATGGTCGAGGATAAAACTACAAAGATATCATGGTAGAAAAATTACATAAAGGAACCAGGTTAACTCTATATACCAACATGATTTATCATGATAAAAAATATTTCCAAAAAAATTAAGTTATATATACGCTCACCCATTATATTAATTTCATTATAATGCTTAAGTGTTCCACAAAGATCATATAACATGGATTCCTTCATCATCATAATTTATTTCATGATTAAGGTGTGTGAAATACATATATATAAGTCCCCAATAAAATATTATATGTCTATATAGGTGAATACACTTTATATAAATGTGGGTATGAAATTCACAACACAATTTTTCTAGCATGAAAATCGTGGTTAATTTCTGGCAGCATAACGATGTAACATAAAAATTCAAAAAAAAGGATTGATGAAAGATAAAGGGGTCCCTCATAATTTGGATGTAAATTTTAACGTAAGGGGGATGTGAAATAATTTATCCCATAATAAATAAATGAAGAAAAAATATATAAGGTAAATAAGATACTTGAATAATGAAGAGAAAGTAAAAGACCCCTTACAATATTTTGGCATGGTAACAGGTGATTATAAAGGACCCGGTAGGATTATTGAGACACAAATGAGGGATATAATCATTTATATATTAAATTTATAGAAGTTTAATATGTAATATCATATCCCAACAACATAAAATAGTATTTAATAGAAATAATATTAAAGGAGTTCTCGAATAGAAATGGGATGGTATAAATCACTTATAAAATTTCAGCAGAGTATCAGCTTTGGTGAAGGTAAAAATGAGAGATAATAAATGATCCCCCATTCAAATAATATATTTTTCATAATGGGGATGTTTATAAATTAAATATATTAAAAAATTAATTATTAAGACATATTCCAAAGAAGGTTCTTAAATTGAAAGAATGAGAGAAAGCTTAGGATCCCTTATATGAGTGTCTCACTACAAAATCATGGGGGGGGGGTTATTCGGGATTGGGGAGCCTTTGAAGGACTATATATTGTTAAAATAAGAGTATGTACATTCTCCAATGAGTTTTAGTGAAGATAAATGGGATCTTCTGTGGGATTATAAAGGAATAGAGGGGGATTTATTTATTATTTTACTTTTGGAATCTATATAATCAAATATCAAAAACCACAAACCATCCCAGGGATTTTAAAATGGTTTCATCAAAAGGGGGATAATTATAATTATTTTATAATTAAAAGGGAATATTTTTTTATAATAAGTCCCTTTATTATGTGGAGGTGAGTCACACTCTGAAAGAAAAAATCTTAAAATCTTAAAATATATTATAAGTTTTGGTGGATTCATAATATCTTTAAAAAAAGTAAAATAAAATTAAAAGACATTTTTTTAATTGGAAAACATTTATTTGGTCATGGAAACCATTTTTAGTAATTATTACATCACCTTTTGGGAATTATGATTTCATAAAACACAACGTATATTTATATGATATTTAATTTTTACCTGAAAATTCGAATATCTCATTAAATTATGAAAAATTAATTTTTTTCATAATTTCAATGTTTTGATTCAAAAAACATGTATTTATTTTATCTAGATAACATTATAAATATATTAATTTTCACTTTTAAAAAAAATATTTATTTATAAAGAAATGTGGAGTTTCTTAACAATAAAATTATTCAAACACATATAAAATTTGAATTTGGCTTAAAAAAATTATATGATCATTTATATATTATAATTTGTTTTAATAATATTAAAAAATTATTTATTTCAAAAAAATTCTAATTCGTTAATTTATTTTTAATATTAAACAAAAATAAAATATATACTTCATTGTATCTAAATAAAAATCATTTATGATGTAAAAATAATAGGATAAAAATATATACATTATTATATACAAAAAAATACATATTCATATTTCTATGGTCTGGATTCATATCCCTTTAATACACCAGAATATTCCTATGAGTAAGGTTCATGATGTTTGGACATTCCTGGGTTGGGTCGATAAACATGGTTTTGATCGTGATCACAATGAGCGTAAACATCTCCCATAAATGGTTTAGAAGGTGATTATGTTATTGGATATCATATTGTGATTGGTCAAGGTAAAATCCAAAAAATTATATCTCCCTTGGAATCTCTTATAAATGGGATTATTAGGGTATTATGCCCATTATTTATGCTATCAATTCTTTTTTTTGTCAATTGGATTTCATAAAACCCTATATTTATACTAATCAGGTGATCAAATTTCAATAGCTATATTATAAATGGTAATTACACTTAAGGGTATTATAAATCCAATTGGATAGAATAAAATGAAATAATGCCGGTTTTTTATATAACCATTATACATTATTATACATTTAATAATAATGGGGAGTTTTATTTACAATAGTTCGGGACATTACAATATTCGCCCCTTAAAGAACTTCACACTCGAAATTTTCATTTACCACACTAAAACAGATGAGGGTAGCTTCTCTTCATCACCTCCTCTAGTTCCCATGATTCTTCTTCAAACATTTTGTTTCTCAACAGAACTGGGACAAGGTGCATTATTTTATTTTATAGAAATTTTTATCTACGATCTTATATCCTCACTAGATTATTCATATAAGAAATGTCATTCTCCAATGGTACCATATATATATATATATATTGAGTACATATGAGGGGTTTGGGATGTACTTCCTCAGGAGGGATACAAGGAATATATCATGTACTTGATATTGGATTGGTGAGAGTTCTAGTCGACAGGCAACCACTAAAATGCAATCAAGGATCTCAAAGGGGTCGACGCATCTTGGACTAAGCTAACCGTTATTCTGAAATCTCATAACATTCTTCCATGATGATATGTGGAGGAATACTTTGTATCCAACATAAAACACTAGTCCTCATCAACTATTTTTATCATATCTCTTCTGTCGAATCTGAGTAGCCTTAATGAGGTGATTAAGAGTCTTAAACATTGCTTCCATTTCCATGGCCATTTGTGTACCTAATAGTTTTCTTTCCCCAGCTTCATCTCAACATGCATGTTCCCTACGCCTCTTCCCATAAATGGATTTTTAGGTATCCATTTGGGTGCTTGAGAGGAAACTATTTTTATATGAGAACTCAACTAGAGGAGGATGTTGGTTACATCCTTCTTGGAAGTCTATAGAACAAGCTGGAAATATTTATTCTAGTGTCTGAATAGTCTTCTTAGATATTCCATTAGTTTGATAATGATAGGCTATATTGAAGTTCATATTAGATTTTAGATCATGTTGGAGAATTTCCCAAAACATGGTGTTGATTCTCTAATCTCGATAGGATATAATAAATAGTGGTACATCATGTAGCCTTTGGATAGTTATGATGTATATTCATGAATGTTGATCAAATGATAAGTTCTGATCAATTTTTATAAAGTTTTTTGTTTTTATAAAATGATCCATAATAACTCATACAACATTTTTCCCCCAAATGTATTTAGATGTGAAATTTAAAGATTCATGGTGATGTTCCCCCATTTCCATGATGGTATGGGTAATGGATGAATCATCCCCTTATACATCATCCTTTCAGAAATTACATGCTGGAATTCTAGAAACATTGACGTATATTTGGAGATATCATTATTTTTATTGTCCCACCAACACTGATCACTATGATATTAATACATCTTTGTTCTTTCTGGGTGAATGGAGAATGTTGAACTATGTGCATCATCCAATAGTTCCTTCCTTTACTCAGGATTTGATGGAACACATAGTCTTGAAACCAATCACACAATTCCTTATTCATTAATTTTAAACTATGAGGACTTTCTCTTTCTCATGGATCACACAACTTTCTGAATTTCCTCATAGTTTCGTTGAGAATCCTTTAAACCTTTTAAAATAGATAGTTGAGAAATAATTTTTTAAATGATTGATGATGTTCTTTTCTTTGTTATTCACTTTTCTATCATTTATAGGTTTTATAAAATTGTATTATTTTTAAATTATCATCATTTATAATTATTTAGGATCATTTATACTTAAATAATACCCCCCATTATTCACATTATCAAGATGGTATTGGATTGATCAGTCATATTCCTCGATCATATCTAACCATATTTGTTGGCTTAGATTCACCTCTTTTTGTTTGAATATATACTTGAGGATTTTACATTCTATATATATCTCACACTTCTTCCCATATAAATAATGAATCTTAATTTTCAATACAAAGATCAAAGATACCCAATCCAGATCATGTGTGGGATACTTTTTCTAAAGAACATTCAGCTTCCATTAAGCATTAGTTATGACATTATCATTCAGCATTAACACACATCCCAATCCATTCATTAGAGTATAACTAAATACTATAAAGAGTTCTCCATTTATAGGTAGTGTGAAAATTGTTGTAGTGATTGGACTCCTTTTAAAGTCCATGAAGCTATATTTACATTTATTATTATAATAAAACATGACCTCATTGTGATTTTTCTTTTTAATAGTGTTTGAGAACTGTGATAAATTTCTATCCACTAAATGATAATACCAAGCTACCCTAAGGAAAATATGAATCACTATCATAAATTTTGGCCTCATATGTCCTCAAATTACTTCTATAGTGGAACGGTCCATAGATATCACATTTTTTGTGATGATATTCCCCATGAAAGATACAACCTTCAACCAAAACTCTCACTTTTTTTACTTGGTGTAAAGCTTCATCTTTTATAGGGTCTTTAGAATTGTTCTCAGTTTGAGCTCATGTTCCTACTTTATTTTAGAGTATATTATAATAGAATTTATATGTACTACCAAAAATTTATTGAGTTCATCTATAAAGACTCTATTCATCATGTCTATGAATATTTATAGAGATTTAGTGTGTTTGAATGTCATCACTATGAACTCATAGTTCATGTAACTTGTATGAAATGTGGTCAGGGAGATATCTTCCTTCTCAACCCTTACTTCCTACTATCCTAAAAGAAGATCCACCATGGAGAAGTATTGTTCTCTACATACCAGATCAAACATTTCATTTATCTATGGTAAAGGATACTTGTTCACCATCATGATCATATTGAGCTCACGGTAATCAATGAAAAGGTACATTAACCTATCGTACTTCTTAATGAAGAGGACTAGTGCACCCTATGGTAAAGAACATTGGTGTATGAACCCTTTACAAAAATTAACAAATAGTTTTATCTTCAACTCATCATATTCAACAAAATCTACTCTATATGGACTCTTGGATAATGGAAAATCCCTAGGTATAAGATCCATTTAAAATTCAACATCTTGACTATGAGGAAGACCATTAAATCCCTTACGAAACACATTAGTGTATTCCCTCACAATAGGCATGTCAGCTAGGATAGTTATTTTCATAGACTCAATCACTTGGGAAAGATATGCTTGATAATATGGAAATAATATCCATTCTTTAGACGATGGTACTAACTAATATGCATCCTACTCCTTGAACCTATATTGAATTGGGTGTCAATTCCCAAAAATGGAGAGTGAATTACTTCTTTGGGAAATTTATGTTGGCTCTATATAGGGATAGTCAATCCAAACCTATAATTGTATCATATTCTACCAAAGGAAGCATGAAAGGGTTCATTGGAAATTCCATCCTACAAATATTGACCGGGGAGGACTTATATACTTGGGATATAGTAATTTCTTCATTTTCTATTTTCACTGACATATCTACTTCCATGATTTTGGTGGCGTTTTAATAGATCTATTAAACATTTTTTGATATAAATTAATGCATGTAAATATAATCAGGAAGTATTTTTGTCATTATTGAATAAATAATAAGTGTACCTATCACCAAATTGTTGTCAGGATCCTCCTCAATGAATTTGTTGGAAAAATCTCACCCTTTCTATCATGGAGGTTGTTGGTTACCTCAAAAAACCCTTGGTATAGGGAATTGTTTTGAAAACATCCTTTTTATTTATAGTTTAAGAATTGAACAATGTGATGAGGGTTTAATCGAGCTTTCATTGCATACATATCCTTGGAAGGCTTCTCTTGTAAATAATTTCTAGCCAGATATTATTCCTTCCCACACCAAAATCATTTATTCATTCCCCTTATGAGATTTCTAGGGTTCTTGTTCCCACACCTTTGATAAGTGGGATGTTGAAATTTCATGGAACCATTTTATTTTTCCATCATTCCACCAGAATTAAATTTCTCTTTACACTTCCAGTACCCATAACACCCCTAAGATTATCCATTATCTATTTAGGAATTGAGGCCACATTGAAATTTTTTCCAATAGATATCAAAGTCATGGATCAATAAGGATTTTTAGATACTATGTTTTATCCCACAAAATAAGTGATCATCCTCTTATTTGGGAGTAAAAAAAGAAATAAGCTTCTCATGAAAGTCTTGTGATGTCTACCGCATATTCCTAGATATATTTTAAATCTTTTTTCTTTAAGGTAATAAAATCCCATTCCATTTTAAGTCAGTTTATGAGGAAAATATTTATCGAAATACATTTTCCAGAATTCCTTCCACTCTATCGCTTCAATATCTTCCTCCTGCTTCATATTATTGATCAAGGACCACCAATCATCAGCATACCTCTCTATATTACAAAAATATAATATATACATATAATTATTTAGATCATTGCTGTATGAAGAAGATATTCTCAATGGATATGATCATGTTTTTAACAATTAAGGGATCACATGCTTTTTTTGAAAGTAGACGACATTTGTCTCAAAAAGAACTACATTATGAATTTTTCTCTATTAGGGTTGTTTGGGTGCTCATTATAATCTAGGTTTTTATTCATAAACTGCGTCAGCTAAGAGAGTATCATCAGAAGGTTCATGATTCCTGCTCCCATCGGGATGGTCATCACATTGGGGTGGTCATCACATTTTTCGTCAAATCAATTGTCTAAATGATTCCTCCTATTTCGAACAATTTTCCATAGTAAAAAGTAAATTATGGATGATTATTTTTAAACTATTTAACACATAAATGGGACTCCAATGACATTAATGGGACCACTTATAAATTATATTTACTTTTGTGACTTATAAATCTCTAGTATTAAATCTATGTTATCCATTATCTATTTCATAACATATATTATTATTAGAATTTTTTGGTTCTATTAATATTGGTTTATAATGATATTATGGTATTTAAAAATCATATACCCCGTGAATTTCAAATCAGGTGTGTAGTAAATCCCATTTTTGTGTACCTGTTTACCCCGAGTATGGCTCGGAACACCATGTTGGATTTTTTACACCTAGGTATATCTGTTTGAAAACGATTTATACTTATAGTATCTAGATAGGGATTTATTTTCATGATAAACCACTAAATCTATACTAAACAATATTTTTGGAAGTTTTCATATACTTAGTATTGTCCCTGAGTCATTCTCTAGATTTTTCTAATCCCAATCCCAAAAATAACTAAACCTTTCAATTGATACCAACTATAACAACCCATATCTTTATTTAACATTAATTCTTGATTTGTTTCATAAGAATACAAATATTATAACTATATTTATTGAGAATCATAGTTTTTTATGAAATAGGTACATTACATGACAAAAAAAATAAGGAATACAATATCTTTATTGAAAACTTCTTTAATATTCCCAAAATACTCCTAAAAACATAAAAGTACATGTGATAAACTAGGAAAAAACAAAATAAAGGTATGATATATAAATCCTAGTAAGGGAATAAGATGGAATTAATGATTCAGGTTTGAAAATAGTCATATAAATGTTGAATAAAAGGATCATGAATAATAAGGCATGATATAAAATGATAATCATGACACGGTAAATGTGTCAAAAACATAAAAAAACTGAAACATAAGCATATGCCAAGGGTAAACCCACTAAGTCACCATGGTGGAAAATTTCCCATAAAGGAATCAAGTTAATTCCTGATCCTATCTTGAGAAATTATGATACTAACATTTTCCAACGAATTAGAGCACTATCTTGGTGCACTAATCATATTCATTTCATTCTCATGATTATGTGTGCCATAAATATCCTACCACATGAATTCATTAATATAAATAATTTATACCATGATCAAGAAATTTAGAATATATACATTAAATTCCCATGTATATGTCCACAAAGGTGAATACCCTTGATAGAAAAGTTGTTAGGGAATTGACTACACAATTTTTTTGTCATGGAAAATCCGGGGAAAATTTTGGTACGATAAAAGCGTTACATGAAAAATCATAAAAAAAATATTTATGAATGATAAATGGGACACTAATAAATTAGAAATCAATTTTAAATTATGCTAGATATGGAATAACATATACCATCATAATTAAATTAAGATAATATACATAATATAAAAAAAGATAATTGATTAAAGAGGAGAAATTAAAAGACCCCGTAACAAATTTCATTATGGTAAGAAGTGCACATAAAGGATCATGGGAGTATTAATGAGAGTGAAATGGTGGATTAAATCATTTATAAAATAATTTTATTGAATGGGTGATATTTAAGAACATATTATAACAATGTCAAATGGAATTTAATAGACATAACATAAAATGAGTTATTGAATGGAAATGAGAATAGAGAAATCCCTTATATAATTTTAGCATAGTAACAGCTTAGGTGAATGTAAAATGAGATATAATAAGTAATAACTAATTAAAATAATAGGATTTTGTTATTAGGTTATGTTTATTAATAAATTTAATGATAAATAATTTCAATTAATAAGAATATTTCCAAAAAAGTTGATTGAACTGGAAGGAGAGGAAGGTGGTAGTCCCTTACTTGAATGTGTGACACAAAAAGATAAGGAGGTGATTCATGAGGGAATGGGGTGAATTTTTATGAATATATAGAGTGGAATTAATATTATGTCCATGATATAAGAATTTTTTGTGAAGAAAAATTGTATCTGAAGTTGGTTTATCTAGTAAAAGAAGGGGATTTCGTTATTATTTATGTTTTTGAATCTACATAATAATGTATCCAAAACCACAAACAAACCCATGGTTATTCCCCATGGATTAAAAAAAAGCGGTTGGATATAATTATTTTTTATATAAAAGGTCCTAAATTATTAAATTAATTCCCTTTATTATGTGGATTTGAGTCACACTATTAAATAATTGATTTTAAAATGTTAAAATATATTATATGCTTTCGAAGATTCATAATAGCATTAAAAATGAAATTAAATAAAAATAAATTCATATTATTTTAAATGTAAAAAATATACTTGTTCATTGATTCCATTTATTATTATTATTAAATACATTTTTATAAATAAATATGTCATAAATCAAAAATTTTATTTTTACGATATTTATTTTTTACACCAAAAATTGAGTGTCTTAGAAAATTTTGAAAAAATTCACTGTTGGAAAAATCTAAACTTTTAATTCAAAAAATAATATTCATTTTTTATAAATAACATTATAAATATTTGAATTTTATCTTTTAAAATAAAATATTCATTTATTAAGAAATGTCATATTTTTTTACAATGACATTTTTCAAACCCTTATAAAAGTTTAATTTGAATTCATAAAAATTATATGATTATTTAAATATGATATTTTTTCTAATAATATTAAAATGTTATTTATTTTAGAAATCCATTAATTCATTAATGGAATTTAAATATTAAACAAAAATTCAATTTGTTATTTACTGTTCTAAAATAAAAATAATTTACAATGTTACAATAATAAGATAGAATATATTCATTATTCTATAAAAAAGTAATTATTCATATCATTGTGGTCTTGATTCATATCCCTTTAAAAAACCAAAAAGACCCCTATCAGTGATGTACATGATGGTGGTACATTAATGGGGTTGTTCAAGGAACATGTTTTGGGTCATGATCTTGAGGAGCTTTAACATCTCCTATAAATGGTTTCTATCATGCTTAAGTTGTTGGATCATAGATTAGGATTGGTCAAGGGAAAATCCTATAAATTCTATGTCCCTCATAAGATCAGATAAATGGTATTCATAATATATGATTCTACTGGTTAAGTTCGTCACTTCTTTTTTTTTGTCAATTCAAATTGTTAAAACCCAATACTTTTAACAATCATGTGATCACTATTCAAAAGTTATATTACCAATGGAAATGAAACTTAATGGTCATCTAAATCCAACTGGATATAATAAAACACAATAAGTGAATATGTTTTCTATAACCATAATAATTAATTATAAATTTAATAAAAAAGTTAAATTATATTTATAATAGTTTGATTCATTAAAAGCATCTACTAAATCTATCTCCACTTCCATCAAACGGGAAAATAATTTATCGTTCATGTGTAGGACTAACTACCACCTCGCAACTCGATATAATTTGTTTCCCTTCACTATATCTCAAGAGTGGTTATAAATATAGAATTAATGTTTATATATGATATTAATGACATATTTATAATTATGAAATAATATTATATCATTTATATTCTTACCTTTCCATACACATAAAAATAATAATGTTGTTTGTTCGTACGTGTGAACTATCACCTCCATGAAGCATTGTGATTTATTTTTCAACACCACATCACATGAATTATATGTATAAGTATTTTTAAATTATTAATATTATATTAGTTATTTTATTATTATTATTTAAAGATAAAATTATACTAATATTATTCCCATAGTGATCATTGAAAAATGGAAATGTTACTCATGCCTACGTATGACCTACCATCTCCAAGATTATAACATAGTTCATATTTCAATACCGTATATAATGGTATGATCTAAATGTATAATTTATGAATAAAAATTATAATATTTTAGTTACAACTATTCTAGAGATGATGGATTAATGAAATATTTGACTATAGATATCATATGGAAGTCATTTTTGACTCAAGTACTGAATATCATCAAAATGTCTAACAAGAACTTAAATAATGAACTACTTGTTATAACATGATAATAAGTGATAAAAAATGTATAATGAACTTTTAAAAGTCTCTAAATAATTTATATAACTAGCCTAATTTTATTATTCTATATGGAAAAAATTTACGCAATGAGCTGAACTCAATGTAAGGGACTTTGTCCCAATTTTCTTCCATTGAAGCATATTTTGGATTTTAATCATATATATTATTTTGTGAGGTGTATATTAATATATTTTGATAATATGTATCATCAATATATTTTGTATTTTGGTATTTAAGGTCTTATTAAATGTTACTCCTTCATTTAGCATATGATTCGATAGATTACATTGATGTAAGGGAATTATCAACCCAATTTCCAGTAACTTGGTCAAATTTTATCTTGTTGATTATGAAATGCTAATCAAATATGTGAATAGAATTTTGACTATTGGATACTATATTTCCATTAATTTTGTATGTATCTTCATTAGATACACATTATCAATTAATTTTATTAATTCTCACATAAATTATTTAATATTTGTAATGTGATTTATTTTAAAAACCTCTTTTAAAGTTACTCATTCAAATATTTTTACAAAATAAAAAATTAATGTTTTTTAGACATATTCTACATGAATATAATTTAAAAATTACATATGTATTTTCTATTTCAAATATTAATTTACATGTTTTCAATTTTATTTTCAAATAAAGTGTTCTCATTTATGTGTGTCCAACTTTAGAAAAATGAAAAGTAATTTCAAAGTAGAACTGTTATTTTTATTCTATGAATGATTTATTTGTTATGTGTATGTTCTGTCTCTTGGGAATTATTTATGAGTATGTGTGTCTCCATGATTAATCAAGGGTGGTTGTGCCCATGATATCTCTTTAATTAATTTGGTAATGATACAGAGTTAATCGATAGGGTTTTTCATTAGAGATTAAGGGAATAAACCACGGTGGTTATTCCAAATATGACCATGAATGTTACTACATATGTAGTCATGAGAGAAAGAGTAAATGTAAGAGTGATATAGAAATGAATCCACATGTTACCTTTATGATTTATGTTTTTTATGGATTTTTATAGGAAACATATGATGAAATGATGTAATTTAAAGAGCATAAGTTTTATGAGTGAAAAGTATAAATTTAAAAAAAAATGTTTTTATGGGATTATAGATATTCCTAGAATAAAGGTTTCTTTATTTATTTTTATGTACCTTACTAAGAATTTTGTACTCATACCATGTTTTAAAATGTATTTCACTGGGTAAATGTATGGTTAAGAGAAATGATGAAGTCGAGTTGATAATTATTAAAAACAATCAAGAAAAGAAAACATGGTTAATTTTTAAAGGGTTTTATTTAGGGAAAACTGATTTGAGGTATAATTGTACTATTGTAATGTATGGTTTTACATTGTAATATATTTCCATTACAATGTCTCATCCTTGGATCCATACACAGATGCCCTAAACTAATCAGTCATATGATCTCAAGAAAACCTCCCCGAACACTAGAGGCTATCGACTAGCAGTGATGGTCTAATATCAGTCATGGGGAGAATATACCCTCTATTATCAGAGTAATAAAACTATGGAAATAAATAAGAAATATCATAATAACATATAACCATGAACATTACCAATATCAACTAATGAACAAATCTAGAAGTATAATATCAAAATGAAAGTATAAAATATGTCATATCAATGTACGTGTGAAGTTTGTAAAATGAAACCCAAAATAAAGACACTAAAAACTCTCCAAGTGGGTCCTGAACCACACCTAGTTACCTTATACAAATTCTTTCCCAACTAATCCATCTATCTTTGGACATTTTCCCATAAATTTTCTAGAAAAAATATTCTATCCAGGTACTGATTATGCAGTCCATGTAGGGATTGATTACAACTCAATAGGACACCACCAATGATGTATAAATTAATATCTAGTAAAATAATAGTTTATGTACTGGTATAATAAAAATAATTAAAATTAATAAGAAAAAAGTTATCACATTTAAATTAAAATTCATTTAACTACATCACACCCTTGGTTCTCATAGATGCATGTACCTTAATCTCTGCATCCACTCATGCTATTACCCGAAGTATTCCCAAATGATATTATTACTCAAAATTATATTGTTAATATTATTTAATTAACAATAAATGACCATGATACCATTCATACCTTACACATTATCATTACTATGTATCCATTATTTAATTCACAACTAAATGACCATGTTAATATTAATAGCTTACGCATTAGAATGAACATGTTACCATTAATTAATTCACAAATAAATGACCATATTACCATTATTAACATACACATTTTAATGATTTTGTTCCCATTCGTTAATTCAAAATAAAAGGACCATGTTACTATTCCTACCATAATTAATTCAATAATTAATTATTCAGACCATTTCCATTACCAAATCAATAATTAGTTAAATACAATAATTTACATTAGTTTACTTAGAAATTATATAATATTATAAAACTAAATAATTAATTCCCCAATTAATTATGTACATCAAACCTATTAATTAATCCATAAATTAATTAACAGAAACCCACAACTCAAAATCCCATAATTAATTCCAAAATTAATTATCACAATTATCAATCCCAATACCACAAAATTAATTCATCAATTACATATCTCTAATAAAAATCTATATAAATCATAGTTAATCCTACTATTAATTATATCTAAATACATAATTTCAAAAATCACCAATTCACTTATAATTAAATAATTAATTTACCAAATTAAATAATTTAAATCAAGAACACAATTGATAAATATCTTATAGAAAACATAAAATTTCATACATTCAATTGAAATAAATACTATGATTTTTGAATTATAGACCACCTACCACAATTTTTTTATGAATGATCTCCTGGTGGAAGTCCCCAAAATTAGACGAACACAACAACGGAGAATGAGATTGATATCTAAAACCCAAAATCAGGATCAAATAAATCAAAAAATCTATAATCCAGAGCTATAATTATAAAACTAGGTCTAGATAAATAATATTATATCTAAATATAATCCAAAAAATGGGAAAATAAACCTTTCTAAATATGGGAGAAGAAAGGAGAATGAATGGGAAACCCAGAAAATAGAATCCACTTACAGGGAGGGGTGCATATCTATGATCCAGGCTTCAAATTGCATAGAACGGAAGCCAATAAGGCATAGAATCTATCTAGATTATCCAAAATCATGAATGAAGATTTAGGGTCTAATTAGGGATGATTTAAGATTGAAATGGGGGTCTGGTAGTTTTTAAAACTAATTTTCAGAATAAATTAATTCTTACATATGGTTTTCTTGGTAGGGGTGAAAGGTTTACCCAAACCATGTACCAAAATTGTATGCCTATTTTATAAGGATTCATAGTTACACTTAAAAGGGAGTAAAATTAGGGAAACCAAGCACTAACCATGAAAATACCTAATATCCTGGGATAAACAGTTTACTGTGATGGGGCACACAGTTTACCCTAACCAAGAACCAACTATGCCCAACCCTATTTATTTTATTTTTTTAAAAACAATCCACCAAAAAAACCTCAATATAAAACAAAAAAATTTACTCAACACTAAATAAAATAGTACCTATTTTAAGATCATACAATATCCCCACCTTATAAAATCTTTTCCTCGAGGAAAACTCCCATTAAACTCTAAGATTACAAGTCAAAATTATCGGGCCACTAAGCCCTAATAATTTCCTCCCTTCCCATTTTTCATCCTATACATGCCCATGTTTCCATAATAAATGAAATATTGGCGTGGTCTTTTCCCAAAACAATTTATCACTTTTATCCAACACATGTATTATATTCTCTTCAAAGGATGCATCAAAATCAATCTCAACATTATCCATGTCAATTACTTGAGAAGGGTTGGGGTAATACCCCCATAGTTGTGACACATATAAAATTCATGAATAACACTATATTTCTAGGTAAGTGAAAATTGGTATTCCCTCAACCCAATTCTCTCCACCACCTCAAATGGTCCAATGAACCTAGGTTCCAAAATTCCCTATATTTGTATCCTATGATGACCCAACCATTGGGAAGCCTCAAGTAATAATCAATCACCCTCTATAAATACTAGGGGCTTTTAATGCCTATCAGCATACAAATTTATTCTACTCTAAGTCAGGTCCATATGTTTTAGAATCATTTATACCTATTTTTATGACTCATACACAATATTTTTTCCCAAAAACATAAACTCACATGCCTCCATCAAACATAAATGTGTTTTTCATGGATTACCACAAAGGGCCTTGTATAGTGTCATCTGTATCATTTCCTGAAAATGGTTGTTATAAGAAAACTATACTAAATCCAAACTATTCCCCAGAGATCTACATAATTCAATAATAGGCTCTCGTAATATATCCCTAAGTACTGTTATAGTACACTCTGATAGCCCATCTGACTATGGGTAAAAATACATACCCAAAAAAACCTTTGTACCAAGCGTCTTCTGTAAACACTTCTAGAAATGTGACGAAAAACACGATTTATGGTATGAAAAAATATTCCCAGGAACCCCATGCAGAGATAATATCTATTGAACATACAAAAAACCCATCTTTTCCACAAATAAATTCTCCCATATAGGCAATAAATGTTCTATGTTTTACAGTCAATCCACAAAAACCCAAATTTATCATTCTTCTGAGGCGTTCTCAGAAGATCCGCCACATGTTCTATGGTAATGTCATCCCATATTCATTCTATGATAGGAAATAGCTGTATTAATTGTCCAACTCATTTATTCTTCCACTTCACTAGCTTCTAGGTATAGAATTATGTCATGAATCTAGTTATCTATGTTTTCATTCCTAACCAAAAAAACTATCATCATAGGTCACAAAACATTTTGGTAACCCCTAAGCATACGTCCCACTTCAAGTCATGGAACTCACACCTTATCTTCTATCACATTATCTTACGTAGAATTATCTGATTCATGACATATAATACATCATCCTAATCGAGGATCCAATATAATGGTGTCTCCCCACTTTTAAATATCTCCCACAAGGTCAAACATTTTGTATCATTGTTCTCTTTCTATCAAATAAATCTCAAAATTGTAGACTCCACAGAATATCACATGAGATCCCTTTGCTCCTGACTTTCCTGAACCACCACACGCATTTCGTCTAGCAACTTAATCATCTTATACTCCGTACTACACTCCTAAACCACTTGATTCAGGGTTTTACTTATAAAGGAATCAACAACATCATTCCCCTTTCCATGTATATATTATAGTTCAAAATTGAATGAATGAATGTATTCAAACCATCTCTACTGCCAGAGATACATGTATCACTACGAAAAATCCACATTAATAACTTTTTAATGGTTTACATATTAATATTTTATCCGCGAAGATAGTGCCACCAACCTTTAAATGCATAAACCACTGCATCCAACTAAGGTTTGTGTGTAGGGATGTTCTATTCATGAGGCCCCAATGATTGAGACCCTTATAACACAACTCAATACTCTTTCATTAATAAAACTCCAATTTCAATCCCAAAAGTGTCACAATACACCATGTAATCCTTAAGTTGATCAAGTAGGATAATTATTGGTGTTGTTGTCAAAATATTCTATAACTCCTGGAAGGAATATACACAGGCTTCTGACCATTAAATCATTATCCCCTTTTTGGTCATGCAAAAAAATGTTGTTGTCAAATGAGAAAATTCCAAGATGAACCTCTTGTAGTATCCATCTAATCCCAGAAATCAATGGATATTGAATACATTCTTGTTCTTATCCAAATAATCCACTACTTGAAGCTTTTATAGATCTACTACCACACCTTCCTACGCGATGATGTGACCAAATAACTATACCTAATCAATGAAAAAATATCACTTAGATAGCTTGGAATATGGATAATGATCTCTAAGTGTACTTAGGACGATGTCAATATGTGGGGAACGATATTCAGGAGTCTTTGAGTACACCAATATTTCATCCACTAATACTACTAAAAACTAATAAAGCTACAAATGAAATATATTTTTCCTCAAGTCCGTAAACATTATTGGTGCATTCATGAACCCAAACTGCATTATGAGGTCATCATATGGGTTTTTCCTACTTCTGAATGTAGTCATTGTCATATTTGATGTCTAAAATCTCAACATAAGTTACCCAGATCACAATTCAATCGTTGATAATAGAAAAGTTCCTTTAAACTTATCCAAAATATCATTGATACACTGAAGGGGATACATGTTCTTCCTATTCATCTAGTTCAACTTTTAGTAATCAATACAAATGAAAAAAATATGATCAGTATTGTTTGAAAACAACATAGGTTAACCCCATGGTGATATACTCAGATGGATAAATCCCTTATCTTCCAAATACTCTAACCGAGAAAAGAGATCTTGAACCTCTATCTGTATCACTATGTATGGTGGAAAAGAAACTGGATCTAACCCTGGCGTGAGATCAATGGGGAATCCCACATATCTTTTAGGTGGAAAACCTTATTAGTTATTCTGAAAGGCTTCCTAAAAGTGATCCACTATTATAATAATAACATTATGCTATTCACCTTCATCATCCAGTAATAGACTATCAACCTAGGTTTTTATTTCTCTCATTTGATGAGTAATTGTCCGGACTCGTCCTTCTAGTATATACCACTATCTATGTTGAATATAATTATCACCATTAAGATATATAAAGTTTACTCTCCTCTGTATGTAGTCAATGTGGGCTTGGAATGTGACTATCAAGTCTATACACTTGATTAGTTTGAAGATGGACTTTTCTAGGATGTAGAGATCCCATATAAAATGATACTATCCAACATTGAGATAACATCATTTTCATAAATAGATATCTCTAGACCATAACACTAATAGTGAATATATAGTAATAACATTGCTCACGAACTTCACCACCAGGATTAAACCATTCACAAGTTTTGTAGAAATAAATTAATAAGAGGTTCCAATATTAAATAAGGAACAAGATAATGTAGATTCTATATGAATAGTACCTCTCAATAACGATGATACAACCTCAATATCCATAAGTGTAGGTTGGACCACATGAAACTATCCCACCCCACCTCCAGGTGATAGAATCTTACACCCCTATGCTGCTCTAATGGGTTGATATGTGTGATCTTTCCCCACACCTCGATGTCCATAGCCTCTACCTCCACTCCATATTATACTCCAGTTACTTGAATGATATGGTGCGGACGATCCCCTTCCTAGACATTAATTTTTCTAAGTTGCACCCTCACTACCCATTATTAACTAGTTCCTATAGGAAATATATATATATATCCCATATTACTTTATGAATGTAACTATACTAATAATTGACGGAACTGTCTCTAAAATTTTACCAACCTACCACACTTGTGACATATCACTCGAGCATGATCTTGTACAATGGATCCCTCTTTCTGGGTACATTTTTTTCCAATATTGTGGTTGATGTTGTTATATTATGCTTCCTATTTTTGGAATCCAAACATCCTGATCATTGAACTGGAACTACCTATCCTATAATAGAATCATTCTTTAGGTTCCCCTAAACTATGAAAGCATTAACCACCATCTCATCAAACATCTTCAGTAGATAAATATTACCCTTGGACATAATCTCACATTTATGCCCATCTTTAAATGTCTAATCATAGTTGTCTCATCCATTGAAAAGGCTATAGAAAATCCTCACAAATAAGTAGAATGAACAACATAGTAAATCACTGACATAATACCCTATGTTAACCTCATGAACATAGTAGATCAGTCTTACCTCAACATCTCTAAATAGTAGTGCCCTAAGAACCTCTCCATAAAATCCTTCCAAAACATACCATTAGACTATCCAGTATGCACTTGAATGGACCTCCAATTACTTACCTATCCTCATATATTTTAAGAAACCAAATTAACCCTCCTCTCTGAAGGAGTCTTCAAGAAGTCAAGTGTAGTATTTATAGACTCAACCTAGAATTCATCTCCCTCAAGTTTACCCTCTCTAGTAAAAGTTAGGGGTGTTACAACTATAACTACCTCATTAGATCATATAAACTCTTCACAATCTTCCTTATGCCACTTTCCATGAATTTCATAAATGAAGAAATGTTTTCTGGGAACTTCTAACCTACATCCCCACCCTGAACGATTAGTGCCACAAATTTCATCACTAGAGGATCATTCCTACCCATATCATTCAGTCGTCCTCTCAACATGATTTTTCAAGGAGGTATACTCTCTAAAAATACAAAAACAAACATAGGACATATTTCACAAAAATAATATGTTTATGAAAGAGTGAAACACAACAATATGTAACAAGCCTTTTCCCAAACCCTCACCACATGGCCAAAAACCAAGGCTTTATCGCTATTCTTAAACATCCTACACCCAGGTCTTAGTAAACAATAGTAAACAAATTCTCATTATTCAATTTTCTCATTTATACACCCATTTATTTTAATCATGAATCATTTTTTAGTCGTATTCAATTTTATGTTAGGCACTATTTTCATTTAAATTTGAAAATTAAGGAAAAACATCATGTTCAAAAACATACCCATAACCTATTTTCTATGCACACCTAAAATAATGCATATCAAAATAACCCATAGTTCTTATAATGATGCATGTAAACTCAACTCTCATGAAATTATAGGAAATTATTCATATAATAGAAAATATCAACATTAATAATCTCCAAAAAACAATAAATTTATCACCCAAGGTGAAGTAATATTCAAATGTAACTAAAAATAGAAATAAAATCAATCCCAACCTAGGTACTTGGGTTCATCCTCATAAATGAGTTTGATACTCCAATGAATGAGATCATAAAAAAGTTCTAACAATTCCCAATCATTTATCTATCTTTCCCAAATAGTAAGAAAAAATAAACAGAAAATAAAACTCATTTGATACCACTTTGTAATGTCTCTACCTGAGTGTCACTCATCAGTTCCCTGAAATAATCAGTCATGTGACCTCAAGCATGCCTCCCCATATGTATGTGTCAACTGATCAGTAGTGAAGCACTAATATTAGTTATGGGGAGACTATGCCCTCTATTATCAAAATAATACACCAGCAAAAATAAATAATCTTTAATGAAATAACATACTACCATTAACATTACCAATATCTCATTATCAACCAAATTAGAAAGGCAATATCAAAAAATAAAGTAAAAAATATTCCATGTCAATGTACGTGCCATGTGTCTAAAATGAAACCCAAAATAAATATTGTTGTGACTCCCCATGTGGGTCCCAAATGATTTCTAGTTCCCTCATCAAAGCTCCATCCCAACATAGCATTCTATCCTAGGTTATTTTCTCTTAATCTGTAAATTAAACACACAATAAATTTAGGTATCGATTAGGAAACTCAAGTAGGGTGTGATAACAACTTAGTAGGTCACCAACAATAGATTCTCAAAAAATATCCATTGAAATAATAGTATTTCTAGTGGTATAAAGGAAAAAATTTCAATGCATATGTAAATTAGTATCTCGTTATTAATTAATCTTTACTTAACAACATCAACCCCTAGGTTCCCGTAGATGCTTGTACCTCAATCCTTACATCATCTCATGTCATAGTCCAATGTACTCCCAAGTTATTTTATATCCCAAAATTAAATTGTTTCCATCATTTATTTAAAAAATGACCATGTTACCATTCATACATTAAACGTTAGAATGACCATGTTACCATTTTTTAATTATCAGCTTAATAATTTTTCTTACCATTCATACCTTACACATTCGAATAACCATGTTACCATTCATTAATTAAAATATAAATGACCCTATTACCAATCATACCATATTCATTATAATTACCATATTCTTATTCAATAATTCACAACTAAATGACCATGTAACCAATAATCTCATAATTACTTCAACAATTAATTATCCCAATCAACTATTTTTTAAAATATATAATTATTTAAATAAATTATTTTCCATTAGTTAACTCGAAAATTAATTGATGACATAAACCCCCTAAATTAATTACCCAGTTAATTGAGTATGTTAAACCCATTAATTATCCCACCAACTAATTAGTCAAAACCCAAAACTCAAAATCCATCAAATAATTCCACAGTTAATTATATAAATTTTCATTATTAGTACTTGAAAATTTATTCATTAATTAATAATCCCAAATCAACTTCTATATATCTCATAATTAATTATATAAATAAATATCTATAAATCTATAATTTCCAAAATCCCCAATTCACATCTCCACAATTAATAAATTTACTAAATTAATTAATTTAAATAGAGAGCATAATTACTTAATATATAATAGAAATAATATAATTGAATACATAATATTTTAATAAATAAATTGGGATATTGATTATAGAACACATACCTTAATTTATTGATGAATGATAGCCAAATGGAAATCCCCAAAATTTGAGCGGCACAATGACATAAAAAGATATCTTGATCTAAAATCCCTAAATCAAGATCAAATAAATCAAGATCTATAAAATCTAAATCTATATATAAAATCATTTATCTAGATCAATAATATTAGATCTAGATCTAATCAAAAATATAATAGAATAAATTATTTCAATAATGGAAGAAGAAATGTGAATGAACAATAAACCGATGAAATAGAATCCAATTACCAAGAGGGGTTCATATATACGATTCAGGATTTGAAATCATGAATAACAGAGGTTGGGAAGGCTTTGAATCTATATGAAGTGCTCAAAAATCATTAAATAGGGTTTATGGTCAAATGGACGTTGATTTGGGATTAAAATGGGATTTGATATTTTTTAAAACTAATTATCAGGCCCACTTAATTCTCACTCATAGTTTTCTAGGTATGGGAATACGGTTTCCCCTATATATCCACCTCTTTTATAGGGGTTTGATATTACTTCTAAGAGGGTGAATGGTTATAAAATATCATTTCCAATCATGGAAATCCGTATTGTCTAGGGTTTCATGGTTTTCTGTGTTGTGGCGCACAGTCTACCCAAACCTTGCTCCAACCATGGACCTTTATCTTTCATTTATGTTTTCACAAAAAAAATATCCACAAAAACATGCCCCAAGATAAAAATCAACTGAAAAGTACTCAACACAAAACAAATGAGTACATGTATAAATTTCTAAGAAAAATCTAGAAATGTTTGGGATCTTATAGTCCAAATTATCTATCAATATAGACTGAAAAGATACTCGAATGTTAATTCTATTTCAAAAATACTATAACATATAATTTTTATTTACAAGTCCTTATAATTATCATTTGTTTTACATATTTTAACTATTTCCCTTTTTAGTGAACTATGAATGTCTAATTCCCCATCTATGATTGTGAACTCCTACTACTTATACAGTCTTCCAATACTTTTAGAAAAATAATTTTTAAGTTTGGGTTTTCACAGTTATTTTTTGTAACTGGCCTGAAAACATAGTTTTTATCATTATTTATTATAACAAATGGAATTAAAACATTTAGAAAATTAAATACATGCCACACTAGATACTCGTATTTCATTATATTAAACTTGAATCACCTAGAACCTCACTTTTATGACTCAAAAACTCCCTACCCCAAATTTATTCATCCAGATTCTGTCATTTTTTTTCTTTCATGCTTTTATTTTCTAGTTTTTCACTTATATCATTCTTTTTTCACTGGACTTTGTCAATTTTTTAGATTGTAGAGGTCTTTTTTGTATTTTCTTCTCGTTCAATGACATTTTTGGATAATTTGTTTCCCCAAACATGTTCCCACATAAAAGAGTTCCATATATGGTTTGATTAATATTATTTATCCTCTTCTAATCAATCATAAAGTCATTAAATCTACAATTTTTTGTCATTAACTTTTTATTTTATTCATTAAATATTTTATTATAAATTTTAGAATTAAATTTTAATTATTTATTTATTTTTGACCACACTCTAACTTAATTGTGTATAATTTAAATATTTTTTTATTATTTTTTGTATCTATTTATCAAATATATATTGTATGTGTCTAACAAAAATTTCAAATAAATTTTTATTTTCCTTGTTTTGAATATTTGTTAAATTTTATATTATTAAATTATATTAATTTATTTATTGTTCTTATAAAATTTATAACCATTTATTATACTATGTTCATTTACTTATCATATTAATGTTTATATTGTATAATTGAATAATTAAATTAATTGTTTATGAATAAATGGTTTTTGATTTCGTACTTATTAACCAATAAAAAAATCATTTATTATATTATATTGATTTATTTATGATATTTACTTTTTTATTTATTGTTAATAAATGGTTAATTAAGTATTATTTATTATATTTTTGATATACGTGTCTATATATGTCTAATATATATGTTTTAAATTCATCATTTTAAATATATGATTAAATTTATATATGTTTTTATATATTCATATAATATATTATAATTATTGGTATTTAGTTGACTATGATTAGATTAATTCATGATGAACTCGTGGAGAATAGGGTAAATATGTTTACTATTTTTTGGAATTTTTCCTTAAAACATTTTGAAAACATAGATATGATTTTTTTCATGCATGATGTGTTTTTATAAGAAATAATTACGGTATAAATAAATCAAATACAATATTATTTTTAGGATTTAATAACAGTTATACACATTTAATCTAGTATGGTGACCTAACAAAGAAGTTAATATCTAGTGTTTATGATGATGTCCTTCTTTTTATAGAGTTTCATCTATAATAATTAAATCATTATATAGGAATTGAAACTATTGAAAAGATAAAAAAGTATATAATGATTATATGAAGATGCTAAGAAACCACAATTCCTCAGTTTCATTAAAATTATAGTGGTACCATTAAGTTTTATATTGAATAACTTGAAAAAAATATAGCACTAAAATTTTCCCTGAACTACTTGAATTTTTAAAATATTTACATTGAGAATGAAATGGGATTCTGGATTCCAATTATGATGTGAAAAATTTATGTCCAATGGGATTAGTGAATAAGAAAATACATGATTATCTTAATGGATATGTGTTGTATAGGAAGGAATAAGAATGTTTGTAAAAATGTGCTAAATGTGGGACATCAAAATATAAAATGGTTGAGAAATATACATGTGATTCATTCTCAAGAACATGTATCAAGACTCCCACTAAAGTAATATAATATCTTAAAATAATTCTTTTTTTGAAGAATCTATTTTCAAATTCAAAAAATGAAAATAGGATAAGATTCCCTACAAAATAATGGATCTCAAATTAAAACATATACCACCCTTCAAATTCACCATAATAGAAGGGATTTAATAAAAAAAATCCTAATTATGGAAATGATGTTATAAATATCATAATGGGATTGTGAAAAATGTAATGAATCTATATCAGAGACTCAATAGACAGAATAGTTCATATCCTATTTTTCTAGTAGTGTACAAATTACCCCAATAGATATGTATAAATAAAAAAATCTATTATGATTATCCTGATGATTTTTGACAAAAAAACCATGAAAATCTTTCTATGTTTATCTATCTCCATTGATTTATAAAGTGAAAATTATATGGTAAGAAGTTATTAATATTTTTTATTAATACAAGAAAGAGTATTATATATTCCAAATTATAATAATGTACACTATAAATGAATTTCCTACCTAGGAAAACTTATCTAGATATAGTGTCAATGGTCAATAATATTTTAAAATTAAGAAAGAATTAACTAAATTTAATTAATTAAAAAATTTCATAGAGTTAATGTGCATTGTATATTTAATATTTTTATGAATGAATCATCTCTATAAATTATTTAAAAGAGAAATTAATGGTTTCTAAGAGTATGATTTTTTCCCATGACTATTCTTAATTGAAGAATATTATGACAAGTTGAACAAAATTGATGTATCATTTGGAAATAAATCTATTATTGATCATCAAAAATATATATAGAAGAAATAGTATATCTTACCTGAGGATCCTTATTAGTGATTTTTTTATGAAAAAACAAAAATTATTTTCATGTGTATCGAGAAAATTATAAATATTTTTTTTATTGGAACTAGTTTGAAAATATAAATAAAGAAAAAATATGGATTGAATAAAATATTAGTATTATAATCCATGGAAATACATTTTTAGTTAACTACCACTATAAAAAAAAGAACCTATTAAACACTGGATTTCACACATTAATCAAGAATGAGAAGATAAAAAATCAATGTCTACGTGGTATTAAAGTATCCAGTGTATCTTTTTCGAATTTAAAAAAAAATTAAAGGATTTGAATTTAATAGGTATTAAATCCCCGGACTATAATGTATCGATGAAACTACTTATACCATTTTCACTACTTGATATATTTTAAATGAATTTTATAAATTCTAACCACATGTTATGTTACTTTTTAAATTCTGTTTTATGTAAAGTCATAGATCAAAATTTGTTATTTGTATTCTAAAAATAATCAATCCTCATACTTTTTTTGTTAGAAATTTATTCTACACTCTTATTTTTTGATATAATTATTCATCTTTTGATTCATTTGGTGAGAGAGATAAAAATATGTTGTCCTATTTATTTAAATTTTTTATACTTTAGAAATATATATATAACTTTTTAAGAAGTGAGTTAAAAATACACATCAACCATGGAATGAATTTTTCGGAAATACATATTATAAGAGGTGATTGTGTTTTTTAATGATTATTTTTTTGAATTAGTGCACATTGATCTCCCTATATCTATATATTTAATAGTTTATAGTGAATGTAAAGGGGTTTTGGTGTAATGTACCATTTAATTCCACATGATGAAGTAATGATATCAAATGTATACATTTTAAACAATATAAGTGACATTTAAAAATATATATCAATACTTATTCCTATAATTATAGAATTATTCTTGGGAAGGATTGAATGGTTTTTGAAGAATGAATATAAATGTATATCTGTTTCTTTTCTTAAGGATAATGTAAGATATTTTTTATTTATATAAAAAACATTGAAATGGTCAGCAAGAGGATCAAGTGATAGTGTGATCACATTTTATGTTGTTTATATTAATGGTTTCACATTTTAGAAAATAGATTCAATAAAAGTACCTTTCAAAATAGTGGATCAATGGTCATCGCCAAAGCACTAAATTTTTCGTGTGCCTATGAAAACCCCCAATTTATATATCAATAACATATATTAGTTTTGTTCAGGATGTGTGAGAGATTGATTATAAAAATGGTTTAGTACCAATGTTTAAGTGTGACTTGGTTAACATTAACAGTGGTGTGAAATGTGATTAGTATTGATTTACAGTTTCAAATTTGAAACTTTTTAGCTGTAATGAGGAATCATATATCATAGATATGCATATAAACTAGATAGTTTACCTTTCTTACCCTAAAAACGATGATTGTTTTTGTCATTTTTAAAGGGAAAATCTTTTGGTTGATGAGAATTTTTATAATGTTGATGAATTTTATGAGATTTATTCATTTATCACATCATTAACTAAGTATAACAATGACTCTCATGTCAACTTAATCTATGAAATATGAAATGATCATATAGAATAGATATTGAAAAACACTCTGTTAATATCCATATTATTTAAGTAAATATCTATTTTCTATTTTTTTAAACTTATATATGTTATAACACTATTTTTGGTATTCAAATATACAAATATTGATAATTTTTTCATTTTACAATTAAATCGTATGTCCATTTTTTTCATTTTAACATTTTTATTTTAATACATGGCCTCATTATTAGTTTCAAATAAACACATGTAAATGAGTTTTTTAATTTTGATATTTAAATATATAGATATTGATCATTTCTACTGTTTTTGAATTACTTTTTTTATTTATCAGTTTTATATAGACATTTTATAGTTAAAGTATCCTATAATCATTATTTTTTTGTAAATATTTCTTTTTATTTATCATTTTCATGTATCAATTTTCATTAGTTGAAATATTTAACATTATACATATAATCTACCTTATATTATTAAAAATAAATATATTTATCTTTAACAATCGTTACATTATTATAAAATAATTGTAAATAAAATTTTGTTGTATCTATATATCTAAATGGTATATATAGTATTAGAGGAATATTTACAGCGATATGTGTATATATTTTATATAATAAATCTATAATAATTAAATAATTTAATGAAAATAATTTTTTATTATTTAAAATTATTTACAGTTCTAAAAGTGATCCTCCCATGGTAGTGCCTAATTATTCTCAAAATAATATGATACATAGTGTTTGTAAATGTGGGATTCTGTGTTTACTAAAGCATTCACATTTTCATGGTGTTTAGAGAGTGATATTTTAATGTCATTCTAATAATAATACAAAAGAACCAAATGAAATGTAGTTTCACGGTTATCTGGACAGGTACATGCATTATTGAATTAATATTTTATATCATGATTAGATGAGTGTTGACATGTGTGTGAAATATTAATTGTGGGTATCAATAATGGTAAAATTTAACATATAATTTATTTTTTTCAAATTATTTAAATAATATATATTTATTCAATAATATATAATATATTAAATTACATATTTTATCTAACATTAAATATATAAATTAAATTATAAATTGATGGTTATCACTTGTTTTATTTAGATAGATAAACATTAAAAAAATGACAACACATTTTATTTTTTTGAAATTATTGAATTAAAATTAGTTCCTCAACTTTGGGTTTATAGATGCATGAACCTGAGAGAATTTAATTCCAACCCAAGGAAAGAAGCAATTATATTATGATACTTATTTATTATAAAATTAATTTTGAATTATATTTTTAATTAAATGAAAAAATTTACATTTATTCTTATATAACTTTCCCTTAAGAGATATGATAGAGATATCTAGTAGAAAAATGTATACCATAAAAATTTATCTTGTGGAAGTTTAGAATTGCTGGAGGATAAAATGATTTCTTATGTTTTGATGAATTAAGACCTAAATGTTGTAGGGTATCATAAGAGGTTCAATTCAACCCCCTATCTATCAACCTCACAATTAAATATCAAAATGTTAAATGATATAAAAGGGTATGCTTCTTATAAATCAATCAATAATAGTAGATTTTATTATTGTAAAATAATTACTAATTTTAATAAGTATTAATTTTTTATAAATTAGTCCCCCAAATAAAAAATTAATATATTATTTTAGGATACCCTTTAATAGAAATTAAAATAAGGGACCTTTATCCCTATTGTAATTATTGAAATTATAGAAATTGCTTTAGGAAATCAAGTACACATAGGACACATAAGAGGATTTGAGGATGGTAATGGTATAAAAAAAATTTGGTCATCCTTGTATGACATAAAGGGAGAGGGAATGTAGGAGAGAAATATCTTCATTGAAGGATATGTTGTGCGAGGTGAATCAGTTAATAGAAGATCAAATTAATTTTTCTATATAGGATATGTTCACATAAATAAGATAACTGTAACATCATCCCCAACCTCCATTTCCTACCCAACCTACCTATCCTCATTCATAAATTCCTAATTTAAACTTGATTATGTATTTTTAATTTTAATTTGGTTATACTCAAAAATATGTTATAATATTAGAAATCATACACAATTTGATAGAATACATACATCAACAGATAATATAGTTGAAATAATTAGAAGTTCAAATGCATGATATTATTTGTCAAACTATCAACATTCAATTTTCATCGAGGAGGTATCCATAGTTAGATAGAGTATGGGTATTTTTTATGCTACCCAAAAAGACTTTTCTATCGGTTAACTTATGAAGTATGTTTTTTTTCTTTTATTTTTATTTAATTTTATTTTTAAAACATTTTATTTTACCTATATTTACCTTGTATAATTTTTTCTAAAATCCAACGATTCATTAAAAATGAAACAAATGTTGTGATAACCCAACCAATCATATAATTCTAATATTTCTCAACGTTTATCTAAATTAAAAAAATCATTGTTATTAAAGATTTATTATGAGTTTCCAATGACTACAAAAATATGTGGGATAGGATATTAATTAATAATATTTTAAAAATTCATCTTTCATGTTTTCATCATTAATGATCTCTCTATACCTATAGTGCAATTACATTCCATGTAAATAAAATTCAATTTTATTTTTATTTTATTTAAATAAACCAAACATATAGTGACTTAATTTATTAATTTTATAACTAGTTATTTGAACACTATTTTCCTACAACATGATATAACATCCATTTATGGAATTTTGAAACTATTATTTATTTGAATGTTCATAAAATACATTGGGATGAATTTTAGAGTGAAATATATAGCTGAAATTTTTGAAAACCTGGAGATTAAGTACTGGTCCCTCGTATTCCTTGGTGGGTAAGGAGATTTATATTATTATTAAATATTATTAATTATAATATATTATATGTTTAAATTTTTATGTTTTCATGGACATTATAATTTATTCCTATTTTTTCACATGAATGAAAATCATATTGGTTATACATTGTTGGGTGATGCTCATGAAATTTTTTTAGAGTTATTGAATTTTTAAGTATTTTATTACGTCATTATTCTGTTATCCTAAAATAATTTGTTGTTACAAATTATTTACTAATTAATAGATAAAAACACAATAGGTTATGGACATAATTTAAGAAAAATTACTTCTCATTAAAGAGACTAAATTAAATTAATTATTTGAAAGGGCATGTAGGTAACTTTGATAGTATATTACATACTTTTTTATCTTATATATATTGTGTGTTTTTTCAATTTTATTTCATAAATTTTGTGTTATCCTTAAAGAGGAAATTCTTAATGTGGATATTATTCATTATGAATCATTTTAAAAACTATAATTACTAGAATTGTGATTTTTTTGATAAGGTTGGTTCCATTATTTATCATTCGATTTAAAAATATGTTTATTTTACATTTTTTAAGATTTGTTATTTTTAATGGTTTTTTGTTATTTTAACTATAATTAAACCAAATTCTTAAAAAACTTAAAAAATATTTTCAAAACAATTTTTATGATAATTAATTTTATAGATATATTTTTAAAACATCATTTATGATTATATTATCTTGAAATAATTTTGTATAAAATATTTTAATTCGTTTTTATTTGTTTTCTGATAAATGTGGTAGGTTTTTTTGATACATGATATTATATTAATGGTCTATTATCAATGATGTGGTATTTTATTTCAATAATATTAGAAAAATTGAAACTAAATTTTATTGTTGGTTATCATAATAACCAGCATCAAAATACTATTTCAATATCGATTCATTTATGTTACTGACATTCAAAACCTCTTCTGAGGTTATTTTTTATCCTATCACCATCAGTTTCAATTATAACCAACATGTAAATAGATTTTGATGTGTTAATTATAATAACAGTTTTAGAACATGTTTTTCTTCTAACTTGTCTAATACATTCCTTAGTGGTTATTAATAAAACCAATGTTGAAAATGAATCTTCAAGGTAATTTTTCATAAGAGAGGTGGATAAATTATTTTTAATGTTTGTTGTCCGAATTTCATCTTTAAATGATGTTAAATAATGAAAATATATGTCATTAATGGTTTTTTATAGTATTTTGTAACTCCCTAATAATTATATATCACTTTTTAATCTTCTTATGAACACTTTTAACACTCTTGTCAATATCCTTTTCAAGAAACAACCCCTAATATTCTACAATATATTATTTATATTAGTCTCCATATTGGGATTTCTTAATAATCTTTCCAAATCACCAAAAAATATTCACAATATTATCACCAAACAATATTTGAACAAACTTTTTCTATATTATTACAAAATCTTCCTACTTCATGTAGTACATCAATGACTCACTAATCATTAACTTTAATCGCAAATGAGACAATATAGTCATGAAAAATAAAATGTACAAGAAAATATCATGATGAAAAAACATATTGTGATATCTATTCTTTCAAAAAAATCTCTAATCGGATGATCACATGGAATAAAGACATATGCACTCTCCCCATTTACATATCACCATCATAGGATTACACCCCCTACCCCCCACCACAACCACCAATAATAAAGAAAACCCATATCCTTCATCTATAATCATTGAATATGTAACCCTTATACCATATGGATATAGAAACCTTCTCCCCCTTTATTAATTAAATCAAAGATAACATCATTTTATGTTAAAAATTTGAGTTGGAAATTCAAACCTTCAATACATGAGAGTTAAAATAATTTACAAGAAAAAGAGAATTCCACATGGGAGTGGGGATATCTCCACCAAACCCTCTACTTGGATTGAGATGGTTGGACTCTAAGAGGTAGCTGATTCTTCTCAAACTCAACATTGGGTAGTTCCTTTTTCATGATATCTACAAAATTATATTTTATTAACACTTTTTACAACATTACTAACCCTTTATCAAACTTATCAGTCATGAAATAATACCTTACCTCATTGTTCTTTGTCTATAATAATGGAATATATTTTTTTCTAGGATTATTATCACTAAAGTAATAATACATTATAAAATTAGAATATTTCACATCGGATGTAATATCCTCATGATATTATTTCATACATAGTAATTGGGTTCATGTTTGAGTATCTATAATATATTCAACCTCCATAGTGATTAAAGAAATAAATTATTAATTTTTAAAATAGAAAATAAATTAAAAAACACCTAAGATAAGAGACAACACCTAGTATTGGCTTATGTTCATCTGTTTAACCTGCCTATTTTGTATATTTATAGCCTCATAAATAATATTGAGATGTTCTATGATATAATTGCATAATGTACATAATGATGTTGGAAAAAAGTATTATTCTCACTAAAATAATGTTTATTTAATATTTACAACATTGGTACCTCCCAACTTGAGACATGGAAAATAGAATATTGGGTTATATAGCTGTCAATTACTGTAAGGTTCCAATAATATTCATGTATTCCTTTATATCAATTTTTTCCATTTTAAAGTCTTGAAAAATTCATCTAACTGGTCACTTTTTTTCATTATC
Organism: Viscum album; assembly: GCA_963277665.1. Classification (NCBI taxonomy): domain Eukaryota; kingdom Viridiplantae; phylum Streptophyta; class Magnoliopsida; order Santalales; family Viscaceae; genus Viscum; species Viscum album. The sequence continues at coordinate 275,161,006 of OY728122.1, forward strand.
TTTAAAAAAATCCATTAAAAATATCTTCACAGAATCTTTATCGGATTTTTATAGATAAATAAACGTTTCTTGCCTTCTTTTAGTCACTTGTAAATGTAGGACAAATTTTAACACCTCAATCATGAAAATTTAAAACATTCACGTCATATTTTCTATAAAAAAATTTGAATTTCCTATCTTCTATTCCTCTAAAAATTATTTCATCTACATAAACCAACATTAATATTAATTGATAACTCTCTTTATTAATTTAGAGATTGTGATCAACATTAGTTAGTGTCCTTGATTTATCAAGTATTTATCAATTCTATAATAACAATGTCTTGGTGAATATTATAGAACTTTTGTTGAGAAATAATATCCTTAAAAACATATTTTCATATCTAGTGCTTATAAATATATTACTCCATAAATTTTTTAGTGAATTATATATCATTTTCATATTGAATAATATGAAATTTCATCCTAAAAAATTTCTCTACCAATCTTTAGTATTGTGTAATGCACACAAAAACTTCATATTTATGATGGATCACTATCATCTATTCCATGATACTGTAACCATTGAGAAATATAATATAATTTATTTTCCATCAATCGCATTGGTTGATTTTATCCCAAACTTTTCAATGTGAATCAAGCTAAAAAATCTCATCAACTTCTTATCATTTAACATGTAGTTATTCAAAATGATTTTATTATTTTGAAATGTATCACACATGTGATATTAATCATGAAAAAGTTTAGTGATATCATGGAACTCCATCATAATTTCGAATATATATTTCTTAAATTAATACATTTTCAATATAGTGTGGTATACAAAATATTGAGAATAAAAATTAATTTTATATATTATAAAAATATTATTATTTAAATATAATAGTTATGCCCTAGAAATATTTTTGGAGGGTAACAATATGAATAAAAATATTATGAAATATATGTAAAATTTTATACATGATAAAATAAATAATCAATCATTAATTTATTATTAATTAGTTAGAAATGAATTTAAAATATTTTTAAGGAAAAATATATCTTTTTCAAATAACAATTTTTATGTGTTTAATGAAGTTTTATTTTTTATAAATCAAATTTATCATTAAGGATAAATGATTTTAAAGAAATTAGTAGATTTAATATCTTATATAAGGAATTATAATTAATTTAATTATGTTTACTATAAAATTATTGAAATTAATGCAATTTTAATCATCAAAAATATATTTCCAAACATAATGGTTTTAATTTTGTTTTTTGTAGATTTTATAATTAATTTCTACCAATTTTATAAATTTTATTTGAGAAAATGGATATTTTTTTAAAATAATAATATAATAATAGGTCTAATTGTTAGTTCCACTAGGTATAATACCCTAAGAGGTGGGTGAATTAGGGTATGGTATATTAATACATTCTTTCTTTCAGATCTTTTTCCTTTTTCAGAAAAACTCAATTCTCTCTTCCTCGTGTAGCAATATACGAACCGATATGAAATCATTAATATGACACAATAATTTTTACTTGGATCAACCTCAATGGGCTACATCTATGGATAGTATAATGGCATTGTACCGATGTTCAAAATTCACTAAGGCTCGTAGCCAGTAATGAGTACAATGTTTAGGCTATACCTTCTATACCCAGGCTCACTGCCTTTACAGGATTTAGGGTCTAGTCACTGCATTCCCAAGGGTCACTCACTATGTCTCTTTCTCTATCTCACATCTGATGGAATGGGTAACCATCTTCTTCTTTCTCCGCTCACTACTCATGGAAGAGAATCCACTAATAGTTTATCAAATTATATGTAAAACACAGTTTATGGACATATATGTCCCTTAATTTGCATGAATTCTTGCATCCTTATCTGTATGTAGATTCTCTGTTGAAGTTTCATTTCCACCCAAGGATGAATTACACCTTATCGATTACTATTTGGTACTGGAAAATACTTTCACAAACTAAATTGAAGCTTTCACAAGATTCTTGTGAAAATCGTGAAACCACTAGTCTCTCCCACGTACTAAGTACTGGGTTGGTATGTGAACCGCCTTCTCTACGTACTACTTCCTATTCAGAGAACCACTTCAATCTGCAGACTAACCCTTCCCTGAATGTAATCTATCTATAGACTACCATGGCCTTCGCTATCACATACATCTACTGTGTATCGGTTTTGCGAACCTCATCGCCAAAACCCCTCTTGTCCGTGAACTATTCTCTATTCACGGACTGTCTTTGCTTCCGTGTACCGGAGTTCCCCTTCCTCGTACTACTTGCAGAACTCTCCCTCTCATGTACTAGAGATTCCTCCTCCGCATACCAAGATAACTCCTTCTGCGTACCAGACATCCTCTTCCATGTACCTAAATTCCATTGCGGGTTAAGAAACCCTACAAATACCTTCATCAGTATTCCTTCCTCATGAACCACTTCAGTTGTCGCGATCCTCTCTTCGCAAACAACCTTCTGTCTTCACCGAATTTCCAAAGAAAAATATTATTTCTAATGATGTTCAGTCTCCATATTAATCGATGGGTTTAGATATTGTTATATAGGAAAAGATATCAGCTTATTTGTCTAAATAAAGATTTACCAAATCATGAATTGATACAGCCCCCACCATGTACCAAATCTTCAGCCACCACGAACCAAAAGCTATCCATGAACCATTTTCATATGTGCTCTGCATACTGCCTTTTCTCTTACTCAGTCGAATTCCTCTACTGATGACAATCCATTGGCGTACCGCTTCGCCATCCACCATGAACCATATTCGGTTTTGCGAACCTCACCCATGTACCGTATTCATTTACGGTCAGGTGGCTTTGTCAAAAAACAAAACCACACCAAAAACATAATGAGGGTAAGCCTTGAAGGATTTTTTTTCCCAACACTAGTTTTATTTTATTTTTTGTGATTTCTCTAAAAATATTTCTTTTTATGTGAATAGTGAAAATATAGATTTTATAACACTACTATTTATTTTCATTAAATAAAGTAATTTAAAATATTATTTATATTTGGTATTAAATTTTAAAATAATATAAGATGAATTTTATTAAATATAATATATATAATCACAAAGGAAACAAAATTATATTTTATTTTATAATATGTTCATTTTAATACGTAAAATAAATTTTGTAAAAAAATATTTTCATTTTCTGCACTTATTTAAAAAGTAATATCTTCCACTTATACCTATAGAATCATTAAATATTTATTCTCTATTTTAATTCAGTTTTAATAATAATTAATGATTTCAATTTCATTTTTCAGTCATTATGTATAGTAACCATGGTAAGATTCTATCACTATGGTAAAAGGAAAACATTAGTTAATTAAAGTGAAAACCAAGTGATAATGTTTCAAAATATTATATTAAATATTATTTTATGATAGTATTTCAACCCTTATTGTCATATTTTATAATTTTAATAGTTTAAGTGACATATTCATTTTATTATTACTTTTATATTATTTTCTGTAACGAAAAATTACAATTTTCACTCTCATTATTTTAATAAGTCTAATATAATGAATTTAAGGTAAAATTATGTTTCGAATGATTGTATATGGTCATTTTAAAAAATAATACATTACTTTTATGATATAAATTATTAAAATTTTATTAGTGAATTAATAACCAGAAACCCTTACACAATGGGGATACAGTTCTTGTGAAAGTAGTAGAAAAATCATGATATATGATTTTAAAAATAATAAAATTAATAAGATTTAGAAAATATAAGTTATGAAATTAATTTAATTGAAAATTATAATGGATATTTATTTAAAAATGTGTTAATATTTTAATTGAATTAATTTTTCTTATTTATTTTAATTAAAATTAAATGAATAGTCCCAAAAATGACTTCAATGATATTTTATGATCAAAAATATATTATTAAATGAATTATAATCACAGAACATAGAAAGATGAAAATTAGGTTGATGAATAGTTTAAGATTTCATACATGAACCATTTTAGAGTTACTTTCCACCATATAAGTAAATTCATAACCCCTAAAGTGTGAAAATGTGTTACCATGGTTAAGGTAAAAAAGGGTTATTGAGGGGGATAAACAAAAAGATAATGTTTAAAATACACCTTTAACATATATAAATTTTAATGTAAGAAGTAATTTGGCCATTGTAATATTTATCTTTATAAATTTTGTCCATTTGGTTGCACTTTTTATGCTTATATTTATTGTTATATTTTAAAAAAATTCAAGATTTATAATTTTTCAATCCCCTCATGTATAAAATAGAAGCATTTATCATCTCTTCCGTATTTTGAGCACATTTGTTTTTTTCATGATCTACCCAAATACCTTCATATATTGATTATCCACTTGTTATATCAACATTTCTTATAACACACTAACATATTTCTATATATTTCTTTAAAAACAAATTTAATTTCATTGATAGCCTATGATAAACAAAACACAAGGTTTAAACAAAACACTCCTTAGTCATGCATTACAAACATAATTTAAAACTAAATTTTGACAATTTTATAAAATTTATTTGAATAAATAATTTTTTTTTGAAATTTTAATACCAAAATTATCATAGGATAACATTTTTTGGAATTTTTGGGAAAATTAATTTATTTATGAATGGTAAAAAATAATGAATTATAACTAAAAAGTGATTTTTAAAAAAATTAAAATGGTGTCTTCCATTTTAAGATTTTTTTAAATTAAAATTAGTTAATTTTATATTAATTAATTCATTTTTTGTCATTGGAATAATTTTAATATTTAATATAGATATAAAGGCATGGTAAACTTTTGATCATTTTCACATTAAAAATCGCTTTCTTGTCATGTATGTTGGATTAATTTAAAATTGAAATTTTTCACTTATGTGAATAGAATTTTAAAAAATGAATTCCATATTTGGAAGAATAATATTTTATAATTGATAATAATTTTAATTTAATTGGTTACCAATACGAATTGTGAATGAACTAAAAATTAATTATCACAGTTAAGGTAAAAATTAGTTTACTATGGTGTTAAACTAGAATAAAAACATTGAAAATAAACTAAAATATTATATTAATTTTATTTAATTAATTTATCTCTATCAAAGACATAAAACTATCTGAAATATTGTAATTAATTTCCACAATATTTTGAATATGACCCATATAATAAGTTATATACTGAAAATAGAAAAAAGATATTATTCTTACTTTTAAAAAATATATTTCCTTATCATGTGGAAAAAACATATATTTATTTAAGGATATTATTATGAGTGATAAAATAGTTTTTTATATTAATAATTTATCTCTATTTTTTAGGGACGAAATAATTACTTATAATGCTTAAGAAATGTTAACATAATATTTATTTAGTTAACAATTAAATAATGTAAATTATACTAAAATATTTAACGTTGTATAAATTTATGAATTATTATGTTACATTATATTTTTATATTATTATATATTTTTAAATAGGTTTTATAAAAAATATATTTTAATTCTATCAGTGTCTTGATATTTTGAAATTCAATTTAAATTAACAATGTCAAAATATACCATAATGGTATTTAGTGATAAATTATGTTTTAATAAATTATTTAAAACTAAATAAAATCCTATATTATACCAATTTATTTTTAAATGGGAATAAATGTCAAATATATTCAATTCATGGACCCATTTCTATTTTATAATGAATATATTAACCCCAAAATAGTAAAAACTATGTTATCATGAATAATGATAAAGTGTTGTTTTTTCACGTTACATGATCTTGTGTTAACATTAATACTGAAAATAATATTATTGTTATGTTATAAATTTTTTATCATATTTAGAATAATTGGTTTGAAATAATCTAGTAATTATAATTTTAATTTAGTGTTTAAGGATAAATTACCTTGGTTAGAAAACTAGTTATTGTAGTGAAAAATCAAAATCGTAAAAATTAGAAAGTATATAATTTAAGGAACCAAATGTTTAAAATATGTGTTCTATTGTGTGTTGGAGGTTTTTATTATCCCTATATTCCCGAAAAAAATTAATTATCAATTTTTGAGACACATTATGTAAGATTTATCCCCCAATGGTGAATAATTTTTGGTATTTACAAAAGTGTCACTCTGCCTCAACTATAAAAGGGAACTCACTCCCCCAATATATTAAAACATTAAATCCTATTTTTTAGGGAATCCCTACCCAAATAACTTTAAAAATTTCCTCATATAATCCTCTAATCATTATTTTGGGTATAAATCCAACCTAGTAAGTCTTTAGTGTAATCTTAAGGAGGATTCCCGAAGAAGAAGAAATGTTCATCAAAAAGTGTAATTATTTTACTTCTTTCGCCACCTCCTAATATTTTTTTAAAAATATGGTGATATAATAACCTGAAAATATTCTATATAATTGTATTTTCTTAAAATAATTTAATTAAATAAAATAATATCCACTTCAATCAAATGTGTTACGAAATCCGCATTCTTATGTATAACGGTCTACTACCACATGAACCAAAGTCATTTGTTTTCCCGTGACCACCTTTCACGATTGGCTATAATGGTGGATAATATATCTATATATATATGATATTTAAAAAATATTTATTCATATATAAAAATTATATCATATATCTCTTTTTTAACTTCTTTTATGTTTGTGGTATGATAACCTCGCGCATGTGGGATGCAGACTACCACCTCGTGCAGCGATGTGATCTGTCTTTCACTGACGATTCACATAAAAGGAGATAAGAAATAATTTAATTATTATATGTGATATAAATAAAATAATTATGATATTTATTTAATATTTATCATCATGTAAGGATATTATATATCATTTTATTTATATCCATTTTAGTAGCTTATATATTATAACATCATTCGTGTATTTGTGGATTGTCACCTTCACGAAGTGATGTGACTATCCTTTCATCACCCCACCACATAGATTCTATATATCAGAAAATGGTATGGTATATATGATATTATGATCATTATAGAAAGGTAAATATATATCTTACCTCATTTCCATAATGATAATTGGAAAATGGGAACTTTACTCACGTGAATGTATAGCTTACTATATCGAAGATCGTAACGTACTTCAATTTTCATAAAAATAATTAATGTTTGGTTATAAAATTAAGATTGTTGTAAAAATATGAAAATTATTTAATGATTATTATTTTTGATATGATATAATAATATAATTTATGAAATAATCAGATCATTCATGATGAAACATGCATGTGAAAACAAGGCAATTAATACCAACATCAATGAAAATAATGAATTATTTTAATAAACAGCTAATAATATGTTATACACGGATATATATGAAATAATAAATACTAATATGGTTATAGTATTTTATAAAATGTTTTATAAAACTATAATTGAGTTTAAAAAAATTTCAACCAAAATGATTCATTAGATTTGGGATTTCATCTCAATTGATAATCGATATAAGTTTATTTGTTATTATGCAAAAAAATAAATTTTCTGTGGTGTATATAAATCCCCATTGACATGTAATATCATGAATAATTTAATCCACATAGTATTATAAGTTTAAATTTTAATTATTTTAACCAAGTGTATTTGAATTAAATTTTTCCATATGATAGTACTTATTTTCCAATCTCACATTGGACTTTCTCTTGAAACAGTCACTTTCTTGTAATAATTTTTTGTTGGAAATTAATTTTACATTAAATATAAATATTTTTGTGTGATTTATATGATTATTATTTAAACCATATACCATTTTTAGATATGTTTATTACTTTTAATGTTATTTTATTATTTGGGGAAATAATGATAATTTTTTATTCTTTACCCAATAAGAATTTTTGATAAGGAAAGTTTTTATGAATTAAATAGTTTTTTAGATATATGAGGAATTTTTTGGACATGAAATACAAAGGTTTGAACTAGATAATTCAATCTACATCATGAATTAGTAGTCTCATTAAACAAATCAGTTGGACAAATCAGATGGGTTTACACCCAGTATGTTTTAAACCACCTTGTGAAAGGTATTGATGGTAAATGAATCATGTTCCAAGGAGAAATGATGTTCAATAACTCAGTATTTACATCATTTGGTAATTAGTTATTATGATATTTTATATTTCGCTATGATATTATCTATCAATATATTTCATTCTTAGCTTATTGATTAAATAGAATGTATTATCAATTATATACATGTCCATATTGATTCTACATTATATTATCGTGATGGTAATGATATTGAAATGGTAAGTATAATCAGTTTTTTACCTTTCCATATTGATTATTATTTATTGATTTATGATATATTCTGTTGTATTTAACCCGAACTGAGAAGTTTATATCACCCTTATTTTGTTTCATCCCCCACGTTGTGATGATAAATCCTTTGAATGAGTTTCAAGGATTCTGATCATTTTCTATCTTATGTTTTATTATAATGTAAAATGGATTCTATGTATGTATATTTCTTTAAAACTACTAAATTTTTCAATCCATTAGGATCTAACTCATTGTATTTATGATAATGAAATAATTTAATACCCCATCACCATTCTTCTAGGTTCGGGGTTTCTACAGTTATTATCAAAATGAGGTTTATTAGAAGCATTGGGAACTGTATTTGTGAAAAAAAATATTTTAGGTATCATAACAATATGATATAATTTGAGGATATGTATATAATAAAATCCAATGGTTTTGGTACAGTAGAGATTACATTGTCTTTCCTTGCAATACACCCATGTTTGAATAGTATAAGTGGATGTGGTTTTGGCATAGATATACCTATGGGTAATAACTCCAAAATGGGTGCTTTGGTCATGACTCGATCATAACCTAGTGCATGAAAATGAGCCTTAATACGCACCTAGTTTGAAACACATGGGGGTTTGTTTAGGATAATTCAAATTTTCTATAAAAACAACTATAAATAATTTTAAATTAAATATATCCATATAGAAACCAATTTTTATGATTATAAGATTAATAATTCCAAAATTTTAATTTATGCTATGTGTTACACCATATTTGCAATTATATACTATGATTTAAAATTCCTAATTTTATGTGAGAACCTAGTAAATGGGAGTTTTTAGAAATTTTACAAATATGGAAGAAGGATACCTATACTAATAGAAAAAGGATGATAGTTCTCTATTCAAGAAGCTAATATAGTGGGGCTTAGAACTAAGAAAATTATGCACATATTATTGTAGATTAATTGGGTTATGACTAATAACATTTTCCTAATGGATCAAATTATTCCACATAGAGACCATCCAATGTTTGATCGCTTCATGTGATATAATCATTAGTCTTTTAGTGGGACTAAATTCTATGGTAGTTGATAAATTGATTAAAAATTTGATGATGATATTTTTAAAATTAGGATGAGGTGAAAAGGAAAATTTTAAACATTCATATTACTGTATGAAAGTTGATTATTCTAAATGGTGGTTTTTTGATCAATAATACAGGGGATAAAGAAGAAATAAAACTCATGGAATGAAAATAATTTAAGGGTACATTCTTAAACAAATATTTCTACACTGAGAAACAAACTGAGAAAAATATAAAGTTTCTCAGCTTCAGGAAAATGACGGAATAAATTGTTGTTGAGTATTATGATACCTTTACAAGGTTAGATAGATATGATATAGATTATATATGGAATATGAATTGCAATATTGACAATTTATTTAAAGGGATTTAGAATAGTCTCCAAAGGGAACTAGTCTCTTAAACATTATCAAATTATGATGAAATTGGATTATGAGATATAGAGAGGGGGAAATAATTATCAATGTTTTTTTAATTAATCGGAATCAAGAGAAGAATTGGAAAACATATAAAAAATTAGATAAAGATAATAAGTGAAATAAAAAATTTGAACAAGTGATATCAATGGAAAGAATCACCATATGAAATGCTCGAATAGATTGAGAGTTTCTTATATGTGTGTGGAAAAGGGTCACTCGGGAAATGATTTGAAACAGATGAAAAAACATGGATATTCATTATTTCAACTGTATGGATATTTTTAATTAATAAAAAAACACAAACATCATGGGAATATACATTGGAAGAATCTTAGAGAACAAGGTCAAACTTATGCTATTCAAACAGATAAAGTGGAATGATTAAAGTTCCTGAGTATTTTTATCCTTGGAAGATGTTTTAAATGTATCCTGTTGATGATATTTTCATTATTAGAATCATGAAATATAATAGTATTGTACTTTGGTACCTTTTTATTAATTATTTTAAATCATGTATTGAATGGTACCGATGATAAAGAAAAATGATTCATTTTCCAGTTGATATTTTTTGAAAACATGTGAATGGGGGAAATATATCCCTTAATATGTTTCTAATGTTGACATAATAATGTTTGGATAAAGAGATATTTGATACATATAAATTAAAATGGATAGTAATAACATCGAAAAGAATAATGATTTATTAAGAATGTGGTTTATTTATCCTTGATGGAGTTTACAACATTTTTGGATATAATTGATATATCCAATAATCTATTTTTTATATAAGGATTAAGGAATCATGCCATTTTTATATGGTTTTATCACAATTCAATTGATTACCTTGTTTTAAAAGAATACATGATGAGGGTATTCACATCTCAGGTAATGACGATTAATAGGTACTTTGTGCTATTTGAGGTATTAATGATAACTTAATTATGTATATTTATTAAATTTATTTCAAATCATTTAGATATTAATATTCTGGAAAGTTTATAAGGGTTTTAATTTATAAAATTTTTAATGTTTGACTATGGTTGAGATTTTAGTGATTAATGTATTATATTGGATAACTTGTGTTAACAATAATGATTTGGGAAAATATTTAGTGATATATGAAACGTCTTGTCAAAATTGTATAGATCCTATTATTAATTAAAAGTCAAAATTAGTATATTAAGAAATGAAATCGTCTTTTATATTCATTTATTATAGTAAGGGATTAATTAGATATTGATCAAGGAACAACAACAGGAAGAGATAGTGATTAAGAAATCAAATGAAATAAATGTATCATATTTTCTCGTTAATGTTCTTAAACATTAGGAAAGGGATATTTTAAAAAAATTATCCAGTTTCCATCATTTATGATGATATCAATGACATTTTTCCAAGCACTTGGATTTATGGTTTTGTGTTGGTTAACTGTATCTCGATCACCCACTCTATAGTGATCAATGATTTCTATCAATCCCCATTAATCTGTGTGAATTATTATTTTATCTCATGTCTATGTTTTTAATACCCACCCATGTTATCCATTTCGGAATCCTAGTTATGTGATTATTTCAGATGACCCTTGTATTTATCTTTTACTCTAATTAATAGGATATTTTATTTACCCCTTTTACGATGTGGGGTTTTTAATAATGGTATTTCAAAAAGTCAAACCTTTGATTATCGAGAAAAATTTTAAATTGTAGGGATTGAATTTATTTAATTTGGGTAGTGTAAAACACCCAATGACTTTATAAAATATTTTTAGGAATAAATTTAATTTCATCAATAGCTTTTGATGCAAACAACATTAGGTTTAAAGATAAAAATTTTTAATCAAGCTCCACACACATAATTTAAAATTAAATTTTAAATATTGAAAAAAATTATATCAAAAAAAATTGCTTTTTAAAATTTGAATACAAAATTTATCTATTGGTGAATTTTTTCCCCTGAAATCATTAAATTTTCAATGAATAGTACAAAATAATAAATTTTAATTGAAAACAATCTTTTCATGTAAATAATTTATAATGATAAATTTTATTTTAAATTGTATTTAAAGTAAAATTAGTTCAATTTTATATAAATTAATCCAATTTATGTCATTGGAAACATTTTCATTGTGAATTTATTATATAAAAAATTTAAGAATTTTCACATTTTAACATTACAAAACCATTTTCTCATCACGTATATGGGACTGACTTTAAATTAAAAATCATCCCCTTTTTGGAATTGAATTTGTAAAAATATATTCAATATTGGTAATAATAATTATGTATAACTTCTAATAAGGTCAACTAATTTATTTTATCAAAATGAATAGTGAATGGAGTAAAAATTAATTATCACAAATAAAGTGTAAATATGTTTACTGGGGGTAAACCAAGAAGGATAAGAGAAAAAATGAAATAAAAATTGATATTAATTTTTTTGAATGAATTTACTTATATTTTTGTCATAAAATTATTTGAAATATTTAAATTCATTTCTAGTTTCATTTGAATATGACCCACAAAATATGTTAAGTGTAGAAAAAGACAAAAAAGAATATCCTTCTATCTTTTAATATCATTAAAGCCATTTTATAGGGAAAATATTTTAGATATTGAAATTATTTTAAAATATAACTTATTTTTTTTAATAATTAGATTTTATTTTTAATTTATATATATTAAATAATTACGTAAAATGCGTAAGAAACTCCAACGAATTAATTATTTAGTTAAGAATAAAAAATGATTATAAAAATATTAAAATTTAACTAAATTGAATGAATTATTATGTTCCCTTATTTTTTTAGATTAATATATCGTGTTATATAGATTTGAACAAAATATATTTTATATCTATCATTATATTTTTATTTTTAAATTCAATTTAAATGAATAATTTCAAAATTGACAATAATGTTATTTTATGAAAAATTATTTTTATTAAATGATTTAAAATTATAAATAAGATATTGTAGAAATATATTTTTAAATGATATATCAGCCCTTAAAAAATAATAGGTTTTTGGGGTAAAGATTAAAGTTGTGTTTTTCCACTTTACATGTGCTTTTGTTAAAATTAATTTCAACCACAAATAGTATTTTTTTGATAATTATATATAATATTTATAATCATTGGTTGAAAATGATCAAATAAGGATCACTTTAATTTATTCTTAGAGGATAAATTAACTAGGTTATAAAATTAGAACCGTAGTGAAAAACAAAAATGGTGAAAATAAGGATCATATAAGTTAAGGGAAAAAAATGTTTAAAAAGTTTGTTTAATTTTGTGATGAGGTCGTTTATCGACCATATAAACCCTAAAACCCATTAATTTCCAAGTTTTTAGAAACATAATGTAATATTTACATCCCTATAGTAAATAATTTTGGGTATTTACAAAAGTACCACTCCTTTACAACTATAAAAGGAAACTCAGTCCCATCACTAATTCACACATTACAATATCCTTGGTTTGATAAATTCCTAGCCAAATAACTTAATAAATCCATCTCATCATAAAATAATCCTTCTTTATTCATAAATCTAACCATGTTTGTCTTATTTCCAATCCTAAGGAGGATACCTAAATAAGAGTTAATGTTATTCATAGAGCATCTTTATTTTATTTCTTTCTCTACCTCCATCAATTTTTTTTAAAACCAAGTTGATATAAAAAAATAGTATCTTAAATATAATTAGATTTTTTTTATAATAACATAATTAACTTAAACCATCTCCACTTCCATCAAATTTGAAAAAAATCACTGTTCATGTGTATTATGGACAACCACCGAACGAACAGATGTCATTTTTTTTTCATTAACACCTTTCATGGTTGGGTATGATGATGGATATAAAGAATATTAATGATATTTATAATATATTTATAACTATTTTGTCATTTTATCATATATATATATATATATATATTTACCTTAATGTCTATAAGAGGTATGATAATGTCACTCATGTGTATGGTTGACTACAACCTTGTAAAGCGATACAAATCATATTTCACAAATGCATCACAGGGAAGGTGATAAAAATTATGTTAAATATTATATGTTAAATAAATTAAATAATATTTATATTAATTACATGTTTATATTTTCTAAATATAATATAAATCATTTTATTTCATTCATTTTCAATCACATAGTGATGATATCATTGTTCTTGTATGTGTGGACTACCACCTTTACCATGCGATGCGACTCTCTTGTAATCACCACAAAACAAGGATGATATATATATAAGTATATAATATGGTATATATCTGATATAATGGACATTCTATAAAGGTAAAATATTATTAACCTATATCCCATAATGATCATTGGAAAACAGAAATGTTACTCATGTGTACGTTTGACCTACCGTCTCAATGATCATAACGTACATAATTTTTCATAACAATATCTCATGACTGGTTTAATTATAAAATTGATATAAATGTATGATTATTATTTAATTATTATTATTCTATATAGGATATAACTATATAAAATGTATAATAACTAAATCTTTCTTGATGAAACACGCCAAATAAAACAAGGAAACTAACCCCAGAAATAATAAAATATTATTAATGAATGGATAATAAGATGTTATAAAAGAATCATATATGATATTGTAAATATTAATGTTGTTTTATATAAGTTAGTAATTTGTTTAAAAACACTATAAAGTATGTTAAATAATATTCATGCAAATGGAAATGCGAGTTAAGGGATTTTATCTCGATATACATTCCATTGGGACTTATTTCTTATTATGAAGAAATTCACTTTTATGTGGTTTATAGATATATAAACATTGAAATTTAATATCTTGAATATAACTCCCCTACCCCAGTTACCCAAATTCGGTTCATTATTACATAACATCAGCATGATCACAATAGATCAAGTCTCGAAAGGCTGATTAGTTTAGTAGCCTTGGAAACTCTAGATACATTCATAAAGATTACATTACATCATAAAGTGAAAAACTAAAACAACATCTTGTCTTCATATCTCCTCATAATATCCCTACATATCATTCATAAAATACTTCTTCACATCCTGGGAAAAATAAATCATTGAAAGGGGTGACCTTAGATGCTCAGTAAGGATAACAATATAGCGGAGACTTTCATAAATAAGCATAAACCTTTAAGGAAATGTATAACTAAAACATAAGCCTTTTAAACATTAAATTCAGAATAATATGGAAAATATAAAATGAAATAATTCCATTTAATTATCCAAATAGATATTCTACACGTCGAATAATCACATGCAATATCAATAACCACTTTCATAATGATGGAATGCATAATGCCAGACTATCATAACCACATAGTGAAGGCCTTGTGCCAAGACTACAAATAATATTTTTTCAAGGCATTGTTCCAAGAAACTAGTTTTTATCATGAGACCTACAGATTCATCGAGGAGCTATAGCGGCCTCCACCCATCACTTATTAAGTCCAATGCATTACTCATATGAATAGGTTTAAATATAACATAAACATTCGTATTAAAACTAGCATATCAAATGTCAATACTTTCTCTATAAACCATGAATGGTATAAAAATAACACATCCATATTCAAAAAAAATCATAAAACCTTCAATACAATATGGAAGCTTTCTATAATAATAAATTGACTTCAAATAAGCTTAAAATCAATCAAAGGATGTTGAAATAGATGAAATCATAACTATTTGAAATAAATATCACTTTTTCTTAAATAATTTAAAAGTCAAATAATCAAAAAAGAAAACATTTACATTGAAAATATTCTTATAAGCTTGTAAGGGATGCTTCAATGATTTTATAATGGTAGAAAATAGCTGCACCTGTTGTATAAGTTAAAAAAGACATTCTTAGCTAAATTTTGTTTAAAAGGTTAAAAAGGACCTTGTTTGGAAAACGACGGAAAAATTCATTTATAAAAATCATAAAAAAGTCAACAAGGGTATAAATTACTTTAATGAATAGTCTATAAAATATTAATAATTATTTCAAATATAATTTTACGAAACATGGATGTGGATGATAAAGAGGTCTCAGTAGATAATTATGTATAAACAACCTCACATAATGAAGAGATTGTGAAATAAACATTTACCTTGTACTTTTACTAGGGTGAGGGTAGGTTAACCTCCTATATAATGGTGAAATAATTTTGATTAAATTATACAAGAATCTTATACATTAATATGATATCATATATGATCTTTTAACATTGCTTTGTTAATAATATCTTAGTATTATCGTCATTTCTGGTGTTAACTTACTCGTTCTCTTTTATATATTTTGTTACATAAGTCGTTTTTGTTATGGATAGGTTTTATCTTATTCATATAATTAATTATATCATGTCCTTAAAAATATTTAATCATCAAATGAGAATTAGACTTTCATAGATATGATGGGGAATAAATCTCATCGCGTTCGTGGAGACGGTAGTCTGTACATACGCATAAGCGACAATATCATTATTTTTATATAAAAATAATATATAATCCGATGTTATATCATATATACAGAATCATTATAATGTTATATTTATTATTTAATTCAATTACACATCATTATCATACCCATCCAAATAATAATGTTTTGAATAACATTAACACCACGACGTGGAGACGATAAGTCGTACGTACGCACGTATGGTGACACGTCATTCAATGGATGGATAGAATACTGAATATGGTTTTACCATATTTATATTAACATCAAAGTATATATAAGATACTGGAGTTATTATTATAGAATTTAAATAACAAAGAAAGAAGAAGTTGAAGAAGAAATGAACTCGAAAGAGTGTGGTGAAAACATTATCTCTTTTTTAGGTTCTTCCTTTTGATTTCTTCAAAGGGCTCGTTAGGTTAGATTTATGAAAAAAACTAAAGCCTCTAGGTTGAAGTGATAAAAGTTAAAAGAATATTTTGGCAGGGGTTGGCCGAGACAAAAGGCTTTTAAGGTGTGAATTAGAGGTAGGGGGAAGTGCCCTTTTATAAGAGGGGTGAGGGGCACCTTAGGAAAAGCTAGAAATATTATTTTATAATAAATTTATATTCAGTTTATAATGGATCAAAAGTATATTATTTAATGTTTAAGGTAGGTATAGGTCTAAAACCAATCAAAAAATAGGTTTTATTCAGGTTTTCGTCACTATATTATCTTTATATTTTTGATTTAACTCTTAGTTAAATAGTTTTACATTTACCATGTATCTTTGTATTTTTATATTATATAGTCAATAAACTTGCTATAAACTTCCAAGCGACCCCCAAGTGGTCCATTTATAATACTCATATCATTATATAAATTATTTGGCCGATCATTAGGTTTTTAGGAATAGAATATCAATTAATAATATAATATTTGTTTTAAAAACACATTTATGTCAATTTTTACAATATTTAATAATTGATTTTTGATAAAGTCATAAAAACATCATTAGTTCGAACAAAATTTATTTAAGAAATACTAACATGTCATATTAACCAATAAAATTTGTGGATGGAATGAAAACATTCAAATTATATTTATTTTAACATTTATAATACTAATTATTTGATTCATTCATTAATAAGGAAAATATTGCATGATTATTGTGTTATAAATAAATTTAATTATTCAACATCTAAATATTATAAACAAAATACAATTATGTAGGAAATTGTTTTATATTTTTAATGAATATTTATAGTAGAAAATATAACATATATAACCCTATGTAAATTTTTTTTTCTAATAGATATATGCCTATGTCAATTTTTTATTTACTTTAGCATAATTTAAATAAAGTGTCATTATCACTTACAAGTGGATCCATGGGGTCCCAAAATCAGCCCAAAGATGACCATGGTCGGACATGTATCAACCAATAGTGTTAGAACATGTTTTAGGGTAATTTATTATAATAATAATATTATTTGTTTAACCTTATTTACCGGATTTACCTTTTAACCATAGTAAATAAATTTTACCGAAATAATTATTCAAAATGTCTAAAAATTAAACTTAACTATTTACACAATTTTGACCTCTTGATTCTAAATATGGAATCCATTTTTCTAAATTGAAAAAAAACAAGTGGAATAAATTAATTTAAAATTAATTCCCGTTGTTAAAACAAAAAGCGTGTTTTTAAGAGATAATAACTATTAAAAGATTGGCATTTGCTTATATCTAGTTTAAATGTGAAATTATGTCTAATGACCAAAATTGGATTAAATGGTAAAAATATAATCTAATTATACTCTAAAATCACTCAAATTCATAATTTATCACTATTAATTACTTCAATTAAAAAAGTTGTTTTCAATTAAAATTTAGTAATTTTCACTATTCACCCAAATATGAAATTTATTTGAAAAGTACCAGAAGATCACCCTAAGATAATTCTGATATTTAAAATCCAAAAATTAAGTCCATTTTGAAATATAAAATTTATAAAATTTCAAAAAATGGATATTACTATTCATAACAACTAGTTTGATTGGTTGTAGTGTGTGTTAGAACTCGAAGTTGCATACAACACATGCAACTGTATTATTCAAAGAGAAGCATACCGTGGATAGACTTGATTGGTTCATCATCATAAGTTCCTCGGTTTACAATGTTGCCTCTTCCATCTTATGGTTTCTCCATAGAACTTTTACCAGATGAGTCGTCCGGTTTCTCAGCACTTGTTATCTCGTATCAAGAATATTTATAGGCTCTTCGCAATAAGATAGATCAGGTTCCAGTTCTAATTCATCATAGGTGAGTACATGCGTTGGGTCAGGCATGTATTTTCTCTACAGTGATACGTGGAACACATCGTGAACTTTGGAGAGACTTGGCGCCATTACCAAACGGTAAGCTACATCCCTAATTCGTTCTAGAATTTTGAATGGTCTGATGTACCTGGGACTTAATTTTCCCTTCTTACTGAAAATTATAACACCCTTACATGGAGATACCATCAAGAAAACATGATCGCCTACCTGAAATTCCAAATCCTTCCTTCAATTGTTATCATATCTCTTCTACCTACTTTGAGCTGCATTGATGTGGTTTTGGATTACCTTCACCTTTTCCATCATTTCCTCCACCAGTTCTGGGCCTACGAGTTTTCTTTCACCAACATCATCCCAACAGGTTGGTGTGCAACATCTCTTTTTGTATAACGCTTCATATGGTACCATCTGAATACCTGAATAGAATCTATTGTTATAGGAAAATTATACTAGAGGTAAATATTGATCCCACATACCTTGAGAGTCATGTGAGCAAGATCTCAACATTACTTCTAAGGTTTGAATAGTCTGTTCTGATTGTCCATCTGTTTGAGGGTGGTAGGTAGTGCTCAAAAAAAGTTTAGTATCCAATGAATACTGAAGAATCTTCTCAAATCTTGATGTAAAACGAGGATCACGATTAGAAACAATTGATAGGGGTACACCATGAAGTCTCACTACTTCATTAATATATAGTCTTTCTAAACATTAAAGTGGTAAATCTTCCCTTATAGCAGGAAAATGAGATTACTTGGTAAGACGATCAACAATGAACCATATTGAATCATTCCTTCTAGGATTCTTTGGTTGTCCCATGAAAAATACCATCGTGATATTATCCCATTTCCACTCAGGTATGGGAAGAGGTTGCACGATTCCTCCAGGATGTTGCCTTCCAGCTTTCACTTTTTGAGAATCCATACATTCTAATACAAAATTAGAAATCTCCATCTTCATATTGTCCCATTAAAAATATTCCTTCAAATCTCTATACGTTTTGGTTCTCCCATGGTGTATAGAGAAATTTGAACTATGATCATTGTCCAACAATTCCCTTTTTAGATCAGGTATATCGGGAATGCAAAGTCTCTTCCCAAATTTCAAAATTCCTTCTTCATACACAAAGTCACTCAATCTCCCATCATTCACTGGTTTAATCTTGTTTTGAAACTCTTTATCAACGGTCTGATAACACTTAATCCTTTCTAGTAAAGATGGTTTGGCAACCATTTGAGAAAGAATTGATATTTCACCTTCCATGGTTATTCCCATATCCATCTTTACTAAATCCATGAAAATACTATCCCTTTCAACTCTCATCTCGTTCAAAACTCTGTGACCCTTACTACTCAAAAAATCTAGTACCTTATTTTACTCCCCGGGTGGTAGTGTATAGTGAAATCATAATCCTTGACTAGTTGAAGACATCACCTTTTCCTCATGTTGAGTTCTTTCTGTGAAAAAATGTACTTCAAACTCTTGTGATAAGTATAAATCTCATATTTTTCACCATAGAGATAATGTATCCATATCTTCAAAGCAAAAATTACCATAGGTAACTCAAGATCATGAGTAGGATAGTTTTTCTCATGAATTTTTAGTTGTCATGATGCATAGGCAATAACCCTACCATTCTACATAAGGAGACAACCAAGTCCTTTCTTCGATGCATCAATATAAATAACAAACATGTCATTCCTCAATAGTAGATTCAATACTGGATCATTGACTAATCTTCTCTTCAGTTATTCAAAAAATAATTCACACTCTTTTGTCTAAACAAATTTAACCCCTTTACGTGTGATCTTTGTTAATGAGTTAGCCAACGGAGCAAAATTCTGGAAGAAAAGTTGATAATAACTTGTTAACCAATAAAAATGCATACCTTAGTTATACTCGGCGGTGCTGGAAATTCTTGGATTGTCTTGGTCTTAGAAGGATCAACAGTGATTCCATCCTTAGAGACTATAAGGCCAAGAAAAGAGATCTCCTAAATCCAGAATTCACACTTTCTAAACATCCTATATAATTCATGTCTTCTATGAGTATTCAGGATAATGTGCAAGTGATTTTCATGATCTTCATAGATTTTGGAGTATACCAAGATATCATCAATAAATACCACCAAAAAATCATCGAGATATTCCTTGAAAACTCTATTAATTAGATCCATGAATACAGAGGGTGCATTGGTCAATCCAAAAGTCTTTACTGTAAACTCATAATGCACGTACCTAGTTTGAAATGATATCTTCGGAATGTCTTCCTTATTCACACAAAACTGATGGTATGTTGATTTAAGTTCAATCTTTGAAAAGTATTGATCTCCATGCAGTTGGTCAAATAAATCATCAATGAGAGGTAGGGGATACTTTTACTTTATTATTATAGCATTGATTTCCCTGCAGTCGATACATAACCTCATAGATCCATCTTTCTTCTTAACAAAAAGGATAGGGGATCCACATGGAGAAACACTAGGGAGAATAAATACCTTATTACTCAATTACTCTAGTTGTTTATTTTGTTCAACTAATTCCACAGTGTCCATTTTATAAGGGGCCTTCGATATGGGCCTTGAACCAAGAATTAAATCAATGGAAAACTAAATTTCACGTTCTGGAGGATGTCCAGGTAAATCTTCTGGAAACACATCAACATATTATTTCACAATATTTAAATCCTCTATTTGAACATTCCTTTCCTCACCCACAGTCATTTCATTCTCTTCATCCCCAATAATTGATTTTAGTTGAGCTATTGGGGGTGGATCTAGATAAGAATTATGTGGTGACGATTCTGCTCTAAAGATAATGTGTTATTTATCATCATCATAAAAAATTGTTACCTCCTTCTTCTTATAATAAATATTCATATCATGGTCCGAAATCCAATCCATACCGAGGATTATATCAAATTCAATCACAGGTATGACGATGAGATTAGTGGATAAAGAACATTTATGTGTTCTAATGGGGACTGATTCACAAAACGTTGTTGAAATGATACTTCCCTTAGGAGTTTTAACTGACAACTCCCTTGTTAAATCAAATTGGAAATATCAAATTTTCTTAGCAAAGAGGGTAGATATGAAATAATGTGATGATCCAGAATCAAATAAAGCATTGGCTAAACATGAGGAAACTATTAAATTACCTACCACCACGTCTTTTGGAGCTTTAACCTAAGCAGTAGTGATAGCATAATCATAGCCTTGATCCCTCGGCCTTTTGAGGTAAGTTCCCCTGACTCTTAGGACATTCATTTGAATAATTAGCCATTTCTCTAAAATTATAGCATTCCATGTTGATAGAATCTTTCTTTCCCTTGCAATCATGAGCTTCGTGGCCTTTTTCACCACACTTTTAATAGACTCACATTCCCTTCAAGCATGTACCAGGGTGTTTCTTCCCACATTTTCTATAGGATGGATAATCAACTATTACCTTCTTCCCTTTATTTCCATTTCCAGAGTGGTTAGTATATCTCTTCTTCTCTTGATTTGCTTTAAAGTCGTAAGACATAGAGAATTATTTTTCTATCTTGATAGCACACAAGACAATATATTCTTATGACGAGAAGGATTGTGAGACCAATGATCGATGATGAAACAGTTTTATCCAATAAAATAAATGACTATTCTTACTTATTGGGTTATGTAGATAATCTGCAGCATACCTTGCTAACCTTGTAAAGTTAGCCTCATACTTTGTGACATTCTCATCCTCCTTTTGTCTCAGACTCAGAAATTTCCTTTCCATATCTTCTCGATGGTTATGAGGAAATTATTCTTCTAAAAATAGCACTTTGAACTCCATCCATTCCATATTTGATACTTCATCATCTTCCTTATGGTTTTTAATCAATGACCACCATTGATCAGAATCTCCAGTGAGGTGGTAAACTTCTATGATAACTTTTTCCCTTTCAATACTCCCTAGGGCATGGAATATTTTCTCTAATAAATTTATCCATTTCTCAACTACTAAGGGATTTGTACTCCCATTGAATATTGGTGGTCTTTTCCTCAATAAGCGATCTAACATTGATCCTCCATGCTGTGGATCTGGGTGCTCCATACTGGTAAGGCTATTATTCATAAAAAGAGTGAGTTGTCTCATTATGGTGATTTTCTGATCAGAACTAGTTACATCAACAACTCAACTATAATTATCTTGTGCAGGAGGTAAATCCCTATATGGAGTGTGTGCATTTATACTGTTTCCATTTCATTCACTAGGTGCCATTTCTAAAAAATGGCATACACTAGATTAGTTTATGAACGCAACACTTAAATCCAAAAATGTAAAACACTTAACATAAATTGAACAGTTTGTGGATATAATCCATAAAAATAAAAGTGTTTTCTCTGAGAAAGTATATACTCATAAACCCTTCATAATGGTTTGTAAATAAAATGAGAATTATCCTAAGTATATCCTATGGGAGTGTCGTTACCAAGAGTGCAGCAAGGCCCATTGTCGTGCACCAGTTCCCGTTTGAGTCTAGCTCAAATCGGTGTTTTGGGTTTTACAACTACGTACATATGTGCCAGAGAAACCTCTACCTACTCCTATCCAAACATATAGGTATTTCTCAGAAAACTCACAAAATCATTACAATACCAAAATTCTTGGAAGTTCTCCTATACTAATCCTCAAAGTCCATCTTAGGTATATGTGCTCTAATCAGAATTTATCTAAATCTAGCTTCCAAGGTTTTTACTAAAAATCCACTTATTCCAACTATAACGCCCCGACCCCAGTTACCTAGAGTCAGTGCATTAATACATAAAATTGTCATGATCACAAAAGATCAAGTCTTCAAAGACCGATTAGTTTAGTAGCCTTGGAAACACTAGAGACATTCATAAAGATTAAATTACATCGTAATGTGAAAAACTACAACAACATCTTCTCTTCATATCCCATTATACTATCCCTTTATGTCATTCATAAAATAATTCTTCACGTCCTGGAAAAAATAAAACATTGAAAGGGGTGAGCTCATATGCTCAGTAAAGATAAAAATATAGCGGAAACTTTCATAAATAAGAATAAAAATTTAAGGCAATGTAAAACTAAAACAAAAGCCTTTTAAACATGAACATCAGTATAATATGGCAAATATAAAATGAAATAATTCCATTTACTTATTCACATGGATATTCGACTAGTCGAATAATCACATGAAATATCAATAACCACTTTTATAATGATGGAATGCATAATGCCAGACTATCATGACCACATAGTCAAGGCCTTTCCCCAAGACTACAAATAATATTTTGTCAAGGCCTTGTGCCAAGATGCCAGTTTGTCTCATGAAATCTTCTGATTCATCGAGTAGCTAAAGAGATCTCCACCCGTCTCTTATAATGTCCATTTCATCCCCCATATGAATATGATTAAACATAACATAAACATTTGTATTAAAACCAACATACGAAATGTCAATACATTCTCTATAAACCATGAATGGTATAAAAATAACACATCCACTATCAAACATATCACAAAACCTTCAATATAATATAGATTTTTTGTATCATAATAAATCAACATCAAATAAGCTTAAAATCCATCAAAGGATATTGACATAGATTAAATCAAAACAATTTGAAATAAATATCTATTTTTTTTATAATTTAAAAGTCACATAATTATAAAAGAAAACATTTACTTTGAAAATAATCTTATAAGCTTGTAAGGGAAGCTTCGAAAATTTTATAATGGTGGAAAATAGCCTCACCCTCCGTATAAGTTAAAAAAAAGACATTCTTTCTTTAATTTTGTTGAAAAGGTTAAAAAGGACCTTTTTTAGAAAATGAAGGAAAGATTCCTTTAAAAAATATTATAAAAAGTCAAAAATTGTATAAATGACTTTAACCCATAGTATATAAAATAGTAATAATGATTTGAAATACATTTTTAAGAAACGTGGTTGTGGATGATAAAAACGTCCCAGTAGGTAATTACGTATAAACTATATCAGATAATGAAGAGATTGTGAAAATAAACACTTACCTTTTACTTTTCCTTGGTTGAGGGTAGGTTAATGTCACGACCCGTCCTTGAGGCCCGTACCGTGACTACCCCAAGCCCACCTCCCATAGGCCGGGGGCTGGCGACTAGCACCAAAGGCATAAATCCAGACAAAGGGGAAGGAATTTCCTTTAGAAAGTAAACAAACACCACAGAGTAAGCTAGTAGAAGTAAACACTATGTAAAACTGGGTAAAAAAGTAAGTGCAGAAAGTAAATGGGCCATAATGCAAACCCAAACTGAAAGTAAAGTACAACTAGAAAAAAAGTACAACAACTGAAAGTAAAGAAGCAACGTCGAGCCATCCACTGGAAGTCCCACTTGTAGGGTGGGTACAGATAGCCTCCTCAACTCCTCGGGTCCAACTGTCCGCTCCGTGTACGTCCCGCCCAGTGGTTCACCTCCAGGTACCGACCTGCTCCACAAGCCTCAACCACGATCAGCGTTGTCCATCGTCTGCATCCAACACAACGTAGTGCGGGAATATCCTGTGAAGGGGTGAGTATACGCTACTCAGTAGGGACCCTGAGACCCCCGAAGGTCTCCCAGAATCCACAAAGGATAATCAACAAATGAAAGATACAATCATTAAGTAACATCCAACACTACTTAGGTATATTC
The DNA here is from genome assembly GCA_963277665.1 of Viscum album. Lineage (NCBI taxonomy): Eukaryota > Viridiplantae > Streptophyta > Magnoliopsida > Santalales > Viscaceae > Viscum > Viscum album. Next base: position 275,186,247 of record OY728122.1, read on the forward strand.
CCATACATATAAATAAGTCACCAATTCCAGTTCGGCTCTAACATCCGAGCCCAAGTTCGATCACGTCCACACAGGATAGTACAACCCAATCCACATAGGAATGCATAACACAATCCACATAGGATAGCAAGTAAATCATATCGAAGATAATGATTGAAATCCAAGACTTAGCTCACACAGGTATAAATTTGCGTAAGATAATAGAGTTGATCAGATGTAGTCACTGATTCATCTAAGCTGGAACCCACGTAGTATACTAAACCAGCTAAGCTGTCGGACCAACATAGGATACAGACCAACTACTCTGCCAGACCCACATAGGATACAAGAACAGAGTCAAACACTGCCGAACCCATGTAGGATACAAGAACAGTAGTACTGTCAGACCCATGTAAGATACAAGAATAGTAGTCATCTCCATGAAACCCATGGAGGATTTCAGTATGGTCTTCAATGCTGCCGAACCCACGGAGGATTATAGTGCAGTCTTCATCCATGCCGAACCCACAGATGATTTTAGTGCATTCGTCGTCACTGCCGAACCCACGGGGGATTTCAGTACAGTCATTATCATTGTTGTAGTGGTAGCCAGCTCTAGGGTTCTCGCACAAAGCATTCTCGTTTCCAAGAGGTTCTGCTCCACGAGCCAAGGGGTTGATACATCAACTGACATGTAGTCTGGAGCTGATGTATCCACAAGTTCCATCTTGAAAAAGGGAACTCAATGCTATAGACGGTGCATTAATCGGATGCCCGGTCTGAGAGTTATTGGATTTTTTGTTCCAGGATCCCAGTTGGTTTTTAAGTCAAAACCAACATGACCGCACTCCAACTACATCCAAACCTTGAGCGGAGTAATCCAAAAGTTCAGTCTCACTATGAGGAATCCAACAAAGTTGACATCACGTCAATCAGACGTCTGAAGCTCAAGTTATAAGTGTTTCTGCTCCGAGGGCCCGGTTGGTTTCGTGTTCAAACCAACCAGGCCATACCCAAAGTTCTCTGAAACCTTGATTTTAATTTACCGAAATGACCATCTCGATCGAAGTATCGCATCGCAACTGACGGTGTGTCGATCGGAGGTTCGTAGCCCAAGATACGAGCATTTGAACAGAACTTTTCGAAGATAGGGGGTTTTGGGCCCAGACCGACCCGACCCATGACCCCCTGGGTCGGCCAAACCCGGGGCGACCCGAACTGGGTCCGGGTCTGGCCCATTACGGCGCGGCCCGGTCCGGTGGGCGTGGCCCGACCCAACCATCACGGCTCGGCCCGTTGCGGACGGTTGGCCTGGCGCGGGAGCGGCCCGGTGTGGCTAGCTTGGTGCTAGTCGAGCCGAGCGGAAGGGGGGGGGGGCTGCCCCCGTGATTGAAACTGCGGCCCCACATGGGGCCGCTCCTTTTTCAGGCGGGGGTTACGACCCCCGGACTTCCTTCAGAAATGGTCGGCCCTGTCCGGTCGGCCGGTGCTGCCGCCGTGGGACCCCACGGTCGCGCCCCTCCGAGGTGTCGGCGGCCGGCGGTTCCGGCCGCCCTGCCTTCCACCATCGCAGCTTTGAGCCGCGGCCCCTTCGTGGTTCTCCGGCACGGCGCGACGGTGCCGCAGCTTTGTTCGGCCTCAACGGCGTGGCGCGACGGTGCCGCGCTTCTTCGCCCATTCTTCTTTGTTTACGCGTGGTGTCATTGCACCGCGCTATCTTTGTTCGTTCCGCGACAAACACATCATCAAAGGGGGGGAGGTTCGGCCGTGTTCTTGGGGTCCGACCCCCTCCCGTTAATCCGATATCAAGCGGCTAATAAATTGATGTTTGTACTGTCAAAGAATATTCATTAACCAAAATAAAACCCCTACCTCGATGAAGTCGTCGAATGAGGTTTGTCGCGGGAAAGGGACGCCGCGGAAGACGGCGTGGTGGTACATAGCGTCGCGGTACATGACATCACGGAGAAGAGGAACGTCGGCGTCGCGGTACATGGAGTCGCGTCATCGATCTCTGAGGAATCAGCGTTATTCGTCGTCCTTCGTCGGTGGCTGATGTTCTTCTTTAGTGACGGTGCGTTCTTTGCGTTCTTCAAGGAGGAAGATGAAGATTTCAAGGCTTGAGAAATTCCTCTCCAACCTTCTCGCACGACGAAATAATCCTTATAGAAATAAGACTTTTTCTTATTTAATTTACACACACAATACAACAATCAATTCGAAATTCAAAATGAAATCAAAAATTGATTACATTGAATAACTTAATTCAATTCATTAATTAAGAGAGTTGACTTAGCATATAAAAGGGGGTTGCGGGTGAGTTAAAAATTAAAATGCATGTGGGAGGTTAAAAGGAAAAAAAGGGTGGGGCTCGTGTGGGCCCCGCCAAACTAATATCCTACCTAGTGGAGTTAGGATATTAGTGGTTCCCACTCCAACCACCATGCCTAGTTTATCACTACTTAGAATAGAAATAAAATTTGTAGCACAATATTTAATTTTATTCTTTAGTTAACCCATTTAATTAATAACCTCACCCGAGCCAACGCAACTCCGGAAAAGGTGTTCTTAAGAAATTACCGGCACTGCGGTTTCATCGGTGTCCTTGTATTTCGATTCCATGCACCGGTTCAATTGTTAGGAAAACCCGCTTGTTCGTTCACTGAACGTACCCGAGCTAATCTTTGGAACATGATTCTGGGCACACCGGGCATCGGAACCAGGTGCCGTTAAAAACTGTGTACTCATAAAATCCCAAAGAAATTTTAGAAAAAAAAATTCCCTTGAAATTTACGGGTCATTACATTACTCCCACCACAGGGCTTTACGTCCCCGTAAAGATAAATCACAAACTAGGGGAACAAATGAGGGTACTGAGCACGCATTTGAGCCTCTCGCTCCCAAGTGCTCTACTGGAGGTTCCCGTGCAGCCATCTGATGCGCACTAGGGGAATCAACCGCCCACATAGGACCCACTTCTGTCGATCCTCGATCTCCACCAAGACCTCCCCAAAGGTCGCCCCATCGTCAAGGTCTGGCTCTTCGTGGTCAATGATTAGAATCGGGTCGTGCATGTATCTCCTCACCTGAGATACGAGGAAGACGTCGTGCACCTGGTGCAACATAGGTGGTTGAGCCAGGTAGTAAACCAACTCGCCTACCCTGCTAAGGACCAAGAATGGTCCGATGAATCACGGAGATAACTTGCCGCCTCGTCCAAATATCCATAATCCACGTCGAGGTGAGACCCGCAAGAAAACGTGGTCGCCATCCACGAACTCTAGTGGCCTCTACCTCCTATCAGCATAAGACTTCTGCCAGCTCTGAGCTATCATCATCTACTCCTGGATGACCTGGACCATCTCTGTCATGGCCTGGACCATCTCTAGTCCCGTAATTTGTGACTCCCCAGGGTCTGTTCAGCACAGAGGTGATTTTCATGGCCGGCCATACAATGCCTCATATGGTTCCATCCCGATGGTGGAGTGGTAACTGTTGTTGTACGCGAACTCCACTAAGGGTAGGTGGTCCTCCCAATTGTGACCAAAGTCGAGGAGACATGCATGGAGCATGTCCTCGAAAGTCTGAATGGTCCTCTCTGTCTGACCATCCATCTGAGGGTGAAAGGCGGTGCTCAGATGTAGCTGCGTCCTGAATGCCTCCTGCAACCCCTTCCAAAACCAGGAAGTAAATCGAGCATCTCAATAAGAGATGATAGATGATGGAACACCATGAAGCCGTACGATCTCTTGAACGTAGAGGCATCCCAAGCTCTCCACTGAGCCCTTCTCTCTGATGGGTAAGAAGTGGGCCGACTTGCTGAGTCGGTCGATAATCAACCAAATGGAGTTGTATGATCTGGAAGTGCATGGAAGTCCAGTTATGAAATCCATTGATATCCCGTCCCACTTCCACTCTAGGACCTCCAAGGGCTGTACCATGCCTTCTGGTACCTGGTGCTCTAACTTCACCAGCTGACAGGTGAGGCATCGAGAAATGAACTCAGCTATAGCCTTCTTCATACCCGGCCACCAGTGCTGTCGTCTGAGATCCTGGTACATCTTCGCCACTCATGGATGTACCTCTAAATGGGAAGTGTGATACTCCCTCAGAACATCTTCTTGTAAAGAAGCTGGTACCATGGTACATCCTCTGAAAAGGACTTTGTGCTCTCCTCATATAGAAAATCCATCAGGTGCATGTCCTAAGGATATCTGTGCACGTCGCGTCTCAAATTCAGCATCCCCACGCTATGCCTCTATGACCCGCAGCAATAGTGGACAAGTGACTATGAGTTACTGAAGAAAGGCTGCTCCATCTCTATCCACAAAGGATATCTGTATAGCGTCTAGCTGCTCTGTCTCCTCCCCAAGTAGCTGAATTCCCATCCTCCTGCTAAGAGCATCGGCTACTACGTTCCCCTTTCTAGGAGTATAGACTATCTCAAAGTCATAGTCCTGGAGGAACTCTACCCATCGCCACTATCTCAGATTCAGGTCCTTCTGCGAGAAGATGTACCTGAGACTCTTGTGGTCAGAGTAGACTGTAAAGCGCTCGCCCATCAGATAGTGTCACCACATCTTCGTAGCGAAGGCCACTGCTACTAACTCCAGGTCATGGGTAGCATAGTTCTGCTCATGCTGCCTCAACTGACGTGATCCATAGGCGATAATTGTCTGCTCTTGCATCAGGACACATCTAATTCTGGTCACTGATGCATCACAGTAGACAACGTACCCTACTCCCTCCTCTGATAGCCTCAAGATAGGTGGGTTGGTCAATCTCTGTCTCAGCTCCTGGAAGCTCTGTTGACATCTGTCTGACCACACGAAGGGTTTCCCCATCTTCTTCAAAGTTGAGAGTGGTGTTGCAACTCTGGGTAAGTCTGGCACAAACATCCGGTAGTACCCAGCTAGCCCCATGAAACTCTGCACCTCTGTCACGCTCCTGTGTGGCTCCCATGCTAGTACTGCCTCGAGTTTCGCAGGATCCACCGCAACACCCACCTCAGAAATGACGTATCCCAAGAAGTGGACCACATGTAACCATAACTGAATCTTTGAGAGATTTCCATAAAGCTGGTGCTCTTGGAGTGTGTCCAGTACAACCCGCAAGTAGTAGGCGTACTCCTCCTTAGTGGTCGAGTATCTCAATATGTCTTCGATGAAGACCACGACAAATAGATTGAGGTATGGCTGAAATATCTTGTTAATGAGACTCATGAACACTGCTGGAGCGTTGGTCACGCCGAAAGGCATAACAATGAACTCATAGTGGCCATACCGATATCTGAAGGCCGTCTCCTGCACATCTTTATCTTGAACTCTGAGCTGATTATAGCCTGATCTAAGGTCTATCTTCGAGAACCACTGTGCTTCCTTGAGCTGATCGAAGAGGTCATCAATCCTCGGTAGAGAATACTTTTTCGTCACGGTCACCTAGTTCAGCCGACGATAATCGACACACAGTCGCAAGATCTCGTCCGCCTTCTTGGAAAACAATATCGGGGAAGCCCAGGGTGAAACACTAGGTTGGATGAATACCTTGCCCTACAAGTCCTCCAACTGTACCCGTAGCTCTCGAAGCTCATTGGGGGCCATCCAATGTGTTGTAGTGGATATCGGGGTTGTCACGGGGTACAGGTCAATATAGAAGTCTACCTCTCTATGGGGAGGTAGTCATGGAATGTCTTCAGGAAAAACGTCTGCATACTGATCCACCACTGCAGGAAAACTTGGACTCTGCACGCCAACTCTTCCTAGGATGAGGCTAACCAACTGATGAGTGATGGGTTGTCCTCTCCTCTGCGTGAGTCTATCCTACACTGTTAAGGCTCCCTTCTCACTGGTGAAGGTGAACCTGCTCCCATAAGTGCGAACACATGGCACCTTATGCCTAATACAGTCGATCTGAGCATGGACTGTAGATAACCAATCTTTGCCCAAGATGACATCATAAGGCCTCGACGCCGCTAAAAGAAGATCCTAGCCAAAGATATTGCCTCCTAGAGTATGATCACACTATCGGCACCAGTGCGTAATCATCGAGTCTGATCTTGTATGAGTCTCTAGCTATAAGGATCGATCCAACTGCTCCGTCGGAATCTCCGAGCTACGAGCAAGGGAAATGAAAATAAAATAATGGCTCGCTCTTATTTCTATAAGAACTGCAGCAAGGGTGGAGTAGACACAGCTATTACCTCAAATCATCTCTAGCGTGTCGTGGTCGTAGGCCTCCGCTGCCTGAAGCTGAGCCTGTCTCTGCCCGCCAGCTCCCTGTGGTCTGGGTGGATCTCCTAGTGGTGGTGGTGGTAAAGCTTCAAAGCGTCGCCCACCACCTACTGCTCGTCCAGCTCCTCTGCCTCGTCCGCCTGCTCCCTACGGACCACCACGGTCGACCCTCTCCCTCTACTTGGGTGGCCCCTCAACCGTCTGATGCTCCTCTGCATGGAGAGTCGTGCAATCACGAGCCATGTGGCCCTGCCCACCGCATGTGTAGCACTGTCTGCTCCTCAGAAGGCTGGCTCTGCGTCGGGTGCCCCGCACCTATGAGCCAGTGTCTTGAGGTCGTCCTCTTGATGGCCTAGTCTTCCTAGACCCCCATAATGTCCATCGACTGCCAACTTCAGACGACTCTGCTACATGCCGCCCTGCGGTAGGTCTCACTGCGGGTGTAGGCTCAGCAAGAAATCTCTCTCTAATAAGGGCTCTCTCTAGTAGTCATGCCTATGTCAGAATGCTGAGGGAGATCATCGATACCCAAATCTCATGCCTCAGTCCTTGCTCAAAGGCCAGGGCCCAGAATATTGGGTCTCGTACCATAACCATCGAATAGCGCGAGAGATCGGTAAATATCGCCGAGTACTGGGCGAACGTCATACTTCCCTGCCGCAACTGTAGTAGCTCCTGGATGCGCACCGCACGGAGGGTGGATGAGAAAAACTTCGAGCGGAAGAGGCTCTAAAAGTCCATCCAGAGGAGTGATGCCTCTCCATGCACCTGGATCATCAAGATCTACCATCTGCCTGCTGCCGTGTGCCGGAGGCTCACTGCAAGGATCACCATGAGGTCAGCTGGTGTCCCCACTAACCTGAAAACTCGAACCACAGCCTCTAGCCAATCCTCGACTGCCTGAGGATCTGTCTCCCCACGGATCCTGGGCGGTCGCTGACGCTGAAACTCGTGTAGTGCACTAAGGCGACGTGCACTCGCAGTGGCTGGGGCTGGTGGCATCGGTGGCTCGGCGGGTAGACGTACCGCCGGTGCCTCCACTGAAAAAGGGCCCTGCACTGAGGCCTCATCGCTCGGTGGGCTGTCGTCTCGCACAAAGCTCGGAACCCTAACTGGCTGCCGTCATGGGGCCATCCTGAAAGGAAACAGGTGCGCCACGGTCAAACAGTATACGTTTTGAGCTGACACAAAATAATCACAAAGAAAACTTTTGAAACACACATGCAATCAATGTTTTCCTGCATTGAGTCAGAAATCAGAAGTCAGGGTCCTAGTGTACGGAAACGTCGGTCACCGCAACAACACTGGACCATCTAGACTGATAACCACACTCAATACTCTTAACACTATTTCATCACATAGAAGAATGATCAGAGTGTTGAGTTATATAGTAGAACCGAACTCTACTGATACCAATTTGTAACGACCCATCCTCAGGGCATGTGCGGTGACTACCCCAAGCCCGCCTCCCATAGACCAGGGGCAGGAGACTAGCAGCAAAGGCATAAATCCCAACAAAGGGGAAGGCATTTCCTTTATAAATTAAACAAACACCATAGAGTAAGCCAGCCGAAGTAAACACTAAGTAAAACTGGGTACAAATGTAAGTGCGGTAAGTAAATGGTCCAGAATACAAACCCAAACTGAAAGTAAAGTACAACAGGAAAGAAAGTACAACAATTGAAAGTAAAGAAGCCACATCGAGCCGTCCACTTGAAGTCCAATCTGAAGGGTGGGTACAGATATCCTCCTCCGCTCCTCGAGTCCAGTCGTCCACTCCGTGTACGTCCTGCCCAGTGGTCCACCTCCAGGTACCGACCTGCTCCACAAGCCTCAACCACGATCAGTGATGTCCGTCGTCTGCATCCAACACAACATCGTGTGGGCATAGCCCGTGCAGGGGTGAGTATACGCTACTCAGTAGGGACCCCGAGACCACCGAAGGTCTCCCAAAATCCACAAAGGATAATCCACAAAGGAAATATACAATCACGAAGTAACGTCCAACACTACTTAGGTATATTACCATACATATACCTAATTCATCAATTCCAGTTCGACTCCGACATCTGAACCCAGGTTCGATCACGTCCACACAGGATATTACAACCCAATCCACACATGAATGCACAACAAAATACACATAGGAAAGCAAGTCAATCATATCGAATATAATGATTGAAAGTCAAGACTCAGCTCACACTGGTATACTTCTTCGTAAGATAATAGAGATGATCAGATGTAGCCACTAATTCATCTAAGTAGGAACCCACGTAGGATACTAAACCAGCTAATCTGTCGGACCCACATAGGATACAGACCAACTACTCTACCAGACCCACGTAGGATACAAGAATAGAGTCAAACACTGCCGGACCCACGTAGGATACAAGAACAGTAGTACTGCCGGACCCACGTAGGATACAAGAACAGTAGTCATCGTCGTCGAACCCATGGAGGATTTCAGTACGGTCTTCATTTCTACCGAACCCACGAAGGATTACAGTGTAGTCTTCATCGCTGCCGAACCCACATAGGATTTCAGTGGAGTCTTTGTCACTTCCAAACCCATGGAGGATTTTAGTACAGTCATCATCAGCATCGCAGTCGCAGCGATCTCTAGGGTTCCCACACACAGCATGATCGTTTCCGGGAGGGTCCGCTCCACAATCCAAGGGTTCGATACATCAACTGACATGTAGTCCAGATTTGATGTATCCGAAAGTTCCGTCTTGAAAATGGGAACTCAACGCGACCGAAAGAGCGTCAATCGGACGCCCGGTCTGAGAGTTACTGGCTTTTTCGTTCGAGGGGCCTGGTTGATTTTTAATTCAAAATCAACCCGACCGCACTCCAACTACGTCCAAACCTTGATCGGAGTAAGCCAAATGGTCCGTCTCACTAATAGGAATCCAAAAAAGTCGATGACATGTCAATCGGATGTCCGGAGCTCAAGTTATAAGCTTTTCTTTTCCGAGGGCCCGGTTGGTTTCGTTTTCGAACTAACCCAGTCGTTACCAAAGTTCTATGAAACCTTGAATGTAATATACCAAAACGACCATCTTGATCCAAGGATCACATCGCAATTAACGGTGCGTCGATCCAAGGTCTGTAACCTAAGATACGGGTGTTTGAACGGAACTGTCCGAAGATAGGGGGTTTTGGGCCCGGACCGACCCAGCCCAAGACCCCCTAGGTAGGCCTGAACCGGGTTCGGGTCTGGCCCATTAGGTCAAGGCCCGGTCCGGTGGGCGCGGCCCGGCCCAACTAGCACAGCCCGGCCTAGCCGGCTTGGCCTGGGCTGCCTGGCCCGGTGTGGCCGGTCAGGCCTAGGCGGCTGGTTGGCCTGGCGCAGGCGCGGCCCGGTGTGGCCAACTCAGTGCTTCTCGAGCCGGGAAAAAAGGGGGGAGGGGCAGCTACCCCCTTGATTGAAACCGCGGACCCACGTGGGGACACTCCTTTGACAGCCAGGGGTTATGACCCTTGGCCTTCCTTCCAAAACGGACGGCCTGGTCCGGCCTACCGGTGCTGCCACCGTGGGACCCCACAGTCCCGCCCATCCGAGGTGCCGGCGGCCAGTGGTTCTGGCCACCCTGCCATGCACTGCCGCGGCTTTGAGCCGTGGCCTTGTCTGACTGGCACGGCGTGAAGGTGCCTCGCTCCGGCCGCGACCCCTTCGTGGTTCTCCGGAGCGGCACAACGGTGCCACGACTTTGTTCGGCCTCAACGGCGCTGTGCGACGGCACCCCGCTTCTTTTCCCGTTCTTCTTTGTTTCTGCACGGTGTCGTTGCACCACGCTACCTTTGTTCGTGCTGCGACAAACACATCATCAAAGGGGGAGGAGGGTCGGCCCTGTTTGTCCGGTTCGGACACCTCCCATTAATGCGATATCAAGCGGCTAAGAAATTGATGTTTGGACGGTCAAACAATATTCATGAACCAAAATCAAACAACTACCTTGATGAAGTCGTCGAATGAGGTTTGTCACGGGAAAGGGACGTCGCGGAAGACAGTGTCACGGAAGGAGGATCGCCGGCGTCGCAATACACGGCATCACGGTACACGGTGTCGCATCGTCGATCTCCGAGGAATCATCATTATTCATCGTCCTTCGTCGGAGGCCGACGTTCTTTGTCGGTGACGGTGTGTTCTTCGCATTCTTCAAGGATGAAGATGAAGATTCCAAGGCTTGATCAATTCCTCTCCAACCTTCTCGCATGACGAAATAATCCATAAAGAAATAAGACTTTGCCTTATATAATTTACACACACAATCCAACATTCAATTTGAAATTCATAATGAAATCATGAATTGATTACATTGAATAACTTAATTCAATTCATTAATTAAGAGAGTTGACTTGGAATTTAAAAGGGGGTTGCGGGTGGGTTACATAATTAAAATGCATGTGGGAGGTTAAAAGAAAAAAAGGGGCAGGGCTCGTGTGGGCCCCACCTCACTAATATCCTACCTAGTGGATTTAGGATATTAGTGGGTCCCACTCAAACCACCATGCCTTGGTTATAAATACTTATAATAGAAAAAAAATTTGTAGCACAAAATTTTATTTTAATCTTTAGTTAACACATTTAATTAATAACCTCACCTGAGCCAACGCAACTCCGGAAAAGGTGTTCTTAAGCAATTATCGGTGCTACAGTTTCACCGGTGTCCTCGGATTTCAATTCCGAGCACCGGTTCAAAAGATAGTAAATCCCGCTCGTTCGTTCACTGAACGTTCCCGATCTAAGATTCGGAACCTGATTCCCGACACACTGAGCCTCGGAATCAGGTGTCGTCAGAAACTGCGTACTCATAAAATCCCAAAGAAAATATGGAAAACAAATTTCCCTTGAAATTTATGGGTCTTTACAGTTAACCTCCTGTATAATGGTGAAATAATTATTATTAAATTATACTATAATCATATACATTAATATGATATCATATATGATCTGTTAACATTTCTTTGTTAATAATATCTTAGTATTATTGTCGTTTCGGGTGTTAACTTACTCATTTTATTTTATATGTTTTGTTACATAAGTCAGGTTTGTTATGGAATGGTTGTATCTTATTCATATATATAATGATATCAAGTCCTTAAACATTATTTTTAATCATCAAATGATAATTATACTTTCCATGATACGATGGGGAATGAATCTCATCGCGTTCGTGGAGACGGTAGTCCGTACGTACGCACGAGTGACAATATCATTTTTTTGATATTAAAATAATATATAATCGGGTGGTATATAATATATACAGAATAATTATAATGTTATATTTATTATTTACTTCAATTACACATAATTATCATACCCATCCAAATAATAATGTTTTGAATAACAATTACACAACGACGTGGAGACTATAAGCCGTACGTTCGCATGTATGGTGACATGTCATTCAAAAGATGGATAGAATACTGAATATGGTTGTACCATATTTATAATAACATCACAGTATATAGAAGATACTGGAGTTATTATTTTATAATGGAAATAACAAATAAAGAAGAAGTGGAAGAAGAAAGGAACTTTAAAGAGGGTGGTGAAAACATTACCTCTTCTTCGTGTACTTCCTTTTGATTTGATCAAAAGGGCTCGTTAAGTTGGATTTCTGATCAAACTAAAGCCTCTAGGTTGATGTGAGGTAAGTTGATAGAATATTTGGGCAGGGTTTGGATAAGCCAAAAGGATTTTAAGGTGTGAATTAGTGGGAAGGGTAAGTGCCCTTTTATAAGAGGGGTGAGGGGCACCATAGGAAAAGCTAGAAATATTATTTTATAATAAATTCATATTTGGTTTCAAATGGCTCCAAAGTAGATTATTTAAAATTTTAGGTGATTATAGGTTGAAAACCAATCAACTAATAGGTTTTAGACTGGTTTGGATCACTATATTAACTTTATCTTATTTATTTAACTCTTAGTTAAATAGTTTGACATTAACCATGTCTCTTTGTATTTTTATATTATATAGTCAATAAACTTTCTATAAACATCCAAGAGACCCCCAAGTGGTCCATTAATAATAAACCTATAATTATATAAGTTCATTGGCCAAACCGTAGATTTTGAGGAATATAATATCAATTAATAATATAATATTTGTTTTAAAACTCATTTTTGTCAATTTTGACAATATTTAATAATTGTTTTTTTAAGTCTTAAAAACTTTATTAATTCGAAAAAAAATTATTTTAAGAAATCCTAACATGTCATATTATCCAATAAAATTATTTAATGGCACCAAAATATTCAAATTATATTTATTTTAACATTTATAATACTAATTATTTGATTCTATCATTAATAAGGAAAATACTGCATCGTTATTGTGTCAAAAGTAAATTTAATTATTCGACATCTAAAAATTACAAACAAAATACCATTATAAAGGAAATATTTTTATATTTATAATTAATATTTATATTATAAAATAGAATATATATAACCCTATGTAAAAATTGTTTTTCTAAAATATATATGCTTTTTTCATTTTTGTATTTACTATAACTTAACTAATATAAAGTTCATTATCACATACAAGTGGATCCATGGGGTCCCAGAATCGACCCAAAGATTCCCATGGTCGGACATGTATCATCCAATAGGGTTAAGACACGTTTTATGGTAATTTATTATTATTATAATATTATTTTTTACCCTTATTTACTGGATTTACCCTTTAACCATAGTAAATAAAATATTTACCCATATTATTATTCAAAATGTCTAAAAATAAAAGTTACCTATTTACACAGTTTTTACCTCCTTATTCTAAATAAGGAATCCATTTTTTTAAATTCAAAACACAGAAGTGGATGAAATTAATTTAAAATTAATTCCCATTGTTAAAACAAAAAGCGTGTTTTTAAAAGATAATAACTATAAAAAGATTGGCAATTGCTTATGTCCAGTTTAAAAGTGAAATTATGTCCAATGACCAACACTATATTAAATGGTAAAAATATAGTCTAATTATACTCTCAAATGACTCAAATTCATAATTTATCACTATTAATTTTTTTGATTTAAAAAGTTGTTTTTAATTAAAATTTAGTAATTTGCACTATTCATTAAAATATTAATGTTATCCGAAAAGTTCCAAAAATTCACCATAAGATAATTTCGATTTTAAGAATCCAAAAATGAAGTCCATTTTGAAAGATAAAATGTATAAAATTTCAAAAAGTTAGTATTACTATTCATAACGGCTAGTTTGATTGGTTATGGTGTGTGTTAGAACTCGAAGTTGCATACAACACACGCTAATGTATTATTCAAAGTGAAGCGTAATGTGGAATATTGGGGTGTTACATTGAATAATTCAATATTCATGGTATTATATGTTTCAATTTTATTTATTTCATGAAATGATATTTGAATTGAAAATTATGAAATGTTAAAATTTATTATGCAATATCAGTTTCTTTGTGATTGTAAACATTCTCTTCAAAAATTCACTTTAATGTAATAATATTTAATTAGATGGTAAATTTTTATTAAATATACCAAATTTTTGGATGATGGATATTATTATTTCCTAAACCGTTTAAAATTTTTATATATAGTGTTTAATTGGAATGTTTTTTTATTATTTGAGGAAATATTGATAAATTTGAATCTGTTAATCAATTCGGATATTTGATATGGCACATTTTTTATAAATTAAACTGATTATTTTATATATAAGGAATTCTTTGGTCAATAAATAAATGGGTTATGGGCTGGTTAATTCAAGCCCCTCGATGAATTAGTAGTCTCAAGAGATGATTCATTTTGACAAATCAGATAGGTTTTCACCCAGTAGGTTTTAAACCATCTTTTGAAATATATTAAGCGTAATGGTGTCATGTGACTAGGAAACATGGAATCTGATAGTTAAGCATTTAATTCATTCAAAATTAATTTAATCTAATCCATGATATTTTCACTATGATATTATCTCTAGATTCATGTTATTCTAATCTTATTGATTGAATTTCCAATGTTCTCAATTATTAACCTTTCCATATTGATTTTTCTATATCATATAATGATAGTTACGTTATTGAAATGGATGGTTTTCTTAGTTAGTTACCTTGTCATGATGATTATTCATAATAGATTCAGGATATATTCTACTATGAATAACCCTTAATGAGAATTTGATATAAAACAAATTATTTCTTTTCTATTAGTTATGTAGATGAATCCTTTAAAGAAGTTACAAGGACGCTGATAATTTTTTTTCATTGTTTTATTTTGTTCTCACAATGTAAAAAGGGTATCATATATGTGTCTAGTTTTCAAAAACTACAAAACTAGTCGGACCATTAGGATTCAAAACATTATATTCATTCCAAAGTAATTAAGTAAGTCACGAGGTGTGGCTTCTGGTTTTGGGGATGCTACATTCCTTCCCCTAATATAATCATAAGAATCCTTAATATGAAAGCCAAAGGGGAAATTCTAAATAAGAGGCATAAAACATAGTCGGTTTCATTCATATTATTTATTTGTATACATCATTAAATTTTATTTTATCTATATTTATATAGTAATATAAATATATTATATATCCTAGAATGTTACTTTGATTATGGAAACCCTCTTTATCATATTATTTTTCATCCAATGGTAAATGAAAAAATCATTCATGCATACGTGTGGAATACAACCATCATGAAGTGTTGTATTTCTTTCTTTATCACCAGCTTAAAAGAATGGCTATTATGGTGGATTTAAGAAATATATATGATACTGTTGAGGTAATTATGATTATTTAAATATAATATTTTATATAACTTCGTAACCTTTCACCTATTACAAAATGATAATATCACACATGTATAAGTGGCATATCAACTCCATGAGGCAATGTGATTCGTATTATGTGTATTAATTTTATAGATAAATCCAAAATTACATTTATATATAAATATGTTAATTACATCATGATTAATCTTTTATAGATAATGTGACAATGATCGCATTGACAATGGTCCATCAACCGATGTTTCTTATGGGGTTAAGAATCGAAAATCCTCAAAACATCTGAAGTGAGAATAATCAATATAGTAACTAAATAAAAAAAATTAATAAATAATTAAAATATAATATAATATTATAATAAAGGTGAAAAATGTTCTAAGGAATTAAATAATTAATAATTTTTCATTATACTATAGTTAAAGAGTGTACATTTCAACTCAAGGGATGATATAAGGGGCTTCATAACTCAATTTCATTTCATTAGATTATATCACTTATTTATCGACATAGTTTTTTCACAGAATATTTGTGTAACAATCTATTAATTTTTTATGTTTTATTTCTATTTGTTTATTTGAAGTTAATTTTTTTTCACATAATCACTTCAGGTATTTATTCTCACATCAAATGATATAATCATTGTAATGGTTTTCTCATGTCAAACTCTTCTATTTGAGTCATGATTTATATTATGCACATATTTATTTTATATAATGTATATGACACATATTTATATATTATTTCATTAATAAATATTTTTTCAATATATTTATTGTTCTATATTAATTTATCGCTTTCCTGAGGAATTGATTCAAATGTTCTAAAATTCATAAGGGATTTCTCATCCCAATTTCCTTTCTTTGATACTCCTTCCAAGTTCACCACTTATTTTATTTTTGGTTTTATAAATATAACTAAATGGAGTATTGTTTCAATAATTTAAAAAAAATTAAATTTATTATAATTCATTTTAAAGATCTATCTTTCTACATTTTTCATTCAAATTTTACCAAATCGTTAAGTGGTTTTTATTTAAAAATAATTTTAAATGTTAATATGTTTTATTCTATTTTAACACTATAAAATGCTCTTTTAATTGTTACTAGAATTATATTATTTATTTTCAATGGTTTATAAAAGAAATATCTGACTATATTTGATTTTATTTACATGGTTTCAATATGAAATATCTTTTATAGTTTATATATGGGGTAATTTTGAATTTCTTATTAATGTATATAACATTGTTTTTAACATGTATGGTTTGGTCACTTTTTCCATTTTTCATGTACATTATTATTTATCAAGCTTATTTTACAAGTTTCAATCATTATTTCCAATGAAAATTCTTTACTCGATATTCTATTAATATTTAGTTTTAAATTTTTAAAAATAAAATGGACCTTTTTCTCATATTTATGAGATAACTGAATGTTTTTTCTTAGGGGTTGAAATGGTTTTTTCAAGGTTTTTATAATGGAAAAGTGAAATATTAAAAAATTTTTATTTATGATACAATACCTTGGTATTATAGATGATTTAGGGTGAGCCTAATATATCTCATGATGAAAGGTGATCACAATATTTCTCTCTAATGTAATGGATAATGATTTAGTCATTGAATGTGGAAATAACAAGGATAACAATGTAGGATACTACTATGGAATTATTTAAGATTTAGTTATTCTGAAACAAGGTAATAATATTAATTATGTTTTTTAATGTGATTCTCCAAGATACCTATATTATAATTGAAAGAAAGTTTTAATGGAAATATTTTGATTTCATGGGGTAAAGAAGGTTTAATAATTTTTTAAGATTAATGGTTTTAAATTATATTTATTAGTTACCACAAGCATCAGAATTCCTTCATTGCTTTCTAATGGTTAATAATGTGTTCTCAAATGTTTATTTAGAAATTTTTTATTTCCATTTTTGGTAATGTTTAATTTATAGTCCAATGATTTATTTATAAGAATGAAAATTTATTCAGGGGTTTTCATGTTTCTCACTAGACTAATGGGATTAATCTATTTTTATTTCCCATATTGAGCTTTTTCTGCATTCCACATTTTGAAATGTTTATCATATCATACAAGGATTCGTAATAATTATATCAAGGTCAATTTTTTACAAGGGTGACTTATATTGAAATATGAAGAAGTGTTTTTAATGAAAGAAAAGTTTAGACTTAAATCAATATTTTTATATAAAATTGCAAACATAGTGGAAGTTTCAACTTATTAATGTGATAATTTTTCCTAATTTTCTAAAACTATAAATTGAAAAGATACATAAAATTAAATAAGTGTAATAATTATTATAAATCATTAAATTATGGGTTGCTTAATTTATATGGTGTTATATTTGGTACTAAAGGAAATGATTAGATAACATTTTAGGATAGGATGATACAAAATAGAATGTTTTAAGAGTTTTAGTTATGATTATGGGTTAATAATTCTAAATTTGATTATAAATCTAAATACATATATAACCATTTTCATATTATATGTAATTGGAGTACATTGGGAGACATTTATTATATTTTAATAAATTTTAGAGGTATATTTAACCCTTTATTTTACTTATGTTTTTGTGAAATGGTTATTTGAGGAACAATGCTTTTAAATTTTGTGGATATATATTCAAAGGTTTTGATAACCTTTATAGTTAAGATGATATTTAATGTTGGGGTAATTATGGAGAATTTGGATATATAGGTTATTACCTTTTTAGGACATATAATTTATCATATAGATAACATTAAGATTAAAAATTGATTTAGTCACTATGTTATATGATATTTTTGAAAAAGATTACTTTTTTTAGAACAATTTTTCTTTAGTAAAATAGAAGTAATTATGATTATTATGAGATTTTATTTAAGGAATAATTGATGGATTAGTTTTTGAATGTATATATGATATCGTTTTGGGTTTATGTTGATTCTGGTTATTTATGAAAAATATTACCATATTTTTTAGATTATATGATTATGGAATATATTTTTGTTATATGAATTTTTCTATGACTAATATTGTTTGAGAATTAATGGTATGCTGATATTAGAAGAATATTTGACTAAATATTTTTTATTTTTGGGTATTGAATTTTTTTATGAATATTTTATAGAGTTTTAAGGTTATTTTTTATTATTTTATTTAAATTTAAACATTCTGTTTCATTATTGAGGATTTGGATAATAATTTAGTATTTATTTATATCAGATATTATCATAACATGTGGTAATAATTTTTTTGTTTTGGATAATTGATTGAAAAATGATGAATAACTTTTCATTATTTTTTGTATATTTTGATCAATTTTTTTCTTAATTTTAGTTCAACATGAATGAAAAATTAATATTGAATATTCATTTCTATATTTGAAAAAGATATACAAGTGTAATAATTTCTTGAAACATAACAAAAGGATAAATTAGTTCTTATAAAATGTATATAAATCATATACTTATAATTCTACATCTTCTGTATATTGATAGTATAAAAGCCCCTTATCTCTAGGAAAAGGATCAAAAAATAAAAAAGAATTCTTTTTCATTTTTTTTATGAAATTATAGTATTATTTCTCCCAGGTTTATTTATTTTTTTATGGTCATTAACATCGACATGATCATTTTCTATATTGATCTTTATGAGTCATTATGAATTATCTTTATCATCCATGTCTATTTTTCACTTCTATAATAATTTTCAATTATTTGTGAACCTAATTGTGTGTTATTACATGGGATATTAATATACCCCTATTCCTATTTTCAAAATGATTTATTATTATCCCCCTTTATCATGCGGGTTTTCAATAAAAATAATTTAAAAATAATTATTAAATAATTTATTCTTTTATGACCATAAATTTTATCATCCACTCCATAGTTCATTTATATAACCCTTATATCTTTTTGAAGGATCCATTTTTTGGGTAATATTTTAAAAATTATGATACATAAAGTCATCTTTTACCCATTAAAATCTATTTTCATGTTTTTTTAATTTTTCACTTAGTAATACATTATTTACAGAGCTCAATATTAAATTGTGAGGATGAAATTTATTAAAAGGGTTAGAATGAAAACCCAAAATATTTTAGAATGAAAATTTATTGAAATAAAAACTTTTCAATAGCGATTTTTATTTGAAATATTTTTCTTAAAATAAAATGTGCTATATTTTTAAAATATTATTATTTAAATATAAAATTTATGACCTATCCAATGGTTTGGAGGATAAGAATGAGAATAAATATATTATGAAAAAAATTTAGAATTTTTTTATTTGTAAAATAAATTATTAATGACATATTTTGTTATATGGTTAAAAATGAATAAAAAATATTTTCGTGGTGATTGATATATTTTTTGTAAAACAATTATTATTATTACAAAGTATTTTTATCATAACAGATAAAAATATTCAATATTTATAAATTTTTAAAAGTAAATATGTATATAATATATCTAATTTAATGAATTTATATTCATTTAATTATTTTTATTACACACATAATTATGATAATTTCATTTTATGCTAATAAATTTCATTTCTTTCAGAAATGTATTCATTTCATATTGTGTATTGATATTATAATTTACTTATTCCAATTTTATGAATTTTATTTTAAAAATAATATAATTTTATAAATCATCATTCCATAATATTATTATGTTGATTTTTCTGATTTTTTATAAAATAGTTTGTAATTTATTAAATAGTGGAAAATACAAATTTTGGTGTAACTATAATTTTTTTAATTAAAAAATTAATTTTTAAGTCTAATAATGTATTAGATATTTTTTAAAATTAATGTAAAAAAAATTAAACATAATTTAAATAATTTT
The DNA here is from genome assembly GCA_963277665.1 of Viscum album. Lineage (NCBI taxonomy): Eukaryota > Viridiplantae > Streptophyta > Magnoliopsida > Santalales > Viscaceae > Viscum > Viscum album. The sequence continues at coordinate 275,206,083 of OY728122.1, forward strand.
AGAGGAATCAATATTATATTTGATTTTGGTTAACATTAATTTTTATGCTTAAAACACAATTCTCTAAAAGCTCTTATTCATTGTGCTTTTTCAACTTATGTTAAAGGTGATTTTATTCCCATATAAAAATTAAATATTGAAAAATAGATTCAATATTTTGAATCAGGTGGTTAAAATTTATTAAAAAGTTCAATTTCATTTCATTGGTCATTATGAATAGTAACCAGGGTAAAACTGTGTCACCACGGTAAAATGGAAAAACACCTGAATTAAGGTTAAAAATAAGTGATATGTTCAGAAAATATTATCTTAGATATTATTGGATGATAATATTTCTACACCCATAATCTTTTTTCTAATATATTTCTTTATGTCAGATTTTCCTTTGATTATAACCATTATATAATTTTAAGTAAAGGAAAATTACAAATTGTCACTCTCTTTCTTTTTATATTTATAATATGTTGAACATACGATAAATACAAGTTATTAATGTTTATTGATAGTTATTTTGAATGTTAATAATTTTGTTATGAGAGTAATTTATTTTTCATTTTTATTGATGATATAATTACCTTAAACACTTAAGTAACACTGATAAAATTCTTGTGCAAGTAGTGGAAAAAAAGGTATAAGATTTTAAAAATAATAAAATGATTTTTTTGGATAAATTATAGTTTTATATGAATTTAATGTGTAATTATAATGTATTTTTAATGATAATTTTTTTATATTGTAATTTCATTATTTTATTGATGTGTATGAATTCTAATTAACTGAATAGTCCAAAAATAAATTTAATGGTATCTTTTGATAAATAATATGTTATTGGATGATTTAAAGATAAAAAAAATTAAATTATGATATGTTGGATGGAAAACATTCTTAACATTCTTCTATGGACCATTGACCTACATTACACCTTATAAGTAAATTAATAGCCACTAAATAGTGATAAATATTTTACTGTGGGTAAGTTTTAAAAGGGTTAATTAGGGGGCTAAGCCAAAATATAACGATTAAAATGATAATAAAATAAGTAAAAAAATTTAGATAAAGGTATTTCAACTATATCATATAATACCTCCAAAAATATGTTTATTTGGTTCCTCTTTACATGATTAGGATATTTTTTATATTTTAATGTTCATAATATTTAAAATTGTGCCACTACCCTCATTTATAAAAAATAACCATGTCTTATATCTTCCTCACGCATTTTTATGAATTTAGTACTGAATGGACTACCCAAATACCTTAATATATTCCTTATCCACTTTATAGATCTTCTATTCTTCCCTTAATTCCATACATATAAGTCTGAATGTGTAATTGAAATGAGTATTTCCAATGTAATTGTATAACCCTTAATAGTTTTATTTAATTTTATCTTATCTTCTAACTCCTTCTATTATATCCTAACCATACTTATATAATAACATAAATATATTCCAAAAATTGAAATTTTATTAATATTATATAAGAACTTTTTATTTTCTCCTTTTTCCTCCAATTGGAAACAAAAACATCGCTCATCCATAACTGTAGACTACCAATTCCATGAAGTGATAAGTTTCATTTTTTAATCACCACCTTAAATTTATGGATATTATGATGGATTTAAAAAAATATATGATATAATAAAAAATTATTATTTTCAAAATATAATATATTATATTTCTTCTTACATTTTCACTACTTAAAAAATATTTACATCATTCAATTGTACGTGTTGAATACCACCACCATGAATCATTGTAATATTTTTTCCATGTTGTCATTTAAAGGATGATTCTAAAATTCTATTTAATATATAAATAAGATAATTTTTTCAAGTTAAATATTTTGGAGATGATTAAACAATGACCCATTTGTCCTTGGCCTACCAGCAAAAAATGGTTTTGGGATTATGAATAGAATTTCCTCAAAATACCCAACATGAAGTTAATCAAATTAATAACTTTAATAAATAGTAATAAATGAAATAAAAGTAATTATGATACGGTAATAAACCTAAAACATTATCTTGAGAAATTAAAAGATTAATATAATTTAATTTTACATGATTTAGAGAACATACATGGAAATTTGGGAGTCGAGGAGAGGGGTTTTTTAACTCAACTTCCATTATTTTGGTTATATCATTTCTTTTTTAAACAGTGTTATTACAAGAATATGTGTGTAATGAAATATTTTTTTATATTATATTTAAAAAATTTAATTTGGATTTATATTTTTTCCTATAATCACTTCATGGATTTATTCTCACATCAAAATGTATTATATTTTTGATGGTTTAGATAATGATATGACCAACCAAGGCCCCCTGGCTGGAAGATGGTATGGGAACCGAAACTCAAAGACCACATACAATAGGTTAGGGTATAATGATGAGTACTGATAAGGTATAATATGAAATGGTATTCCTTATAAATATATACCATTACACACACACACAACCATCTCTATGTAACAGTAATGGTAAATAATAAAATATAGTAACATCTAAAGTAAACCATTCCAGAAACAACCACTTGTGAATCAAAGAGAGTACAATAGATTAAAACCAATATGTAAAGGGGTAAAATAAATTCCCCACAATAAATTAAGCTCCAACCTAAAAACAATTGGATTGAAAGAAATATGAGACATTCTGAATCCTTCTCTCTAATCTTGAACACCGTACATGCGCTATTCAAATTAGTGTCACTTTTCTCCTCTGAGGTCACTACTGAACTGTTCATCATCTTCATAAGATATGACCCAAGTGGAAAAATACCATTAATTGGGTAGTATATACATATCTGGTAGGGTGACCAAGAAACTACTAAGCGAGTGATAGAAAGATATAGCATAGGTAAACTCAACCCATGAAAAGGAGGACACGAAACTCATCATAGATATATGATCATAATGAATCAAAGATGATGTAGAAGAGGGATATCCATATAAAAATCTCATACTAATATTATGAGTATACCTACAACTTCAAAGGTCCATCACCAATACCCAACACATCATGTGTCTATCTAAAAAAACCATGTGGAGGTCCTTCACCTCTCCACTACTGCACAACATGAGGGGGAACAATCTATAATACAAGATAGTGCCTTATTATGATATAGTGGTTCCACTCAATGATATAAGACATGCACTCAGATTCAAAATTTTGGGCACCACTCAAAAAAAGGAGGACTTAAACCCTGATATGATAGTGGGTTCCACTCAGTAGGTATAAATAGAGGATCCACACACTAGTGGGTCATGGGATATTTCACTCAAAGCATAGTGAAACCACACCCAAGTACCATAGGGGTTTCCACATAAATTATTGATAAGTTCAAAAATATTTAACATGATCAACAAATTCCTAGATCAAGTATTCACCACCCTAATTTATTTAAGAATTAAAAAACACTTTTCAAGTTTATTTAAAAATTTATATTTAAACTCCATAAAGTTTTCAAATAATTTAAAATATATACAGCATTAGAATAAAATTACTTTATATACTAAAATAATTAAAAAATGTTATAAAGTACATATATACACCACTCACTTGAGTAAAAAATGATCTACATACAACACACCATATAGTATTTTATAGCCCAAAAACCCTCTATAATTTTACACTAAAATTTTCTTTTGTTATTTGGAATAATAAACAAGATTAATAATTTTCAACTAATTCATTATACAATTATTCTAATAATCCTATCATATATAATTATTGGTTATATTTACCGTTTTTATGAATAAAGTTATAATTATAATGATAAGTGGTGTTAGAGTCAACTTTATATTTTTTGTTTAGAATATTATAGATAAGATTGTACATGTGTAGAATATATAAATCATTCAATATATTAGTGATTCCATAAAACATTACATTCATGTATATAATACAATACTTTTCCAAAAAATAAATGAAACCCTTTATTATCCAAAAAATTATATTGAAATAAAATTTATATTTAATTTTAAAACATATTAATTGTTTTCCAATTCCTAAAAAAACCCACTAAATATACTTATATTATTATTTTAGACCTCAAATAAATTAACTCTTTCCTCATTTAAAACACATAGATCTACATCCCATTTTTTTAATTCACTTTTATTTATAAGTCTATGTTTATTAGAATAGATATTTGATGCTCACCCAGTATCACATACCCATGATTTATTATTATAGAAATTGATTTTTGTAACATTCACATCAAAATGCCAAGAACTATTCTCATTGATAAAACTTCTCAAACTTATATACTAATCTATAATTTTATTATAGGTCATACATATAAGTTATATTAGAATGATGATCAGTATAAATTTTTTAATCCATAAAAAACATATCTATTGGGGACTGTAACGTTTTATACATGTTTAAAAAATAATTTTAATAAAAGTACCCCCAATAAAATAATAAATCCATACATCATTAGATTTAGTGGTCCAAGATCTAAATTTTTCTATGTTTTGACATTGTATTGTGGTTCCTCTCAATTCTTAGTTTTTTAGGAATTAAAACATACCAATCATATCCCATAAGACTCTTGGATAGTTGACTGAAAAATTGTTTTACAAAATTTTCATATGGGAAAACTCAAATATATTCCTCTAGTATCCTATCTCATAGGTTTTTCAAGCAAAGTGTAACTGAAATCTCATCATAACATTTAGAAACCCAACTCATAGTGTTAAAAATTTCCGCCACATCTTACAAACGATGATCCATGGAAACCCAATTTTTTCATTAACCTACCCAATTGAATGGTCAAGGTCTCAATTTATATTCTCTATAGAAAGAACCTCACAATTAGTAATTGAGAGGTATACATTATCATAGCATTTGGATATAAATCATATATATATATATATATATATATATATTAAATTAATAGCTTTTAATCACATATTACCATTATTATCTCTTGTTTTCTTACTATATGTATGCATGGTTCTAATGATTTAGTTTTGGAATCACAATTCCTTCCACCGAAGTAACATTTACCATATTAATGTGTAACTATTTATATAACTTACAGTTTGTGTTACTAACCCCAAAATAAAATCCAAATATAAGTATATGTATCCAATAAAATCACATCAAAAACATACAAAAAACCCTTTCATGTAATGTTTTAGATTTATATGAAACTAAAAAACACCACATGATAAATAATGGTTTTATCGCTTGTCATACCCCTATATTAGATAGAGTATAAGCTCTAGTATTACGAGTAATTGGCGCAAATTTCAACTAACAATGGTTTAGTAATCAATGTAGACACTAACAACATCATTATTGTAACACCTATTATAAAGAAAATATTATTATCTTATAATTTCAGGATTCTTATGCTAACAGAACAAAATTAAAATTTGAAGAAAATATAAAATTATGTTTTCTTACCAATCATGAAATTAATGGTATATCAGTTTTATAAGAATAAATTTATCATATAAATAATGAATGCCCAATATTTATTTAATATAAACAATTTATATTCATGAATATTTAAATAGAAAAAATAATTAAATAATTATTTAAATTATTTTTCTAACATGAGTTTTAAATATGATCATTTTATATTTTATATATGAATAAAATTATTCCATTTATAATACCTAAAATAAATTATTTTTAGAAAAATTATAAAAAATAATAATTTAACATAAAATAATGAAAACTTTTATTTTTATTCATCATCATATTTTGTGATATGTATACAATATTGTAAGCCACAATTCAAAGAACATTATACATTATATGTCATGTCACTAAAAGTGTATTATAATTAATGACATACAATATCATATAAAAAGTTCAACAATTTAAGTATATCATAGTGTGTGATATTTCATGTATTTCAATTATCACATGACATTGTGATGTAAAAATATTCGGATATCATTCATAGACTTGGATAACTCATATCATAGTTTATAACATAGTGTAAAATCATCTGTTATAATAAATCATGAACTATTATTCATCATGAAAACCCATATGATATAGAATAAAACAATATTAGAACATAATATATCCCTTATCATATATTACATAAAATTGATCCAACAAATAAACTACAAACACATTATATAATATCTTATGATATTAAAAGATGAACATTATAAAAACATGTTCTTTAAAAAATAATTATTAAATCATTTTGACTTCATGATAAAGGTTTATTTAATATTACTGATTGGTTTCATAAGTACCGGATTTACTCAGACTTGTGGATGAAACCCATTAAAATATCAAATATATTATCATTGAATGATCCTAAAATATGATGAATATAAAACAACCATATATATCTCAAATCCATTTTTATCCATCTATATGGAATATGTTTGATAAAGATCACAAGATAATAACACTTGGACTCTTTCCTCTAATGGTATTAAAATGGATATCAAAATCTCCAAGGATTCTATGAGTACCCCTTGATCTCCAAAAGGTGTGTTATTACCCTATCTATGAAGATGAATAATAAATAAGGTAAAATATAGTTTTTATAATCATAAAATCCATAAAAAAAAATAAAATATAAAGGATTCCATCTTTTATATATCCTCAATTCAATTAGTGATGGAGCTCAAGGGTAACTTACAACACTATGATACCACCATATATTACCCATAACATAAAATTATTTAATGATTTTTTATTATTGAATATTTAAATGATCATATAATATTTATCGATACATAAATGATTCACTATGATGATTAATAAAAAATGTTAAAATGCAGCCCAAACAAGGATTTCAATGTGATATGATATAATTCATATCACACCTCTAACCATATAATATGATATAATCATTTCATGACGATCACAACATGAGATCTATCACCATATTGTTTCCACTATTATCTTGAGATCTATCACCATATTATTTCCAATAGTCAATAACAATGGTGATGATAAAGGTGGTAATTGGGGGTTAAGGTGATCAAACTACTCTGGGTAAATAGAGTTTGAATATCTTAGCTTCCCCAAACACAAGGTATGTTCACAAACCTTGAACGAATTATTTATTTGATCAATAAATTCCCAATCCTTAGAAACCCAAGCTATCCATAACTAAGTCTGAACCAGAGTTGGTTGTTGTTAATCCCCCAAAAGATCATAATTTTCAAGATACTAACCATGTTTAAAATCATCATTTATTTAGTTTAATTCATTGGGGGTCCTTTTTGTTCTCATATAGGATTAACAAGATAGGGGATAAAAGGTTTTTTGAATCAACTCAGGGATTTATTTCAAATAAACTCAATTAATTTTTGAATTATCACATTACACAACTCTCTGTGGATTATAAATATCATAAATGGTATCTCATTGATATTTGGAAGAGACTTAAGTAATTTTGAGACTTTTCTGATTTTAGAAGACTTATTTAGGGAGTAATTTTTACATTTTTTATTTAACTATAACGATATAAAACCTAACTCATGGGGATGGGGGTTCATTAATCTAAAACCTAGTTTCCTTAAAATTCCGGATTGATACCCCTATTTCTATCCACATAATATTCCTTATTTATGTACTTAGTTATAGATTAAAATATAGTGATTCAGTTTGTTTTTTGGAAACCTCAAATTCATTGGTAAATTGCCTCAGTAGTTGGTGTTCTAATAAAGATGGATAAATAGACTTAATGGGATTGATATAGTCACATTTCTAGGGTTTTAATTAGATTTTATCTTACCTCCCCACTGATCAATATAATTTTACTATCATCTTCTAATTATTTATTTAACCTACCAGTTGAATATAATGATGTTCCAGATTTTATCAAGGGATTCGAAAATATTGTACATACATATATGAGTTCTTAAATAAAATTACATATCATATCTTGGGGATGAAAGGACACCCGTATGATTTATTTGTGAAGAAGGATTAGAATCTATGTGGTGTGATTGATCCTCATGGACACACAAATAGTATGGAGGATGGAATATAGTTTCACGCATTAGAAACCCATGGGAACCATCAAGGAGATACCAAAAATATGGATGTTCCATTGAAACATCGTGAAGAAGCTGAATGAGTGGTTAACAATTCAAATAATTTTATTAATGATGGAGCTAAATAGAGTTACCATGACGATTCTATCCATCACCCTAGCATTGAAAAGAAGGTTTTTAATGCCCTTTTGTTGTAGTCCCTAGAAATTCTAAACAGTCTATTTCTGGGAAGACTATAGGTAAGGGAACTATAGACACCATCCATAAGGGCAATCCTAATGTCAGCTTTATGGCTAGTAGCATAATGTGGTCATCTTAAATGATGAAGGAAACTATTCATAGTTATGTACTTGGGTTTCAGGTCTTCTTGTAGAAGAAAATTAAAGATCAAGGGAAAGGAACTAGAAATTTGCAGGGTTCAAAAAAGATAAGTCATTTTTAAGATGTGAAGGCTAGTCCTCTATCAAAATGGGTGTTGAGGGCTGACCAGTTATCGGTTTAGCCACAAAAATCATCATTGGACATGGTGAAAAATGTGGTGAATGATGAGGTTTTTCAAATTTTTTTATCCAGGAAATCCAATTTATAAGAACCTATTCCAAGTAATCAACAAGAACAACCTACTATTGAGACTCTTGCAATCTCTCACAAACAAATCATTGTGCTCTTGTACCTCGATTCATAGAAGAGTGATATAACAGGGATGTCTATGTAATATCCATCTATCTGAGAACTGTAGGAGGGTCTAATGTATTGAAAATCCACAATGTAACTCTTATCCAGTCGGAGGGTCCACATTTTCATCCTCATAGGGTGGGTGATGGTGACATTGTATATGATGACTGGTCTTTCACCCTTATTTCTGAACATTATGAATTCCTCTATGGATGGTTTTTGATAATCTTCATTTATGTATTGTGATGAGGTGAGGATAAAAAATTTTAGCACAATAATTTTGACGGAGGAGTCTATGAAAGCGAGGTTGCCTAATGACCATAGTGATGGCATTACCGATTGGTTCAAATAACAAGTTTATAATTTTATGAAAGGATTGAACATTCTCTATTAGGATATAATGTCTACCTAACAGTCTTGAGATTCATATCTATCAACATTTATGATAATATGTGATCCAACATGGTGAAGGTCATATGGGACCAATTATGGAAAAATGGTGCTCCACCCAACCTAGAAGACATCCCATCCAAGTCATATGATGATTAATAAAAAGCATATAAGAAAATAAAATAGTGGAGGAGAGTTTCAAACCCATTTAGAAGAGTTCAGCATCCATGGAAGAAGGGTTCCTTTGGAAAATCCAATAAGTTAAATTTTTTTATTTGATTGTAACTGGCTTGCTTTTGACTTGTTTTTTATTTTCAAGATGAAATACTATGTATGACCCCATCCATATTATTCTCTCGATTTTTATTTATTTAATAATGGTTATTGGCCCAATATTTATTAAAAAAATAATTAATTTTTTATTTTTTAATATTATTTATTATAAATTAATATTTATTACTAATTAATATCTTTAATTCATATTTTTAACCACTCTTTAATTGAAATTTTTTTTATTTACTAATATTTAATATTATATTTTAGTAATTATTCAATATTTTGGTATTATAAATATTATTTAAAATCCATTAATTACTAATTAATATTTACTAATAATTTATTTTTGATTAATAATAATAATATATTATTTTTTAAATTTTGTGCAAGAAAAATGAAACCCGAATCTCACATCAAAAATTCATATGGATTTCTAGGATAATCCCCATTATAAAATGGAGTCTAGAGTATGGGTTTCTATCATAATTTCATATCACTTTAATTATTGTCAATATTCAAATTTAATAACAGTTATATTCTATTTAATATATTTTATATATATATATATAACAAAAAATAATTTTTTTAAAAAACATAGTTATGTTGAAAGGAATTGGCGTCCCAATTCCTCTGGCATTTATCCAAGCCAATAGTCCTTAAATCCCTCAACTCATTTGGATTATGTCCAAAAACACCAATGGTGTTAAGGATTTTTACAACTTTTAGGATTTTTTTGGAAAATATTTGAATCCTACAGTTATTATATTAATTTTTTTCTGAAAAACTTATATAAGAAACTATAGAGGTCATATATGGACTATAGGCTATTAGGTGATTTGGACCAGGTTATGTCCTTCAAGTCATGTTTTCCAAAATTGATGTTTCTATGGGACCTTAATCTGTGTAGTTGGTTTATCATCATCATTATTTCAAAGGGGATTTATTTTTGTTTTATGAAAATATGGGTTACACCCTTGAACTATAATATTAAAAAAACCCCTATAGAGGTCATGAAACTCTTCGCCTTAGAACCTTCCATGCCTCACTTGTATTCTGATCAATCTTCCACCGTCCAACCTTTTGGATAATGCAACCTATATTTTTGAGAGATCAATTTTCCTCTTCAAGTGTAATAACTTACATTTTATCCTTCTATAATTTGATCCATAATATACCCAAATCTCTTAAAATAATGATCACTTCCCTCAACCCCATTGCACATAGAAGGCCTTCCTCGAAAAAACACACTATTATCCACCGAAAATCCTCCATCATTGTCTCCTTATCATAAGGAGAAATCATCACATACCCCCTAAAAGAACACTGATACCCCACACAAAATATCCTTCTATTCATGTATTTTTTATGTGTTTTTATATTTAAATTATACTAGGATATTTTTTAAATAACTGATACATAAATGACGAATCAGAAATTCCACCTGTTCCCCAACCCCCCATAAATAGAAACCTACAACTCCCTATTTTCCTCACACATTTCACCCCCCCCCCCCACTTTGTTTAATTCTCCTCTATCTCTACTGTTTTCCTGATTTTTCCTCTATGTGTTGGGTTTTCAGGGGCCTAAAAGGAGTGTCGAAATTTTTGAAGCATCATTTTTGAGTTTTTTATCTTATTTATTTTAAATTTATTTTTTTATTCAGTTGTTTCATTTTTATTTAGTTTTAAATATTTTATTTACATATTTGTTTAGTTATTTAGATATAGTTATGAAATAATATCTAATAATAGGGAATGAAATGTTACTATTTATTTATAAATTTTGAGTAAACAATTTATAATATGTTTTATTAATGGATCTTGTTATTATAATAAGATTATTATTTAGTATAACATATTATTTTTTAAATACTAATGACATAATTAGGAATAAAAACTAACTTGATGATGAATAAATATTAGTGAAATGATAATTTACTAAAAATAAACTATTAAATAACTAATAATTAACTAATTTTAATTTAATGATTAAGTATTGATTGAAAAATTAATTACTTAGTATTAAAGAATGATTTGTTAATGAATAACCCTCGATTAAAATTAGACTAAATTAGGATCATGTAATGATTATTTAATGATTAAATAATTAATAACTTATAATTAAACAATTATGAATAGTAATTAACAAATAACAACTGCATAGTACATTAGAGTTAGTTAACTAATGATATATGAGATATTAATTAACGATTTAGGCATTATTAATACAGGAATAACTAATGTTTAACTAATGATCAAAAAATAATTAAACAATCAATAACAAATGATTAACTAATTATTAAAGAATGATTAACTAATAATTACTTATAAATGAATAGTAATTAACAAATAAGTGACTATAAAGTAATTATATATTTATTAAGTAACGATTAATTAGAGATTAACAAATGAGTAAGATATAATTAATTTGGGATTAACAGTTGTTTAACTAATGATTAGCTAATAATTACTTGATGATAAAATCATGATTAACTAACAATTAACTATAAAATAACTAAATGATATCTACTAATTAAGTGATGATTAATGAGTTATTTTTCAATGGTTAAGGATTATTTAATTTTGGATTAACTAATTTTTAACTAATGATTATATAATAAATAAAAAATTATTAATAAGTGATTAACTAATTATTAAATACTGGTAAGCTAATAAATACATAATGACTAACTATTAATTAACTAATAATTTACTATAAAGTAACTAATTAATATCCACTAATTATGTAATTATTAAGATATGATTAATGAATGATTAATTTGGTATTTATAAATTCTTAACTAATGAATACTTAATAATTAACTAATGATTCACTAATGATTCACTAATGATTAAAGAATTAATGACTAATAATTACATAGTGATTAATTTTTAATTAACTAATAAATAAATAAAAATTAACTAATGATATATTAATGAATAATGACTTTTTTATTAAATAATTATTAACTAATGATTTTAATGATTAACTAAGGATTAGTGAATTATTAATGAATGAAAAAATAATCATTAAAAAGTGATTTAAATTTATTAATCATTTTTAAGGAATGATTAACATGTGAATAATTTATGATGACATAATGATTAACCAAATATTAAGTAATGATTATCTCTTATTTTCCTATAATATAAATAACTTATTAATGATTACATAGTAATTAACTTTAAATTAACAACTTAATAACTATTATTTAATGATTGATTAACGAGTGTTTAAGGAATGATTAAGGTTTATATAACTAAGTATTAACTGATTCATAATGAATGATTATGTAATGAATAACTAATGATTAAAAAATAAATAAAAAATATTAAATAATCATTAAATAATGGTTACATAATTATTAATTATTGATTAAGGAACAATTATTAAATTATTGATACCATAGTAATAATTGATTATGTAATAGTTATTAAAAAATATTTGGTTAATTATTATCTATTAATTACCATTAAACTGATGAGTCATGAACTAATAATTAATGAATTCTTAACAACTGACTTAATAGTGATTAACTATGGAATAACATATTATTAAAAAATTATTATCTACTGATTAACATCAGATAAGCATAGACTTAATATAGGGTCAAAGATGGATAACTACACAACAAATATGATTAACTGCACACTTGATTTGTTACTACCGTGATTTTCTTGATTCATACATTTTTTGAAACCTGGTTTGATAATCTTGATGTATATGTTCAGATCATTTAGATTACCTTTATAAACCACTGAACATACCATTAGGAATATTACAAGTTGTACTATGAAACAATAGTGTTAACTTTTAATATATAAAAAGACGTTACAAAATTTTGGTAAAGTAAATATTTTATAGTCAAAACTATATGATTATTCCCCATTATCAACATTATTTAAACCATCATAATATTGATAAAAAAATTCCATAGAGTATCATGTTTTCCTTTTTATACTACTATTGGGAGGATATTAAAATATTGAAATGATATTCCTATATAACATAACCAGAAAACATGGTTTGGGAAACTAATTTGGTAACCCTAAAAGATCTTAAAGAATTAATTAATGGTTATTTGTATCTCACACTTGATCAAGAGATCCTATAAATTAGCTATAGATATTTGAAATTATTTTATATGCTATTTAATTTTTCTTATCCATTTAGTGCTTTTTAGGACTTGGTCCAAGAAGAAAATTAATTTTCCCAATGCACAAATGGTGCCATAATGGAGTTATATGTTGAGGTTTCTAGAGTACAACATCAACATTTAGTTTTGAGAATACATATAAATACATCAGTGGTTGAAGTTAAACACATAGAAAATGAGGCTATTCCCTATGATATAGAATGAGATACCAAATTGACCAATTATATATGAAATATATTCATTTTGATAATGAGGATGTTTTCAATAAAAAAATAGACCGAGAAAAAATATTGATTAGGAGGAAGCTAAACAATTATGGGAGGATGTTTCTATAAGTGAAATAACAGTAAATCAACCTCAATGCTTAATAAATCATCCACCACTCTTCACATCTTGGTCAAAATAAATGGAACATTTTCCAAAATTCCATTACAATGTTATCACCCGTGGATCTAAATTTCATATAGTTATAGGGGATGGATTTATTGAGATGGATAAAACAATATACACTAGATGATATTTTCTATGTGAAGATAAAATGAGAAACATACAAAAAAATATATTATATTTGAGAGAAACTATGTTTCACGGACCTATCCAAGCTTACATTTAAGCTAACATCTGACCTAACCAGTGGCATGTTCGAAAGGGAATTCCTAATCCCCATGGTCTGGAAACTATTTACCTTTCATCAAGTAACACCTTTGTGAATACTTTATCCCATGAATAAAAACTATCATCAACACACACACAAATTCCCATTACATCGTAACCAACATCCACAATACCAAATATAGAAGGAAATACAACAAAAATGAAATAGACACTTTACAATTACAATAAAAAATATAACTAACAAAAAGGGAGGGGAACAACTAAACAAACCAAACCTCCATGTATCATGTGCTTGGATAACCCATGCCACATCTATCAACACCTTCCCATGATGAATGGATATCTAATTGGACCACCATCACCACCGCGAAAGGCTTTTCCTTTACCCAAGTCAAACATAACATGGTTTTCATACTCCCAAGGATGTATGTCAGGTGTGAGATAACATACTCTGTAGAATATGTCAAGACCAATCCTAGTGGGGCCCACAATGTTACTACCCCATTCCCTCCTCTGATAGAATATGGACTGAAGACTAGAACTATGTCAGAATATCCCACTAGTGTATGGAATTTTCATAGGTACGTATACACAGGCACCCATGGATGGAAAATAAACAACAAACAAACTTGCATGCATACAATAAAAACAACCACAATGTTCAATGGGAATGTAAAGTATAGGAAGGTAAACCGAGCTAGTATACTTTCCCACCCAAATACTAAACAAAAGTAAACACACAAGTCCCATGATCTTGTCTATAGAAAACCCTACCTCAAGGTAAGGTGTGGGTCAGATCTAATAAGTTGTAGAATCACATATCGTTCACCAGATAACTCTATCCACCACCTAGTCCTGACCTACCAAGGTCACCCTAAAAATGTCTATCATCTGCAAAAGACACAAAATTTACAAGAAAATACAGTGTAGGGGAGAGTAAAATAGTACTCAGTAAGATAACCTGAAACCACAAATGATATACCACAAAGAAAAACCCTAAAAGAAAGAATGGTCATCTCTGTAGTGGTATATTCCTAGAACACATATACCATGATTATCTAGATATAATATTAATGTAGGGGATTCTCTATATAAAATATTGATAACCCTACCGATACAGCCAACTAGATGGTAGATTAACACCATGTACTAAGAGGTCATGCCAATTCCCAAAAAACACCATTAGTGGTGATAGATTATCATTTTAGTCCCAAGGAGGGATGCCACAAATCTTTCAAGGACTCATCCTCTATATTGGATTGTGGTATTGTGATGTGGATGAAATGTTGCGTTGAACCCTAGAAGAAAGAACCAAGGGAAACTACACACCTACATTGGTCCTTAATAAAAACCCACCCAACCATCTCCAAAGGACCTTATAGTTAGAAGGGTCCCAACATCATAGAAAACATTTCAAATAGACCTTTCATTTGAAATTTATGGCTATTTTTGTAAAAAGGGCCCAGTTGTGTCCAGGCCTAACCCGGCCCGACCCAGTTGGTCTAGGACAATCTGAAATGGACTATTAGGATTACTAAGACATGGGTCATTGGACTGCAGAGTCTAGTCTACTAGGCCGCGGGAGCAGTCTGTTTGCTCCAACTCTGATCACATTGTGCGGGTCGACCCGTATCCATCAAACATGACCTATGGACCACCCTCTTTCTAGTTCCATGTGTTCAAGAGAAAATGTGGATACATGTAACTCACCCATGGGAAGTTTCCATAGGACTTCATATCAACACAGCAAGTCGCGTGACATAGTTACCACCCTACTTCAATGTGGATCCACCAAGACATGTTACACCACTTTTATAGCCTCATATCATGGCCTTCCACCTCCAACTATCACTGATCATCATGTCGGTGGCCATACTGTGAGGTATACCAGGCTCGGTCGTGCCACCAGGTTAATTTAGACCGACCGTATTGTTGGGCTAGTGCCGCCTCCACCACTACCCACCCCACTGGTGACCTTTCATCGTTTCACCCCACATGAATAGCCAGAGCCTCTACCTCTAGCATCTTTCTCATGTTTCCGCTACCATCATTCATCGCAGATTCATGCTCTTCATCTCAGATCAAAAAATGTACAAATAATGAAAAATTTGGAAAAATGGGGGAAAGTAATGATTTCCCAAAATGGGTGGATCAAGGCTTTGTTCATTTCAGCATCAATCCTCCCACATAATAATTAAAGAGGGGGTGAAAAAAATAAATTCTAAATTTGGATAAATCCCAAAACAAACCCTGCAACAAAATCATCCAAACCAGCGTAACATACGATCTATGGATTAGTATGTTTATTGACTAAACCATGCTTATCATAGGGATAAATAATGATGGAGGAGGATAAAAATAAAAGTCACACCCTACCTCGATTTTAGATTGATCAGTGAGAAATATTTGTCATTATCCGTGATCTGCCCACGAGTTATCTCAATCTGTCGTCTGGTCATCGTTTTTCGATGACCGGTTTCATCAACATTTTTCTTCTCTAGAAAATCAATGAAATTTCGCTAGGATTTTATATATAATCGTGTATCCCTAATAAGTTGTTAAACGATGAAAAAGCATTCCAACATTTCCACATCGATGTGTTTCCACGTCACTATGTTGCAACATCACCACAATTATGACATGTGAAAGACAAGATGCACCTGATGCATATGCAGGGGTAGAGCTAAGTGCTACGCTACTTAACCAACTCTGCTTAGAATCTAGAAAGGGTTGATTTACCTCAAAGATAATGTTCCCCACCAGCCAAATCGTTGTCATCCACTTTGTGGTGAGACCTGCATGAAAACATGGTCTTCCTCCTTAAAATCCAAGTGCCTTCATCTCATATCTGCATAATATTTTTATCTGCTCTGTGTAGACCTCTTCCACTCCAATATGATCTCCATCTTATTAGTGGTAGCTCATACCAACTCTGGGGCAATTAGTGATAACTCCCCAAGGTCCATCTAGTATTGTGGTGACCTAAATTTTCACCCATACAGGTCCTCAAATGGTGGCATACCAATAGTGGAGTGGTAGATGTTGTTGTACACAAACTCCACTAGTGTTTGGTGATCTCCCAACTATAGACAAGGTCCAGGATGCATGCACGTACCATGTCCTCTAGAACCAATATGGTCCCATGTTTTTGTCCAGCTGTTTGGGGATGTAATCCCATGATCAATTTCAAATGAGTCTCTAATTCCTCCTATAGTCCCTTCAATAGCCAGGATTTGAAACAATCATTATGGTTAGAAATGATCGTCGAGGGTACCCCGTGAAGCCAAACTATCTTCTGAACATTGAGGAATCCCAATCCTTCTTTTGATATCTGCTCATGGATATGTAGTAAGTGAATCGACTTGGTGAGTTATTAAATGATCAACCAGATGGTATCGTGGACCCAAGATGTGCGTTGTAAACCTTTCATGAAGTCTATTGATATCACAACCCACTTACACTATGGAAACTTGAGTTGATGATTTAAGCCTGATAGAACATGATGATCTTCCTTTACTTACTGACAAGTGAGGCACTGAGAAATGAACTCTGACACCGACTTCTTCATCCCCAGCCACCAGAACTATCATTGGTGATAATGGTAAATCATAGCAAAACCTTTATGAACTAGAAAAGGGTATGTGTGAAACTCCCTTAGGATCTCATATCCCAATTCAATTAGCACAACTGAGTTTCCTCTAAATATAATGATATTATACCCACCTATTGAATATCCATCAGGGGCATACCCTGTAGAAAAATAAGCACATCAGGTCTCATAGTTGACATCTGCAAGTTGTGCCACCCTAACTTGCTGCAAGAGTGAATGGGTGACAACCATAGACTAAATGTAAGCTACTCTCTCACAATCCAAAGAGGATATCTATATTCTGCCTAACTTTTCATATTCCTCACTCATTAAACATAATCTATATCTCTTGTTCAGTGAATCTTCCTCTATGTTCCCCTTCTTAAGAGTATACACAATCTCAAAGTCATTGTCCTTGAGGAACTCTAGCCACCGCTACTATATCAAGTTCAGATACCTCTATGAAAAGATATACTTGAATCTATTTTGGTCAAATCAGATGAAAAACCTATATCCCATCAATTAATGTCTCCACATCTTCAATGTGAAAGTTTTTGCTTCTTGCTCAAGATCGTGGGTCACATAGTTATTCTCATGTGGTATCAAATTTTGTGAACGATAGTAATCACTACCTTCCCCTGCATCAAGACACAACCTATTATGGTCCCTAATTTACTATAAATAACTATATACCCAATTCCATATTCTGGGAAACTCAATATGGTGGTGTTTTTCAGCCTCCTCCTCAGTTCAGGAAAACACTACTGGCACTTCTCTATCCACACTAAGGGTTGTCCCTTCTATTTCAATGTTGACAAGGGTGATGCTACCCTAGAAAAGTCAGGCACAAACCTCCAATAGTACCAATACAAACCCAAGGAACTCCTCAACTCATTCACACTATTTGTGGCTCGCAATAGAACACTGAATCTATCATTTTCGAACCCACAATAACTCCAACCTCCGAATTGGCATGTCCTTGAAAGTGGACCTTTCCAATCTAGAATTGGATCTCTGAGAGATTCCAATAAATATGGTTCTATAAATGTTTATCTAGGACTTTTTTCATGTGAATCGCATTCTACTCCTTGGTTACTGAGTACATCAAGATTTCATTGATGAAGACCACAATGAACTGGTATAGATAAGGCTAGAATATTTTATTCATGAGTCCCAAGAACACTAATAAGGTGTTGGTCACAAAAAAGGACATCAACAATTAAGTGTACTAGACATATCAACATCTGAATTTTTTCTTCAGTATATCTTCATCCCATAGACAATGTTAAATATATCCATACCCAAGGTTTATCTTTGATAACCACCTCACTCACTTCAACTGATCAAAGAGGTCGTCAATTCTTGGTAGTGGATATTTATACTTCACAGTCACCTGATTAGAGCATCATAAGTCCACACATAGCCTCATGTTTCCATATTCCTTCTTTGAAAATACAACTGGGGCCTCCTATGGTGAAACATTGGGCCTCATGAAGCCATTCCTCTGCAAATCCTTGATTTGTAACATTAACTCACAAATCTCCATAAGATCCATCTATTATGAATGTGTAGATATTGATTTCATATTGGGGTACATATAAATGTATAATTATATTTATCTATAGGGAGTAAATTTGGGAATATCCTTGGGAAGGACATCCTCATACTCCTCTACCACAGTAGGAAACCAAGGACTCTCATCATCTACTATACTGAGGGTGAGGCTAGACAACTGTTGAGTAATCCACTACACCCTCCTCTAAGAAATTCCATCCTGTGCTATGTGCATTTTCTTTTCTCTAACATTATAAAAAATGGTTTCATCTCCACGGACACACCTCATTATATACCTAAAATAGTCAATAGGATCATGGATAGTGGATAACCAGTTCTTACCGAAAAGGACCTCATAAGGCCTCAATGTCAATACTAGGAGATCCAAATTGTAG
The DNA here is from genome assembly GCA_963277665.1 of Viscum album. Taxonomy (NCBI): domain Eukaryota; kingdom Viridiplantae; phylum Streptophyta; class Magnoliopsida; order Santalales; family Viscaceae; genus Viscum; species Viscum album. The sequence goes on from OY728122.1 coordinate 275,225,722, forward strand.
CTCTCACCTCCAAGAGTATGCTCACACTATCTCCAAAAGTGTGTGACCATTGAATACCCTCCTGTATTAGTATCTAATTGTATGATTTGAGTTGATGGCTCCACTACAATCACTGAACCCTGAACAAGCTATGTGGTTAGAAAATATTGATTGAAACATGTGTCAATCAAAACTATAGCTAGGATGGAAAGGTCACAGATCGTACTTATAGGCATATCTAGAGCACTGGGGTCATAATCAACCATTTCCTAAAGCTATCCACATCCTTGTACACTAGCCCTATGATCCCAAGGTATAACACCTTGGGTTGTGGTGATAGTACCCCAAACCTCCACCCATAGAATACTTCTCTACCAACTCCACTGCCAATTATGCCACCCTTTGGACCACCATGCTTGAACCTCTACCTATTCCTTGATGGTCCCTCAACCATCCCCTGATTTTCTAAACATAGTGTTAAGAAATCCTACACTAGATTCCCCTAGCCATATCATGTGTAACACCATTTGTCTATGGGCTAACTCAAGCCACCCTGGGAGCTCTGCACCACTAACCCAATATCCTTCAGTTGTCTGCAAAAGCTCTTGGACCACTTAGGACACTGTGAATGCTATCAACTACCAGCTGCCGAAGACCCTGCTACCTGGTGCATATGGGTTTCTCCCACTATTGGTGCCTACTCTTCCAGAAATATCTATACGATAAGATCTTTCCCCAGTACCCCGGTATATGTTGAAATTATAAGTGATGAAATTGGCACACTTATATCCCAAATTATCCCATACAAGATGTTATGATACCTAAAAAATGGGTCACATACCATATCTATGGAGTAACGAGATAGGTTAGTGAACCTTGCTGAGTACTCCGCTATCGTTGGACTACCCTAATTTAGATGCAAGAGATTTTGGATATAAACTAAGTATAACATAGCTGAAAAAAACTCCTCCATAAATATTATCTCAAATAATTACCATGATAGAGTCACCTCATATTGTGTTTAGGTCACTAAGCTCCACCATCTCCCCATAGATTTCAAAAGAAGTATTGTGGCTAGGACCTCCATCTGGTCAACAGGCATCCTCAATAGATGGAAGACATGAGTGACTACCTCCATCCAACCCTAAATAACCAGGGGGTGTGTCTCTCCCATGAACATGGGATGTCACTGCCTCTAGAACTCATGCAATGTACTCAATCTACATGTATACTCTACTGGTAGAACTGGAAGTAACTGCTACTCTATGGGTGGTGGTATCATTGGTGCACCTCCCAAAGGTGTTATCACCTATATAGGGAGTATCTCTGGTAAAAGTCTTTATTTTTATTCCTCATCACTAGTCGTACCATCGTATTCTTTATGCAATATATTTTTGGCCAGAAATATGTATGGAGGCATCCTGAAATAAATCAATGTGCACCGTGGAAAATAGATTATATTAGGAGAGCTGACACAAGAAGGAAATGGAAAATATAATTCATTCTTATATGATCCATGTACCATTCATTTCACTTCAACTAGTGTTTCCATAATCCAAGTTGAGAAATATGTTCCAGATTTCTGGTGTATGGATGAATTGGTCTCCACACCGACACGGGAGTACCTGGCCTGAAATCTAAACTCAAAAAATAATACTATTTCCCCAAAACAAATATCATAGACTCACAGTCCCGAAGTGGAACTGACCCTCTCTATTACAACTTTATCATGACCTGTACAATTTGATCATACGTCGTGACTTCCCCAAGCCCACCTCTAATAGTACAGGGGATAGAGACTAACACAATGTAACCATATCATACAAATAGGAGGCAGTTTTCCATGTAGTTGTACAAATGTACCAAATATGGAAAGGTAACCACCAAAAACCATTAATACATACACTAAAAACAACCACAAGGTACATCACGAATGTAAAGTACATGAAGGTAAAATAGGTCAGTATACAAGTTGAAAAAAGACTAAACACAAGTAAACACACAAGTCATTGGTGATCATCCACAGAAAACCCTTCATAAATGGTTGGTGTGGGTCTGCTGTTAGAAGCTATAAAATCATGCCTCATCCACCAGATCACTCTATTCACCACCTGGTCCTAGCCCACTGAAGTCTCTGTCAAAAATTTGATCATCTTCACATGACACAACACATGCTGGAAAATCCCATATAGGGGTTGGTAAAACATTACTTAGTAGGACACCCCGAAACAATAAAGGATAAAAAATGGGAAACCACAAATGAATGCATAGTTATATCTACACAGGTATATACCTATATAAAATATAACAAGATTATCCAGATATACTGATAACCATCCATGGGTTAAATATGGAATGTTAAAACCAATCATCTTCCATGTGATTCTGCTTGAGGAATGCTCATCCCTGGAGAAATCACTCCTCCTGCCTTGATGTCATCGGGGACTCTTACAAATAGGTCCCTCTAATTTGGGCCCTGCCAAAAGAGAATACACCGGTCACGGTCATGCAGTACAGAGAGGGTATTCTTCCCATAGAACACCAAAAACCTAATATGTATTAACCCAATATGTAAGGGATTATTCTCATAAAAAACTGACAACCCTACTGATGCAACTTGTAACGTAGGGGTATCTCCACCAAGAATACCAAGAACCCTAATGATACATATCGTAACATAGGAGATTATCCACTAATAATACTGAGAACCCTTTCGATATGACCCACTAGATGGATGATTAACTCCCTACACTCGATGTTAACATCAATTACCAAAAAAAATCATCAGGGGTGATATAGGATCTCTCTACTCCCACGGAGGGATTCCATAACTCTATTCAGGACTTAGCCTTTAGAGGGGATTGATGTCCAGTGATGTGGATGAAATGTTGCACTGAACCCTTGAGGAATGAACCAAGGGATACTCCACACCTACAATACTCCATATTAAAAACTCCACCTAGCCATCTTAAAAGGACCACCCCCTTAGAAAGGTATGAATTCCATAGATGACTCATCAGTGGGACCTTTCGTTTGACAGTTACATAACTTTTGGTAAAAATGGTCGGGTTAGGTCTTGGTCTAACCTAACATGGTCGGTCTAGGCCAATCAACGCTGCTCTGTCAAGCTGCTTTCCTCCACCGCAGTGACCTCATACTGAGACATTCTACCTCCACCCATCGTTTGTTGTCTAACTAGCATCCTTGTCCGATGCTACTCGTGGCCTAACCTCTATGGTCTATCACACCACTTTGGTCCCTCCTATACCATGGTATTCTGGTACCACCTGTCATCCAATGTGGTCCTCAAGGCCCGGTCACATCGTCGGGCCAGTGCTGCCTCTACCGCCATATAAGGACCTGACCTTAAACATTTACATAATATTGAATTAAACAAATAATTCACATTGAAGATCTATTCAGTTTTAGGGTTTTCGAGAATTAAGACATAACTATTACATCTCAAAATATTACAAGGTAGAATCTTCTACACAGATTCTATTTTTTCATAAAATATAAACTCTTTAAAAAAAGTGTCATGCCTAGTTTCATGTTTTAGACAGCATGACTTTTTCTTGATCCCATCCTTAACCCTATTCATCTTTAAGTCCTGTGAAAACATTTCAGAACATGGGATGATCATAAAAGTCTCAGTAAGGGTTATAAAACAAATAATGAAAAACATTTGTTCATAAATACATACAAAACATAAACTCTTTTAATTAACTCATGAAATCATAATATTTATAAAATACGCATAGAAATCATAAATCATATAGGTAACTTGTGGAATCCATATCATACTTACATTGTAGATATCACAGCTACATAGGGAGTTACCTTGGAATACCCATCATAGTATATTCCCTAAAATATCGTAGGAGAAACATTCACATTTACCTCTGTCACGTTACCCAATGCATTGGAGAGCTATCTTGGGCTCACTCACCCTAGGTTTATCACATAACCACCTGTATACGTAAATAATGCCCAAGAACCATAACATGATCATAGCACATAACATAAGTATAAAGAAAAGATAACATTTCCACATTGAAATAATAAAATATAATTTCAAGATATTGAAATAATAAATCCATTCTCAATATCATTTTCAATACCAAAATATGTAAAAATAGAATATGGTATTTATTTTTCCTTTTAAAAACATTCCGGCTTGTTAAGGAAGCCAAAGATCAAATAATACTCGCGGTGGCGGAAAGGTCATTTTCACCTCTTACGTTAATAAACATTACTTTTTGTCATTTAGTAAAACGCTTCATATAAAAATATTCCCATTGAATGCAATGAAAATTCAAAGGTTTTTATACATTTTATAAAATAAAATCATTTATTAAAAGACAATATGCCTCAATGAAAGGAGATTGAGATGAAGTCCCTTACCTCGGTTCCGACTTGACTCGATCGTTCTTTAACCTCCGGAATAATAAACTAAAGTTAATTTCTACTTGATTAAGAATCTTTTTCAATTTTATTATTCCTTTTATATCACTTATTACCATGTTATAAACATTATGTAATCATTTATGTTAATAACGTTCATTTTGATGATATTTGGTACTTGAGTCAGTAATGAACACCTTATATTTACAAGCTATCCATGTGGTAAATATTCCATTATACCCAGAATTATATTCATTATTTAGATATTATATATATCATATATATCCAGTATATACATCTATTTATAATAGTACATAACATTTGGTGTTATGAAATGAAATGCGATGTTCATGGAGATGGTAAGTCGTACGTATGCATGAACACTACTTTCATTTCTATTTATTATTTTTATGGAAATAAAGAATAATGATAGATAGGTATATTATAATTAAAGTATAATATCATATATAATATCATTAAATCCATCCTTTATACATCCCACATAAGTCGTTAACGAGTCACATAACTCTGAGGGGGTGGTAGTCTGCACTTCGTCAAATGAGATTATCGTATTTACCCACTATGGAAACCATAATGTCTTGATATAATTTGTAAGTACAGAAGAATAAGGAAATAATAAACATAATATATATCATATATAAATACAGTTCCATCATAATGGCCACCATGATAGGCAGTATGATATATTTGAACAATCATCGTTTCGTGAGGCGTTAGTTTTCCATCCACAGAAACATTATGTTCTTCACCCATTAGATGGAGGTGTGTGTATGTGTGGTTCTAATACTTCTTATAAAAACATCCTAGTATATTGAGGATACTTATGTTGTTACAAAATAAAGGAATAAAAGAGTTTAGGGGATGGATAAGTAAAATAAAAGAAAACAATTTAAGAGAAACTGTTACCTTTAATTTGGGTAACATCCTTTGGTTTGAACCAAAATAACTTCTTGAAGAGCCTTCTGCCTATGGTAAGGCTTCTGGGGGTAGGAGAGGGATGTAGGTAGATTAATTGGGTAGAGGTTAAACAAGAAAAATGGCTTGAGAGGTGTGAGGAATTGGTTATAAGTGGTCTCCTTTTATAAGGGGGAGGAGGGGCTCTTTAGCAAATGTGAAAATATTATTTTATTATATAATGATATCCAGTTTCTAATGGTCCAAAAATAATTAAAGAGGAATATTAGATGACTCGTGGTCGAAATAAAATCATCAAATATGAATTGGACAGGTTTTTTATAATTTTTTAACCATTATAATCTTATTTATTTTTATCATTTATTAATGAGGTAAATACTGCATCTTTATTGTGTCATAAATAATTTAATTTATTAGATGTCTTAAAATTATAAAAAAATACTATCATGTAGGAAATCATTTTTAGCTTCCAAATAAATATTTATAGTCAAAAATAGGACTTATATAACACCATATAAAAATTAATTACTAAAATATTTTTGTTAATGTCAATTTTGTCTTTACATTAAATTAATTAATCTAAATTTTCATGATCACTCCCAAGTGGCTCAATGGGGTCCCAAAATATACCCAAAGATTCCCGTGGTCGGACATGACTCATCCAATAAGGTTTGCACAAGTCTTTAGGTAATTTGGAATTATTATAACATACTTTTAACCTTGAATTACCCTATTTACCTTTAACCGCGGTAAATAAAAGTCAAAAGTTACTATTCACCAAAAATTATTTTCATCTTATTGATAAAAATTTTACTTCTTGATAACAAAAATGTATGTCAGATTTTAGAAATTCAATTAACATAAATGGTAAAATTTTCATTTAAATGAAAAAGTCAGTTTATTAACTACTACTATGTAGTTTCACTATTCATCAAAAATTGTTGTTTTTCAGAAAAATACCAAAAAAACAGCCGAAGAATTATTTAATATTCCGAATTCAAAATTTATGTCTATTTTTTCAAATTAAAAACATAGATGTGTCATTAATTAATTTAAAAATTAATTCTCGTTCTTAAAAAAAATAGCGTGTTTTTAAGAAATAATAATTATCAATAGTTTGATACTTGTTTATGTCCAATTTCAAAGTGAAATTAATTGAAATGACAAAGATTGGATTAAATTGTAAAAATATATTTTAATTTCACTTTATAACCTACTAAAAATATAATCTAACCATATAAATAAATTATATTAAAAGGCACTTTTGATTTAAAATGCAATTTTTCTCACTATTCATTAAAAAATGAAATTTATCAGAAAAATACAAAAAAAATTACACTAAGTAAAATTTGATGTCCCCATTCTAAAGAGGGGTTTAATTTGGTCAATTATAATTTATTAACGTAACCAAAACTATATTTAAAGAGGGTTCTCCATTAAAATTTTATAGATCAGCCTTTTAATTTAAATTTTGCTTAAAATTAGATTCATTCACATTTTAAGCCTCTAAATTGTTTTTTGATAATGTAAATACATTTAACTAACATGTATGATCATATTGTAGTTAGTTTCGTTCATTCCAATCAATAAAACGGTTAGGAGTTAACTACCATTTAAAATAATAATATTATATTATTAGTGTGCAACGTAAGATTCCAAAGAAACCTGTTTTTGCGTATCGGGTACGCTACCGAACATAGAAACCCCTTTAAAGTAAAATTAATATTTAATTCCCAAATATTAATAAATATAAAATATGTCTTATTCTTCATTTACTTTGGATGTTACATCCTTCCCCCCTTTTGGAAATTACGTCCTCGCAATTTTTATTCACTTATCAAAATAAGTGGGGGTATTTATCCCACATAAAATTTTATGATTCCCATGTTTCCTATTCAACCATGTGGTTTTTCAAAATAACCTTTACCTGGTGAATTACCTTATTCCTCGACACTTTCTCTCTATGGTCAAGAAGCTGGACTGTTTGTTCTTCATAAGAGAGATTCTCTTCCAAATGAACTACCTATGGGCACAAAACATGAGATGGATCTGGTATATACCTTCTCAACATCAAAACATGAAAAACAATATGTACCACGGATAAACATGGAGGTAAAGCCACACTTTATGAAACTGATCCAACTTTCTCTAGAATTTCATAAGGTCCAATGAACCTCGAACTTAGCATTCCCTTCTTACCAAAACACATCACATGTTTCCATGGAGAAACTTTGAGAAAGACATGATCACCTACCTCAATGGAAAGATCCTTCCTATGGTTATCTGCATAAATTTTCTATCTGTTTTGAGATGTTCTCATGTGCTTCTGAATCAACTGAACTTTCTCCACAATCTCTTCTACTAATTCTGGTCCCATCAGCTTCCTTTCACCTACTTCATCTCAAAATGCTGGAGTTCGACAATGCTTTCCATATAATGCCTCAAATGAATCCATCTATATACTAGAATTATATCTGTTATTATATTAAATTTCAACCAAAGAATGATTTTGGTCCCAACTTCCTTGGTAATCCATTGTGCAAGCACGTAACATATCCTCCAAGGTCTGAATTTTTTGTTCTGACTACCTGTCTGATTGTAGATGAAAAGCTGTACTAAAATTTAATTCAGTAGCCAATGACTTCTGAAGGCCTTTCCAAAAGTTAGAAGTAAACCTGGGATCACAATCAGATACAATGGGGAGGTGAACCCCATGCAACCAGACTATCTCTTTAACATACAACTGAGCAAGTTGATATAGAGATAAATTATCACGAATAGGAAAGAAATGAGAAGATTTAGTTAATCAATCAACAGTAACCCTGATTTCATTATTACCTTGAGATGTATTTGGTAATACCACAATGAAGTCCATGGATATATTTTCCCATTTCCACTCTGGCACCGGTAGAGGCTGAAGCATCCCTTTCTGTAACTGTCGCTCTACTTGAACCTGCTGACAAGTCAAACACTTCACAGTAAAATCAGCAATATCTCTTTCCATTCCATCCCACCAGTAATACTCCTGAAGATCTCTTTATATCTTAGTACTTCCAGGATGAACTGAAAATGGAGAACTATGAGCTTCACATAACAACTCATTCTTCAACTGTGAATCACAAGGCACACATAACCTCTTTCCAAATATTAAAACACAATCATTATCAATGTTAAAATCATGCAACATTCCCTTTTGAACCAACACAACCATTTTCTACAACTCACTCTCTTCCTTCTGCACTTGCTTAATTCTATCTGATAGAGATTATTTCACTGACACCTGAAACAAAATAGAATAATTTCCTTCAACGAAAACTTTTTTTCCAAAGTTCATCAAATCAAAACGCAATGGATCTCATTCCAAGCGTAACATGGTTAATGAATTTTTACTTTTTCGACTCAAAGCATCATCCACTTTATTTGCTTTCCTCGGATGATAAAGGATTGTTCAATCATAATCCTTGATTAATTCCAACCATCTGCTCTGTCTCATGTTCAATTCTTTCTGAGTGAATATATACTTCAAACCTTTGAGATCGGTATATATTTCACACTTCACTCCATAAAAATGATGCCTCCAAATATTTAATTCAAAAACAACAGCAGCTAATTCCAAATAATGTGTAGGGTAATTTAACTCATGATGTTTTAACTGACGTGAAGTATAAGAAACTACCTGATCATTCTGCATAAGCACACATCCAAGTATTTTCAATGAAGCATTACTATAGATAAAAAACTCACCATTTCAGGAAGGTAATTCCAAAACTAGAGAATTCACCAATATTCATTTCAATTCCTGAAAACAATCATCAAATTATTTTCTCCAGATGAACTTAACACCTTTTCAAGTTAACTTAGTCATTGAACTAGATAACCGTGAAAAAGTTTCAACAAACCTCCTGTAATAACCTACCAAACCAAGAAAACTATGAATCTGGGTTATATTTGTGGGTATTGGCCATTCTTCAACAACTTTGGTTTTATCAGGATAAATAGTTATGCCTTTTTTTGAAACAATGTGACCAAGGAATGAAATTTTTTGTAGCCAAAAGTCACACTTTCTGAATTTCCCAAACAATTTCGGTTATTTTATGGTTAGAAAGACAACCATTAAATGAATATCATGATCCTCTTTACAATAAGAGTAAACCAAAATATCATTAATAAACACAACCACCATTTATCACCTAATTCAACTGAGCCATCACTGCAGTAAAGTGCTCAATTATGATTCTGACCATCTCTGGTTGTTGATTCGGAAGGTCATTCTCCTCTATATGACTTCCCAGAAAAGCTACTATATTTACTTTAAGAGAAATTATTCATAACACAGACATATCTTACACAAAGCAACATGGTAATCTGTAAATGTTATTTGATTTCAATATTAACATAAATTACTTTAGGAATATTAATTTAACAATACCCTAACTCCTAAAGTTGTTTAAACCTAACTTTGATACCAACTATAAGGACCTGGCCTTAAACAATTACATAATATTGAATTAAACGAATAATTCACATTAAGGAACTTTTCAGGTTTATATTTTTATAGAATTAGGACATAACTATTATATCTCAAAAGATTACAAGGTAGACACTTCTACACAGCTTCCATTTTTTCATAAAATATAAACTCTTGAAAAAAAAGATTCAGGTCCAGTTCCATGTTTTAGACAGCATGACTTTTCCTTGATCCCATCCTTGACCCTATTCATCTTTAAGTCCTATGAAAACATTTCAAAAATTGGGATGAGCATAAAAGGCTCAGTAAGGGTTATAAAACAAAGAAAAAAAACATTTTTTCATAAATACATACAAAACATGAATTCTTTTACTTACCTCATGAAATCATAAGATTTATGAAAGACACATAGAAATCATAAATCATAAATGTAACTTGTGGCATCCATATCATACATACATTGTAGCTATCACAGCTACATAAGAAGTTACTTTGGAATACCCATCATAGTATATTCCATAAAATCCCCTAGGAGAAACAATCACATTTACCTCTGTCATGTTACCCAATGCATTGGAGAGCTATCTTGGTCTCACTCGCCCTAGGTTTATCACGGAACCAACCGTATACATAAATAATTCCCAAGAACCATAACATGATCATAACACATAACATAACCATAAAGGAAAGATAACACTTCCACATTGAAATAATAAAATTTCATTTCAATATATTGAAATAATGAATCCATACTCAAAATCATTTTCAATACCAAAATATGTAAAAATAGTATATGGTATTAATTTATCCTTTTAAAAACATTCCGGCTTGTTAAGGAAGCCATAGATCAATTAATAAATGCGGAGGAAGAAAGGTCGTTGTCACCGCTTACATTAAAAAAATTTGTTTTTGTTGTTTAGTAAAACACTTCATATAAAAATATTCCATTTGAATGAAATGAAAAGTCAAAGGTCTTTATACAATGTATAAAATAAAATCGTGTATTAAAATACAATATGCCTCAATGAAAGGAGATTGAGACGAAGTCCCTTACATCATATCTGACTTGACCAGATAATTCTTTAATCTCCTGAATAATGAACAAAAGTTAATTTATACTTTCATAAGAACCTTTTTCAAGTTTATTATTCCTTTTATATCACTTATTACTATGTTATAAACATTATGTAATCATTTAACTTAATAATGTTTGTTTTGTCGATATTTGGTACTTGAGACAATAATGAACAACTTATATTTACAAGTTGTCCATGTGGTCAATAGTACATTATATCCAGAATGATATTCATTATTTAGATATCATATATTTCATATATATCCAGTATATACAGGTATTTATAATAGTACATAACATTTGGAGGTAAGAAATGAAATGCACTGTTCATGGAGATGGTAAGTTGTACGTATGCATGAAAGAAACTTTCATTTCTATTTCTTATTTTTGTGGAATTAAAGAATAATGATACATAGTTATATTATAATTACAGTATAATATCATATATAATATCATTAACTTCATCCTTTATACATCCCACATAAGCCATTAACGAGCCACATCACTTTGAGGGGGCAGTAGTCCGCACTTCCTCAAATGAGATTATCGTATTTATCCACTTTGGAAACCATAAAATCATGATATAATTGGTAAGTACAGAAGAATAAGGAAATCATAAACATAATATATTTCATAAATAAATACAGTTTCATCGTAATGGCCACCATGAGTGGCGGTAAGATGTATTTGAACAATCGTCATTTTGTGAGGCGTTAGTTTTCCATCCACAGAAACATTATGTTCTTCAGCCATTAGATGGAGGTGTGTGTACTTATAGATCTAATCCTTATCATAACAACATACTAGTATATTTATGATACTGATGTTGTTACAAAATAAAGGAATAAAAAGATTTTAGGGGTTGGAGAAGTAAAATAAAAGAAAACAATTTAAGAGAACTCTTTCCTTTAATTTGGGTAACTTCATTTGGTTTGAACCATAATGTCTTCTTGAAGAGCCTTCTGCCTAAGGTATGGCTTCTAGGTGGAGTAGAGGGATGTAGGGAGCTTAATTGGGTAGAGTTTGGACAATCCAAATGGCTTGATAGGTGTGAGAAATTCGTTATAATTGGTCACCTTTTATTAGCGGGAGGAGGGGCTCTTTAGGAAGGAGTTAAAATATTATTTTATTATACAATGATATTCAGTTTTCTAATGGTCCAAAAATCATTAACAATGTATATAATATGACTAATGGTCGAAATAGAGTCATAAAATAGTAATTGGATAGGTATTAGAAAATATTTTAGTCATTATAATCTTATTCATTTTAATCATTTATTAAGGAGATAAATACTGCATCATTAATGTGTCATAAATAATTTAATTTATTATATGTCTAAAATTTATAAAACAAATACTATCATGTTATAAATATCTATATATTTCCAATTAATATTTATAGTCGAAAATATGACTTATATAACTCCATATAAAAATTAATTACTAAAAGATTTTTGATAATATCAATTTTGTCTTTATATTAAATTAATTAATCTAAATTGTCATGATCACTCCCAAGTGGCTCAATGGGGAACTAAAATCAACCCAAATATGAACATGGTCGTCCATGACTCATACAATAAGATTTGGACAAGTTTTAAGGTGATTTTGAATTATTATAATATTCTTTTAACCTTGAATTACCATATTTATCTTTAACCGTAGTAAATAAATGTAAAAAGTTACTGTTCACCAAAAATTATTTTCATCTTATTGAACCACAGATTACTTCTTTATAACTACCATGTATGTTGGATTTGAAAAATTCAATTGACAGAAGTGGTAAAATTTTAATTTAAATGAAAAAGTCAGTTTTTAACTACTACTAAGTGGTTTTACTAATCATCAAAAATTGACGTTTTTCAGAAAAATACAAAAAATTCATCCTAAGAATTATTTGATATTATGATTTCAAAATTGATGTATATTTTTCCAAATTCAAAAAATATATGTGGAATTCATTAATTTAAAAAATAATTTCTGTTGTTAAAATAAATAGCGTGTTTTTAAGAAACAATAGCTATCAAAATATTGATACTTGTTTATGTCCAATTTCAAAGTGAAATTAATTCCAGTTACCAACATTAGATTAAATGGTAAAAATATATTTAAATTTCACATTAAAACCTCCTAAAAATATAAACTAACCCTATAAATAAAGTAGATTAAAAGGCACTTTTGAATTAAAATGCAATATTTATCACTATTCATTAAAAAAATGAAGTTTATCTGAAAAATACCAAAAAATTACCCAAAAAAAATTTGATGTCCCCATTCTAATGAAATATTTTATTTGGTAAATTATAATGGATTAAAGTGACCCAAACTATATTTAATGTGGTTTCTCCATTAAAAGGCGATAAATCGGCCTTTTAATGTATATTATGCTTAAAATTAGATTCATTCAAATTTTAAGCCTCTAACTTTTTATTGCATAATGTAAATACATTTAACAAACATGTATAATTATACTGTAGTTAGTTTTGTTCATTCCAACCAATACAACGGTTAGGAGTTAACTACCATTTAAAATAATAATATTATATTATTAGTGTGCAACATAAGATTCCAAAGAAACCAGTTGTTGTGTATCGGGTACGCTATCGAAAATAGAAAGCCATTTAAAGTAAAATTAATATTTAATTCACACATATTAATAAATATGAAATATGTATTATTCTTCATTTACCTGGGATGTTACACACCATCTTCCCAACTAGTGGACTTGCCTCACTGCGCACCACATGAATGGTCAGAGACTCCACTCCAGCCTCCTCCTGATTATGTCACCTTCATGTGCCTCTATGGATTTGGGTTTTTCGTCTCGAGACTCAAAATGTATGAAGAATGATGAATGTGGAAAACAGGGAAAATAAATAAACACCCAAAATGGGTGGATCTAGGGTTTGTTCGTACAGGCCTCGAGCCTCCCAAATTATAATTAAAGAATGAAGGGTGAATCTAATCATGAATACTGTCAATGATGTTAAATGAAGAAAATGAGTTTCATGGTTTCCGCATCACTATGTTGTGGTATTTCCATGCCATTTCATTTATGAAAGAAAATTGTATGTCCTTTGGTGCCATTGTAGTGTTGTTACGATGTTGCGAAATGTCCAAATAAATAAAATAGATTTTTTATGTTTATTTTATTCCTCTTTAAAAGGTCCAAAAAATATCTTTTGTAGTAAACCCACACCGGTCAATGTTAGGCCCCAGCTGATGTAAAGTCACTATTCTAAAAGCAATGGTACCCTTGTATTTCTAATCTGGGAACCCATTTAAAAGTTATTAAAGTTCAAATTTATCCTCCAGAGTGCTTTTAATTAAAATAGAACTTTATTCAAAAAATTGTTCTAAGAATATGATGCCCCAAAAACTTGTGTCTTCTAAATTCCAGGTCACTGAATTTTCCCAACTAATTTATAAAAATAAACAATAGAAAAATAGATTCGTTAAATTATACTACTAAAAAATCCCATGAAATGAAATTACCTGAAAAATTAACATGTTGGTTTTTATGAAAAAAAAAATTCATGTTTATTAGAAACATGCTTCAACATAAAGAGTAAATGAATAAGAAAACAATATGAAATGGAAAAATACGATGAGAAAAATAGGAAATACCTAATAAACTCGGATAAGAGGAGTCTTGTAATCATTTTACTCTCAATGAAATTTTTTTAGACATAATGATCTATCTCCTTCTCAATCCATATAATCCACTACATAAATGTTTAGTTAGTGTTGTTACAAAATCCTTTTTGGGAGATTGGACCTCGACCTTGCTGGTTCGCTTAATGTACTAGACCTTTCTTGTTCACCGAGATATATAGGATTCCCAGGTGATCTATACCAAACCCTATACTATATGAAATACATTTTTACAATTTTAATCCCAATAATTGAAACACACTTTACAAATAATCATTTATAAAGTGAAAATCATCATCAAACCATGAACTCACAAAGAAACCGACATAAAACACATTTCTCACCACCCATGAAATTTACAAATTATGTTTAGAAACTAAATCAATCATAATAAAATTATCAAATAATGTCATGTCATGTGACCACCAACCTATTACATGAAATCATAATAAATCTAGGTGTAAACCACAGACTGAACCCTTGACAGACATAAAGGAAGAAAAAAACTAGAGATATTAAACCTAAAGAAGATAAATTATACCCAATATAAGTCAAACCCCTTTTTAGAGGAAATGAAACCCTAGGTGGAGTAAGAAGATCCAAAATAAGAGATGTGGGAAGAAGAGGGTGTACTTACATGATGATTCTTTAAAGATCCTAAGTCAAGACACCCAAAAATTGGAACCCACGGGAGTTCAGGAGGAGAGGGTGTGCATAGGGTGGAAGGGTCAAATGGGATTAAATAAGGGTGTTAGTGTATTAAAATCAATCATGGGTAGAGTTATAAATCCAAAAAAATTAAATACTTGGTAGGCTACATGGTTTGGCACCATAGTTTCCCAAACTATGTTCCAACCATGCAACTCCTCTTCATAAGAGGCAAAGAGGATGCAATGTATTCATGGAGGGGTGAATTCCAATGTTCCTTTTCATGTGACCTATCTACTTCCAATTTTATAGTCACATGGTAAACCTTGGAGGTTTTTATGCCCATGTATTAGCTCTTGTAACCTTGATAGCACCATTGTTTAGGGAACACAATTAACAATAGGGTGGAATAGTGTTTCCCTTAACTATGTTCCAATAATGTTCCACATTGTATCCAGCCTATAACCCATCATTTATACTCTTGGGACAACCATTTCATAAATAAAATATCCAAAATAACTGAGGAAATACCTCAAAATAGCACTATAGATGTGAAAATTCTCCCAAACATGGAAATATTCCACCCTTAGAAATTCAAATGTATGTCTAATCAGAAAATAAATGAGGGAACTACTCCTCCAAATAATACATTAATTATCTTTTCTCATTATCATAATTTTCATTTTTTTAAAGAACCCAATCTAATGGAATATATTTTACATGAATCACTTTCATTTTGGAGTCCACAATCCACCCTAGTTGATTGATCACTTATAAAGTATATTTCATCTATAATTACACCCAATTTAGTATGTGATATGGATTCGGGTTATACAAATTCAATTTTGAGAAATGGGATATGTCAGGGATCGATGTCAAGTGGGTTGTTAAAGACAATCAGTATGCCACCTTTCCAATCCTTCTAGTAATCTCAAATGGTCTGAAATACCTCAGCATCTCCTTCCACTTTTAGCAAAGATTACAGTGACCAAGGTGAGGTTACACCTTTATAATCACCAACTCAACCACTAAAAATTACAATGTTCTATGTCATTATCAAAATTGGACTTATGGAAAATATGTTTCATCAGCAACTGCTACCTGGTCAATCAAACCTTATCAGATGTTTAATCCAAAAGGCTCGGTCCCAACAAATAGGTCTCACCCAATTATATCAAGTATAAATTTTACTGACATGGGTGACCAAAAATATCCTCAAAGGGAGTCATCTAAATCAGGGATTGGAAATTAAAATTATATGAAAATTCCACTAATCCCAAATGGTTGTCTCATAATCCACTAAATTCGAACACACATTCATGCATCGCGTGTTCCAAAATTGTGTTTTCCCACTATGTCTGGCCATCTATTAGAGGATGATATATGGTGTTGAGTTGAACCTATGACCTCATTTCTTTCTAAATACCTACCCAAAACTAAGATTTAATGTGGTTGTCCTAGTCTAAAACAATATTTGATGGTATTCTATGAGGCCTCACAATTTCCTAAACATGAAATCAGACTAAATCATAAATGTTAATAGATTCCCCTATAATAATGGAATAGATGGTATTTTTTATATGGTCAGTAACCAACTAAATTTTTTTCCTCCCTCGATTTGTATGAGGCAATCCAATGATGAAATAAATGGAAATTGTATCCCACTACCATGTTGGAATGGGAAGTGGCTGTAGCAAACCTAAGAGCCTAGGGTGATCAAAATTAAACTATAGAAAAGTATATCACTTGGATAAAAAGGTAGTAATGTCACACCTCATAAATGGCCTCTAAAACCCATGTCACACATCTTAAACCATCTTGGTGTTCTTGCGATAAAAGGTATACTAAGACTGGTGTTCATCCTGCATCAGCACCTTCCGTAGAGTTAACAACACCCCAAAGAGACTCGTAAAAAAATGAATTCCCTCAAAAGATAATGACCAAACACTTGACACATCCCCACTATATAGAATATATAATGATATTGGGCATGTATCATCACTTGGATTCTCTTCTTGAATAATCTCTAGAAGAGGGGGAGTCAACTAAATACTATACATGAACAATCCTCCCCCATTATCCTTGGTTTCTATGTGCATATATAGAAAACCTTCTATCAGAATCCACTCATTAGTGTAATCCTTTACATATTTCACAGGTATCTTCCTACCTAGGTAATCTTCTTGAACATTCCATTTTTTTATGGTGTAAAAAATATCAATTTTGAACCCTTGAAGGTACTCAACCCATCATTGTTGCCTCATATTTATGTCCTGGGATAAACTTTTAGCCAAGATCTTATATTCTATGTTGACCATATATTTATCCCTAGATCGATAGTGATTCCATGTATTCTAATCATTCATGAATGCCTCCAGTTCTAGATCATGTTTTGGGTAATTTATTTCTTGTCTTCGGTTTAGGTGAGAGTTATATGCCATCACATGGTCATCCTTTATCAACACAGACCCATGACCCATACTGAAAGCATCAATGTTGACAATTTATTGCTTTCCAAATTTATGTATGATAAAAAAAGGGGTAGTTTATAATCACCACTTCAGCACTTTAATAGATTCATTTTATTCTTGGATCCATTAAAAGAACATCCCATTTAAGTTAAGCCTGTTATATGGTGAAAAAAGATGAGAAAAATCCCTTAAAATCACATCCAGTATCATATCGGGCCCAAAAATATATTGATGTTGAAGGCATTCCTTAATTTCTCCCATGAAATTAATTCTCTAATATTCCCAGGGTCCTTGGAAACCCTATGTTCTGTGAACATGTGTCCCATAAAAATAAATTCCTAGTTCTATAAAGTTCACATACAAAGCATAGAACAGAGATGATGATCCAGAAGTGTTCCTAGAATAATTCTCATGTGTTTTCCTTACAAATCCACTATCCCGAAGTAGACCAGGATATCATCCAAAAACTCCATGACAAAATCATTGAGATATTAATGGAATTTCTAGTTCATAAGATCCATGAAAACTACCAAAACATTTTTCAACCTAAATGGAGTGACCAAATACTCAAAGTGGACATACCAACTTTAGAAGGTTGTCTTGTGGATGTATGCCTAACTAAACCTAGCTGGATGATACTCGGAGAACAGTTAGATCTTAGAGAACCACCTTCTCCCATGATATGATCAAAGAGTTTTTCAATACGGGTCAATGGATATTTATTATTGATCATAACCTTATTCAAATTCAATTAATCAATACAAAATGGAAGGGATCCATCAACCTTTTTAGTAAATAGAACTGGGGAATCATATGGTTATACACATAGGTGAATGAATCCTTTGGATTCCAAATCATATAGCTATATATTTAATTAATTCAACTTTGTGGGAGATATATGACATGAGGGAATAGATATCATCTTTTTTCCCAACACTAAATCAATGGTAAAATGAAAATCCTGTTCTCGAGGAAACCCTATGAAATCAACTAGAAAGACCATTGGAAACTCAAATACTATAGGAGACAACCCATTCTCTAAACCTCTACCATAATCCTCTAGGATAAGATAATAGAAATGGAAAATAAAACTTTTAAACTTTTGAAGCGGACATACATCTCACCCTGATCGGGGATCCCATTCACCTTGGAAGACCCGAGGGCTCCCATCGAGTTTCATAAAGGTTTCCTATGTCCAATAATAATTGATATGAGCCTTGAAATGAAACAACTAGTCCATTATTAGAATCAAATAAAATAGGTATGTTTCTCTAACCATGAATCCCCACACTAATTGGAATCCTGGCAGAGTGAGATCACATGATAGACATATGAGGACCTATTCCCTCTTCTAACCAAGTCATGTAACCAATTCCATGGAATAAGTTATAAGGATAATCACTAATTTAAACAATTTTAAAATTAATGGAAAAATAAAATAATTATAAGAACGGGTGTCAAATAAAATGATGGTTATAGAAGACCAAATTATAATAAAAACTTTAGCAGTCATAGGTCCTGAATCTATTTTTTTTGTAACTTGATCTATTTCATGAAGGTGCTTCATTTCCACTGATGAATGTGGAATTAGACATTTTAACCTCACATTCCATGACCTTTCACACTTTAAACACACAACTTAACCACCACAAGTGGCAATAGAAGAAGGTGGTTGGGATGGGTGTCTTGAGATGTAACCTCCATTCTTCCCCATGTCATCATGCTTTCTTTTCTTCTCATACATTTTTCCACCACCCTATCTTATAGATAGATTCATCCTAGAAAAACTCAACTTACAAACCCATTAAATTTATTATGTCAAGGTTTGATAAACTACCTTAGGATAAATATTCAATTTGAACAATAAGGAATGTGATCAGATATCTAGCTGCAACCCCATTTCAAAACATTGAACCTTACATTCTCATTAAAAACCATATCCGGTGCGAAATAGAACAATTCAATAAAATGTTTGTCATGCTCTAACACTATGTGATACTCTAGATTGACGTCCAAGAACTCACAGGTATTTGAGAGGGATAGGGTCTTTGGAAAATAATTCTCATTAAAATAGCCATGAAATATTTCCAACCCATCTTCTTCTGATTCCAGACTTGAAAAACTGATTCCCACAACCTATGGTTATTCCCTTCCAACAAGAACACAACACAATTTACATTAATGGCCTCTATAGTCTCTAAAAACTCAAAAATCATCTCAAACATTGAAACCACTCATCATCTTCCTAAGGGTCCATACTTCCATGAAAGGTGGTAGGCCTTTTCTTCAGGAACATCTGAGAAATATCATTTTCTAGACCTGTTTTGGTTTCCTTAACTTGATCATGACCAGATCCTTCTCCCTTATCTTGTTCATGTACATCCTGAACCAAAGATTCCACAAAACATTGATAAATTGGCGAGGGATAATTATATATTGAATCTTATAATGTGTTCATGGGAGGATATCAAGCAGGAATAATTATACACCGCATAACAAACATAAGGTAACCCATCAATTCACCACTAGGGGAAATTTCATCATTTTCAAGAATTAAAAATTTCCCTAAATCGAAATGAAATCATAACAATTATAATAATATATTAAACCACTCCACTCCATCTCAGTTTCCATGCATAGTGTGCATCCTTTACATCACATCTAAATATGTATTCAATCCAGATCCTTAATGTCCCATAGTCACCCAAGTATTGTTATAAGGTGTGTTGGCTAGACACCCACTCGCAAATAGAACCTCAATCCCAAATAGTCATATATCATGTCTATCCAGATTATCCCAAATAACATGACCTAACAAGGGGGAAACCTTCTCTGATACCATTTTTCATGAACCATTCCATTATCTCATCCAACATGACACTCGAACCATACCGTGGCACAGTCCAAAGGGCATTCTCAATCCCCACAAGTGATAAAGTAGTGAATGTGCATCGAGAAAAATTGTTGGGAATGGTTTATCCCCTGAATAAAAACAATCATCCACTCAGACTCAAATTTATATCACATCATAACAAACATCAATAATACCATAGATTAATGGAAACACTAGAAACATGAGTCAAAAACATGAAAATTACAACCAAAAACCAAAATAACCAAAGGGGGAAATTAAACAAACAAAAACTGTTTTTATCATGTGTGTTGACACCCCATTCCACTAACATCCTACCAAATAAGAACCATTATCACCTAGAACCACTATCGCCACCACATAAGGTTATGCCTTTTCCTGAGTGATATATAATAAGGAATATATAATCCCAAGGGTGTATGTAGGGTGAGAGATAACTTTCCTAGCAGAATTCAACCAAAAATATTATGTGTAATTAAATTACATGAAAATTTGAAACAATTATTTCTATGGAAAAGATAAATACAATTTAATTAAAAACAAGACATAAAATAACGTGGAAATGAATATGAAAACAAAAGGAAATGGAAACATTGGATAATAAAAATATAAATCCCCTAAGTATCTAGTATTATAAGGGATCTAGAATCCTCATTCTCTTGATGATCAAATACTAGACACAATGGCCCATCTCCGGATCTACCCAACCACCCACAACATAAATGTTTATTTAGTGTTGTCATAAAATCCTTCTTGGGAGACTAGCCTTAAATCCTATCAACTCGCCTAATATACTAGACCTAGTCACCCACCCCAGATTCCCATAATTCTCATGTACTTTATTAAATCACAATAACATGTGAAATCCATTTTGTACAATCACAATTCCAATAATGGAAACCCCACTTGAATAAAACCATTTAGAAAGGTAAAATAATTATTAAACCTTCTAATCATACCCAAACCCATTTAAAACACATATTTCACGACCCACACAATTTATAAAACTAGTTTTTCACCCGAATCAAGTATAATAAAATCATAAAATAATTTCAATTCATGGAACCACCTACCTCATTCTTGAAATATTCACCTATTTGGGTGGAAAAAACAAAGCACAACATGGATAGACCCTATGGATGAATGAAACACAAAACTACATAGAATCAAATCAAATAAGACTGATTTGTCCAAAAATATTTAAAAAACCTTTCTTGGGGAAAGTGAATCTGAGGATTAATGAAGAAGAGAATGAAGGAAAATAATGGAAATTAAGCGGGAGGAAATACATACTGATTCATTTAAGATACTAAGAACAAATACCCAAAAATTGGATCCTAATGTATTGAGTGAAGAGAGAGGTTTCACTTAGGGTAGAAGTGTAGAATGTTATTTGGGATGGGAGTTAGGGTATTTAAATCGAGGATGGGTATAATTTGAAATCCAAAAAAATTAATGATCTGGATAGTCGCACAGTTTAGTAACATGATCTTCAAAACTATGCACCAACTCTGTAGATCCTCTTTCCATGTGGAAAAAATCCATATGATTTTTATAGAGGGGAACATGTCTATGTTCCTAGACATGCAGCCTGGGTATTGCCAAAATCCATGTTACACAGTTTTCCTTGGAGTGTTGCACACCCATGTACAAGGTTTTGTGGCCTGGACAGTACCACTAATGAGGGAACATAGTTTTCCCTAGGAAAGTGCATGTGTTCCAACCATGTGACACCCTTTATATGGTCTAAAAACATCCATTCTCCTAAAAAAATCTCTAGACAACATTTTAATAAGGACAAGACAAAAAATAATGGATAAAATACCTCAATATAACATGATGAATGTGAAACTATATATATTTAGTTCAGAAATCGATCCATACAAAAACATTATATGTTGTGATAAATATGAGGAATATTGTAGATTCCACTGTTGGGATATTCTTGATATTTCATTTTATGGTTGTATAAGATCTAAGATTTAGGAAGATTACAATTTCCTTCATCCAAACCTGACAAAATTTATTTCTTCATTTGATGATTAATTTGTGTCATCTAATACTATTGAGATAATTAGGAAATGACAATATATTCATGAATCCCTTGTTCATAAGAGGATAAAAATTAAAATTTTGTAATAAGATTTCCAATAATAATTCATGGATGGAAAACAAATAAAAATTATCAATGTATATGGTGATTGAGATGACTCATAATCAATATTTCCACAATTTATTTCTATATTGAGACATGATGACCATGTTTTATTCCATATCAATACAAATGAACCTGTGTCTCAAGATAACTGACTTGATCTATCTTATTTCATATTTTTTTTGTTGTTTTTGGAATTCCATCCATATATTTTGGCATTTTATTTCTAAAAAAAGATCCTAAAAATTGATAAAAAGTTTCTATATGTAAAATATACGGGTGTAATGTTGATTGAAGCAAACAAAGATGAAAAATGTTCACCTATTCCACATGAATGTGTTAATTTTGGAGAAGTAAAATTATAAATCATGGAATTGTTTTTTGGCATGTATCAATAATCATTTCTCCCATGTACAAGGATTCTATTTTATATATAATCTTCATAGAGTAATAAATAATGAAAACAATGTGGATACCATTATATTGAGACACTCAAATTAACATCATCTGTACTACAATATAAACATTTCTACGTACATGTGGAAAAAATTCCATGATGAACCACTATAAAATATAAAATTCAATAAAGTGTCATGGTATAAAATATAATTCATATTTTTTACTATTTCAATGTAATAGAAATATTAATATATGTGAAATATGATTAATTTTTTATTGTATATAATGTGGACCAATGATGTTTTTAATGAAGATTAAATGAAAACTATAGGGATAATTTTGTATTGTATGATTATATGATGAAAATTCCAAAACAATTGAAATTGGAATATGATGGGTGGGAGATGAATGAAAACATGACCACTAAAAATATGGAGAGAATAAATTGAATCATCAAGGTGTTTCAAAAGTTTCCCATAATAGACCTAGTTCAATAGAAATTTTATCATTGTTTCAGGTAATTAATTTAGAGATAAAATAGACCGTTGGTGGGATTCAACAGGGGATAATGTACAGATGACACTTTAATGAGAGTTTTAAAATAACATTGAAGAATATCCTACTTATATAGAGTTCCTTTTAAATTTATAAGCCTCTATATTTGATGATAAAGAGTGTATGGTGCCCATCAAAAGTAGGAAAGGTTGAGTCTTTGTGGGATTACTAGAAGCGAACCATTGTAAATGTGTAAACAACTTGACAATACGATTTCCATGTGCACACATTATTTCAGAATATACCACTATAGACATATCATGAGAAGAATATGATGATCTGGTGTACTAGTTAGACATCATTTCTAATTTATATGGAAACTTATTCAGATGTGTCGAAATTTCCCAATTCATGAATATAATTCGATATTAATATCTGACATTAATAGGGTGTGATATCATAGAAGAATGATGTCTAGTGGGATGTAGAATGAGATGGAAAAGCCTCAATCACAATATTAATGTTGTATTTGCACCATATTTCATTATGAAGGTTAGAAAAATAAATAGTTCCCTAACATTGGTGGATCTAGATAACACTCTCTACCACAATGATATATTTCTTCCAATGAGAACTTTTCAATTTAACTATTACATGGTGTTAATATAAAATCATTAATTTTTTATAATTATATAACATTTGTAAATACTTTTATTATCCAATAATAAATAGCTGATAAATTATATCACTATTTACATAAATCACAGTCAGGCTAAACTTTCATAAATGTTCATTATTTTAATAAATAAAACTTTCTTCTACATAATTCCCTTCCCTTTACAAATATTATTCACATGATAAAAATTTTTTGTAAATCATCCATTGGTTTCTATAATATTAAATTCAAATTCACATTATGATTAATATGATAGTTACATGTGAGAATACATAACCTCATTATCAAAATCTTTATGGATAGACAATGAAGAAATCATGTGTGAAAAAAAACCATGAAAAATACCATAATGTAAGAAATCATACATAAATGAAAATGTACACCATTTGTGATATTAACTATTGGTATACATGATAGACATGAAGGAAATATACAATCCTAAAAGTGGGTCAAACTAATTTAACTAATGTGTGCACAAATCCGTTATTAATGAAAATCCCCTTAAAAAGATGACATTGTTTTAATAATAACATAGAAAAAAACTAGCCAACATCGAAATAGGATATCAAGAAAATGAAATCTACAAATTTCCTAGAATGGACCATGTAGGCTGTGAGGAACAAAGCCCAATATGATACCACAATTATTCTATTTTAGGTTTATATCCATGAAAATGGATAAACTAGTTTGAAATCAATTTCATAACTCAACCACTTGAAAACAATCCAACATCAAGAAAAACATTACGATCCAATTGATTTTCCTTTGAAAAATAATCATGGTTTTACCATAGAATAACCAAACATAGATCAAGTAAAAAACAAGGTCATACAGCACAACATGCTAAAAACATGCTCAAATATAACCAAATTGAGTAGTAAAGGTGAGTATAACATAAAAATAAAGAATCCATGTAAATGGAAAATAATAAAATGGGAATAATAACTATCATCACATAAAATGTAATTAATCAAATGCCTAGTGTATATAAACCAATTGTTCAGGAGTAATGTTCACCTACAGTCTCTAATCATTAGGCCTATCAAGATTGGCTAAAATTTTATGCTATCAAGTTTAGAGAAGGATGCTTACATGCCCTTCATATGAGCCCAACTCTAATAGCTCCCATGGTATGTTAATAAATAACATGGATGGTCACACTATCTTCCTTGGTCCTTTGGAAAACAATAGAGGCTCGAATAGTCCTCCTTCCAAAGCTCCCACAGCCACTCATAAAAACCTCTCACTCACACCGTTGTTAACCCACATGCTAAATGATGCCAGCAAAAAACAAGCAAGTGACGATATAAATCAAGCTGTATCATAAGATATTTCATAAATCAAACATTCCCTATTTAACAAAACACCCTTTCCAAGGTAAAAATACACCAATTCCCACTTTATAAATATTCTTTGTGAAACCATATTACATTCTCTTTTCTTTTGTTAAGAAAAAATTCCTAAAAATGAGAATAGGCATGATATAACTTACATTCTACCAATCATAACATTATGCCGACTATAACTTTATATTCATATTATACACGTACATAAGAAATATGTCATTTTTATATGCTGATATAGAGGATACTATTATACTCAATAAGTAGTATGGGTATGTTTAACGTGACATGATAGAAGGTTGTGAGGTTTGATGGATCAAGGTGTGTAGATCCAATAATTATCAACACATTCCACCTCCAATATCCATTATAATGTACCTATATTGTGATGAATTCTATGGAATTAATGTATTTAATTTTTCATTCCTTGATCATCACCTCATTGATGCTCTTTCCAATAGATGGAGGACTAAGACACATACATTCCACTTTCCTGAGTTAAGGATGTGGTTGTTTAGCTTTGTCTTCCAATCTAGGGGGATGCAATTATAGGTCCCACCAGTGGAGACTGGTCTATGATTTTACAATTATTATTTGGCCTCGACGTTGTGGGGGATAATGATGTTGTAGATGGAGGGTCGATATCTATGATATGGCTTTAGATGTACAATTCACAATTACCCACTGATGTTGACAAGAAGGTTTTCATGTGTTACACCCATTCATATATCTTACATCTCATTGTAGGGACACTATGCACATATCACTCTTGTATTCTTGTAAATAAAATGTATTAGGGGATACTAGTGGATTTTGATTAGGTGGGAAGATAAAACAAGGGGTCTACATGTTTGGGATAAATTTACAAAGAATTATTCAAAGTATGTTGATCATATCACACTGATCTCGAGTGAATTTTCATCATTATTCAGATGTGGGCATGGAAGGAAAACCCTCTCTTCTCCCTCATTTTTTATGGTTAGGACATTTATATAGTTGTGTTTCATGATTTTGTACATGTACTATAATTAAAATATTAATTAGTGATGTTTTTTGTTACATTAGAGAGATTTTAAATGTCGCTAATTTATTTAACCACATTTTGTGAAAACATTTATAATTGAGGTGTTTCTAATTTAGTGATGTTTATAAGCATCATTAAATAGAAACATCTCATTTTCCCCTGTTTTTTAGAAATACTGGTAAATAAATGTTGCTAAATTAATAAAGTTTTAAAGTTTTATTAATGAGAGACATCTCATTTGTGGACATTTTCTAGAAACAATGGTAAACAAATGTCGTTCAGGTAGTGACATTTTACCAACATTTTTTGAAAATGTTAGTAATTTTTAATTTTATTTTGGAATTGTGCAGTTTTCATAGTAATAAAAAATTATCACCAAACTGTGCTCTCTCCCTACCCCCTCTAATGTATTTTCCCCTCTCACGCTGCCCTTCCTCACCTGCTCAACATCAACCATCCACTACCACACCTTCTTTGGTAAACCTTGTGCATTCAATCATTCGAAATAGCCCAGCCTCACCCACTCCCCTCTCATGTTCGCTCGATCCACCTTAACACTAAATACTACTTGGCCTCGCCCACTCCCCATTAGTTCCCAGCTGGTCCACCTCACTAATAAATCCCCACGCATCTTTCTTTTCCACCTATTTCTTCACCTATCCGGTACCGCCCCTCTCACATATGCATGAAAATCGAAGCTCGGGGGAATCAAATGGGTGACCTATTTTTTCTAAGGTAATGAAACTACCAACTCTCCCCCTTGATTTATTGATATGTAATTTTATATTATATATATATATATCTGTATTCAAAAAATTAATATATATATATATATATATCTTTTTATATCAATATATGTATATATATATATATATATATATATATTAATGTTTGTTTTTATTATATATATATGTGTGTTTATATTATATTATATATATATTTGTGTGTGTGTTTATATGATATGTGTTTTTATTATATGTTTATGTTATATATTTTTATATATGGTGTTATTATATATATTTATATATGTTTATATTATACTATATATATATGTTTATATTATATGTGTTTGTAGTTTTATAGGTTTTTATTTATATATTTTTTCTAATATGTATATGTGTTTATATTATATTATACATGTGTGTGTTTATATATATATATATCTGTGTGTTTTTAATATATATGGTTTTATTATATATATGTGTGTGTGTGTGTGTGTGTGTGTGTTTATATATAATATAAACATATAATATAACCACATATAATATAAACACATATTATATACGTTTTCATTATATATATGAGTTTATATTATTTGAGTTTTTATATGTATATATTATATTATATATATTCATTTATATTAATATGTGTGTGTGTGTGTGTGTGTGTTTGTGTGT
This sequence comes from Viscum album, assembly GCA_963277665.1. Lineage (NCBI taxonomy): Eukaryota > Viridiplantae > Streptophyta > Magnoliopsida > Santalales > Viscaceae > Viscum > Viscum album. Next base: position 275,253,720 of record OY728122.1, read on the forward strand.
GTGTGTGAACATACAATTATCCACTTTTTAAAATATCAGTACAAATGTCACTAAATTAGTCATGTTTTATTAAAACATGGATAAATTTAAAATATTTAATTCTATTATGTTATATTTACATGTATATATAAATAAATTTCAATATTTAAAATTTAGTATTGTGTATATATATATATTAATATTAATATACATATATTAAGATACATATATATGTATGTTTATATTTTATATTTTATTTCTATATAAATTTATATGTTTATATTATATTATATTATATATATATATATATGTTTATATTATATGTGTGTGTTTGTCTCTGATATTTTATTTTATGTTTATATATATATATATATGTTTACATTTTATACTTATTTATATATTTATATTATATTATATATAAAAATAATTTTATATTGTATTATATATAAATATATGTTTATATTATATATATCTGTGTGTGTGTGTGTGTGTTTATAATATATATTTATATTCATATATATATATATATATACAAATGTGTATATATTTTATATATATTATATGTTTATAATAATATATATGTGTTTATATATATGTGTGTGTGCTTATATATGTGTGTGCGTGTGTGTAAATATATATGTGTATGTATACATATAAATTATTATAATCATAAATATATATATTCATATATAATTATCAATGATTTAAAACACTAGTAAAAATGTCACTAAAATAGCAAGGTTTTCTTAAAAATGTGACTAAATTTAAAATATGTGTGTTTTTTATATATAAAATTATGTATATGTATATTTATATATGTGTGTGTGAGTGTGTATAAATATATATATATATATAGGTGTTAGTGTCTATAAATATATAATGTCACTAATTTGACAACACTTTTCATGAAACATCCCTAATTTAGCGATGCTTTTGGGAAACATTGCTAATTTAGCGGTTTTCCCTAGAAAACATTGCTAATTTAATGATGTTCTTCCGGGAACATCACTAATTTAGAAAAAAAATTGGAAACATTATAAATCTAACGACATTTGGTAGGAAATGTCTCTAAATTACATTTTTTTGTACTGATTGACGCTGATATGATCACTCAACATTATTGTTTTCAGAATCTACATTGAGTTATTAAATTTAATTTTTTTTATTATTTATCACTTTTTATATTGTACATTACATGTGGAGTCAGACACGCCACTTTTTCAGGACACTGAGTTACAACATGGGTGCATGTCATCTCATGTTGGACAGTCTAGTACCCACCGAAGTAAGTATATATACGCTATTTTCTCGACTAATCAATGTCATAATATTATATTTCTTTTTATTTAGTATTAATTTTTTTTACAAATGTCAACCATCATTTCAAATTTCATGGATCCCATACTAGGTTGTATTAGACCATCTGTTTGCATATTGCACTGATGGGATTCATGATGTCATGGATGTAGTACCTCTAATTCACTTTTATATTGTTTAGTTGAACCAACCTAATAGAGACATGATATATTTTGGATTTGTTCAGCGTGTTCCCTTTCCACATACATATTCAGCACTACTTCATACCTTAAAGCTGATAAGGAGGCCGGATATTAACTGGTTCCAACAACATGTAGAGTATCTGGATCTTTTGGAAAGATGTGCATCATTTCATAATAATGTTGTGTGCACGACGTGATTCCCTCTAGAAGAGCAGCTGTAACAGCCCGAGATTTTATGAAAAATATTCTTTTTAATGTCTTGTGTTGTACGCTACACCAAAAGGAGCTTTCACAACACGCATCCTTGACCTGCCTTGCATTACACGCAATCGCAACCTTCCTCGATAGCGTGTGTAGTACGCAATACTGAGTTTCACGAAACAACGATATGCTATTAAAATATTATTAAAACTAGCCGTTATGAATAGTAATAACCACTTTTTGAAATTTTGTAAATTTTATTTTTCAAAATGGAATTCATTTTTAGATTCGGAGTATCGAATTTAGCCTAAGGTGATATTTTGGTACTTTTCGGATAACTTTCATATTCTGATGAATAGTGAAAATTACTAAATTATAATTAAAAACAACTTTTTTAATCGAAATAATTAATAGTGATAAATTATTAATTTGAGTGGTTTTAAAGTATATTTAGAATATATATTTACAATTTAATACAATGTTGGTCATTGGTTGTAATTTCAGATTTAAACCAGACATAAACAAATGTCAATCTTTTGATAGATATTGTTTCTTAAAAACACGCTATTTGTTTTAACAGCGGGATTTAATTATAAAATTAATTAATGCAACTTCTATGTTATGAATTTGGTAAAATAGGCTTCATTTTTGAATTCGGAATATGAAATATAGCTTAGGATGGAATTTTGGCATTTTTCTAAAAACCTTCAATTTTTGATGAATAGTGAAACTACTAAGTGGTAGTTAAAAAAACTGAATTTTTCATAAAACTTAATTTTACCGCTTCTGTGAATGGAATTTAAAAAATCCGAGAGACACGGTTGATATCAGTAAGTAAAATGTTGTTCAATGAGATAAAAATAATTTTTTTGGTGAATAGTAACTTTTTACTTTTTACCGCGGTTAATGGTAAATAGGGTAACTAAGGGTAAATATGATATTAATATTACCCTAACACATGTCCTAATTCTATTGGACAAGTGTAATTCGACCAAAAACAAACTTAGGAATAAAATATGACCATCTAGGCCCACTTGGATTAGATTAGGACATTTATTATTAATTTATTTAAAGAAGAGTTAAAAGAGTTAAAATCAAAGTTTATTTACTAAAAAACATTTAATATAGGGTTATACATAAGGTAAATTCGATTGTAAATATTCATTAGAAAGATACAAAGATTTCTTACATAATGGTATTTTATTTGTAATTTTTAGACATTAAATAATTTAATTTATTTATGACACAATGATGATGCAGTAATTATCTTATTAATGAAATATTGACATAATTGATGTTATAAACACCAAAATAAATGTAATTTGAGACTTTTTATGAATTCCAATAATTTTCTAGGTTACTATGATATTTTAATGTTGATTTAATCAACTTGGTTGGAACATATAATTCTGTTATGACTTTCACAAAAATCATATATCAAATAGTGTCAAAATTGACACAAAATAGTTTTTAAATAAAATATTATATTATTAATTGTTATTTTATTCCTAAAAATCTAAGGTTCGGCCAACTGACTTAGATAAGGATATATATATTAATAATAAACAATTTGGGGTTCGTTTGGCATGTTATAGTAAGTGTATTAACCATATAGTGAAAGAAAACAAAAAGACACGGTAAAAGTTAAATTATTTAACTTAGAGTTAAATCTAATTAATAAGGTTTAAAATAATATCCAAACATATCTAAATTTGATTGGTTGATGAGATTACAACCCTATCTCATCTAATCTTCGAATATGAGTCATTTTTGGAGGTTTTTAAGTGGGGTTAGATTTATTATAAATTAATATTTTTAAGAATTCCTAAGGTGCCCCTCTCCTCCCCTATAAAAGGACACCTCCTCCCTCTCCTCCTCACACCAATTTGAGCACTCAAGCTCGGCCAACCCCTGCCAAAATCCCTTCTCCACTTCCCTAGCAACATCCTAGAGGTTCTGGTCTTCCTCAAAGACCAATTCTAGTGCCCTAAGAGGAGGTCTCAAAGAGGCACTTCAAAGAAGAGGTAATTACCGTTACCAATCCTTTCATCTTTATTTCTTCTACCACTTCTTCTTCATAGGTTGTTTCATTATGAAGTAATAACATCAGTATCACTCATATACTGATATGTTATTATAAGTATGAAACAACCCTATTTCACCATCTATCCATCCAACGGAAAAAGAAATCACCGCGCGTGCGTACGTACGGAATACCGTCTCCACGCCGTGGTGTAATCTATTTTCCACCACCACCTTTCATGGATGGGTATAATGGTGTAAAGAATAACTATACATAGTTATTACAACATAATATTGATGCTGATATATTGTATAATCCACTCCAATTCAATTAAATATTTATAGAAATGATATCATCGCTCGTGCGTACGTACGGACTACCGTCTCCACGACGCGATGAGATTCATTCTCCATGTTAACCATTTAAGAATGATTATAAAGTATATATAAGAAATAATAATGAAATATATGACATTATAAAGCTACTGGATTTATGTATATATATATATATATGTATGTCATCTACTTACTTCCATTTCAAGACAATAAGGAAAGTAAAACAGCGTTCATGCGTACGTACGGACTACCGTCTCCATGAACGGTGTTTTTCATTTTATTTATCTATCTATTATATATATATATATATACTGAATATATATGATATATAAATAATATTTTATATTCTGGAAGTAAGTAAATCATGATATAAGTAATAATGATGTCAAGAACAACAAGTCAAAACACCTACGATAAATGAAACGATTTTACCCAAAACGCTTCTTAAACATGGAATTTACAAAAGAACGGGTAATATAATGTCATAAGTGAACCATATATGATATCATAACAATGAATATAATTCTGTAATAAGTCAATAACATGATTTAAATCATTATACAGGAGGTTCGGACACTTACAAAGCAAGTCAAACCTAAGGTAAGGGAAATATCACAATCTCATTTTTATCCGAGATTGTTTATTCGTAAGTATTTACTGGGGTGTATTTTATCATCCAAATCCATGTTTAATCAATATGTAATATTATTTCCATCCACCTACAATTGTTTAAATCCATTTTTACCCTTCGGTGAGTTTTTAGTAATATGTATGAAAGGAATCTTTTGTCGTTTTTCGTACGAGGTACTTTTTGACTTTTCCGACAAAAGTACGAAGAATGTTTTTTTTAACTTATACGGCATGAATGGATTTTTAAAAACATTATTTCCAAGAAGCTTCCTTTACAAGTTTTCAAGTTTATTTTTAATCAAATTCTTTTATTTTAAAGTTGTATGACATGTTATGAAAGGAAAAATGTTTTTGAAGAAGAAAGGATATTTTCCTCAAGAATGGAGTTCAAGTGTTTTATCAAAATTATTTTCCATCTAAGATAATAAAGGGTTCTGTTTTTATCCCTATTATTAAATTGATTTGATCATGTTGTGATGGAATTATTTTTATGAATTCCTTTATCTTATATGAATTGTTTTATGATGTCATGTTGTTTAAGAATCCCATTTTTATTACATGGGTTATGTGATGATGTAAGATTTATGATTATGTGGCACACATAAGAAAGGATTCATTATAAGATGGGTGGGACCTATATCTCCCTCCAATGCATTGGGTAAAGATTTTATATCTCATGAGATAGACATGGCTGGAATGGTAGGTTATACCGGTTCAGTGAAACAGGACTGAAACGAGGGTTACTCGATTCAGAAAGGGACTTTGTCCACTAAGATAGTCTTGGCAATGAGTCATGACTAACAAGAAATGATTTTCCATGATTATGTGTGCATGCCACAAAGTTTCATGTTTCATGTTATGATTATGGTGATCTCATTTTCACTTCTATGATTTGTTCCGTGTTAAGATTTTATGATCTCTTTTGCAGGTTATGATTTTCAAAAAGATATGATATGATTTTTATTTCTTTTGTATACCCTTACTGAGCATTTGAGCTCACCCTTTTATGTTTTCTTTTCCCCAAGACATAAAGAAAGGTTTTAGGTATAAAAAAAGGGAAGATCTTTATGGGAGATGTTGAAGATCTTTCCCCACGATTAGAAGATTTTATTCCGAGTTTCCAAAGACACTAAACTATTACGATCCTTGTGTGTGTGTTTTTGTTATGTACTAAGTATTCCGCAAATGTAATGTAATGTCCATGTACGTCAGGCTTCGGGTCTCTACAGTTGGTATCAGAGGAAAGGTTTAGTCAACCTTTGGAAACTAGGATGCGAAAACGTTAGTGAGATCCCTAGAGATATTTCTACGGTATGTCTAGGGATGTCCCTAAGGTTAAGTAGACGTAAAATTTATAGTACTAGAAATACGCTAACGATCATAGAATTAAACCTAAGATGTTAGATATTGAAGGTACTCCCCCTTTATTATGTTGTTTTCCCTAGCATGATTTTTGCCTCTCACACAATTCATTTTGGGTTTTAGAAAATGGCTGGAAACAAGATGATTCACGATAATGGAGGATATGATGGACAATGGAATGATATTCTTCATGAGCAACCAAATGAAATGGGATTTGGAAGTCCAAAGATCATTATTATGCCGAATCAGCAATCTCATAATATGATCAATAAAGTAAAATTTGGTAAGTTTCCTGACTCGGCTAATAAGAGAAAGATGGAGTTTCATGATGATCATAGAAGAAAGAAAGTTCAATTTCCCCTATGTAAATCATGTGGGAAGAGGCATCAAGGAGAATGTTTCAAGGGAACTGGAAGATGCTTTGGGTGTGGAAAAGAAGGACACAATGCAAGTAAGTGCAAAGGAAAAGGTTCGGTTAACACCATGGATGAGGATAATGGTATTGCTACGACATCAAAAATGGTTAAGTGTTTTAAATGTGGAATGTATGGGCATTATGCAAACAAATGCCCTAAGGGAAAGACTCATGAAGAGAATCAGTATGGTCATATGGGTAGTATTTATGTGGATGATGATGATGAGACTACAAATGATATGTGAGATGAAAGAATTGTTGAAGCTCGGTCAATGGTTTAAGAATGTAGTGGAATGATTACATGTTTATCACGTGTAATGTTGTATAAGTAATATCATGGTACTATGGAATAAAAAGACATCTAAGGATTGTTACACTGTTGTTTTCCTTGAGTTTTGAAAGTATATGATTAATGGTACAAGTATCCATGAAAGGTTATTCAGATATTTTTGGAATGTAGATGGTATGTGCATAATGAAGGGATAAGACGATAATGAGATGTTTGATTGTATTCATGAGCTCATGATTGATATAAGGACTAAGTGATATCATGGTTTGAGTATATATAATTTTGAGGATTTTAGTATGTGGAAGGTGTTAACTTTTAACTGCATTCATGTTTTCACAAAGGTATTCAAGAGAATACATGATTAAGGACTTTGAATGTTTGGAATGTAACCAACAAAACATATCTTATGATATATGTGAATTGACGATGGTATTAAATCTCTGGTAATTGTTTTCACTATGTTATGAGAGTGGATTGTAGTATTATGGATAATCCTAAAGATTGGAATGGATTATGTTGGACAAAAGTTAGTATTGTTTAAGGATAGAAGTTTTTTCGATATTATTTATGGGATGTTATAGTTTTAGAAAAAGGACAACCTGCAGGACGGGCGACAGCCCATCGCTTCGGACAAGGCTGTGGGAATCGAACCCACAACCGAAGTGCGACTGGCCTTTATCGCCTACCACTGGCCTACAGGAAGTCCCTATTTAGTAGAAACTAGTTTTATTTTATTAAGCAGTACGATATATGAAGTATAAGTCCATTTTAGGAACCATATATAATTAATCTCACTATAGATCGACTTATGTATATAATTTTTGCTAACCTATTGTTTGAGACAGATGGAATGACCCGTCATTCTATCACATGATCTGCTAACACTTCACGAATAACAAATTCAACTTCATTTATTTAAGAGATGAAGTGGAAATTTTTCAAGGCACAAACAACAGTGAGATTGTACCAAAATAAAGTAAGTATTTATTCTAATTCAAATTTTCAACTTTAGGGAAATGATCTTGAAAACCAAAAATGTTGTCCTAGTGATCTTATACCTGATGAATCAGATGGTACCTTATATCATCACAAATCTATGGATTTGTGATTACTGGCTTTTCCATAGCCATGTTCTCTACCACTCTCCATCAGAACATGATGATTATATTTCTCTTCCATATCCATATTTTTACTTATGTGGAAACCCATCGATTAGTTTATTTGGGTAATCGTTACATTTCATTCTTTAGTTTTTAAATCCAAGTTTTGGTATTCCTTTTTACGATGTGGGTTTCTATTAAAGAAACTTTCAAATAGTAAACCATTTATAATCCCGACGAATTTCGAGGGCGAAATTCATTTTAAGGAGGGTAGAATGTAACAGCCCGAGATTTTATGAAAAATATTCTTTTTAATGTCTTGTGTTGTACGCTACACCAAAAGGAGCTTTCACAACACACATCATTGACCTGCCTTGCATTACACGCAATCGCAACCTTCCTCGATAGCGTGTGTAGTACGCAATACTGAGTTTCACGAAACAACGATATGCTATTAAAATATTATTAAAACTAGCTGTTATGAATAGTAATAACCACTTTTTGAAATTTTGTAAATTTTATTTTTCAAAATGGAATTCATTTTTAGATTCGGAGTATCGAATTTAGCCTAAGGTGATATTTTGGTACTTTTCGGATAACTTTCATATTCTGATGAATAGTTAAAATTACTAAATTATAATTAAAAACAACTTTTTTAATCGAAATAATTAATAGTGATAAATTATTAATTTGAGTGGTTTTAAAGTATATTTAGAATATATTTTTACAATTTAATACAATGTTGGTCATTGGTTGTAATTTCAGATTTAAACCAGACATAAACAAATGTCAATCTTTTGATAGATATTGTTTCTTAAAAACACGCTATTTGTTTTAATAGCGGGATTTAATTATAAAATTAATTAATGCAACTTCTATGTTATGAATTTGGTAAAATAGACTTCATTTTTGAATTCGGAATATGAAATATAGCTTAGGATGAAATTTTGGCATTTTTCTGAAAACCTTCAATTTTTGATGAATAGTGAAATTACTAAGTGGTAGTTAAAAAAACTGAATTTTTCATAAAACATAATTTTACCGCTTCTGTGAATGGAATTTAAAAAATCCGAGAGACACGGTTGATATCAGTAAGTAAAATGTGGTTCAATGAGATAAAAATAATTTTTTTGGTGAATAGTAACTTTTTACTTTTTACCGCGGTTAATGGTAAATAGGGTAACTAAGGGTAAATATGATATTAATATTACCCTAACACATGTCCTAATTCTATTGGACAAGTGTAATTCGACCAAAAACAAACTTAGGAATAAAATATGATCATCTAGGCCCACTTGGATTAGATTAGGACATTTATTATTAATTTATTTAAAGAAGAGTTAAAAGAGTTAAAATCAAAGTTTATTTACTAAAAAAAATTTAATATAGGGTTATACATAAGATAAATTCGATTTTAATTATTCATTAGAAAGCTAAAAAGATTTCTTACATAATGGTATTTTATTTGTAATTTTTAGACATTAAATAATTTAATTTATTTATGACACAATGATGATGCAGTAATTATCTTATTAATGAAATATTGACATAATTGATGTTATAAACACCAAAATAAATGTAATTTGAGACTTTTTATGAATTCCAATAATTTTATAGGTTACTATGATATATTAATGTTGATTTAATCAACTTGGTTCGAACATATAATTCTGTTATGACTTTCACAAAAATCATATATCAAATAGTGTCAAAATTGACACAAAATAGTTTTTAAATCAAATATTATATTATTAATTGTTATTTTATTCCTAAAAATCTAAGGTTCGGCCAAATGACTTAGATAAGGATATATATATTAATAATAAACAATTTGGGGTTCGTTTGGCATGTTATAGTAAGTTTATTAACCATATAGTGAAAGAAAACAAAAAGACACGGTAAAAGTTAAATTATTTAACTTAGAGTTAAATCTAATTAATAAGGTTTAAAATAATATCCAAACATGTCTAAATTTGATTGGTTGATGAGATTACAACCCTATCTCATCTAATCTTCGAATATGAGTCATTTTTGGAGGTTTTTAAGTGGGGTTAGATTTATTATAAATTAATATTTTTAAGAATTCCTAAGGTGCCCCTCTCCTCCCCTATAAAAGGACACCTCCTCCCTCTCCTCCTCACACCAATTTGAGCACTCAAGATCGGCCAACCCCTGCCAAAATCCCTTCTCCACTTATCTAGAAACATCCTAGAGGTTCTGGTCTTCCTCAAAGACCAATTCTAGTGCCCTAAGAGGAGGTCTCAAAGAGGCACTTCAAAGAAGAGGTAATTACCGTTACCAATCCTTTCATCTTTATTTATTCTTCCACTTCTTCTTCTTAGGTTGTTTCATTATGAAGTAATAACATCAGTATCACTCATATACTGATATGTTATTATAAGTATGAAACAACCCTATTTCTCCATCTATCCATCCTACGGAAAAAGAAATCACCGCGCCTGCGTACGTACGGAATACCGTCTCCACGCCGTGGTGTAATCTATTTTCCACCACCACCTTTCATGGATGGGTATAATGGTGTAAAGAATAACTATACATAGTTATTACAACATCATATTGATTCTGATATATTGTATAATCCACTCCAATTCAATTCAATATTTATAGAAATGATATCATCGCTCGTGCGTACGTACGGACTACCGTCTCCACGACGCGATGAGATTCATTCTCCATGTTAACCATTTAAGAATGATTATAAAGTATATATAAGAAATAATAATGAAATATTTGACATTATAAAGCTACTGGATTTATGTATATATATATATATATATATATATATATGTATGTCATCTACTTACTTCCATTTCAAGACAATAAGGAAAGTAAAACAGCGTTCATGCGTACGTACGGACTACCGTCTCCATGAACGGTGTTTTTCATTTTATTTATCTATCTATTATATATATATATATACTGAATATATATGATATATAAATCATATTTTATATTCTGGAAGTAAGTAAATCATGATATAAGTAATAATGATGTCAAGAACAACAAGTCAAAACACCTACGATAAATGAAACGATTTTACCCAAAACGCTTCTTAAACATGGAATTTACAAAAGAACGGGTAATATAATGTCATAAGTGAACCATATATGATATCATAACAATGAATATAATTCTGTAATAAGTCAATAACATGATTTAAATCATTATACAGGAGGTTTGGACACTTACAAAGCAAGTCGGACCTAAGGTAAGGGAAATATCACAATCTCATTTTTATCCGAGATTGTTTATTCGTAAGTATTTACTGGGGTGTATTTTATCATCCAAATCCATGTTTCATCAATATGTAATATTATTTCCATCCACCTACAATTGTTTAAATCCATTTTTACCCTTCGGTGAGTTTTTAGTAATATGTATGAAAGGAATCTTTTGTCGTTTTTCGTACGAGGTACTTTTTGACTTTTCCGACAAAAGTACGAAGAATGTTTTTTTTAACTTATACGGAATGAATGGATTTTTAAAAACATTATTTCCAAGAAGCTTCCTTTAAAAGTTTTCAAGTTTATTTTTAGTCAACTTCTTTTATTTTAAAGTTGTATGACATGTTATGAAAGGAAAAATGTTTTTGAAGAAGAAAGGATATTTTCCTCAAGAATGGAGTTCAAGTGTTTTATCAAAATTATTTTCCATCTAAGATAATAAAGGGTTCTGTTTTTATCCCTATTATTAAATTGATTTGATCATGTTGTGATGGAATTATTTTTATGAATTCCTTTATCTTATATGAATTGTTTTATGATGTCATGTTGTTTAAGAATCCCATTTTTATTACATGGGTTATGTGATGATGTAAGATTTATGATTATGTGGCACACATAAGAAAGGATTCATTATAAGATGGGTGGGACCTATATCTCCCTCCAATGCATTGGGTAAAGATTTTATATCTCATGAGATAGACATGGCTGGAATGGTAGGTTATACCGGTTCAGTGAAACAGGACTGAAACGAGGGTTACTCGATTCAGAAAGGGACTTTTTCCACTAAGATAGTCTTGGCAAAGAGTCATGACTAACAAGAAATGATTTTCCATGATTATGTGTGCATGCCACAAAGTTTCAAGTTTCATGTTATGATTATGGTGATCTCATTTTCACTTCTATGATTTGTTCCGTGTTAAGATTTTATGATCTCTTTTGCAGGTTATGATTTTCAAAAAGATATGATATGATTTTTATTTCTTTTGTATACCCTTACTGAGCATTTGAGCTCACCCTTTTATGTTTTCTTTTCCCCAGGACATAAAGAAAGGTTTTAGGTAAAAAAAAAAGGGAAGATCTTTATGGGATATGTTGAAGATCTTTCCCCACGATTAGAAGATTTTATTCCGAGTTTCCAAAGACACTAAACTATTACGATCCTTGTGTGTGTGTTTTTGTTATGTACTAAGTATTCTGCAAATGTAATGTAATGTCCATGTACGTCAGGCTTCGGGTCTCTACAGCAGCTCTAGTATGAGTCATGGTAAATGCTGAAGCCCATATTGTATCTTAATCCACACGGTAGAGGACTCCAGGATCTGGTAAGTTACTAAATTTCCATTTTTGTTGTACTTTTTTTAAATTCATCTTGATTCCCTTTACAACAAAACAGACTACAACATATTATCGACAATATTGATTCATATGATTGGAAGGTTTTTAGCCAGGAATCCTACCATGTTGCAGCATAGGGGATTATTTTTAGTGTATCGTGTTCTATAAAATTGTATCTTTGATCGTCCACCTTAGGGGGATCTTTTTCCTACCCAGGTAGAGGAGTTTCCTACTCCGGAACCTCCTCCATTCCTTGCTGATATTGGGAAGACATGACGACAATGACGTAAACTGAATTGTACAACATTTGAGGCCTCACCTATTCCCTAGGAAGTGTTTGAACCTCTAGTAGTCTAGCCCCAACCGATTGGGGATGTGAATTAGGAGGCATCAGATCCATTAATTTTTTTAAATATCTACATTTTTCTTTAGGTACAATTGATTTTAGCTTGAATCATGGTTCATTAACAATGCCTCCACCTTTCGTGTCTGAACTCTCACATACATTATGGTTCCCCCAGCATATTTTGGCAGGTCTTTCTACTTACGCAATTAGAGAAGGATAAGATGTATATGTTGACTTCTAGATGAATCCCCATCCCAATGAGTCATAAGCAGTGCATCATATATCAAAGGATCCAATGCCCAAGTAAGATACCTCTTTATGTCATCATACTCCACAACAACACATAGTCTGAAGATCCTAATACATGTGTCTCATTCACACACAATCATGTGGGGTGATACCTCATCATAAATAGTGATTGTACTCATTCATTTATATATTTCAAATAGACTTAAAGTATTTGAAAAAATAATATATTTTATTCACCATATGATTGTCTATCTTTTAAATGGTAAAATTCTATTAACTAAAGACCATTTTTTACATGTTTATCTAGTTTTTTAATTCTAATTTATATTTTACTTATAGTTTAACATTTATAAGATTTAATTTCGACTACTTGAAACAACAAAAACCTTTTTAAATATCATTAATAAAAATTAAAATAATATAAATTATAATCTTTAAAAAAATATAAATTATACATAAAACATATCCTCACAACTATATAATGATGATTTAACAGTGATAGTTATAGGGTTTTATCAGCATTGTAAAATATTTGATATTGTTAGTGATGATAAAATGGTGGATTTAACTGTCATTTTTTTCACAGCTAAAGGAGCCTTTAACATCACTTTTTAGTGCAGTTAAAATTATGAAAAAATAATTATTATTCCGCATACCCCCAAATCCCCTTTTTTAGTGGTTATGGACCATCTCTCAGTGCTTTATACTGCCCCATCCTCTGTCACCCACCACACCCCCCTTCCGCGGCACTGGAGGACTGCAGCGAATACATGTGTGCACATGGATTTGATCACATAACCTCCCTTATGTGACTGAATTTTTTTAGCACTATGTCATGCATATTTTAGGGTATATTTAATGACATTTATATTTATTTGTATATATTGTTAAATGTGTGATATATCTATATACAAATATATATATTTAATTATACTATATATTAATATTCATTTAAATATATTAGAAAATAAATATATGTGTGTGTGTTTATTAATACCCAATCATATGTATACATAAAAACTATATCTACATATTATTGAATTTTTTAAAGGTAAATAAAATGGGTAATTTTTTAAATTAAATAAAATTAATGATAAATATTTATTTTTTATATTTAAAAATACATTTTTATATAAATATGTGGATATATGTTTTTGTAAAAATAATTTAATATGAGTAAATATAAGAAAATGGTCATATATTTAATTATAATTAAAAAAAATGAGAAATATGATAAAATTTCAAAACCAAAATATCAATATGAATGTAATACCTGAGAATAAATTTTTCCCCACTGAAAAACGACATTAATACCCCCTTAGTGGAGGTTTAATATCCATCAAATGATAAAAAAATTAGGATTTCATGACTAAAAACATGGTTTGCAGGAAGTTTTATCCCTTTTTTTCTGGAAAACTGTAATTGGGGTTCCTCAAGTTAACATGGCATAGATCGCAACAGAAGCTTCAATTTGATATGTGGTAGAACCCAAACGGATACCCGTATCAAAATTTATGGCCGTTTGACGTTTGACTTTTGTTTTCAACATATTTTAGATTTTTTATTGATTTTTTTTATTTTTGTTATCTTAAAATTGTTATTAAATGACTATTACTGGATAATAATTATCAAATTATTAATTAAAAATAATCTTTTAATTATTTTATAATTCTTTTTCATTAAATCTCTTATATATTATGTGTAAATGCTTATTTAGACTTATCGGAAACAAATTTGAACATAAATATAATATAATAATGTGGATATAAATATATTTTTATATTAATATATTATTTTTAATGAAATATATATTTTTGAAATATACCATTGATCAGCACTTTTTTAGAAGTGTTGATAAGGACCCCTTTATTAGTGTTTTTTACTAGCAATGGTAATGCGGGGGACATTTTCATCAATTTTTTATGAACACTGATAAATGGACCTCCTAAAAATGGGTTTTATTGATGTTAAAGACCTCCTAATAATAGTTCTAAAAAATTGTTATTGAAGACCCCCTTTATCAATGTTATTAGCACTGAAAAAGGTGCCCTTTTACAGCGCTTTTAGCCAGCATTGTTAAAGACCTAGCACTGAATAAACCCAGTTTTGTATTAATCGCTAAACAACTAAAAATATGTTGAAATCAAAAATGAATTCATAATTATAATAAACCAAAATTAACCTACATGACATAAACATAATTGATTAAAAATATATTATTTACACATTAAAACACATATAAATTATATTATAATTAAAATCTAAGTGAAATTTAGAACAATTACTAAACATATAAAATATATATGAAAATCAGTTGAATATAAAAAACATATAAATTGAAAATTAATGTTTGAAAAAAACAATATATTGTTGTAGTAAAATTACTTTTCATTATTTATTTTTTTTAAATGCTTATTATTATCAAAAAAAATTATATGTATTGTATGTGTGACACATTACATTTTCATTTCTACTAAACTATTTAGAGACTTTCAAAGCCAACTACTTGAAACATTTTTACATCTCATGTGGGAAACTTTTAATGTGTATAAATTATAAATTTCAAAAAATTTCAAAATTTTAAATGAAATTTGACAAACTGAAATAACATATAAAACCTAATTGAGAATAAAAAAATCACATATATAATAAACAAAAGATAGTTACCAAGAAAGAAAATTATTTCATAAAAACAGAACATTTTAAATATCAAATATAAATAGACATAATTCATTTTAAATATTACATTATTAAATATATTACTATGAATTATTATTAATTATGTTATTATAAATAAATATTAGTAATTAAATTATTAAAATATATTCATTATATCATTAAATATTTACAATAATTAAAATAATAAATTTTAATTATTTTATTCATAATCTAATTTTTAATGAAACTAATAATGTACACAATAAAATATTTTTCAAATAAATCTTAATTATATTTTTAATATTAAAAATATTATAACTAATAATAATTATACCATTAACAAATTATTTGTTTATATGTGTATCTAAAGAATGAAAATGAAAAACCATATATATATATATATATATGTGTGTGTAAAATATTCAAAAAACATTACTTTCAAATTTTAATTGTTTTTTTAATTTGGTAAAAGGAATTATTGAATCTGGTTTTGTGCATCGGTTTTAAAAAAATTAACCTAAAATTTTTTAATAAAAAAATTCAAAAAAAATGTATTAATAACTCCCCTCATTCACTTGGTTTGGTGGCTACGTTTCATATTCATGATGACTAAAGATAACTTTTTTAATTCTTCATTATTTTTGGTCGTCGATGCCCACACTGCTACCATAGGGTTAAGGGTGTTGGTGGTCTGAGTTCATTCTATGGACTACAGATCTCCATTTATGGATGCGGGAAGATTAAAGGGGGAAGAGAAAGTGTCCTGTGCACATTTCCTGGATTTGGTTATGTCTGTAATTTTGGATGTGTTGTGGAGAAATCTTGGAGGATCCATGACTGGAATTTAGGTTTTGATACCATCTAGTGAGGAAGCTACGATGGATATCAAGAAGCGTCCTACTTGTAGCGTTATCACTACCACAGAACAGGGAAAGGGTAGTGCCTCATTTTATCAGCACTATGTAGAAAACACTGATAAAGGGAGATCCTTCATTAGCACTAGCTAAATGCAATGATAAATCAACCTTTTATCATCGCTTAGAAACACTGATAATTCACTAATAAATGGTAGATTTATCAGCACTAGTTTTAGCACGGGCAAATGTTTTTAATAAAAAAATCTTACTAATTTATATAAAATTATTATATTTTTATTCCAAAATAATGTTTATTTATATACATTAAATAAAAACACTTATTTATAATTAATTTATATTTTTTAGTAATTCAAATATATATATACTGTTTAAAAAATGAATTTCTAATATTATAATTATATATATATATATATTTAAATAATTATAATATTATAATAAATTTCATTAAATAACAAATATATTAATTAGATTTATTATATTTATTATATTTAATAGTTTTATTATATTTATTATATTTATAATATTTTTTATATTTTTTATATTTTTTATATTTGATATATTTATTATTTATATATTTTATTTATAACTAATATATATATACCTTCTAAATTTTTATATTTATAATTAATTATTCAATAAATATATATGTTTCCAATGAATTTGTTTAATAAATATGTTGACCATGTGTGAGTATAATTGACATGCATATATGTTATATCTCATCATAAAGATTCATTGAAACATTACACCTTTTTTATTATTCATGTTGTCCATATGTGATGACTCATTTATCATTATGTATAATATTGTGAATAGTGTTGCATTTGTTGTTAAAAGTGTGTTAATATGTGTTTGGAAAGATAATGATTTAAGTGGTGATGATGATTGACGTGGAAATGATTAAAGAAATGTCATTTACTCGGTGAAGATCCCACTTTGATTATGAATTATATTAATTTACAAGTACTGTCAATAATTATAGGTTAGCAACGTCGATAAATGAGATGGGAATATCTCAATGCTATCAATCTGATGAAGTTGTTACAAAGTTAACGATGAATGGAGAATTTTTAAGGATTCATATCATTGGATTCCATGCTTAAGAAATACTCTATGTTTTCAAATCAGACTATTATTGAACTGGTCCTAAGTTCCAAGACATGTGTCAAAAAATGGCACACATTGTTTCAACATTTGAATAATGCCATGTAATACTCTATTGCACGGTGAATTTAGAACATCCATCCAATTAATTCTAATTGGATAATGTTGGTGAACAAAATCAAATGATTTCTTGTACAATTCATTAAGGACCCAGACACGAGTTAATGAGAAGTAATTGTTTACTAAACTGATTACATTCATTGTGTTTCAATGTTGGAGGATTTGATAAAGAGATCCATCCATTTATGGATCAATGAAGATGATTAAAGTTATTTGGAATTCATGTTTTGAAAGAAATAGGAGAATAGGAAAAGAGAAATCATACATGAGTTTGGAATGTACTAAGTGAAAGATGGTCATGCACTTGATATTGTATTCAATATATGGTTTTTAACCAACTGCATTTTTAATTGGATTATCTTTAAAAAATGGGCCAACCATGAAAGATGACTAGCAGCTTCATCCACTAGTCCCAAGCAGGACATAGGGTTGACCACACCCAAGAGAGGCCAATCGAGTCTTCCCACAAAATGTGTGACCAGTGTAACACCCCATAATAATAAAGGGTTAAATGACTAAATTATATTAGTCATGTAAATAAGATGGAAATTCATTTTCAGGAGATAACTAGATTAGAACTCCACAGTTAAACATTCTTGGGCGGGAGTAGTGATCAGGATGGGTGACCTTTTAGCAAGTTTTCTAGGGTGTGTGTGAGTGAGGAAAAAACACACTCGAAAAGACACGTGTTAGCTTATGGAGGAAATAATTAGTCAGATTACCCGTTCAAGCATGTGGGTAGACCCTAGGGAGGGACCACAGGTCTGCGGATAAACTATTGCTACCTGGTGATCCAAAACCCGATGACCATGTTAAGGTTGGGTGTCTATGTTGTCACCAGGAAAGAGTTGTTATATTTGGTATCAGAGGAGGAACCCATCCTTATGTGAGTTTCACCACTTGGGATGAGATCAAGGTCCCCCAACGAGTACATTGTTCTTTAAAGGTGGGTGACTATAATACCCGAGAATGATAAAGGATTAAATGAATAAATTATATGACTCATGTCAACAAGGTGAATCTTCCTTTTCATAAGCTTAACTAATTAGAACTACATAGTTAATAATGCTTGGCCTGGAGTAGTGATCAGAATGGGTGACCTGCTGGAATGTTTTCCATAGGGTGTGTGAGTGAGGACAAAGCACACAGGGAAGGAAATGTGTTGGATTGTAAGGAAAATCATTAGTCAAATGACCAATTCAAGCATGTGGGTGGGCCCCAAGGAGGGGACCATATGTCTGTGGGGAAACTGGTGATACCTAGAAGTCTAGGACCCAATATCCATGTTAAGACGGGGTGTTTTTCCTGTGAGAGAACCCAGTCTTGACAAGCGAGCCATGTGTAAACCCACTGGATCACATGGGGGCGAGACCGTGCATAGTATGGGCTAAGGGCCCATAAAGAGAGTGGGTGCAGAGTACGCTTGCATGAGAACATGGTACATGGTAGTTCCATAAAGGGGGAGGAGTCGTTTGAGGTGTGCTTGGAGCGGATTGATAGATAAACAATGCTGAAGATGCATCCCCAGTTTAAGGTGGGACAGATACGAAAATATTGTTCATAGTTTAAAAACTTGAAAGCAATCCCCACTGTTCGATCTGATTTCCTATAATATAATCCATTGATTTACTTTAAAAATGTGAACATATTATATCTATTATATGAGAGATGATCTAACAGTCGTAGTCTATCCACGTAGTCGTCTTCAAACTCTGTCCATCCAACCACCTGACACCGTTGTACACAGGAGATGAAGCTGCACCTCCACAATCATGATTCTATCTGCTACTGAGTATCTAATATGCTTCATGGGGGACTTTATAATGTCATCATACTATGAATGCAATTAAATTTTCATGCAAGAAAAAAAAAGAAGTACACATGGAGGCCAAAGAAAATGCAGTTCTGAGGCCGCATCATGGTTCTCGGGCATTCATGATTAAGATTCCCATGTGGTTCTCATTGCATGCATGTGATGTATTCACATGAAATAATGATCCCCTTTGAAAATAAAACAAACTAAGATACGAAGTATATATCTAATCGGGTTTTAATATTTCAATGTTTATGTTTGATGCTATTCAAAGGGATGATATAAACAATAATTATTATGGGTCATCATCGAAAGAAAAAGAATTTAATGAGAATTATTTAAATGAGGAAACTGATCAGTAAAAGTGAATAGAATCATTGAGCAATGCCAACATATCTTACCTAAGGATGTTTAATACTATTCAATCGGTACAAGGTAAGGTTTGATTAAGAGATCACATGGGGGAAGAGCATAAGATCAATCTATAGTGAATAAAAATCTTTAATGAGGTATACTCTCATGTGACTCGAGATAAAAGAGTATCCAGTAAGACTCATGAAGGCGAAGACTCCAATGAGACTCTGGTAGCATTGTGAGATGCAGTATAAAGAACTTCATGTGGGACTAAGGAGAGATATAGTGAGACTCTTTATTGACCATTATAATTTTTAATCTAATTATGGTGGAGAATCTATGGGGGGAGAATAACCAACTAAACAAGGAGTAGGACTCTGTAGAGAACCATGTAAATATTTTTGTTCAATTTCATTGAAATTACAGCATCATTTTAGGTATCACTGAGAGACACAAGAAGAGTGGATCGAGGCATTAACTATTCATAAGGGTTTAATTGAAAATTATCAATTTGTAAAAAGATTATAGGGATCACTGATTCACTCCCCTCTCCCTCTCAGTGATTTCACACTAATCTGTGAACTTCATATACTTTACTAGGTATATGATTAATCCATGTTACACATATGAACTATTATGTTCTTAAAAATAATTTTAAAATTACATTAAATGAATTTAAATAAAAAATATAGTTATTATATTTATAATTATTAAATTTTAATTATATATAAATTATTTTTATCTAATATCTTTTTTAAAATTATAATTATAACTATATATATTTAAATAATTATAAAATTACAAAAAAAATACACATATAATTATATATAAATATGTTGTTATAATTAGGATGTCCGGACCCGGGAGCCACTAAACGGTGCATCGAGCTGATTGGACACAAGCCTTGAATCACGCCTCCTCATATTCCAGAGGATTTTATCTAGTAGTGAGGGTATGGTAAGTCAGTCTTGGGGAGACTAAAACCTCTATTATCATAATAAAACACAAGCTGAAAAAACTAAAAATTAACATGTACAGAAGCATATAAATTACCGGAAAATACAATACTCAACTGAAAGGTAAAACTTGTTATGAAAATGAATGTACCAAGTGTATTCAATGAAACTTTAAGTAAATAAAAAACGACTCCAAAACTAATCACAAACTACATATGGTTCCCTCTCCCACCCTCCAATCCCAAATAGCAACCTATCCCATGGAATTTCCTTTATCTTTTCATATAACAAAAAAAATTCTTGAGTGTCGATCAGGAGGCCTTAATAGTGTGTGAGTAAAACTTCGTAGGCCGCCACTAATAGTGTCTAAAATGATTCCATTCAAAATATAGTGTATGAAGATTTATGAAGAAATAAATAAAATACATAATTTAAACAGTTATCATATTTTCATTTAATATTTAATCATCACATTAGGCTGATTTAATTCATGATTCCCATTTAAATCATTAATAATATGGGGTACATCATCATGTATTGCACCCCAATTCTCAGTTGAATCATCATTCCTTATTATTATTTATCATTTGGTGTTGTTTTTCATTCCTAGAAACACAAATCTCGTTGGTTGTAGGTCGTCATGCATAACACTCCAATTATTATTCGGTGTAGGTCGTGAGGACTAGAACCCCATAATATCAAGCATGGATAAATTTTGGGGTGGAACGCCATATACAAGACCCAACATCCAATCAGTCTAGAATTCCATGGATAGAACCACAAAATCTCTTCCATTTAATCATTTATTAAGTCATGTGAATTTTTGACATTATTCATTTACTAATCCAAAAATTAGTTAAACATTTCAAAGGAAAATACATAATTAAACAATTAACTAAACCTATAATCCATCAATTAATTAATTAATCAACACAGTTCACATTCCATAACTAATTATTCATAATTAATTATTCATGTCAAAAATAAACAAGTCATAATTAATTCTCACACTTAATTATCTTTGATCACATCATGGAACATAATTAAATCTCACAATTAATTATTGTTCATATCAATACATAATTCCATAATTAATTCCCCCCAATTAATTTTCATATTACAACAATTCAATATCTTAAGAAAAAATCTCAACCCAAAATCAATCTCTAAAACAAATATCAATTTGGGAAACCCTCTTCGTTTGTTCCGTGAGGAATTTTCAATTAACTAGCAAGGCAGATCACAAGTTAATTCCATTTTCCTAATTACTCCAATTTAGAAACTAAATTATCCTGGAAAACATGAAAATTAATAAACTCATACACATATCATAAATATTTACTATGGGAGTTCGATTTATACCACCTACCTCGGATTATTAATGGAAGTTATCCCAACAAAAATACCTAAAATCCGAGCGGCACAACGTCGTCGATCAAACATCAAATCTAAATCCCTAAAGCCAGAATTAAGATCAAAGGAAGGAAGAAATTTCAAATCTAGATCTATATTCACAAACTTATATCTATATATTTATCAATTTGTTTAGATCTATGGAAACAGTAAAGATCCTTTATAAGAAAATACCTAAAAAAGATAAGAGGAAGAACATAAGAAGCAACGGGATGGAATCCACTTACCAATAGGATAGAGAATCTTCAATATGGGCTTTAAATCTAGAATAAAAGTGTTTTTATATCTTTATAATAACTTTGGGAAGCTTTGGATACACCTATATCTCATCAAGCCTGATCCAAGGTTGAAAAAATGGGAGTCCTAGGGGGATTGGGTGGTTTTAAAAAGGATTTTCAGAATTCAAATCTTGCACGCATGGTTTTTAGTGAAAAGGTACATGATTAATAAAAATGTGTTCCAACCAGATGGAACTCTCTCTCCATGTTTTCAGGGTTGGAACGGTTTTGTCTTACAGTTTGTGGAACCATGTGCAAACTATGCGGACCCCTCTGTCCAGTTTTGTACGCTTGGAAAGGTTTGGCCGCACGATTTGTCAAAATGTGCGCAAACCATGCACATCCTAATGTCCATTATTTTTCCATAAATATTCTCCCAAACTCACCCCAAGACACTAATAAAAGTTAAAGGAACTTAAAATTTTCAAAAATTTCTTAAAAATATGCACGAGATGACCCCATAAAAGGCCAGGATCTTATAATCTGTCCGCTTTGTAACAGCTCATCCTTGAGCTGGACTCTAGAATTTCTCTAAGATTCTGAGCTAGAATGATTGGGCCATTGATAGCTCATGTCTGCTTCCAATTCTCAAGATTCATCATGAACATTCCCATGTTTCCACAACACATGAACTAACGACATGGTCTTTCTCCAAAACACTTTCTCACTATGACCCAGCACATGTATCAGATTCTCCTCAAAGGACACATCAGTCTCGAGGTCACCATCTTCCACATCAATCACATGAGAAGGTTCAAGGTGATACCACCATAGTTGTGACACATGGAAATCATTGTGAATAGTTCTGAATTTATGTGGAAGTGCTAATCAGTATGCCATCGGCTCGATTCTCTCCAGCACCTCAAATAGTCCCACAAATGTGGGCACTAACTTTCCCTGCCTCTATATCTTATGGTGACCCAATCTAGGTGACACCCAAACGATTACATGATCACCCTATATAAACAATACGGTTCATCATCATCTATCTGTATATTAATTATTCCTTCTATGATTCGTAGCCATATGTTTCCAAATCAACTGCACCTGCTCTGATGTCTCCGTAACGAGCCTCAGTCCTAACATATATGACTCATCCGCCACTAAGAAACCTAGAAGTGATCTACAAGGTCAACCATAAAGTTCCTTACAAGGTTCCATATGTATAGTTTCTTGATAAAATGTTTTATAGGAAAACACCACTAAATCCATGTGCTTCTCCCCAGAACAACTAAATTCAAACACAGATGCTCATAGTGTATCTTCTAACACTTGTATGGTACGCTTCGAATGCCTTTATTTCTGGAGGTGGACGTCCATACATAACTGAACCTATATAACAAGAACCTTCTATAAGCCCTACCAGAATCATGAAGTAAATCCTAAATCATGATCTGAAACTATAGTTTGTGGCACCCCATTGCAGACGAACTATGTCTCTCACGTACAGTTCTCCCCACTGCTCTATTGTAATGGTTTCCGGGATATGAAATAAGTTTGAAACCATCATTAGTCGATATACAGCAACCCAAATAGAATCATTCTTCCTAAATTTATTTGGAAGTCCTTCCAAAAAAATCCATAGACCCATCATCCCACTTCCATTCTAGAATAGGCAACAGCTGTAGTAGGCCTCCAGGTCGTTGATTCTCTACTTTCACCTACTGACAGTTGAAGCATCTTGTTACAAACCCTTCTATCTATTTTTTCATTATGGGCCTCTAAAACTGTCGTTGAAGGACACAATACATTTTTTTCACCCCAAGATGTACTTGCCACATTGAATCATGAAATTCAAGAATCAGTTCTTCCCAAAAACATGTAGGCATAACAACCCTATTATTGACATTGATGATATCATATTAATATATATTCTAGTCTAAATGTCTCTACCAGCCATCAAAGATCTCCCTTAAGGATAAACACTTTGGTTCCTTGTACTATTTGTCCCTAATCTGTCATAAGATTTTATAATCCACTTCTACAGAAACCAGATCCATCCTCTCTTAACCCCCTAAACTACCACATGTATTTCTGCAAGCAAATTCATCACCTCACACTCTAGTGTCGACTCATGTACCAATTATGCCTATGTTTTTATACTCAATGAATCATCCAAACTATTCCACATCCTAAAATTATATGCTTGTTCCAAATCAAAGGACTGAATATACTCTACCCATATTCACTGCAGAAGATTCATGTCGCACTGTGAAATGATATAGTTGAAGATTATGCAATCCGTAAAAAAATTAAAATTTTCATCCAAAAGATAGTGTCACCAACACCTAAGATCATAAAACATTAATTCCTACTAATGTTCAAGAGTAGGGTAATTCAGTTCATGTGACCTTAGCTTCCTAGACCCATAAGTAACGACTATACACCCTTGCATCAACAAAAATCCTTGTCTGACCATAGAAGTGACACAATACACCATGTACTCCTCTAACTAACTTAGGTAAGATCAAAACTAGTGCTGATGTCAAGATCTTCTTCAACTCCTAGAAAGATTTCCCGCATTCTTCTATCCAAAAAACATTATCACCTTCTTTTTCAAGCCAGTAAGTGGTTCTTCCATTCAGGAAAAGTACTAGATAAACTACCTATAAAAACCTGTTAATCCCAAAAACCATCGAATACCAAAAACATTATGGGGATGCACCCAAGAAATCATTTCCTACACTTTCTCTAGGTCAATAGGAAAACCTTCTTCTAAGATGATATTTCCCCAAAAGTGTACCTTGTCATTCCAAAACTGACATTTTGATATCTTGGAATATAGCTGCTACTATCTCAGTGTACCCAGAATGATGTTAAGGTGTTGGGAATGATCATCAGGAGTCTTAAAGTAAACTAAGATATCATCCACAAATACCACCACAAACTTATCTATGTACGGATGAATGATCATGTTCATTAAGGCCATAAACAATGCTGGATCATTTTTCAATCCAAAGGGAATTACAAAAAACTCATAAAGGCCATACTTGCTTCTAAAAGGAATTCTTGATATATCAGAAGTCTAAAATCTCACCTGATGATACCCTGACCTCATATCGATCATTGAGAACACACTAGCCCCCTTTAGCTGGTCAAATAGATCATTGTTGCAGGGAAAAGGATATCAGTTCTCCATTTTCATTTTATTAAACATTTAGTAATCGAAACACAAGCATAAACTCATATATGCCTTCTTCAAAAAAATGGTGTTCCCTAAGGCGGTGTACTTGGACAGAAAAACCCATTTATCCTCAAACTCCTCCAAATGTGTTTTGAACTCCTGAAGCTCAGTCAGTTCTATTTTTTATGGTGGAATAGATATTGGTTAATCCCTCACAATGTTCTCAATAGCTAATTCCACGTCTCTTTCAGGTGGAAACCCTAAAAAATATTCAACAAAGAAAACATGAAAATAATCTACTACTCGTGAAAGGATGTCTTTTCCACCACCTCCATCATCTAGAAAATGAATAGAAACTTGTCTAGTGATCTCTCTAAGTTTCTGATTGATTGTCTATGTTCAGCCTTCATGGATATTTCATTCTCCACAAAGGACATATTCGTCACCCTCAAGAGATAAAAAGGCCACTCTCCTACGATAATAATCTATGTGATCTCAGTATGTGACTCGACATTCCATACTCATAATAAAATCAAATCCCATTATATGAAGGATATAGATATACCAAAGTAAATGATACTCTCATATCTCTAGAAAACATCCCTTGTATAAATAGATATCCTTATTCCATGTTCCAAATGGTGTGTCAATGTTCATCACCCTTATTATAGAATCTACCTCATGGATCAATCCATTAACAATATTTTCCTATATAAGGGAATGAGAGGCACCAGTATTCAACAATGCATTAGGTAAAATTGAAGAAACTAGAATTGTACCCATCACTATTGAAGGACCAGTCATGCTCTTCACATGTGTAGGTTTCACTACAATTATATTCCCTACCCCTCTTCCCAGTGGTTTCATCTTACTCCCGAGAGTAGCACCAATCTGCTAATAGGGGAACTCATTCTTAGAATAACCACACCCACTCCCTCTACCGCCTCTACCAGTAGAACTCCAACTACTTGACCTATATGGTGTATAATAACTTCTTCCCACACTCTGACTCTGAGGAGTTTCTCCCTCAACACCATCCTTCTGCTACTTCCTAAAGAACCTATGTAGTTGACTCATATTACCACAAAACTAGCACTCCACTAGTGGTCGAGGAAAATGTGTACAAAATTGTCCCTTTCTACCACACTAGTGGAAAACCACATGAGAATGATCTGGTGAAACTGGTCCTCCTGACTATGTACCTTGCTTTCCACAATCCTGACTAAGATTATCATAGCGGTGCTTACTACTCTCAGAAGGCACACTCCTTGATTGTTCAACTACCTGTCTTGTCCTAGAATCCTCTTTTAGGTTCCCCTCTGAATTGAGAGCTGGATTAACCACTTTTGATAATTCCAAGAACCAAAAGATATTTACCTGGGACATAATTTCACACTTAAGTCTGTCCTAAAATATTTTTATTGAATAAGCCTCATCTGACTTCAAAGATGGATCAAAATGATTTAAATCTGTGAAATGTATACCATATTCCATTACAGACATGATTCCTTATATGATATGCATAAAATATAAAGCCTCCTCTTTTCAGGGCGTGTCTGGACAAAATTTTTCCAAGAACTTATACAAAAAATCATTCCATAACATCTCGTCAGTCTATCCAGATCTTACCTGAATACCCACCAATGCTTCACAGAATCCCACAACATATAATCATAAAACTTGACCCCTATCTAATGCATATTATCCAGGTGTTCAAGTATAATATCTATGGATTCAATCAAGAATTAATCTCTTTTAGTTACACCCTCCGCAGAAAAATTAAGAGGGTGTTTTAGCTGAAACTCCCTTGTCAACTCTGACATGATTTTCTAAATTATCCCTGGGTATCTCTCTATGAATTTCATGAAATGAGAAAAGTTCACTCATAATTTTCCTCCTTCAACCTCATCTTGCGCCCATGGTGCATCAAGCCCCTTGTTTGGATGTTAATTCCAAGCCATACCCCAAATTATCTCCCTCAAAAAGCATCATGGATGCATACTACTACAAATCCAAACTCATGTATCAGGTCTCATAATGAAACCTTATAACATTTACGTAATATGAGAAACTAACACAACATGTTTTAGTGTTTCTCTTTTTCACTTTTTTTACCACACAATCATCACTGAGGCCTTATCACTACCCTTAACCATCATAATCCTAGGTCTTGGTTAACAAGGGTATATTCATTTTCATTTATTAATTCATTCATTTATTAATCACGTAGTCTCTAATTAATTAATTCATGTATTAATTAATTTCTCATACTCAGTTAAACAATCAAGGTTCTCATTAGACACCCATTTATTCTCATTTTGCATCATTATTCCAATATTACAACATGGAAAATAGTTCATCTTCAACAACTTACCCATAACCTGTATTCCTGTGAGTGCCTAAAATGATGCATTTAACAACAACCTTGAGTTACTAGAATGATTCATATGGAATCAAGTATCATTCCTCCTTAGTCAACAAATAGAAAATTCAATAATTTTCAAAACAAATATCACATCACACCATAATTGTGTCAACCAAGGTGAAATAATATTCAACTATAACAACAAACAACAATCACTACAAACCCACCTTAAGTACTCAGATTTTCCAACATACATGGGTTTTCATGTCCCATGCACGATCTCATTACCAGGACTCCACTCTTCCTAGTCTCATGCTTACCGTTACCAAAATAGTATGATAAAATAAGAGGAAATAAAGGAAAACTCCTCTAATACAACTTTGTGACATACCGACCATAGAGCCAATGAAAGGTTCTCCGAGCTGGTAGGCGGAATCCTCTCAAACACACCTCCCTATATGCCATAGGGTGCTTACTAGCAGCGAGGGTCTGGTAAGTCATTATTGGGGATAATTTACCCTCTGTTATCCGAATAAAACACCAGTGGATGAATATAAAAATAACCATATATGGAAGCATATAAATAACCATAAAATACAATACTCAACAGAAATATATAACATACTATGACAATGAAAGGTCCAAGTGTATACAATGCAACTCAATGTAAAGAAACATCAACTCCAAAACGAGTCATGAACTACGTTTGGTTCCCTCTCACATGATCCAATACCAAACAGTAACCTATCCTAGGGCCTTTACCTTATCTATCATGCAACTACAATGTCTGCTTGGGTTCTGATCAAGTGTCAAAATAGGGTATGAGTACAACCTAGTAGTCCATCACAAATGGTGTCTAAAAGAGTCCAGTCAAAAGAAAGTGCATGAATATTTATGAAACCATAAATAAAAATCATAATTTAAACAGTTATCACATTGTTATTTAATTATTAATAATTAATCATCATATTAGGCCAATTTAATTCATTTTTCCCATTTGAATCATCATTCATTATCATTAATAAGTTGGTTTAGGTCATCATGCCTTGAACCCCAATTCTTAGTTGAATAATCATTCATTATTATCATTAATAATTTAGGGTAGTCTATCAGTCATAGCACCACAAATCTTATTGAGTGTAATTCATCAAGCCTGGAACATTAATTCTCATTTAGTGTAGGTTCTCATGCCTTGAACCCCATAATCTCAATCTTGAATAACTATTGGGGAGGAATGCCATGTCCAATTCCCAACTTCTAATCGGTCTAGGATGCCTTTCCTAGCAACAAAAAAAATTCATCCATTTAATTATTCATTAAGTCGTATGAATTTTCCAGGTTATTCATTTTCTAATCCAATGATTATTTAAACAATTCAATGCACATTAGTTAGTTAAAAAATTAACTAAGCATATAACCAATTAATTCATCAATTCATTAATCAATCAACATAATTCACATTCGATAATTAATTATTCATAATTAATTATTCAAATAAAAACCCAAAAAGTCACAATTAATTCTCCCAATTAATAATATTTGATCACATCATGGCACATAATTAATTCCCACAATTAATTTTGTTTCATAGAGAAACATAATTCCATAATTACTTACCAATAATTAATTATCTTATTAATATAATTCAAAATATCAACCCAAAATCAATCCCTGGAAGAAATATCAATTTGGAAAACCCCCTTTATTTTTTCCATGATCAATTATAAATTAACCACCAAGGAAAATCACAAGTCAATTCAATATTCTTAATTATTCAAATTTAGGAATTGAATTATCAAGGGGAACTTCAAAATTCATAAAATCATACACACGTCATAAATCATGACTATAGGAGTTCGATTCAGACCACTTACCTTGGTTTATTTATAGAATTGAGCACAATGGAAATCCACAAAATCCAGGAAGTAGAAAGTTGTTGATCAAGATATAGATCTAAATACCTAAATCCAAAATTATGATAAAAGGAATCACGATCTTGATAATATAGATCAAAATTCTCATTCATGGATCTATATATTAACCCATAGTTTTATATCTAGAAAAATAGTGAAGATCCTCCATGAAAAGACCTAAAAAGATAAGAGAAATAATGGAAGAAGCATCGAGATGAAATCTGCTTAATAGGAGGAGAGCAGATCTTCAATTCGGGCTTTCAATCTCGAAAAATGTAGTTCATATCGACTTGGAATCTCAATAAATGGATTTGGAAATACCTATAAGTTGTTAATCTCAAACCAAGGTAAAAAAAATGCGAGTCTTGGGGGTTTAAGACGTTTGAAAAAGGATTTTCGAAATTAAAATCTCACATGCATGGTTTCCTGGGTAGAGGTGCATGGTTAGGCCAATCGTGCGCCAACCGTGCGAAACTCTCTGTTCAGGTTTCCATGGTTAGGACAATTTTGCTGCATGATTTTTGGAGTCGTGCACAAACCATGTAGATCCCTCTATCCAATTTTGCAAGATTTGCACTGTTTGGTCGCACGGTTTGTCAAAACATTCACAAACTATGCACAACCTACTATCCATTAGTTTTCCTAAAAAATTATCCAAAACACACCCCAAGCCACTAATCTAAGTTAAAGGTACTTAAAAGATTCATAAAGTACCTAACAACACACCTGATATGATTCTACAAAAGGTCGGGATCTTACAATAATTATAAGTATAAATATATATATATATATATATATATATAATTATAATAAAGATATTTACTATACATATAAAGTTATAAATATATAGAATAAATTAATTATATTAATAAACATATAAATATATTTATAAATATATACAAATATTTGTAATTATAATTCCTAAAAAAATACAAATTTATTTACACAATTAAAAATTTATAATAAATATATTTATTATATATATTTATAAAATTATAAATATATTTGTTATAATTTTATAAATATATATATGTATATATATATATTTATAATTACATCTATAAATAAATAAAAATTTATTATAATTTTTAATTACAAATTAATATATATTTATTTATAGTTATAAATAAAAAATATTTATTATTTTAAATAATTATTAATTTATGAATTTTATATTTATAATTTTCATATATATTTTTATATATAATTAAAATAATATACTTATAAATTTTAAAAAATAGTTGTAAATAAATAAAATTTAAAATATTTATAATTATAAATAAAAACATATATTTTTAGACAATTATCAAACTATAATAAATATATTAGATATATATATTAATAAAATTATAAATATTAGAAATATAAATTTGTTATAATTTTATAATTATTGAAATAAATAAATAGATATTTATATATAATTATAATTATAAATAACTATCTATTTGTTTAAATAGTTATAAAATTAGAATAAATATAGTTATATATATAAATAATTTTATAAATATATATACTTAATATATTTATTATATATATTTCTAAGACTATTAATATAATAAGTGTATTACTTATAATTTTATAATTATTTACATGATAATTTTATAAATATAAATAAATATTAATTTATTTATAGTTATAATTATAAATATATATATATCATATATATAATTTTATGAAGATATATAATAATATATATTTTTATCATCTCTTTTTAGTGCTCATAATGATAGTCCTTTATCAGCACAAAAAAAAGCGTTGATAAAAGGTATCTTTTTCAGTTCTATAATTTTAGCACTGAAAAAGATGCCATTAATCAGACCTTTTTAATAATGATAAAGGCCTATATTTATCAATGCTAAAAAGCACTGATTTTTGCATGTTTTATCAATAATTTTTTTAGCACTCAAAAAACATATGTTTATCAGTTCTTTTTAGATAGCACGGATAAATGGTCCACTGGGTTTAGTAAAAAAAACCCTAACAGTCTCTTCCTTTATTGCACCCCTCAGGCTCTAGTAAAAGTCGAATGTTGTGCCACTAACCCCTCATCTGCTGCAACCACTGCTCCGTCGTGAATGCTCTTCCACTGCAAATTCTTCTCCGTTGTGACCCCTCCTCTGTCGCGACTACTCCCCCACCGTGATCAATCCTCCACTGTGAATGCTCAACCACTGCGAACCCTCCTCCACAATGACCTCTCCTCTTCCAAAAATGCTCTTATACCGTGATCCAATTTGCACAAAAGACCCCCCCCCCTCCAAATTTTTTTTATGTCCTTATACCTCAATATTTGGGTGGTTTTGACTCTGATTATTCTAGGAAACATCATGTAAGTCCCATTTTGCTAGATTTCTCCTGCTTTAAAGGTTTCTCTTCCCCCCTTCTTGAGCTCTTATTTTCTATCAGGTTGTTTGACAAAATGTTGGATGGATCTTCTGTTTGTTGGGGAAAATAAAAATTTTTAATTTTGGATCTTTCCTTAATAGGGTATTTTTGAGGTGTGGTTGTGGTTTCACATCGATTTTCGATGGTTTCCAAGTGCGAGGATGGTTATTCCATGATTTTACATTATTAGATGATTTTTATATTCCCTCTTGTTTTCTAATATGTGTTAAATGGATTATTCATGAGATGTGAAACATGTTTTGGAAATTTTTTGAAATTCATATATGATCACAGTTGGTTTTTGAAAATAAATTACTTTTATTTCCTATGTGCTTTGTGGTGGTGTTCCTTGAGAATTTTTTTTCTTTAAGTTAAAGATGAAAATTGTTTTTTCAAAAGACATATAAAGGTAAAAATGTGTTGAAAATGGATTTCCCCAAGGGAAATAAATTTTTAGTTTTTTTCGGCTTCCTTCTTTTGTAGCTTAGATGCATTTTTGAATTGTGAATGTAATGTGAAGCATGTTATGAAATATTTTTTATGTGATAATAATTTTAAAAAGGGGCTTTGCCCACATGCTTGAGTAATTTTTTAAGATCCCAACACAAATTTGATAATTTGATTGAATCAGTGAGAAATAGTCTGAATTTTCCTTTATTTGGTATTTATTTTGAGGTAGTTTTAAGGAATATAAAGTGACCCACCACTAAGTGACAATAGGTTTTAGATCAAAAGACGTTTTTCTCTCCTTTTTATTCTATCCACAGCCATGTTACATGTAGAACATATTTTGGAGGTGGTTCCTCCTTTGATTATGCAAGAATCGTTCTCCTTGATCCCCCCCCCCCCTTTAATACACATCCACTGAATCATAGAAAACAAATTCTCTAGAGGAAACCTAGTATTCTTCAAACCAATAGTTTTAATAAAGTGTTGATAAAATAATCACCATATGTTATATAACGAGGATATAATACCAATTTTTTATAATTGATAGTAGAATAAGTAAAGTATTTGATACCACTAGTTAGATTTGGTACACATCAACAATCCTAATTTTAAACCCCCAAAACAAAAAATTAAACCCCTAAAACATTCACATAATGGAATAAATTCCATAACATACCTGAAATGGAACAAATCTCCAAACCTAATATATTCTAAAATAGAAGTAAAGCTCTAGATAAGTCACTAAATCATATCTCTAACTTCTAGTTCTGGTAACCTCAAAAATTTTCAAAATACCTCCCCTAGAGGAAACTAATAAACAATGAACAAACACATTATATAAATGGAATAAGCGCCCCACATGAAAATTAAGTTCTTTGGATGACAATCCTACTTGATAGGGAAATACATTAGCATTTTTATTAATGTATAAATTGAGTTATAAGCTAAATATATCTTTTTTTATGCCTACCAATCCAAATATACATGAGACACTTTCTAGGAAACCTAGTAAAATAACCATAACAATATATTTAATGAATCCTTCCACCCACAAGAACTCTATAGTGAATCCCATCAAAGGGGAAAATGATATAATTCATTTGTTTATCAAATCATATTTTCATCTCATTATACATTTATATCTAATTATATAAGTTATTATTTTATTACAACATTAAAAAATTATATGAATGAATTAATAACTTTTGATATTCATTGTTAGGAATTTATCATGACATTTAGGTCTATGATTCCATAAAAGGTACCTAACGTAAATATTCATTATGAAAATTTCTGTAAAGGTTTATAGACTATTTTGGGACTTGATTTTGTTAACTTCCGGATTGTTTTTTGTAGAGGTAATAATTATTTTGAGACATATAATGATACTCTTATCACATTGATTCAGGATCTTACTGGTATGAGTTTAATTAAGGATTGTTGAATGGCTAGTCTTTTTAATGTCCTTTTTATAGTATTTTTGAATATTTCTTAATATAGACTATGGAAAATAAAACGATATATTAGTTTAGTACCATAGTTATTTTCTTGTGTTAAAAAGTTATATGGTACTATAGTCTCCATAAATTAGTCTTCAAGCATGAAAATTATTTGGAATGTGAATCCATACTCATTTTTTGATTAATTAATCCTAAAATAGATGTTTCAGAACATATCCTCAAATTTTCTATATATTAATTAAGTGAAATTTCCTATAGATTTTGTAATTTTAAAATATATTATTTTTAGAAGTTGATGATGTAAAGGTTAGTAGTCCAAAAGATATTAATATAAGTTATTTTTTAAATTAAATTGGGTTTTTTAATGGTGATATGTTAACGTAATCTCCTCATTGTATTGAGAATTTTTTTGGAATGTATGATTAAATCAATGAAAAGAAAGTGTGAAATTTACTATTCATCAAAAGTTAAAGGTTTTTTTGGACATGATACAGGTGATAGAAAGTCCACGTGTTAAATGGGGAGACTTCCAGGAAATTTTGGAAGTCAGTTAAACTGGATGAACAAATTATACTTACTATAATAATGTGGTACAAAATACAAAATAAAAATTTAATAGAGGTGTTTTTTAATACTCTTTAAGAAGAAAAATGATTTCACAAGAATATTTGTAGCATTAAATGAGAATTTTATTATGGTGATTTTTTTAGGGGTTCACTTTTATTACCCAAGGGCCACCCGATATTCTTCATGGTCATAAGAGATATGAAGCCCTTAACCAAGAATGTGGTAGGGTTACATTACATTGATGTTCAAGATATATCCTTCTATGATCTTAATGATAGATTGATGAAAACACCAATATTTAATATAAATGAGATGGGTAATGAGTATGGATTATATTGTGATGTATCAGGAGTCAGGATTTGAACAGTTCTAGTCCATGATGGTCATGTAGTTTCTTATAGGTCCAGACAGTTAACAATACAAAATAAAAACATCCCAAGACCATTATTAGATTAGTAAATAGTGGTTTCTTCCATTTGGTATTATTGGAACACACTATAAAATTTTTTTGAAATATATTTAATATCAAAGTGCAATGAACCAATGATATCAGAGAATGTATAAGAACCTATAGATTTTTAACTATGATATAATGTATACCTTCATGAAAGAGATCATTTTTTCTAATGTACAGTTTTGGAAGGATCAATCTTAGGTAGTACATGATTCAAGCATCAAGTGGAATATTATTGGACACATTGAAGATATAGGATGTTTTGTTCAAATATATCATGGAAAAGATATAGGTATGTCTTTATGTATCAGTTATTCACTATTATATAGTATTATGGGAGTAAAATATAGGATTCATACAATTTATTCATGAGAGACCTGAAAACATGTAATAGCTTTATATTTGATAAAATTTTGGTTATTTTTTGATTCATTTTTCCTTTTTAAAGTTCCTCACTTGGGATTTTTGTCTTTCTGAAAATTTCTATATAGATATTTTAAAATGATTAAAGTGTTTTGAAATGAATATTACAAAATTATATTTTTTTCAGCATGCCTATTTTGGGTTTTAAATACCATTAAAATTTTTGAAACACATGGAATGGGATTAGTTTGTATTCCTAGTGTTTGTCAACTCATCTGATTGGATTTCATAAAGGGATGAAAATATTATGAAAGTGTACGTAATGTTGTATTCATTTTGAAAATGGTTGTATCAAGTTTTAAACAAAAATTTGTAAAATATAGGGGGTTTTGAGTTATTATAAATTGTTAATATTGTTGGGTCATGAAGTTTCCTTAAATTATTTATAAAAAATAACTTTGGGTTTTGAGAAAGAGTGTTTGAAACTGATTGGTTTATTTCAATAATGGGGTGTTATTTTATATAATATTTTTTTATAAATGGTTGGTTTTTAAATTGGATTTCAACTATTATTTGATAAATAGTTTTCAAAGGATACGTAAAGTGTATAACTTTTTTTTATCCTTGGTTAATTTTTATATTAGCATTTTGTGTATTTATTCTGTTAAATAATAATATTTCCAAATAAATTAGTATATATATGAATAAAGAATCAATGGATGCTTATCGTTTGACAATAGAGTGTGAATATGGATTGAAAGAGATCATCACATTCACAAAATATCAAGAATATAACCACTCTCAAATTCTTTTTCTATGATTACACTCTTGTTATCCAAGACCAGTTAGTCGAGAGGAGTTAGAAGAACACCTGATCTGTCACGGAAAGGTTCAATGTTATAAATGATAGAATAAACATGGGAAAAAAGTTAATGTACCTAGTGTTTGGGATAAAACTACATTTTATGGATCATCTAATATGATTAAAAGTATGGATAATGAAGAATATTGTATCGAGGATGTTATTACAGATGTGAATGTTGATGAAGATTGTATAGAGAAAATGATAAGGATAGTTGAAAATAAACTTCATGATTGACCAAATTTTTTTGAGCTATTAAATAGATGTGAAAATATTCCATTGTATAGTGGTTGAACAAAATATATAGCATTGATAGATATACTAAAGCATTATAATTTGAAAGAAGGAAATATGTGGATTAACACCAGTTTTAAAGAATTAATTTTTCTCTTGAATGAATTTCTCTTTGAATATAATGAGCTCCCAAGGAAAACAAGAAATTACAAATGATTTTTATGGTCGATGGGTATGATATCTGAAAGAATTAATAGCTTCTTAAATGACTATATACTATATTAAAAGGGCCAAAAATCACTTAGAGAATTCCAAAAGTGTGTTTCTTCTCGATATAATTACGATAAATCAATTCTTCTAAATATTGTATGGTACTTTCCAATAATTCCAATTTTTAGGCCCTATATGGATGTGAGGTTACTAGAGGGAAATCCGAGTGACACACCGACAGAAGAAATAAAGATTAGAAACTACGTCACCGAATAAACTCTCCTCAGTGGAAGATAATCAATCATGAGTAACCTAAATTTGAAAATTATCTGAGAAACCTCTATCTAGTGTTATCTACATATGGAGTTATTCCTTTTCGTTTTCAAAGAATCACTCATTGTAAATGGATTTTTTTGTTGGTAAATTATAACATTCCACCATGTTTATGCATGAAATGAAAACACATCATTCTATATTTGATTATATCAGGACCAAAACAACTAGGTAATGATATTGATGTTTATTTGGATCCAATGATCGAGGATTTTAAATTATTGTGGGATTCAGGTGTTAAATTGTATGATGCGTACAAAAATGAAGATTTAAAATTGATATGAATCTTTATGGTATGATAAATTACTTTCTTGTTTATTAAAAATTTTAATTATATAACATTAAAGGAATTCATGGGTGTCCCATCTGCGAAAAAGGTACACCATCAATTAGGATGAAACATTCATCTAAAATTGTGTTTCTTGGACATCACATATTTCTACCCCACTAACATAAGAACTGATCTTGGATGAAATTAATCGATGGAAGAATAGAAGAACATATAGAACCACAACCACTAATAGGTAATCAGCTATTTGAGAAATTAAATCATGTGGACACTTATATTGGTAAACTATTTTAAAAAAAACCTTATGAAAACCAGTTGAAAAAGGGATCTTTTTTTAAATTACCAAACTGGAATTGTCTGTATTTTCAAAACCTTCTTAGTGTTATATATGTTAAAAAAATATATGTGATAGTGTCATCTGCACGTTTTTAAATACACCTAAAAAATTATGGAATTAATGCTAGGTTGGACATAATTTACATGGGAATACAAGAAGAGTTGTCACCAGTAAAGGGTAAAAAACAAAATTTTCTTCCTCCAAATTCAAACACACTTTCCAGGAAGTAGAGATATCTATTTTTCAACTTCTTCAATGAAGTAATGGTTACAAATCAGGTATTAATTGAATATCATGAACATCATGTCAATGACTAATTTAAAGTTAAAGGGTATTAATTCACACGACTAACCGGTTTTTATGTATGATATATTTCATATAGATTTATATTACATTTTTTCCAAGAATTACTATTATACATTAACCAAACTCTGTTTCTTCTTCAAAACTATATGAAAAAAATTTATAAACCTGTCGAGATTATCGAGTATGGAAAAAATAAATTGTCATCATAATCTTTGAATTTGAAATGTTCTCCCCACCAAAATACTTTAATATAATAATACATTTGACGGTTCACTTGTTGAGATAGATTTGAACATGTGGTCCTATACACATTCGATGGTTGTACCCCATTGAATGTTATCTAATGATTTTGAAAGGGTATGTCCAAAATCAATGTCGGATAGAGGGTTTTATTGTAGGTTGATATATTCTTATGGAAGATATTCAATTATGTACTGAATATATGTCTAGGGTTGAAAGCATTGGTCTTCTTAAATGTCGTCACACTAGGTGACTTTCAGGTGAAGGAATTTCTAGAAGAGATGTTGTCACAATAAATATTATAGATCAGGAGGAGGACCACCTTTATATATTTCACAACAGTTTGGAGGATTATTCATATTTTGAAACCCACAATGAAAATATTAAGCATTTGAATCCATAAAGGGGTGATATATGCATATCAAATAAAAATAATCAATACTTTATATGATGGTTTCAAGACAATATTTTAAATGAATCAGATGAAAATATGAATTAAATTTCATAATGTTATTGATGTATAGATGATTTAACAAGTTTGTATGTATTATATTAAAATTTTTATGTAATTAATGGTTATATGTTCTATAAAAATTTTAATGATGAAGACAGTACCATACAAAATAGTAGAGATACACTCATTGTTGAAGCGATGCATATTTTTGGTTATAAGTATAGAAATCAAATTTATATGAATATGTCATACCTTGGCATCCTAAAATAAATATTGGAGATTTATTATACAACATTCCATGTGATGATTTTTTAATGCAATGTAGTTGATAAAAGGAGTGATGTTAAAGTAGATGAATTGTGATTTGTGAAATTTGATTTCAGTAAAGATGGGAATTAAGAATAACCGTTTATAATGGAATCATATTTATTAAAAGTAATTTATGTTACATATCTAGAAAACTGAAAGTGTTCAATTGTTCTGTTATCAGCCAAAACCACTAAAGGGTCAGATGAAAATTCAAAAGAGGATGAACCTTTTATTGGAAAGTCGCATTCATTTCACAGTAGTCCTAATGTAGACAAATTTTTTAATGTCCTAGGAGACCATAGTGAAGGGATTTGGATCATAAATAGGTGGTAAAATCAATTCATCATTTAAAAAGGAAATGAGTGTTCAAAAGTCAGGTTACATTTTTTAATATACATCTTGTTACCTCCTGTTATTATACGTTTGCATCTGCATTTATGTACTATAAAATAAATGTTAAACCCCTTGTATATAATTAATTCAACATGTGTTGTTGCTCCCAATCCTAAGGAATAATAGGACTCTCAACCTACTCCTTCTCTTAGTGCAAAGGAAAAGCCATCTTCACACAATGGTGCTCCCATTCTTAAGGAACAACAAGTCACTCAGCCTGCTACTACTCCTAGTGCAAACATACAAAAATCATCTACTCACATTGATGTTATCTCTCTAGAAGAACATATTGATGAAGTTGATTCTAGGGAAATGGTAGGTAAAGAAGGACTAGAATAATAGAAATAATAGGAGGGCAGTAGTCTGACAGTGTTAACAAAAATAAATGTAGTGAAAGTCAAGGAATAAAATTTGAGGTTGGATTGACTAAGAGGGGTCAGCATGTTAACCCCAACAAGACCATGTTCAATAGTTATATTAGAATCACAAATCAATAATTCATGCTGATTGACATAGATTTGTGGCACCATGTTTTCCCTGGATAAAGACTCTGATATGGGAAGATATCATGGTAACATTATGATTTCTTTTCATTATTTCACTAAAGAATATAATAATGAAACATTGACTTACAATTAATCATCCACAATAGAGTGCATTTATAGTATATGAATCAAACAAGACGTATGTATTAAGGTTGGATGGAAAGATTCACAAAGGATTTATCATAATTCTAACAATAAATTATCTTAAATATGTGGAACTATATATAAAACCACACCCACTGGTTATCTATACTCACCTAATAACCCAAGAATCCTGGGATGCGTTTACTAGATGTCGTATAGATGTGTCTTTTCATTTCAATTGAGTCTAGTAATTAATTATTTTATGATTAGTGTATTCAGAAAATTGATTGATTGTTTTCTAAATATGATATAATAATTTAATGCTAGGAATAAGGAATGAGTAGCAAAAACTAGTGTACCACTATCGTAAAGCAAGGATCGGATATGATTTAATTGAAACACATTGGTATATATTTTCATTCAAGTGTATTAATTTTATGTGACATAAAACAACACCATAATTATGTTCCACTGTTTATATATAGATTGATGACTCAAAATATAAAGACACTTCCATCCCATGCCATTTTTTATGGAAGGAGATATCTGTAAATAAAGATGACACACTGATAGACGAGAACACACAAATCGTGTGGGAATCATGTGTAAGTATTGCATAATAATGTTTTTTTGCTTTCAATCACTATTACATAAGAATGATATCTTATTTTACTATATTTTATAGCTAAAATAGTTATATAAATTAGCAACACCTATTCCAGATGAAAATATACTATCGGTGGTCTAGAAGTGGCCAGAACATTATGGCAGCGTCAGAGGTATGGGTTTGGGGGTGACACCCGAACATATTTTTTGAAAACAAACAAGAGGATGATATAACTGAATTAATAATACATATAAAAGGAATATTATCTACACTTGAAAAGAAATTACAATGGATGGTATAGATGATTTAAATTATAATTAGTGATATGAAATGATAACAATAAACTCTAGAACATCCATTGCCTGGAGATCCTTCCCCACCCCCACCAGTTATAGGGCTAGCCATTACCCTCAAATAGTTATCTTTGCAGAGGTAATCAATGTTCTAATGAATGTTTCTATAAAATGTGATTCAAAAAGACAAAGATTCATTTCATGTACTACTATTATATAGGGTGATAATGACTGTGATTTATATCTACCAACGCCCACCCATCACTATGTGGGGAGGGCTACAATGTTCAATATTCAAAAGGGCATTGTAAACAACATAACACTTCCAACAGGTCATGTGTGAGTTTCAATCATTTTATCCCCTAATACAAGAACATATCTACCTATTCCAATTCATGAGATTAATATCTATATGTTTGAAAAATATCTTGGAACATTCATCACATGGATGTCACAAATTGTAAAAAACTATGTCTATAAGGAGGTATTCATTTTGAATTTACTTTTCATGCTAAACCTTTAATATTTAATGATAAGAGCCTAAACTGATGAATGTTATCACAAACAAAAAAAGATAATGGGATGAAACAAAATTCCATATCAAAACCAT
Organism: Viscum album; assembly: GCA_963277665.1. Lineage (NCBI taxonomy): Eukaryota > Viridiplantae > Streptophyta > Magnoliopsida > Santalales > Viscaceae > Viscum > Viscum album. The sequence continues at coordinate 275,295,489 of OY728122.1, forward strand.
ATAAAGGATAAACTAACCGATTAAAAATATCTATTGAAATCAGAATTACCCTACCCATTCAATATCCATGTTTACAATCATTCAAGGATCATGTGGATACAAAGTTAAAAGATAGTCGAAATCACATAGTTGATTTTGAAGGAAATATATACAGTGAGAAAGATAATGACTTCATTGGTGTTGGAGTGAAACTGATATCCTCAACTATAACTGGCTATGCAACTCAATTGTTAATGTATAGATGATCTATGTTCTCATAATTTCAATTTCCAGAAGCGGATAAACTATGTTAATAATGACTAAATATATTTCATATTTTTTGTAGGTGTATTGATAAAACACAATTTTATTAAATATTTTATTTATAATAGATTATATTATTTCCTCACATTGTTCTAATGATGTTCAATTATGAAATATTTTGGATTGGATCATTCCTTTGCACATTTGATTAAAAATCCAGTTTTACCCTTTTAAAATTCACTATAGTATTTCTAGAATAAATATATTTATGTAAATTATTTTGACTTAAATTTTTTTAACAATGTTCCTGACATAATTGTATAAAAATTATAATTAGGACATGGGAGATGGATTGTGAATTTGAGGGGAGTAAATGGTCTATGATTACAAAGCTAGACAAAACCATCTAGATTAGACATTACTTCACCATTTGGGCCACATCTTCTTCATATGGGATTGGATTGAACCCACCATTTGAGGGAAGCTCAGGTACATAATTAGGAATAAATCAGAATTCTGGAAAGCTGGAAAATTTATGCACTTTTGAGTTAAACTATGCGGTTCATGTGGGATTAAAATATTTGAGTGAATTTCCCTTTCACATTAAATAAATTTTTATAACACTAGACCTCCACAACTCTATTTAAAATATTTTTTCACTCTTTGGGAGGGATATTAGAGGATTTTTAAAGGTGTGGACGAAAGGTTGTCTCTTGGGATCCTTTAAAAACTCTTGGAAGACGTAAGTATTTGTGAAAACATCTCTTCCAAAAGGCTCTCCTATCCCTCCTCCTCTTTGTAATTATTTTTTTTTCATGTTTGTATCTTGACTTTTTCATCAATTAGTCTTCTGTGTTCTTCATTTATATTCTTCTCTTAATCTTACTAATTGGGTAGAAATAAAGAGTGGAGATGATATTGTGTTCAACCCTTTAAATCCTTGGCTCATGCAAAACATCTCCATGATGACCACACCACCCATAGAAGAGTAGTTTTCTTAGTGATCGATATATCTTATAACCTCTTCATTTTATTATTTTGAATAATTGAGATAATGTAATTCACTTTATATAATCCATGAATTCTGTTTTTAAATTATAATAAACTAAGAAATCAATTTAATATTTAGCACAAAATCACATGAGGTCTATATTTTGTGTAAATTGTGAGAGCGCAATCTTAATCGGTAATACAAGAACACACATGATAAATTTATAGAGTTCAAAAATAATCAATAAAAAAAATTCATCCTTATTTTTGGAATGAATATGTTCTCTAATTAACAAATGACCATAGGCTAACCTTATAACAACAATCAATGCAGGGTGATGTGATTGCGTGTTCCGAAGCAAGCCTAGGGTTTAAGTAATTTCATCTTTGTGGTTAAGTTAACTCTCATAGGGTTTTAGGGTTAACAACTTAGGGGATCATAATTAAGTGGATATTGATTTAAATGATAATGATTAATAAGTAAATAATGAGGTAGAGTTATATCTATTACACCTTTTAAAATATTTTTTGAAAAACATCTTTTTGTTGTGTCTTTTTAATCAAACTTTATTTCAAAATTAAAAACAAAAAAAATGAAATCTTCTTCCAGAATACTTCTTCAAGTTTTATAAACAATAAACAACCCCCCATAAATTCAAGTAGTGTTTTAATTCTTTTCTATTTTATTTTTATTATAACTTGAAGAATTTTTTTTTAGTTTACTTCCTCCTTTGATAGATGACCTTGGTCAGCCACTCTCTTGTACCTACGTACCCAAAAACCACTAATCATTTGGGGGCACCCACGACAGCACCATTCAAATTGGCTCTGTTTCTGGGGAGGCAAGTAATTATTTCAACCAATAAGAGGTATTTATTTTATTTTACATTGTATTCACTTCCTCTTTAATTTCTTCCTTCTTTACCCAATCTGAATTCTTTTTTTTCTTCTTCTTTTATTTTATTCTTCTTATTTTTGGACCATCAACTAAAACATTACATTTTTATTATGGTCCATTTTTCTGATTTTTATTTTTATTTTATTTATGACATAAAATAATCCTAAAGATATATTACATCTTGACCCTAAGATTGACCTCCGCCTTAGGGATTGAATCAGATATTCTCAGTCTACAGGATGTTTCAACATTCAGACAGTTGGAGAATTACTCCAATATCAGAACATTGAAATTGGAAGAAATTAAAATTAAACCATAAAACAAGAAACAATGTCTGAAAATAATGGAAATGAACTTAATAGAACCATTTAATAATTGGCTCCACCTGATATTAATTATCAACCAAATTGCATTGCACATACAAATCTCGAATCAGAAATTGAACTAAAATCTGGATTAATTCACCTGCTTCCAAAATTTCATAGCCTCTCTGGTGAGGATCCCAATAAGCACCTTAAATAATTTAATGTGGTTGGATCAATATTAAAACCAAAAAATGTTTCTGAAGATCAAATCAAATTAATATCATTCCCATTCTCACTTGACGGAGCTGTGAAAGATTTGATATAGTATCTACAACCTGAAGATGTTACTTGTTGGAAGGATTTGAAACATCTTTTCTTATAGAGATTTTTTCTAGCATCAAGAACTACTTCCATTTGTAAAGATATATCTGGGATCAATCAAGACCAAGGGGAGTCAATGTATGAGTACTGGGAGAGATTCATGAAGTTGTTTGAAAGTTTCACACATCACCAAATCAATGAGAAACTCCTCATCCAATACTTTTATGAAGGACTCACACCTATGGAGAGGAGCATGGTTGATTCCATGGACGGAGGATCATTTGTGGAAAAGAAACCAGTAGCTTCATGTGCGTTGATCTACAAAATGGCCAAAAACTCCCAAAAATTTGGTGATCGAGGTACACCACATGTCAAGGGAGTACATCAGGTAAGTCCTTCTTCTCTTGAGATTCATTTGATTGATACCATGATAGAAGAATTGAAAACTATGGTGTGGAAGATTAATTTGGCACAAAATACATCACAACCCCCTCCATCAAGGCCTTGTGACATTTTCACTGAGACAACCCACCCAAATGACTGTTTCCCACAACTACAAGAGACAAAAGATTGTGCAGTAGTGTTTCCTGGGAGACCATATCAGCATCAACAACAACCATATCCCCCAGAAAGCTTGATTCCTTTTCACCAGCATATAACCAAGGGTGGAAAGATCAATCAAACATGAGGTGTGGCTCTGGACAACAACAAGGTCCCCCTTTTCAACAAAAATTCTGGAAGCCTCCACCTTACCAACATGGTTTCAAACAACCCCAAAAAAGATTTGAAACCCAAGCATCAACAAGTCAAAAACAAGAGAATTCTCTACTAAAGGTAGATTCTAACAGTGATGATCTTTTGATGAAAATTTTTCTTAATCAACAGAATGAGCTGAAGAGTCAAGGTTCGGATCTAAGGGAGTTGAAGACACAAATGGGCCAGATTGCCACTGCCCTCCATGAACGGGTAAGTTAAAACTCTAGAAATATACCATCCCAACCTACTCCAAATCCCAAGGGGAATGTCAGTGCCATAACATTGAGAAGTGGGAAGCAATTGATTGTTACATTTGTACCTCCCATTCCACCGGGATTAACCTCAACTCCAGAGAAGCCTCATTCCATACCAGCTGAAGAACAACCAAAGGAGAAAGACAAAGGTAAGAAAAAGATTGATGATGTTCCTCCTAAACCCCTTCCATTTCCAAATAGAGTTTTACAAACCAAGAAGATGGCTGAAGAGGATATGAAAAAAAAAGAATTTTTGGATACATTCAAGCATGTGGAGATCAAAATTCCTCTTCTTGAAGCCATCAGGAAAATCCCAAGGTATGTGAAATTCTTAAAATAACCATGTACCAATAAAATATGGATTATGGTAAATGAGAGGATCACTCATGGAAGGAATTTGTCAGCACTCATATAACCAACTCTAGAATTGTCGACAAAGTGTGAGGATCTAGGGATATTCAGCATCCCATGAACTATAGGGGAGTTACACTTTTCTAATGCTCTATGTAATTTGGGAGCTTCCATAAATGTGATGCCTCACTCTGTATTCTATTCTTTGCAGGTTGGTTAGTTGAAGCTGACGAAAGTAGTGGTGTAGTTGGAAAATAGAGCTACAACATATCCAGTGGGATTCCTTGAGGATGTACTTGTATAGGTAAGAGACATGATCTTACCAGTAGATTTCTACAGGCTTAACATGGAGGAAGATCATGTAAGTTCTCATTCTCCCATTATCTTAGGCAAAACCTTCCTCAAAATAGTATAAACTATCATAAATGTCATTGAGGGTACACTTTCTATGGAATTTGGGGACGAAGTAGTGATATTTGATGTTATGGATTCCATGAAGTACCTCTCAGATGATCATTCTACATTTGTTATCTCCCATTTTGAACCACCAAATTAAAACCCCATGTAATTTGATTGTCTTATGCTTAAGGAGATTATGAGTATTGGTTCTAGTTTGATGTTTAAGAGTCCTTCCAAACCTATTTATAATGCACAAGACTCTCTTAGATTTGATTTTGAAATGGAATCATATAATTTGAACTCTGATTATGACATGGTTGTTGAGTATGCTGATGGATTTGATGCTTTATTCTCAGATTGTGATGATTTCTATTTTGATATGGATGCTCTTTGTGCACATATATTAGTTCCTACAATGACTCTATCCATAGACCACCCCCTTCAGTGGAGCTGAATCCACTTCCACAAAATCTCAAATACTCATACTTGTTTCTTGGAGATAGATTACCTATTATAATTTCTAATAATATTTCTTTTGAACATGAAGAAAAACTTTTGAATATTTTGAGGGAGAACATTAGGGAAATCGAGTGGACCTTGGCCGACACATCAGTTTCTAGTCCCTCCATTTGCATGCATTGGATTCTTTGTGAGAATGGGGCTAAATCAGTGATCCAACCAAAAAGGAGACTCAATCCAAAACATTTGGAGGTTTTTAAAAAATAGTTTGAAAAATTTCTTGAGGCAGGTATAATCTATCCCATTTCCGATTCCAAGTGTGTGAGTCCTATTCAGGTTGTGCATAAGAAAAGTGTTGTTACAGTTGAAAAAAATGATAAAGTGGAGTTAGTTCTGATGAGGGTACAAAATAGTTTGTGTGTGTGTATTGATTATAGGAAACGATATCAATGTACTCGCAAGGACCATTTCCCCCACCCATTTATTGATCAGATTCTTGAGATACTAGCTGGGAAGACACACTATTGATTCTTGGATGGATTTTATGGATATTTTCAGTTTCCTATAGCTCTGGAGGATCAGGAGAAGACTACATTAACCTATCCCTTTCCCATGTTTTCCTACCAAAAGATACCATTTGGACTTTGTAACACCCCAAGTACCTTCCAGAGATGCATGGTGAGTATTTTTTATGATTTTATTGAGACTTGCATGGAGGTATTTATAGATGATTTTACGTCGTATGGGTCTTCATTTGATGAATTTCTATGTATTTTGTGAAAGGTGTTGAATCGTTGTATTGAGAAGAATCTGGTCTCGAACTTTGAAAAGTATCATTTCATGGTAGATCATGGATTTTTCTTAAGGCATGTAGTTTCAAAACATGGGATAGTAGTTGATAGATCTAAGGAAGATATTATTTCATCCTTACCATATCCTTCATCTGTTTGTGATATTAGATCTTTCCTAGGGAATGAAGTATTTTATCGTCACTTCATCAAAGATTTTAGTAAGATTTCTCTTCATATGTCACGATTACTTCAAAAAGATTGATTTTTTTGATGATTATTATCGGACTTCCTTTGATGAGATACATAAGTGTCTGACCACTCCACGGATCATACAACCCCCATGATGGGAGATTCCTTTTGATATTATGTGTGACGCCTCTAAATTCATGGTTGGAGATATCTTATCTCAGAGGGTGGAGGGACGTTCACATGTGATGTCCTATGCATCAAGGACACTAGATTTAGCCCAATAAAACTACACAACCATGGAAAAGGAGTTTCTTGAGGTTTTATTCACTTTAGATAAATTCTGTTCATATTTATTGGACTCTAAAGTAGTTGTTTTTTATAACCATGCAGCTCTGCGGTACCTCTTAATGAAGCCAGATGAAAAGCCTAGACTTATCCGATGGATTCTCCATCTTCAACAATTTGATATTGAGATAAAGGACAAGAAGGGTTCATAAAATCTAGTGGCGGACCACATGTGTAGGCTTACTCACACACTAGAGGATGACACCTTGGACCAGGTACCACTTCGGGACACTTTCCCCGATGATCATCTTTATTCAACATTAGGTATGCATCCTCGGTATGAGGATTTAGTTAACTACCTTGTTTCATATGAAGTCCCTAATATTTTAAAGAAACATCAAGTCCAAAAGATAAAGAGTGAGTCTAGACTTTCTGTGTGGGATGATCCCGACTTATGGTGCATGTGTAGTGACCAAGTTATTAGGAGGTGTGTTCCTGATCATGAGTTTGAGTATGTTCTACAATTTTTTTATACACATGCTTGTGGGGGACACTTTGGACTCCAACGGACACCTAGTAAAGTTATAAACGCTAGATTATATTGGCCTAGATTATTCTATTATTATCATGTGTATTGTTTGTCGTGCACACATTGTCAACACACGGGAAACATTTCTAGGATACATGAGATGCCTCAACAACCCATATAATTAAATGAGATTTTTTATGTTGGGGCATCGATTATATGGGTCCTTTTCCTAGTTCCTTTGGTTTTTTGAAAATTTTGGTTGTTGTTGATTATTTGAGCAAATGGGTGGAGGCTAAGGCCACTAGGACCAATGATTTTCATGTTGTTGTGGACTTTTTGAAAGCGCAAATTTTTTGCAGGTTTGGCGTACCGAAGGCCATCATTAGTGACCAAGGGACACACTTTTGCAATCATAATTTGGCTTTACTCCATAGGAATTATGGGGTTACACACAAAGCGTCAACACCATACCACCCCAAAACAAATAGCCAAGCTGAGTTTTCAAATCGTGAGTTGATTTTTTTTTGGAGAAAACCATGCAGCCAAATAAGAAGGATTAGAGGAAGCTCTTGGATGATGCATTGTGGGCTTATAAGACAGCATAATATACACCCATTGGTATTTCCCCATTTCAAAATTGTTTTTGGGAAAGCATGTCATCTCCCTATGGAAGTTGAGAATCAGGCTTATTGGGCTATAGAGAAATGCAACATGGATTTGACCCAAGATGGAATCCAAAGGAAGCTACAAATTCTAGAGATTGTGAAGATTCAATTATCTTCATATGAGAACTCTAGGATTTAAAAGGGAAGGTCCAAAGTAGAACATGACAAAATGATCTAACAAAGGGAGTTTCATATTGGAGAGAATGTCCTCTACAGTTCACGACTAAAGCTGATGCCTGGTAAGTTTCATTCCAGGTGGTTAGGTCCTTATGTTTTGACTGATATTTTCCCTTATGGTGTAGTAGATATCAAACAAGAGGACACAAGAAGGAGATTTATTGTAAATGGGAAATGTTTTATGAGATACATTGAGGGACATCCTAATGTTACATTGGATTTTATCACACTACATGACCCCATCATCACTTGAGCATATCAGGTTGTTCCTAACATTTTAACTTTTTTATTCTTTGTCCTATTTAAAATTATACATTTCATGTGCATATATCATCTCATGGGTTCACCTTAAGGAAAATTTAATATTTTAAGTGTGGGGGAGGGAACCTTTTAGTTTAGTAATTTCAATTGTTTACCTATTTAGAAAAACAAAAAAAATTGTGTTTTTTTCAAATTTTGTGGGTTTATTTTTCAAATTTCTGTGTGTTATTGAAAATTTTGAGCTGAAAGGATTCTCATCAACATTTTAAAATCCAAATCAATAAGTGAAAAAAAATTCCCCTGAAACTGAGCTTAAATGAATGCTGAAAATGACTTTGTTTTAAGTTCAAATATTTAGTAATTTCATCAAATGTACAATGAATTTTGAATCCCATGACACATCTCACTGTCTTTATATTTAAAATCACAATCTTGTGAGCCTTATAAACAATTCTTTTCATATTCTTAACATTCACCTCACTTCTTGTGAGAACCAAACCATGCTTGACTTAACCAGAATTTGATTTATTCCTGTCAAAACATGAGGTTTTGAGGTACTAATGTTTAAATGATAGAGGCATTTGTTTGGTATTAAATCCCCTTTATCAAAGAATACTTTTTTATAATTTCTTACCTTGAAAATTTAATCCTTGTATCCTTTAGAAGCCATGAACAACCTGTTATGTTAGCCACATTACAAGCCAACTTTCCCTATGCAACCAACTCTTGAAGTGAAATTGCATAATCTTGTTGAACTTATCTGTGGGGGAAGCTATCTTATGTTGTGCTACCACATATTTTCATAATTTTGGTGAAAAATTAAATTTTGAATAGATGTTTTTGATGATGAAGAATATCATTAAATTGAAATTTGTGCCTTTCTAGAGCTTTCATGATAAAAGAAGTTTTAACGTTCTGTAGCTTCAAATAGAGGGTGAAAAATGTGCCTATCTGGAGATTTCATGGAAATCGTGTTTGAGATGATTGACATTTTTAATGCTGAAATGATGAATGGTGTAAACATTCCATGACTTTTCATGATGATGGGGTGGAATTGATACTATGGGGATTGAGGAGGAGACCATATTTAAGTGAAAATTAGATTAATGCAATTTTTCTTCAAAAAGAGTCAAGCACTCCTCATTTAGCCTCAGAATATTTCACATCTTAATCCTACCAACCAACAGCCAAAAAACAACACTGAAAATTCCTCATGATAAACATATGTACTTGACTCACATCGGGTGGTGATGTAGGAATTTTTCAAGCCTATGGTCACCCTTTTATGAGTTTGGTTGAGAAATACATTGCTAAAAATTGACATTTCTGTGATAAGAGAAAATTCAAGTGAGGTAAGGGTTTTTTGCATGGGAGGATAAATGAAGTGAAAATATATTAAATTATATAAATTAACAACTTGAAATAATGGTTTTTTATGAGGCATGATATCTTTTTTTTTTCTTGGTTTGGGATTGATGTATCTCAAGGATATGTGTTTTAAAATTGGTTTTGATTTGATATTGATGTATACTTGATATGATGTTTTTCCCAGGAGTGCAGAAGGGTAAGTGTGGGTAAGTTGAAAAAACACAATTTTATTGAATATTTTATTTATAATAGATTATATAATTTCTTCACATTGTTCTAAATATGTTCAATTATTAAATATTTGGGATTGGATCATTCATTTTCAAATTTGATGAAAAATACAGTTTTACCCTTTTAAATTTCACTATAGTATGTCAGAAATAAGTATTTTTTGGTAAATTATTTTGACATAAACTTTTCTAATTTTGTTACTGACTTAAAGGGCTAAAAATTCAATTTAGTACATGTGAGTGTGATCGTGCATTTTGTGGGAGTAAATGGGCCTTGAAGGCAAAGCTAGACAGAACCATCCTGGTTGGACATTACTTTACCATTTGGGCCATAAATTCTTCATATATGCTTGGATTGAGCGCAAATATTTAGGGAATCTCAGGGACATAATTCGAAAAAATCGTCCTTCTATAAGGCCAGAAAATTAACGCATTGTAAAGGTCACCTAAGCGGTGAAATTGGGATTAAAATATTTGGATGAATTTCCCATTCACATTAAATAATGTTTTGTATCCCTATCCCTCCACAAATCTATTTAAAAGATTGTTTCACACTTTGGGAGGGATGTTCGTGGCCTTGGGAAGGTGTGGCCGAAATGTTTCCTCTTGGGTCCCCTCAAAACTCTTGTAAGAAGTAAGGATTTAGGTAAACATATCTTCTAAAAGGCTCTCCTCTCCCTCCTCCTCTTTGTAATTATTTTCTTTCATGTTTGTATCCTGAATTTTTCTTCAATTAATATTCTGTTTTATTCCCTTTTCTTCTTCACATAATATTCCAAATTGTGTTGGAATAAAAAGTGGAGACCTTATCGGATTATACCCTTTAAATTCTTTGCCCATGCTAAACATCTCCACGATGACCACACCGCCCATGGAAGAGTAGTTTTCTTAGTGATCGATCTATCTTCTACCCTCTTAATTAAATTATTTTGAATCATTGAGAAACTTTAATTCACTTTATAAGAATCATTAATTGTGTTTTTAAATTTCAAGAAATCAATAAAGCAATTGAACAATTAGCACAAAACATGTGAGGTCGATATTTTTTGTAAATAGTGAGAGCGTGATCTTAATCGGTAATACAAGACCACACTGAATAAATTTTTAGAGTTAAAACATAATCCCAAAACACAATTCATACTCATTTATATAATTGATATGATCTATAATTAACCACAAATCATAATATAACCTTAGAAAAATAATCAAAGATGGGTGATGCGATTGCGTGTTCCGAAGCTAACATAAGATTTAAGTAATTTCATCTTTGTGGTTATGTTAACCCTCATAGGGTTCGAGGGTTAACAAATTAGGGGATCATAATTGAGTGGATATTGATCTAAATTATAATTATTAATAATTAATTGAAGAGGTAGAGTAATATTTATTACACCATTTAAAATATTTTAAAAAAAACATCTTTTTGTTGCGTCTTTTTAATCAAACTTCATTTCAAAATTAAAAACAAAAAAGTAAAATCTTCTTCCAGAAAACTTCTTTGAGTTATATAGATAATAAAAAACCCCACATACTTTCAATTAGTGTTTTAATTCATTTCTATTTTATTTTTAGAATACCTTTAAGAAGCTTTTTTAATTTACTTCCTCCTTTGAGAGACGACCTTGGTCAGCCACTCGGGTGCACCTAAGTACCCAAAAACCACTAATCATTTGAGAGATCCCACGATAGTGAATTTCATGTATATTTAAAAAACAATTGAATGAATTTTCCCATGAAACAAATTCAGAATCATTAGTCCTCACATCACCACTACAGTAGAAAATGAAATAGATACCCAACAAAAGGATGAAATAGTGGCAGGTCTCATCAAATCATTTGAAAGAAAAATTTCAGATGAAATAATCTATTTAATAAAAAAGCTACAGGGGTAAGTCTCTATAATTTAATAATATCAAAAATATTTTCATTTTATTCATTAAATATTCTTTTTTGAGCTTTTAGGGAGTATAGGATGATCATTACGGTAAATTTGGATACAACAAAGATTTATTTCTTGGATTCAATGCATGGATACCCCAGAGACCATTCACACATGATGGAATTTTCCAATTTGTAACAGAATACATCCTATGTTTTAAAACAAAATTTCATGTTATATTATTTATATTGTCTTTTAATAAGGATTCAATTATGATAGGGCGGTGCATCACTATCATCTGAAAAAAGGAATGGGTCCAAGGGCTAAGGGAAAGGGTGATGAAAAGTACTACGGCTGGATTAGTATTAGGGTATATATATTAAGATTTCACACTCCAAACACATATAAAAAAACATAATTAATCTCCTAAACATTTCTATAGTGTCGAAAACAAACCAGTGTAAATGATTATGATTATTATGTTTGTAAATTTTTGAAAGAGATCGTATTCATTGAACAAATTATCATCCCTAAAGGGGTATTTTTTAAGATAATTACTATTTCATTTAAAATATTTATGAATCCTTTATGTATTTATATTTTTTATTAGAACCATGAATGTTGAAAATAGTCATTTTCACAACATGATATAGATATGATCAGAAAAAAATGGACAATATACCTGATGAAATAATTTAAACAAATATCATGAATATGTGACTTTCATATATAGGGTATGAATTTAAACTATTAATATCACCTTCAAAAATATACATGTTATTGTTGAGATTATATGATATTTGATATCTACCATGTTTACATGTATTGAACTTCTATGATAACCATTTTTTGTGTTTCATATCCATAGGTTATGACTCAAAATGTATGATTCTAGTCTGACATTACATTTTTCTAAAAAAAACTAACATACCAAAAACCAAGAAAAAATATTCAGATTGTTTTTTTACTCTAGGAACGCGATATAAGAAGTCATTTCTGAAATTTTGGAATTATCCTCAGCTCAATACGAAAAACGGTGTGGCCGGTAAAACTCAAAATGTCTCTTTTTATTTAAAATTAACCTTAATTGAAGTATAAACAAAAGAGATATACGTAATAAAAATAAAACAAAATCATATTGTTTTTATACATTTTTAAAATTATAAATGAATCATTTGTGACATTTCAGAGTTAAACACACCTCAATACGACACATGGTGTGACCGGTATCACTCAAAGCATGTCTTTTTATTTAAAATTTAAATTAATTGAAGTAAAAAACATTAAGTGACATACTGAAAACCAAGAAAATGAATTAGGAATGTTTTGATATTTTAGGACAACTATCTATTAGTCCTATTTAGTGTTTATGGATTAGTTGAACCTCATTATGATGCAAAGTTTGGTTGGTAAAACTGAAAGTTCCTTTAAAAAAAATTGACGTTAATTTAAGAAAAAACAACAAGCGACATACTGAAAACCAGGAAAACACATTCATATTGTTTTTATACTTTATGAAAATGATATGTGGGTCATTTGTGATGTGTATAAATCATGTACACCACAATCCGACACACGATGTTCCTAGTATCACTCAAAGTGTCTCTTTTTATTTAAAATTGTCATTAATTTATGTAAAAACAATAAATGAAATACTGAAAAATGATAAAAATAATTAGGATTGATTTGATATTTTAGGAAAATGATCTATTAGTCATTTATGAAGATTAGGGACCAGTTTCACCTTAATATGATGCACAGTGTGGTTGGTGCAAATCAAACATTGTCTTTATTTAAAATTGAAATTAATGTATGTAAAAACAACAAGTGACATAATTCAAATAGATAAAATTCATTTGGATTGTTTTGATAATTTAGTACAATGACCCATGAATTGTTTTTTACATTTTTCAGTTAACCAAACCTCAATCTGAAAAATAGTGTTATAGGTATCACTCAAAGTGTCTATTTTAATTTAAAATTTACATTAATTTAAGTAAAAACAACAAGTGACATACTGAAAACTAAGCAAACACATTCTTATTGTTTTAATATATTAGGAAAATAATATATTAGTCATTTTTGATGTGTTCATATTAGTTGTACTTCAATATGATGAATGGTGTGTCCAGTACAACTAAAAGTGTCTTTTTGTTTAAAATTGAAATTATTTTAAGTAAAAACATCAAGTGACATTCTAAAAACCAAAAAACTGCATTCGGATTATTTTGATACATTAGGAAAATTATATATGAGTATGTTATAGCATGTACGTATTAGTAAAACCTCAATACAATGCATAATGTGACCAGTATGACTAAAAGTTTCCTTTATTAATTTAAAATTGTAATTTTAGTTCAAAATGTACCTCTCACTGAAAAAAAAAAGAAAATGCACTCTAATTTTATTGATAATTTAGGAAAATGAGACATAGAAATTTTGTGATGTTTAGGAAGTATTCTCACATCAAACCGATACATGATATAACCAGTATGACTCTAAATGCATGTTTTTTGCTTGAAATGACATTTTATTACAAAAACTAAATTGAAATACTAAAAACTAATTAAACACATTAAGGTTGTTTTTATAAATTAGAACAATGATCCATATATAATTTGTGGTAGATTGGAATAATCATCACCTCAATATGACTCACGGTGTGGAAGGTATAACTCAAATGTTTCATTATTTAAAATATTCATTACTATAATAAAAGAATATGTGACATACACAAAACTGAGAAAACCTATTCATATTGTTTTTATATTTTAATAAAATGATCCACAACTCATTTATAATGTGTATCAATCAACCCCAACTCAATAGAACTCATGTTGTGATAGGTATAACTATAAATGTGTCATTTTTATTAAATATTGATTTTTATTAATGCGTTATTTCATATTAATGTTTATTTTATTTATTTTTAGTGTTACTAACAGAATATTTATTTTATCATATAGGATGAATATTTTTCATAGGTAGAGATGATTTTTTCGGCAACTAATACCGTGGAGGAATATTTTTGAGAGGGTATCGTAAACACAAAAAGATGAAATATGAATGTTTAAGAATGTTTTTTGGAAAATTATAAATGTAACTATATAAAACATTTTGTTTGGAATGTAAATAAAAGTGTTTATTTTTTTATATACCATGGGTGGAAATATTTTTATTCATGATTTCAATTAAATGTGCATAGTAGGTTTTCTTCTTTGTATGATGTGTTTAGTTTGTTGGTTTGATTACACGTCTTTCTGGGTGTGCTGTTATATAAACATCACACTTGTAGGTTTTTATCCTTTTGTCAATCCCAAATATAGCATTGGGAAAGGATTCCTTTATTAGAACTTTTTCTCTAACTGATAAAGGGGAACCCCCTTTATCATCGATGTGATTAACAGTGCTTTTTTAGTGTTGTTAAAGGCCATTTTTTGTACTATTAAAGGCAATATGTTTAGTAGTGTAGAAAACTAGTTAGCTGAATTGTGGGAGGATAGCGAAGAGATAAATGCATCTTGGTCGTTTCTATTTGAGGATGAGAAGGATGCACAGGGTGAAGCTTATTACCATTCAAGATTATCTAAAGGGAAAACAAGGAAATGTCAGATGTATTAGGATAGAAAATTACTCTAGGGAAGAAAATTATAAGAACTAAGTTCCACTCAAAATTGCATAAACCTATATTGAAAAAGTCACTAGGGAAAGGCTATAGAGCACCAAAATTTACTGTTAGATGGGACATAGAAGGATCATAGCACTAATGTGTAGGGATATTAATCCAGAGGCCATCAAAATAAATAATTTTTAACCACCCACTTCCTAGAAAAAATGGATTTCATTGTAGTTTTTAACAGTCATTTTCAAAACAACCACTAAATATTCATGAATTTTTTTTTGATATTTTTTTATCATCTGCTACTAAAACCTATGCTATATGTGTTTTTTATTGTGGTTTTGTCTCTTTTGGTGATTTATTATATATTATATATATATATATATACTTTTATAAAATAATGTCTATTTTTTATAATTTTTATATATTTTTAATTATTTATCTAAAATTATATATAATTGTATCTAAACAAGGTTAGTTATATGTATTTATAAATATTTTTCTATATTTATTTATATTTATATACATTTGTAAGTACTTATACATATTTATGTATATATATATTCTTATATTATATTTCTATATATATAGATATTTATATTTAATTATGTTTATATATATATAATTATATGTGTGTGGGTTTGTTTATTTATATTAATTTTATATAAATTCCTATTTCTAAATACTTATATAATGTTTATTATATATATTTTTTATATTTTTTATTCATTTTTTATTTTTTATTATATATTGATTTTTATTTGTAATTTATTTTTTATTAAATTATAATTTAATATTTATTTATTATGTATTATATATTATTGGATAATATTTATTATTTTTTATTACATATTACTTATCAATTATTTATTAGTTATTATTAACTTATTATTGATTGTTAACTAATTATTAACTTATTTTTCTTATTCTTATTAGTTAATTAATAATTTATTACTAATAAATTATTTGTTAAATATTAGTTTTTTATTTATTTATTTAATATTTATTATCTATTATTGTTTTTTTATTTATCTACTTATTATTTTTTATTTATTTTTTATTTATATATATTATTATTTTATTGTTATTTATTTTTTTATTCATTTATTTTCAATATTAAATTGTTGTTAATTTATTATTTATTATTTTTTAATTATTTGTATATTTATTTTTAATTTATTATTAACATATTATTTAATATTTATTTGTTACTTTTATATTATATATTCAGTATATATTTATTATTTAAAAATTGTTATTAATTTTTCATTTATCAATTAATATTTATTATTTATTATTTATTATTTATAAATTACATATTATTTTTAATTAATTATTAATTTTTTATTTTTTATCATTTACTTATTTATTATTATTTATTTACTTATTGTCATTTATTATCAATTATCTATTATTATATATTTATCAATTTTTATTTATTATTTAATATATACTATTTATTATTTATTTATTATATATTGTTTAATTAATAATTATTTATTAAGTAATTTTTATATATCCCTTATATATTTATTATTTATTATTCTTCGATATTTATTTATTTGTACATATATAAGTATATCAAATATTGTTTTCTCATCACATGAAGAGTTTTCTTGAGTAACAAAGTCTTTATAATATAACAAAATGGTAAGGAGTTCAAATCTCTCACAAACACACACACACACACACAGATATATATATATATATATATATATATATATATATATATATATATTTCATTTCTACATGACATACATGACATATGCATGCATGGTAGGATTAATTAGTAACAAATAAACAATAATAAATAAGTAAAAAATCATAAATAAAAATAATAAATAACTATTTATTTTTGTAAATAAACAATTATAATAAAAAACCCAAAAATCTACCACTAAATATTTAGTATATGTTTAAACCATCTTGAAACTAAATGCCTCAAAATAAAAAACCACCACAAAAATAGCTAAGAAATGATTCTGAACATGCAAATATGCAAATACAGAGGGGTTCAAATCTCTTCCTACACATAGATATTCTAGATTTTTGCATGGTTTGCATGACATATGCATTCGTGGTAGGATAAATAAGGAAATAAATAAATAAATAAGAATTAGTAAATAATAATAAACAATAATTAATTAAATAAAAATAATAAATAACTATTTAATTACAAAAATAGGAAGCAGATCGAGGCTCTTAGATTTAGCTAGGAGCTCTCGGTTTTGATTAGGGTTGCATCCCCTAGGGTACAATCTCTTTGGCTTCTTCAGATTCTTCGACGGTGTCTCTCCCTGGTGGGTGTGGAAATACAGGTGATGTGGTGGCTTCGAACTTCTTCTATAACAATGGACATGAGTCGTGGTAGGGTATCAGGAGGCAACAGAGGCATGGATGCTTTCCTCGATGGCATTTAGAGGCATTACAGGTGGTGTGTATCAGATCAGGATGGTGGATTCAGGCTCGGACATGGGAACACTACCACAAAAATAATATTTTTAACACCCCAATATTTCATAGTACGTTATCTCTTTAAAGTAATTCAATATCTTGTGTTATACGCAACACTGAGTTCAAACGCATCACGACCTGTCAAACTTGCCGTTTAAAAAGTGGTTATGAATAGTATTAACCACATTTTGAAATATATATATATCATCCATAATATTAACATTAAACTTTTGTGTTTCATAGACATAATATAAGGCCAAATTCAATTTTTCATATAAAATAAGTATTTTTTTAAAAATGCAGTTTTCCGCCTTTTAATGGCGAACCATTTTTAAATGAAATATTTTAAACTCTTTAATATTCAATTTAATAAAAATAAATTATTCTTTATAAAAGTGATATAAAAATTTAGTTTTGATAAATTTTTGAATCTTTTTTGATAACTTTCATATTTTGATGAATAGTGAAAAATAATAAATTTTTATTAAAAACAAATTTTTTAATCAAAATAATTTATAGTGTAAAATTATACATTTCAGTGGTTTTAAAGTATGATTAGAATATATTTTATCATTTAATATTATTTATTTCATTGGATGTAATTTCACATTTAAATTGTACATAAACACATGTCAATCTTTTTATTGTTTTTATTTCTTAAAAATTCACTTTCTGGTTTCGACAACAAGAATTAATTTCAAATTAATTAATGAAACTACTATGTTTTTAATTTGGTAAAATTTACATCATTTTTTAATTTTTAATATCAAAATTATCTTTGGGTTATTTTTTTGTATTTTTTTGAAAACATTCAATTTTTTTAATAGTAAAAAGCACTATGTTGTAGTTAAAATGGGCATTTTTATTTAAATAATTATTTTTAGTTAAATATTCATATTAATGTCAAAATAGATACTTAATACTTATACTTGTCCAATGTAATTAATTTTAGACATTTTATAATAAGATTAGAGATATAAAATTTTATTGAATTTTGTAACATCTTTTACCCATCTTTTAGACACATTTTCAAATTTGAAAAAAATGTAATTTTGACACTTCTATGAATTTAATTTCAAAAATCCAACCAAAATGGTTTTCTTCAATATGTAAAATGTGATTCAATGGAATGAAAATAATTTTTGTTGAATGGTAACTTTTGACTATTATTTACCACGGTTAAAAGTAAATAGGGTAATTAAAGGTAAAAATGATATTATAATTATCCGAAAAAATGTTATAATTCTATTGGATAGGATTATTTAAAACAAAATCAAACTTAGGGAAAATATGATCTTTTTTGATCCACTTGGATTAGATTAGGACATTTATTATATTGTATTTAAAGAAGTGTTAAATTCAAATTTTATTAACTAAACCATTTTTAATATAGAGTTATACATAAGATAAATTAGACAATAAATATTAATTATAAATCTAAAAAGATTTAATATATCATTTTATTTTATTTATAATATTTAAACATTTAATAATTAAATTTATTTATGACACAATGATGATGTAGCAATTACCTTATTAATGAAAGATTGAAATAATTGATTTTATAAATATTAAAATAAATATAAATTGAGACTTTTGATGACATCAAAAAAATTTATAGGAGAATATGACATGTTAGAGTTTATTCAATGTATTTTTTTCGATGTAATTATGTTGTGATGATTTAAAAAAAACAAATACTAAATTGTGTCAGAATTTACATAAATGAGATTTAAAAAAATTACTATTTTATTAAATGATATAATATTTCTAGAAATATAATATTCCTCTAAAGGAATTATATAATGATATATGTTTTATTAATTAACCAATTTAGTTTATCTTTTCATTTTATAGAATTTTTTTTGACCAAAAAGTGTAAGAATACAAGAAGACATGGTAAAAGTTAAACTATTTAACTAAGAGTTAAATCTAAAAGATAAGGTTATTATGGTGACCTAAACATATCTAAAACCTTTTGGTTGAGATTTTATATACCCATACCCACCTTACCCTCAAAATAAATCCATTTGGATCCATTAGAAACGGAAAATTATTTATTAATAATATAATATTTGAAGCTCTTCCTAAAGTTCCCCTCACCTCCCTTATAAAACGGTTTTTCCCCTTCTCTTAATCTCACACCTCCAAAGACATTTGGATCGGCCAACACCTGCTCAAATATCCTACCAATTACCATTACATAAACCTAGAGTTCTTAAATGGATTAGAATTCCATCCTAAGGATCCCTCTTGATCAAATAAAAAGGAATCACCCGAAGAAGAGGTAATTATTTCATCACCACGTTCAATGTTCTTTTCTTCTTCCACTTCCTCTTTCATTGTTGTTTCCATACCAAAATAATAACTCGAGTACCTTCTACGTACATTTATCTTATTATAAATATTCTCTAACCATATTAATTATTCTATCCATCCTATAAATTATAACGTCACCATACATGGGTACGTACGACTTACCATCTCTATGTTGTGGTGTAGTTTGTTATTCAACACTTCATTATTTGGATGGGTATAATAACAATTATAATTGATGTAAATAATAAATATAACATGGTAATGATTCGGTATGTATAATATACCATCCAATTAAACAATATTTCACCATCAATATAATGTTATCGTCGCTCATGCATGTGTATGGCTTACTGTCTCCACGACGCGAAGAGATTCATTTCCACATTTATCATTCAATGATGATTATAAAAATATATATTTTTAAAAAATTATGTAATATATGAAAAAATAATGATATTGGAAATATATTTATATATGTGTGTGTGCTTGTGTTTTTGTATTTACATATATCTTATTCACTTCCATTCAATACTATATGAATGTAGGAATAGAGTTTATGCGTACGTACAGCCTACTGTCTCAATGAACGGTGTTTTCTATTTCATATATCTTTCTATTATACATATTTATATTCTAAATATATTTGATATATAAAGCATAGTTTATATTCTAGATGTATTTATGTCGTGATCTATGTGATACAATCAAGAATAAAAAGTTAAAACACGTACAACAAAGAAATCGATTATTACCCAAAATGTTAATTTAACAAGGAAATTATTATTAAAGGGGTAGTATAAATTCATGGATAAAAAATGTACGATATTATAAGTATTAATATGTATCTGGTATAATTTAATAACATACTATGGTCATTATATAATACTTTGATCGTACCATCGACTAAAGGAAAGTACAAGGTAATGGTTAATTCCTCAATATCATTATTGTCCGAGATTTTTTATATTTATGTTTTTACTTGGAAGTATTTATTATCCATGTACATGCATCATAAAAGAGTTTTCAAAATGATTATTTTAAGGGTCTCTTTAACTAAAACATCATTTCAAATTTTTTAAATAGTTATTCTTCTAAATCATTCTCATTAATGTACATATTTTCAAAATGGTATTAAGGATTTATTTATATGGACCTGAATGTTTAAAAATTTTAATTCCTTTAAAAAGTTTCAAAGTGGTATGGGAAACATTGATTCAAAAATATCTTTTAAATGTCTTCCTTTATAAATTTTTTGACATTTAAATGATTTCATGAAAAAGGGGTATTTCTCTCAAATAATTTTTCTGACCATTTTCAACTATGTCAACATCCTTTACTGGATATATATTCTTGATTGAGTTGATTAATTGTAATAAAATCTTCTAAATTGAATTAAATGAGTTATTATATGTTTTACTGTGGATGTTATATTCTTAAAACAGTAATGTTTTATGATTAAAATATTCACATTTAGTATTCTAGTTTTAAAACTAATGTTTATGTTATGTTTCAACATTATCATATGAAGAATGAATTGGATTTAGTAATTGATAGGTAGGGACCACTATATCCCCTAGATGCATTGGTATGCCTCATGATAGAAATCTATGTCTGGAAACAAGGCCTTGAAAAAAATTATTTGTAGTATTGGCATGAGGCCTGGACTATGTGGTTATGATATACGACATTATGCATTCCCTCATTATAAAAAAAGTTATTACATTTTATAATTAAACTAGTAGAATATACATGTGATTATTTATATGGTAATGTTTGATTTATTTTGGCCATATTATGTAAAATTTTATGTTTTAAAGTTTCTTGTTTATATTACACATCATTCCTTAAATTTTTATAGCTTTCGATAAATTATTTCCTCTTACTGATCCTTTGAGCGCACCCCTTTCTAGTTTTTTTTCAGGATTCCAAGAAGTGTATTATAATTGATATGCATGGTTAATCTAAAATAATAATAGTGTTCTCTCAAAAGATTTTTTTTCATGTTGTGTTTTATGTTTGAATTGGTAATGTAACATTCATGTATTTAATCTATTTTCCAAAACTGTAAAATTGATCTATCCTTTGGGACATGATTACTTGTTATCATGAAAATTTATAAAAATAATGAACTGAATCTGGTTAATTGGGGTTTGGGCGTTACAGTTGGGATCATATGAAGTTTAGAAACAACCTTGGAAATAAATTTATAACACTTATATTATGTATCATAACACTACAATTGAATTTATAGATAAGTATAGAAGGCCCCGTAGAATTTTGGTAAATTAGGGCTTATGTGAATTTTCTAAGAAATACATCCATGTCTGGATACTATAAGTGGATGTTGTTCTAGCACAGATTCACCTAAGAGTGAAAACTCTGACAAAGAGTTTTAGGCTTGACCTGAGGTATCCTTGTACATGACAACAAGATTAACTGCATACCTGGTTTGACACTCCCAAGGGATATGATTTGGATAATTCACATTTTCTTTACAAACCATTTTTAAGGTTTTCTGAGTAAATATGTCAAAAAAGAAACAATTTTTATGATTATGATACTAGATGTGTGAATATCTTCAATTAATATTGATAATTTTTCTAGTTTGTGGATTATAAATTATGATATGATCTAACCTATTGTATGTCATCATTTAAAAATAGCGCCCAATAGAAGGAATGAGAACTCTAGAAATATACATGATCCAACAAGTAAGAAGGATCATAAATTTCATGGTCTTAAGAAAAAATTAAGAAGGGAAATAGTCTACCACATATTCTCATCATATGTATAAATAGTATCTTGTTGTGATAGGATAACTAATTAATTCGTTGAGTCCTATTGATTTGAAAGGAATTAATATAAGAGGAAGATAGTATAAAAAAAATATGGATAAAAGGAAGAAGGGAAAGAAGGATTTTTTCACATGTGGTGACTGTGGAAAGAATCACCTTGGTAAATTTTTGAAAGGAATGAGAGTTTGTTATAAGTTTATAGAAAAATGAGACCATCTTCGTGATTTCAAGGTTATAAAAAAGGTTTCAAATGTACAATGTTTCATTAGCAAGTATTTGGGACTCTATGTAAATAAATGTCCCAATCATTAGAGTGTAACCCAAATGATGTTATTATATAATAGTCAAGTTATAATACTACCATAGATGAAGAAGAATGACAAGAATTATAAAGATTTTTTAAAATAATTGTTTCATTTTATTATTGTATTAATGATGTACACGTTCAAAAAATTATAAAGTATATAAGTATTGTACTTCAATATGTTTTCATTAAGGATTTAAGATTTTATGGTACCAAGTAAAGTGACAGAGTTTCAAGTTAAACATTTTGGAAAATATATGGTTTTGAGAAATATAACCCTTAATATGTTTCTAAAACTAAGATAATGATTTCGAAATAATATATGATTTATTTGGACCAATAATATTAGATATTCTTGACTACCTTGAAACAAATTAATTGGTTGTTTATTTCACCATTTTTGGAGTTTACAACACTTTTGTATATAAAGTTTATATATATTATTATGTAAAGAATAAGGTAACATGAATGTAATCAATATGTTTTTATGGTATTTAAGGGTGTTACCATGTTTTAATAGAATACATGGTGAAGTTATTCACACGTTATTACATGGAAAAATAGATCTTTAATATTTTTACCTTCCTTAGAAATTTTGGGCTGTGAGTTTAGATAGAAGTATTTTGGATAAGTCTAAAAGTTATAATTAATTAATTTGGACATTAGATAGTATTTTTTACATTTAAAACATTTTTTAATATTATTTTTGGATTTTTATAAAAATTACAACGTGGAGGTCAGTCAGTAACCCGTCACGTCCAACAATGTCGTGAGACGTAAACATGCAACTGAAGGTCGACAAGGGAGCATCACCAACCATTGGACTTCGTGATGTCCTAGTTTGTACAATTATATTATTTAATGGCCTAACAGATAAATTATAAATTCATTTTTTTGAAACCCTATACAATTCGGATAAATAGAATATTTTTTAGTTCTATTATCTTTTGGAGTGAATGATTAGTTTGTGGTAGAAATCAGTTAATGGATGGAACTATACTTGTCAAGTATTATTTTTTCCCTTAAAAATTATGGAAAAGATCTTAATACCAAAAAATTAGATATCCTAATACATTAGTTTTTTAACAGATAATATATTAAATCATCTTCATAGATTTATGGCTTTGAGGCCCTAAATTTTAAATTTATTGTTCACTTGTTTGTGATTGATGACCTCAAATCACTCCATATAAATATTAACATTTTTTCTCAAATTATATGTCTATAATTTCCACTAATTTTCTTTTATTATAAACCCTTATTTTATGGCGACTTTTTCATTTCCCTTTCCCTCTTATTAATACTAAATTTTATTAACCCTATTTATGATTAGGGTTTTCCACAAAGGTATTTTCTAATTTCAAACTTTTATTTTCGATGAAAATTTTCAACTTTAGAGGAATAAATTATCTAAGGAGTGGAGAATTTATCACACCATGATTTCATAGTATGTTATCTCTTTAAAGTAATTCAATAGCTTTCACTACAAGCCTCACTGAGTTCAAGCGCATCATGACCTATCAAACTAGCTGTTTAAAAAGTAGTTCTGAAAAGTATTAACCAAAATTTCAATTATATATATATATATATATTCTATATAATATTAACATTATTATTTTTTGTTTCTTAGACATAATATGAGGACAAATTCAATTTTTTTGATAAAAAAAGTATTTTTTCAAAAAATGATGTTTTTTTTCTTTTAAGGGAAAACCATTTTAAAATCAAATATTTTACACTTTAATATATTCAATTTGATGAAATTAAACTTTTATTTATAATATGGATATGAAAATTTAGTTTTTGATAATTATTTGGTACTTTTTTTATAACATTCATGTTTTGATGAATAGTGAAAAATAATAAATTTTAATTAAAAGAACATTTTTAATCAAAATAATTTATAGTCTTAAATTAAAAATTTGAGTGGTTTGAAAATATCATTAGATTATATTTTTATCCTTTAATATAATTTAGGTTATTGGATGTGTAACACCCCGAGCTTCCACGATACGCCTCTCTTTCAATAATGCAATAGCTTGCATTGTACGCAAGTTCGAGTTCTAACACACCGCAACTAATCAAAGTAGCCGTTATGAATAGTAATAACCACCTTTTAAATTTATAGAAATTTTATATTTCAAAATGGACTTCATTTTTGTATTCCTAATATTGAAATTAGCCTATGTTGAATTTTTTTTAATTTTCCGAGAACTTCCAAATTTTTATGTATAGTGAAAAATACTTAAAAACAAATTTTTTAATAAAAATAATTTATATTGATAAATTATACTATTTAGTGGTTTTAAAGTATAATTATAATATATTTTTACCATTTTATCCAATGGTGGTCATTAGAATTAATTTAACATTGAAATTGGACATAAACAATTGCCAATCTTTTGATATAAATTGTTTCTTAAAAACACGCTATTTGTTGTAACAGCGGGAATTAATTATAAAATTAATTAATACAACTTATATGTTTTGAATTTTGTAAAATAGACATCATTTTTGAATTCGGAATATCAATTATAGCTTAGGGTGAAATTTTGGCCTTGTTCTGAAAAACTTCAATTTTTGATGAATAGTGAAACCACTAAGTGGTAGTTAAATAACTGATTTTTCGTTTAAATGAAATATTACCACTTCTGTGATTTGATTTTCAAAAATCCAACATACATGGTTGTCATTAAGAAGAAAAATGTGGTTCAATGAGATTAAAATAATTTTTTGGTGAATAGTAACTTTTAAGTTCTTAATCGCGATTATAGGTAATTAGTGTAGCTTAAGGTACAAATAATGTTTTAATAATATGAGATGAGCATGACACTTGTCCTACTCCTATTGGATGATTCATGGAAGACCAAGACAACCCATGGGTCAACTTGGGGACCCCATGGAGCCACTTTAGTTTGAAAATGACATTAATATATATTTATTTAATGTTAAAATTAAATTGACACAAACATGGGTTATTTTACTAAAACAGTTCTTAAGTGGGATTACACAAGTCCAAATTTTGACTATAAATATTCATTAGAAATCTAAAAAGATTTCCTGCATCATAGTATTTTTTTTATAATTTTTAGACATTAAATAAATTAAATTATTTATGACATCATTATGATGCAGTGATGACCTCATTATTTTACGATTTAAATAAAATGAGAAGATAATGAAAAATCCAAGGCTTACACTTGTCCAAAGCCTATTGGATGAGGAGATTTCAAAACCTTATCACCTTAGCCTCTAATTATATAAGTGTGGGACCTTTAGAATCCGAAAAGCATTGTGAAATAATGTAACATTTCAATCTTTCCAAAAGTGCCCCTCCTCTCCACTTATAAAAGGCCCCCACCTCTCCCACCTCGTTTACACTTTCAAGCCATTTGGCTCGGCCAACCTCTGCCCAAATACTCTCCCAACTTCTCCCTCTTACTCCTAGAAGCCTTACTTTGGGCGGAACTCTTCCCAAGGAAGCCTTTGGCTCAAATCAAAAAGAGTTACCCGATTTTGAGGTAATGTCTTCTCTAATGTTGTTTTGTTTTATTTTCCTTCTCCAACCCCATAAACTCTTTTTATTCATTTCTTTTGTAACAACACCAGTATCCTCAATATACTAGGATGTTTTTATAAGAAGTATTCAAGCTACACACACCTACATATAATGGTTAAAGAACATACGGTTTCTGTGGATGGTGAATTTCTGCCTCACGAAACGATGATTGTTCAAAACTCATATAACACCTTCAAAGGTGGCCATTAAGATGTCACTATTTTTATATATGATATATAATATGTTTATGTTTTACTTATGCTTATGTATTTCTCATTTATGGCATACTTTATGATTTCCATAATGGGTAAAACGCGATAATTTCATTTTAGGAAGTGCGGACTACCGCCCACTCAAAGTGATTTGAATCGTTAATGCCATATGTGCGATGTATAAAGGATAGAGTAAATGGTATTATACACTATATTATACTGGAATTATATTATACATTTATATCATTATGATTTAGTTCCATTAAATATGAAATTGAAATGAAAGTAGCGTTCATGCGTACGTACGGCTTACCGTATCCATGAACGGTGCATTTCATTTCTTACCTCTAAATGTTACGTAATATTATAAATGAATGTATATACTGGATATATAAGATATATATGACATCAAAATCATGAATATAATTCTGGATATAATGGATATTCTACCACATGAACAACATGTAATTATAAGAATTTTATTGTTGACTCAAGTACCAAAGATCGACAAAACGACCGTTATTAACTTAAATAATTACATAATGTTCATAACATTGTAATTAGGGATATAAAAAGGATAATGAAATTGAAAACGGTTCTTAACAAGGTATATATTAACTCTAGTTTATTATTCAAGAGGTTAAAGAACGGTTGAGTCAAGTCAGACACGAGGTAAGGGAATTTCTTAACCCAACTTCCATTCTTTGGGTTAATCTCCTACTTTCAAATTAAGTCATGATATTATTATGTCCTATTTTTTATTTTTACTTTCTCTATGTGTACCTATAGTTAATACACATAATAGATCTATTTTATTCTAAAAATGATCTTTTAAGGACTTCGTCTCAATCCCCTTTCATTGAGGCATATTTGGTTTTATACACAACTTTCTTTTATACGGTGTATAAACCCCTTTGACTTTTACGTTTATTCAAAAGGAATCTTTTTTATACGAAGCGTTTTTCTAAACGACAAAAGGGAATGTTTTTCTTTCCGTACTTATGCGGCGACAATGACTTCTCCGCCGCTGTGGCCATTATTTGAGTTTCGGCTTCCTCTACAAGCCATCATTTTTTTAATGAAAAATAAATACAAAGTTTTAACTTTCTTTTATTTTGGTATTGAAAATGGTTTTGAAAGCATTTTTATTATATCAATGTGTTGTATTGATATCTTGTGATTGGAATGTGGAAATTTTATGTTTCCTTTCTGCATGTTTTATGTGATACGATTAAGTTATGGTTTATGATATGTTTAAACCTATTCATATGAGGAATGTATTGGACTTAATAAGTGACGGGTGGAGCCCGCTATAGCTCCTCGATGCATCGGCAGGTCTCATGAGACAAACTAGTGTCTTGGCACGAGGCCTTGACAAAATCTTATTTGTGGTCTTGGCACGAGGCCTTGACTATGTGGTTATGATAGTCTGGAAATATGCATTCCCTCATTATGAAAGTGGTTATTGATATTGCATGTGATTATTCGACCAGTAGAATATCCATGTGAAGAAGTAAATGGCATTATCTCATTTTACTTTTTCCATATTATGTTGATGTTCAAGTTTAAAAGGATTTTGTTTTAGTTATACATTGCCTTAAATGTTTATGTTTATTTATGAAAGCTTCCGCAATATTGTTATCCTTACTGAGCATCTGAGCTCACCCCTTTCAATGTTTTAATATTTTCCAGGATGTGAAGAAGTATTTTATGAATGACCTGCAGGGATGGTCAGAAGAGGATATGAGTGTGGACTATGAAGAATTTGTTATTAGTTTTCCACTTTATGATGTAATGTAACATTTATGAATGTATCTAGTGTTTCCAAGGCTACTAAACTAATCGGTCTTTCGAGACTTGATCTTTTGTGATCATGCCAATGTTACGAAGTAATGCACCGACTCTGGGTAGCTGGGGTCGGGGCGTTACAGTTGGTATCAGAGGCAGTTTAGTACTAACCATGGAAGCTAGATATAGATAAACTCTGATTAGAGCACATAGCCCAAAGATAGACTTTGAGGATTAGTATAGAAGAACTTCCTAGAATTTTGTTATTGTAGAGATTTTGTGAGTTTTCCAAGGAATACATCCCTGTCTGGATACGATCAGGTAGAGGCGGCTCTGGCACAGATGTACCTAGGGGTAAAACCTGAAAACACCGCTTTGAGCTAGACTCGAACGGGAACTGGTGCACGACAACGGGCCTTGATGTACTCTTGGTTACGACACTCCCGGGGGATATGCTTAGGATAATTCTCATTTTCTTTACAAACCACTATGAAGGGTTATGAGTATATACTTCCTCAAAGGAAACATTTCTTTTTATGATTATGGATTATATCCATAAATAGTTCAATTTATGTAAAGTATTTTACAAATATGGAATTATGTATTTTATTTCATAAACTAATCTAGTTTATGCAATTGTTTAGAAATGGCGCCTAGTGGAAGAAATGGAAACCGTATCAATGCACGCACTCCATGTAGGGATTCCCCTCCTGCTCAAGATAATTATAGTGGGGTTGGTGATGCAACTGGTGCCGATCAGCTAATCACCATACTGGGACAACTTACTCAGGTTATGAATAATAACCTTACTCGTATGGAGCACCCTGATCCGCAACGTGGAGGATCAATGCTAGACCGTTTCATGAGGCAACAACCACCAACCTTCAATGGGGGTACAAATCCGTTAGTATCTGAGCAATGGATAAACTCCTTAGAGAAAATATTCCATGCTTTGGGGAGTAGTGAAAGGGAGAAGGTTGTCATGGCAGTTTACCACCTCACTGGAGATGCCAATCAGTGGTGGTCGCTGATTCAAAACACAAAGGAAGATGATGACGTATCAAATATGGAATGGAGGGAGTTCAAAGAGCTTTTCTTAGAAAAATACTTTCCTCGTGACCATCGAGCAGATATGGAAAGGCAATTTCTGAGTCTGAGGCAGAAGGAGGATGAGAATGTCGCAAAGTATGAGGCTAACTTTACAAGGTTAGCGAGGCATGCTGCCGATTATATACGTAACCCAAGGAGTGAGATTGATCGTTTCTTTGATGGGTTAAAACCATTTCTCCGTCGAGCTTTGGTATCACAATCCTTCTCATCATACGAAGATATTGTCTCGTGTGCTATCAAGACAGAAAAGGAATTCTCTAAGTATTATGACAACAAAGTAAAGCAAGAGAAGAAGAGAATGGTGGAACAAGAGACAGATAATGGGAAAAAGGGAAAGAAGGATTTTCCAGTATGTGATAATTGTGGGAAGAATCACCCTGGTACTTGCCTAAAAGGAATAGGAGTTTGTTATAAATGTGGAGAAAAGGGTCACCAGGCTCGTGATTGCAAGGGAAAGAAAGAGGCTATCAATGTTGAATGCTACAATTGTAGAGAAATGGGTCATTATGCAAATGAATGTCCTAAGCGTCAGGGAAACTTACCTCAGAAAAGGCCAAGGGATCAAGGACAATCTTATGCTGTTACTACAGTTGAAGCAGAATAACTAATGTATTGGTGCTTTTGGACTCATGGATTATATTCTGGTTTTTAGAATAATGTGATATATATATAAGGATTGTACTGCAGTACTTGTTTATTTCAGTAAGGTTTTAATATGATTAAGGTAATCATATTTTTAGTATGTGTCAATAAGAGAAACTTTTCTTTGTTTGGGGAATCTGATGTTATAATTGATTTTGGAATTTAGAGACCTTTTAGAGAAAGTCTGGACGGAGGTATTTTGGATAACTATTAAGGTTGGAATGGATTAAGTTGAACCATGGATAGTATTGTTTAAGGTTAAAGAATTTCTGAAGATTATTTTTGGAATATTATAATACTATAGTTTTAGGAAAAGGACAACCTGCAGGGTGGGGAATAACCCGTCGCGTCGGACAAAGCTGCAGGAATCGAACCCACAACCATAGTGAGACAAGCCTTTATTTCCTACCACTAGCCTACAGGAAGTCCCTGGTTATTACAAAATAGTTTTACTAATCTAAATGGTATGTGTTAACATTTTTAACCTTATACAATTAGGATAAATAGAATATTTTTGAGTTCCGTTACCATTTGGAGTAAAAGTTGGGTTTGTGGTAAAAATTTATTAACGAATGAAAGTATACATAACAAGTATGTATATTCCCTTACGTTCTTAGTAAATCTCCTAAATAAATTCCTCAACATTATAAAAAGGTAACTTAAAACAAAAATGTTGTCGGTTAACTTTTCCAACTGGGGATTCAATGACCGTTTAACCAATCACAAGTTTGTGATTTTCTTGTGGTTAAACATTCTCCTAATCCTGTTTTATATAACTCTCCATCAGACCTTGATGGTTTGTTTCTCCTCCATATCCATATTTTCATATAATCTTAGAATGGGCTATATCGGGTGACCTTTGTACTTATCTTACTTTCTTTTAATGTTATATATTTATTAACCTTATTTCCGATGTGGGTTTTCCTCAAAGGTATTTTCTCTTTTCAACCTTTTATTTTCAAAGAAAAATTTCAAATTGCGAGGACGCAATTTATTGAAGGAGGGGAGAATGTAACACCCCGAGCATCCACGATACGCCTCTCTTTCAATAATGCAATAGCTTGCATTGTACGCATGTTCGAGTTCTAACACACCGCAACTAATCAAAGTAGCTGTTATGAATAGTAATAACCACCTTTTAAATTTATAGAAATTTTATATTTCAAAATGGACTTCATTTTTGTATTCCTAATATTGAAATTAGCCTATGTTGAATTTTTTGTAATTTTCCGAGAACTTCCAAATTTTTATGTATAGTGAAAAATACTTAAAAACAACTTTTTTAATCAAAATAATTTATATTGACAAATTATACTATTTAGTGGTTTTAAAGTATAATTAGAATATATTTTTACCATTTTATCCAATGGTGGTCATTAGAATTAATTTAACATTGAAATTGGACATAAACAATTGCCAATCTTTTGATATAAATTTTTTCTTAAAAACATGCTATTTGTTGTAACAGCGGGAATTAATTATAAAATTAATTAATACAACTTATATGTTTGAAATTTTGTAAAATAGACATCATTTTTTAATTCGGAATATCAATTATAGCTTAGGGTGAAATTTTGGCCTTGTTCTGAAAAACGTCAATTTATGATGAATAGTGAAACCACTAAGTGGTAGTTAAATAACTGATTTTTCGTTTAAATGAAATATTACCACTTCTGTGATTTGATTTTCAAAAATCTGACATACATGGTTTTCATTAAGAAGCAAAATGTGGTTCAATGAGATTAAAATAATTTTTTGGTGAATAGTAACTTTTAAGTTCTTAATCGCGATTAGAGGTAATTAGTGTAGTTTAAGGTACAAATAATGTTATAATAATATGAGATGAGCATGAAACTTGTCCTACTCCTATTGGATGAGTCATGGCCGACCAAGACAACCCATTAGTCAACTTGGGGACCCCATGGAGCCACTTTAGTTGGAAAATGACATTAATATATATTTATTTAATGTTAAAATTAAATTGACACAAACATGAGTTATTTTACTAAAACAGTTCTTAAGTGGGGTTACACATGTCCAAATTTTGACTATAAATATTCATTAGAAATATAAAAATATTTCCTACATCATAGTATTTTTTTATAATTTTTAGACATTAAATAAATTAAATTATTTATGACATCATTATGATGCAGTGATGACCTCATTATTTAACGATTTAAATAAAATGAGAAGATAATGAAAAATCCAAGGCTTACAATTGTCCAAAGCCTATTGGATGAGGAGATTTCGAAACCTTATCACCATAGCCTCGAATTATATAAGTGTGGGACCTTTAGAATCCGAAAAGCATTGTGAAATAATGTAACATTTCAATCTTTCCAAAAGTGCCCCTCCTCTCCACTTATAAAAGGCCCCCACCTCTCCCACCTCATTTACACTTTCAAGCCATTTGGCTCGGCCAAACTCTGCCCAAATACTCTCCCAACTTCTCCCTCTTACTCATAGAAGCCTTACTTTGGGCAGAACTCTTCCCAAGGAAGCCTTTGGCTCAAATCAAAAAGAGTTACCCGATTTTGAGGTAATGTCTTCTCTAATGTTGTTTGGTTTTATTTTCCTTCTCCAACCCCCTAAACTCTTTTTATTAATTTCTTTTGTAAAAACACCAGTATCCTCAATATACTAGGATGTTGTTATAAGAAGTATTCAAGCTACACACACCTACATATAATGGTTAAAGAACATACGGTTTCTGTGGATGGTGAATTTCTGCCTCACGAAACGATGATTGTTCAACACTCATATAACACCTTCAAAGGTGGCCATTAAGATGTCACTATTTTTATATATGATATATAATATGTTTATTTTTTACTTATGCTTATGTATTTCTCATTTATGGCATACTTTATGATTTCCATTATGGGTAAAACGCGATAATTTCATTTTAGGAAGTGCGGACTACCGCCCCCTCAAAGTGATTTGAATCGTTAATGCCATATGTGTGATGTATAAAGGATGGATTAAATGGTATTTTACACTATATTATAATGGAATTATATTATACATTTATATCATTATGATTTAGTTCCATTAAATATGAAATTGAAATGAAAGTAGCGTTCATGCGTACGTACGGCTTACCGTCTCCATGAACGTTGCATTTCATTTCTTACCTCTAAATGTTACGTAATATTATAAATGAATGTATATACTGGATATATAAGATATATATGACATCAAAATCATGAATATAATTCTGGATATAATGGATATTCTACCACATGAACAACATGTAATTGTAAGAATTTTATTGTTGACTCAAGTACCAAAGATCGACAAAACGACCGTTATTAACTTAAATAATTACATAATGTTCATAACATTGTAATAAGTGATATAAAAAGGATAATGAAATTGAAAATGGTTCTTAACAAGGTATATATTAACTCTAGTTTATTATTCAGGAGGTTAAATAACGGTTGAGTCAAGTCAGACACGAGGTAAGGGAATTTCTTAACCCAACTTCCATTCTTTGGGTTAATCTCCTACTTTCAAATTAAGTCATGATATTATTATGTCCTATTTTTTATTTTTACATTCTTTATGTGTACCTATAGTGAATACACATAATAGATCTATTTTATTCTAAAAATGATCTTTTAAGGACTTCGTCTCAATCCCCTTTCATTGAGGCATATTTGGTTTTATACACAACTTTCTTTTATACGGTGTATAAACCCCTTTGACTTTTACGTTTATTCAAAAGGAATATTTTTTATATGAAGCGTTTTTCTAAACGACAAAAGGGAATGTTTTTCTTTCCGTACATATGCGGCGACAATGACTTCTCCACCGTTGTGAGCATTATTTGAGTTTCGGCTTCCTCTACAAGCCATCATTTTTTTTAATGAAAAATAAATACAAAGTTTTAACTTTCTTTTATTTTGGTATTGAAAATGGTTTTGAAAGCATTTTTATTATATCAATGTGTTGTATTGATATCTTGTGATTGGAATGTGGAAATTTTATGTTTCCTTTATGCATGTTTCATGTGATACGATTAAGTTATGGTTTATGATATGTTTAAACCTATTCATATGAGTAATGTATTGGACTTAATAAGTGACGGGTGGAGACCGCTATAGCTCCTCGATGCATCGGCAGGTCTCATGGGACAAACTAGTGTCTTGGCACGAGGCCTTGACAAAATCTTATTTGTGGTCTTGGCACGAGGCCTTGACTACGTGGTTATGATAGTCTGGCATTATGCATTCCCTCATTATGAAAGTGGTTATTGATATTGCATGTGATTATTCGACCAGTAGAATATCCATGTGAAGAGGTAAATGGCATTATCTCATTTTACTTTTTCCATATTATGTTGATGTTCAAGTTTAAAAGGCTTTTGTTTTAGTTATACATTGCCTTAAATGTTTATGTTTATTTATGAAAGCTTCCGCAATATTGTTATCCTTACTGAGCATCTGAGCTCACCCCATTCAATGTTTTAATATTTTCCAGGATGTGAAGAAGTATTTTATGAATGACCTGCAGGGATGGTCAAAAGAGGATATGAGTGTGGACTATGAAGACTTTGTTATTAGTTTTCCACTTTATGATGTAATGTAACATTTATGAATGTATCTAGTGTTTCAAGGCTACTAAACTAATCGGTCTTTCGAGACTTGATCTTTTGTGATCATGCCAATGTTACAAAGTAATGCACCGACTCTGGGTAGCTGGGGTCGGGGCGTTACAGGATGTAATTTCACATTTATATTGTAAATAAACACAGGCCAAAATTTAGATAGTTTTTTTCATAAAAACATGTTTTCTGGTTTTAATAATAGTAATTAATTTCAAGGTAATTAATGAAACTTCAATGTTTTTAATTTGATAAAATTGAAATCGTTTTTGAATTTGTAATATCAAAATTATCTTTGGGTTAATTTTTGGAATTTTTCTAAAAACATTCAATTTTTGATGAATACTGAAAGACACTACGTTCTAGATAAAAATAAAATTTTTCATTTAGATAATTATTTTTAATTAAAAATTTATCTCAATGTCAAAATATATATATAATACATATATTAGTCCAATTTAATTAATTTGAGTCATTTTATAATAATATTAGACATATAAAATTTTATTGAACTTTTTAATGCCTTTTACCCACCTTTGAAGCGCATTTAGAAATTTGCATAAAACATAATTTTACCACTTATATGAATTTATTTTCAAAAATCTGATAGAAATGGATTTCATTAGTAATTAAAATATGATTCCATGTGATGAAAATAATTTTCGATGAATAGTAACTTTTGATTTTTATTTACCATGGTAAAAAGTAAATAGGGTAATTAAAGGTAAAAATGATATTATAATTACCCCAACACATGTATTTATTATATTGAATAAGTTTATTTCAAACAAAATAAACCTGAAGAAAAAATTTTATCCTTTTTTATCCACATGGATTAGATTAGGACATTAATTATATTTTATTTAAAGAAGTGTTACATGTGTTAAATTCAAATTTTATTAACAAAACCATTTTTAATATAGTGTTTTACATAAGATAAATTCTTTTATAAATACACATTTTAAAGATAAAAAGATTTAACACATCATGGTATTTTATTTATAATTTTTATATATTTAATAATTAAATTTATTTATGACACAATGATGTTGTAGTAATTACCTTATTAGTGAATGATTAATCTAATTGATTTTATAAATATCCAAATAAATGTAAATTGAGACTTTTGATTTCATCCACATTTTTAAAGGTGAATATGAATGTTTAGGGTTGATTCAATGTATTTTATTTGACGAAATTAAGTTGTGATGACATTAATAAAAAAACAAATACTAAATTGTGTAAAAATTGATACAAATGAGTTTTAAAAACAAATACTATTTTATTAAATTATATAATATTTCTAGAAATATAAGATTCATCCAAATTACTTATATAATTATATATATGTCATTAATGAACCTCTTTAGGTTCTATTGAATTTTACAGTATGTTTATTAACCATAGATTGTAAGAATGCAAGAAGACATGGTAAAAGTTAAACTATTTAACTTAGAGTTAAATATAAAATATAAGGTTAATATGGTGACCTAAACTTGTCTAAAAACTATTGTATGATAGTTTATTGACCCATCCCCACCTTATCCTTGAAATATATCCATTTCAATCCATCATAATCTGAAAATGTTTTTATAATAAAATAATATTTGAAGCTCTTCCTAAAGTGGCCCTCACCTCCCTTAAAATAGGCTACTTCCCCTTATCTTAAAAACACACCTCCATAGCCATTTTTATCATACAAACCCTACTAAAATATCCTCAAAAATACCCTCAAATCAACCTAGAGGTCTTACTTTGTTCATAAATCCATCCTATGAGTCCCTTTTGATCAAATCAAAATGAAGCACTCGATGAAGAGATAATTATTTCATCACCTCTTTTAATGTTCTTTTTTTATACCACTTCATCATTCATTTTTTTGCCATACCAAAATAATAAATCCATTAAATTATATATATTATTATGTTATTATATAATTTTCCAACCATATTCATTATTTTACCCATCCTATAACTGACGAAGTCACCATAGGTGCGTATGTATGGCTTACCGTCTCCACGTCGTGGTGTAGTTTATTATTCAACACTTAATTATTTTGATGGGTATAATAATGAGTATACTTTCTGTAAATAATAAATATAACATGTTAATAAATCTGTATATATATTATACCATCAAATTAAACACTATTTCACCAACAATATAATGATATCTTTGCTTGTGCATATGTTCGTCTTACCGTTGCCACGACGCGATGAGATTCATTTCCACATTCACCATTCAACGATGATTATAAAAATATATATTATTAATAATTATTTAATATATGAAATAATATTTCTACGGGTAATATAATGATATATATATATATGAATTTACATATATCTTATTCACTTCTGTTCAATACGATATGCAAACGGAAACAATATTAGTGCGTACGTACAACCTAACGTCTCCATAAATGGTGTTTTCCATTTCATATATCTATCTATTGTATGTATTTATATTCTAAAAATTTATGATATATAAATCATGTTTTATATTCTGGAAGTATTTAAGTAAATATATAAGTGATATGATCAAGGATAACAAGTTAAAACACATTCAATAAAAAAAGCGATTATTACCCGAAATGTTTCTTTAACTTGGAAATTATTGTTAAATGATTAGTATAAAGTCATAAATGAATCATGTATGAAATCATAAATATTAATATGGTTCTGGTATAATTTAATAATAGACTCTAGTCATTATAAATAATGTTAAACATACCCTCGATTATAGAAATGTACAAGGTGAGGGTTAATTCATCAATCTCATTTTTATCCAAGATTATTTATATTTAAGTATTTACTAGGAAATATTTATTATCCATGTCTATGTTTTTAAAAGAAATTTCAAAATGATTCGTTTAAGGGACTCTTTAACTAAAACATCATTTTAAATGTTTTAAATATTCATTCTTCTAAATTAATCTAATTAATGTCCATGTTTTCACAATGATTATAAGGATTTATTTATATAGACATTTATGTTTTAAAATGTTAATTCCATTCAAAAGTTTCAAAGCTGTATGGGACACTTTTATTTAGAAATATTTTTAAAGTGTATTCTTTTATAAATTGTGTGACTTTTAAATGATTTCAGGGAAAAAGAGTATTTCTCTCAAAGTGTTTTACTGATCATTTTCAACCTTTTCAACATCCATTACTGGATATTATTCTTGATTGAGGTTGATTTATTATAATCCAATCTTCTATATTGTATTGAATTATTTATGATATTTTTTACTTTGGATGTTCTATTTTTATACCATTTATGTTTTATGGTTAAAATATTGACGTTTCAGATGCTAATTTTAATAGGAATGATTATGTTATGTTTCAAAATTTTCATATGGGGAATGCATTCGACATAGTAAGTGACCAACAGGGCTCGATATAGCCCCTATATGCATCAGTGGGACTCATGAAACAAATAAGTGTCTTGGAGAAAGGCCTTTACAACATTTTTATTTGTAGTCTTGTCATGAGGCCTTGACTATGAGTTTATGATGTCCATCACTATGCATTCCCTCATTATGAAATTAGTTATTACATGTGATTATCCAACTAGTAGAATATTCATGTGCTTGTTTATATGGTAATGTTCGATTTATTTTTTCCATATTATGTTCAAGTTTATGTTTTAAAGGTTGTTTCTTTTATTATATATCTTTCCTTAAATGTTTATATCTTCTGCTAAATTAATTACCCTTACTGATCATTTGAGCTCACCCTTTCCTTATGTTTTGTTTTCCATGGATTCCATGAAGTATATTATTATTAATATATAAGGTTAATCGAGTGGAATAATGGTGTTCTCAAATGATTTATTGTATGTTGTGTTTTATGTTCGAATGTATAATGTAACATTCATGTATGTAATATATTTTTCAACACTGATAAATGGATCGGTCCTTTGGGAATTGATTCATTATAATCAATTAAATATATTAAAATAATTCACTGATTCTGGGTAATTGGGGTCAGGGTGTTACAGGTTTTCATAGTGACACCCTTTAACATCTCTACAAAAATCACGGATAAATGTACCCCCTTTATCAATTCTTTTTTTATCACTGTTAAAGAGATCCCCTTTATCAGTTATTTTTTTAGTAGTGCTCATAGGGGGTCTTTATCAGTGGTAATTTACTAGCGCTAATAAAGGTTGTATTGCCAAACAAATCATCAAAAAAATATTAATATATAAATATATTTATATTGATATAATATTATATTTGTTTTTAATATCTCTTTTAGATATGTATAAATTGATATTTACACTTAACATATAAGATATTTAGAGAAACTAGCTTATAAAATATTTTTACAAAATATTATTAAATAATAATTTTCAAATTAAAACAGAGTATTAATTATTTAATTATAGTTTTAAGACACAAAAAATAAAAAGAATAGTAAAATATCTAAAATAAGTTGAAAACTAAACTCAAACATCAAATGGAAATAACTTTTGATCTGGGTGTCCAATTGAGCTTTACCACATATAAAATCAAAGCCTATGATGAGATTTATTCCCTCGAAGACACATAAACTTATATCATAATTATTAGTGTGTGTGTATTTACAAACTTATATATATTATCTATATATTCTAACATATTAATATACATATTAATATATAATATATATAAATACATATAAATATATATAAATACGTATAATTATACATACCGATACACTTATATAAAATATATATATATATTTATGTATAGTGTATATATGTATGTATTTGATTCATTATTTGATTATTTGCTTATAAGGACAAAAAAACATATTTTATAAATGTATTTAAAACTAATCCTATAAATATATATTAATATACGAATAAATGTATAGATTAAAAAATATAACTAAATATATATATATAAGTAAATAAATTTTAATAAATTTTAATATATGGATATATATATATTAATATAACTATATATATATATATTAATATATATAATTCAATATAAAAATAAATATAACGATATATTTATTTATAAATAAATAGATATATCATTAATTGGAGAAAAAACAAGATGGAAAAGTGGTAATGGTATAGGCACACAAGGAAGATATCTTAGGTTTTAATCCTGGTGGATGCAAGGGTGTGTTGTAGGTTTTGGGCGCAGTGGAAGTGTGTTGGTGGGTGTCCCCTTCTTCAATATTGTTGTTAACAACAATCAATCCGAGATCCATCATGATAATAAAAACATAGATCATCAGAATATAACAAATAATGAATGAAAGTAAGGGAGTCCCAAATCCATAGATAGGGTCATCATATGTTTATAATAAAAAATTTAATTAAAATAGAAAAATTACCTTGATATAATTATATCTATGTTGATGTTTTCGGTTGAAATCTGATGTGATCCATCATTTCATCATATAATCTAAGTATTGGATTCCTCTAGCGGTGATCCACATGTGCTCCCTGTATCTCAGGATGTCACTGAAGGGACCTCTGGGTGCTAGCGTGGAAGAGCCTTCACTTGTGATGTTTGTCTTTGAATTCCTTGATAGGCGCTTGCAAAGCCCTCTCCTTGATCTAGTGGAGGAGGTTCTCTCGTAGATAGATATCATTCTTGGAAGAAAATAATTAACTCTTGTCTTGAGAGATTTCTCTAGATCCATTATTCACAACCCACCCCCCCCCCCAAATTCTAGGCTAATGAGAATTATATAATTGAGATATAAATTACATAGAATAATAAAATGATTTTATTACCTGAAAACATTTATTCATTTCATTTAATTCTTCACAAGACCCCATGTCTAATAATAATAGTTGACTATTATTAATACATGACATGCACCTAGAGAATTACACCTAATGTTATTTAATTAAATAAATATTATTATTTCTCCAAATCCATATAAAAAATTATCAGGAGTGTATATTAATATACACAGTCTGTACTATTGTTTTTCTATTTTCTTTATTTCTTCCACAACATTTTTTAGAACTTGAATAATGGGTATGTATTTCCCAAATAAATATCACTGCATTGCTCACTAATAAATAAATTATTTTTCCCATATTATATTCTATTGAATATGTTGTGTTGAAATAAATGGGATCAGGCATCCTTGAATAATTATTAAACCACAATCGGTAATAATCTTTATTCAACTTATACAATTAATACATAATTGATATACTTAGACTCACATAATGTGTAACCTTCTTGGACTCTTTCTCAGTGGTATTAGGTGGACCCTACCTAATGTCCAAGGTTAGAGTCTAGCAACATGCCAAGGTATCCATAGAGAAAAAAATTAATGTCGTAATGATGTGATACCTCCTACGAACCCTTACTGTGTAATGTAATCCCTTTGTCTCAATATCTTGAATCAAGCAGGTTGCATGCTAGTATCGTCATCCCATGTTCTCGATTATTCTTTCTCTGACTATCTGGAATTGAAGTCTCCCATTCCATACCATGGCCATTTATTTATTTCAGATATATCAATTTCATTAAAGGGCCTAAGATATCTTCTTTCATTATGGAATAGAAGGGACAAATCCTTTCTCGTATTATCTATTAATGCAGTACTACTCATGAATCCCCCAACATATCTTACCTTGTTGAGAATAGTGTATCATCATAATTTTTTACAATACATCTAAGTGCATGACTTTTAATACCATTTAGTAATAATTTTAATGTCTAAGGACCAATACACAAGTCTGCAAATAAGAACATCCAATGACACAATGAAATATGTATTTCCTACTGGTGGGTCTTATTCTCATAAAATCCTCCTAGATATTACCAAGAGCACACACCCTGAGAAGATGCCTCAAAGTTTTATGAATTCTCACCCCTAATGGAATGTATTATTTTTGTCCCTAAAATAACATCATCCATCCATAGAACATAAATTAAATAATAGTGTTATTGAACTTCTGGGTTCTCATCATAGTAGGGATTTTCTATGACCCTTTAATGAAACAGCTATACTTAGAACATTATCACGTGCATTATCACACAAAAGAACAATCATGTTTTGATAAGGTATTTATTAATTAATAAAGTACAAAGTCGTTAGTTCTAGGCCAATAACTCTAAAATAATCCCACTTGGAATAGATCCAACTACTAACAACCTTTAACCTACTTTATATCACAATATATTCATGCTTTTTCTGAGATTGGACTTTAGTCATGGGGTTTTCCATGTTCTCTTTTGTGGAAACTATACTCTTTAGAACTTCACCCCTTTGATAGAAATACCTCA
The DNA here is from genome assembly GCA_963277665.1 of Viscum album. Taxonomy (NCBI): domain Eukaryota; kingdom Viridiplantae; phylum Streptophyta; class Magnoliopsida; order Santalales; family Viscaceae; genus Viscum; species Viscum album. The sequence goes on from OY728122.1 coordinate 275,337,505, forward strand.
ATTGGTGATACTTTTGGATTTTATGCTATGTCTGTTGATGTGACAGTGGTTATTTTCCAAGATCCACCGCTACAGTATTATAACAATACAATGTGATAGGATATTTATTACTAGAAACCAAATCAAGCTACATGAAAAATTTATGAATATAGATATCTTCCTTTAATGCATAAAAAGATTCTATATATTAAGAATCTACTATAGAATCCTCTACAAATGGTTTCTTTGAACCCTTCTAGCTCACAGCTCCTCCATTGAGACAGAAAACATATCTAGATTGTAACATCAGATCATTTTGATTTATCAGAAAACTAGTATAGGTATACCCTATGATGAAAATATTCTTGTCTCCTCCATACACTAGGAACTTATCCTTAGTTCCTATCAGATACATAAGGATAATCTTAACATAATTCCAATGTTTTTCTCTTGGATCTTCTTGATATCTTCCTACCATGCTCAGTGCATAGGAAACATCAACACTAGTACATAACATGACATACATGATGGATCTTATAGCCGAAGCGTATGGGATATTACTCACTATATATTTCTCCTATTTTTTCTTAAGACACATTTTTTTAGAAAGGCAAAGGCCATGTGACACTGGAACCAATCCCATCTTGTATTGTTTTATACTAAATCTCTTTATTATCTCATCAATATGTATACTAACTTAGTCCAAGAAGGCTCTTGGTTCTATCATGAATGATCATGATCCCTAAAATGTAGGTAGCATCACCCATGTCCTTTATAGATAAACACTTGTTCAACCCATGCTTAACTGACTGTAATATAGATACATAATTTCCAATAAGCAATATCTCATCAACATATACTATGTGGATAACAACCAAATTTCCATTAAACCTCTTATAAACACATGGCCGACATTATTTTTTAATGAAACAAAAAAAATTTATGGAATTATTAAATTGTATGTTCCATGACCTGGATGCTTTCTTTAATCCATAAATAAATTTCTACAACTTGAAAACCTTTTTGGATTCTCCTGGTGTCACAAACCCTTCTGGATGTGTCATATAGACATATTCCTGAAGGTTCCCATTATAGAATGTTTTTTTGACATCCATTTTCCAAATCATGTAGTAATGGTAAGATTGTATGGTAACTATGATTCATATGGAGTTAAACATGGAAACTGGTGATAAGGTTTCAGCATAGTCAATTCCTTGATGTTTTCTAAATCCTTTAGCCACTAACCTTAATATATAGGTGATAACATGACCTTACATGTCCAAATTTCTCTTGAATACCCATTTGTATCCAACATGATTTGCATTAATTGGCTCATCGACCAGAACCTATACTCGGTTATGATACATGAGATATAACTAATAATTCATAGCTTCTATTCATCTTTTAGCTTTTGAGCATTCTACTTCTTCCTTGTAGGAGAGAGGTTTATAATTTTCTAACAATAATGATTCGACATACTTAGTGACTAGGAAACCAAATATCTATGGTTCCCTTACCTCTCTTGAGCTCCTATGTTGTACTTGTGTTTCTGGAACTTCTTCCATGGGGGCTTGTGGAACTTGTTCCTATAACAACTCTTATGTATCTTGAGCATCAACATTGCCAAAGTCCATCTTTCTCCAACTATCCTTTTTGAGGATGTGATCCCTCTCAAGAAACGTAGTTTTTATGCAGAGAATCACTTTCTTATCTAAAGGGTTATATAGGTAATTTCATTTTGTTTCCTTGAGATATCCTATAAAGATACACCTCATGCCTCAGAGATATAGTTTTTTTCTTGAGAAGGACTTAACAAACACCTTCCATCCCCATACACATGTGTGCAATAGAATGTGTTTCTTTTCATTCTGTATCTCAGAGGGAATTCCATTTTCTACCTAAGTTAGTGCTTGGTTTAATGTGTATGAAATATTTTGTAATGTATATCCCCAAAAGGATAATGGAAGATTTTCCTGAAACATCATTGAAGTCACCATGTCCAATAAGGTGTGGTTTCTCCTTTTCTAACACCATTCCACTATAGTGTATAAGGAAGAGTTAGATGATATAGAATCCCAGACTCTCGTATAAGATCAATGAACTCTTGGTTCAGATATTCTCCACCTTGATCTGATCAAAGATTCTTTATCTTCATACCAAGATGATTATATACTTCATTCATGAATTCCATAAATTTTCATAAGTCATTTGACTTGTAACTCATTAAGTAGATATAGCCATATCTACTCAAGTATTTAGTAAACGTAATGAAGTAAGAATATCCTCCTCTAGCCTCTATTGGAAATGGTCCACACACATCTGTGTGCACTAATCCTAAAAGCTCTATGGCCCTTTAACACTATCAATTGAGTGGCGGCTTGGACATTTTACCTCGTAAAAAAGTGTGACATCTATCAAGTGGTTTTAGATTAGTAGAGTCTTAATTAAGATCATAGAAGAGCTTTGTCAAGCTCTTCTCATTTACATGACCATGATGGTGATGCCACAACATGGGGTCGTATGGTTCATGTGAATTTTTTTATTATCAATTTCAAACACTTGGTTTTTTGTAATTTAATACATACAAACTGTTATTTAAATGTTCCATACCATAACATATCTTATTCTTATAAAATAAAAAACACTTATTTCCAAACATGAAAATAAATCAATCCATATCCAAACATTATATATAAATTATGTTCGTTGTAACACTAGGAACATAATAAGATTTATGTAAAACCAAAAGAATCCATGTTCGAAATGAGATATGGTAATCTCCAATGGCCAATGTAGCCAGCCTCGTTCCATTAATAGCTTGAAGATCCCCCTCTCCTCTAGAAATGTTTTTTAGTCTACTAGGTTCTTATATTTGAATATAGATGTGAGATACACAATGTGTATCTAATACAAAATGTGTAGAAATGGAAATATTGCACTCAATAAAAAATTCAACATTAGTGTCCCTACACATCTGTATGTAGTTCCTCTTCTAGTGGTCTGGCTTTCCACATGAGAAGAATACTACCTCATGTTCCTTACCCTGCCTCTAGATATTCCCATTCTTAAAGGGATGGTGCTCAGGGGCTTCAGACCGTTTGTGAATACATGGCCCATTTTCCTTTTCCTTTCTTTTCTTATTCAATATAAGGATTGTGGGTTTGTCATGACCTATGTCTTTATCTACCTAGAGAATAAAGGTCATATGTTTCGATATACTCTTCTCACTGTTGATCATGTTATAGTTTAAAATAAAGCTGGAGAATGTCTTGGGAAGTGATGATAGGTTGAGATCTGTACGCAACTCATCCCGAAACATAATCCCTAAGATGTCTAGGTGTTAAATGTATCCAAGAATATTAACTAAATGAGGCCTAGTTGGCACAAAATATCTAATAATTGTTGTAAACAAATCATTGGAGATCTCATATCTCTCTTATCATGCCTTCTCTTGATAAATATCATTAAGGTGAGACATCATGCAATATGCGTCCATGTTCTTATGTTTCTTCAAGAGATCATTAGACCTAGATGATTGCATGAAACATTGTACATATATGGAATCATCCAAATGTTTCATTTATAGATGTAGTTCCTCATCACTATCATCTTTTTTAGGCGCAACTAGAATAGGCTCTTCCAGCACATACAATTTCTTCTTGTGGTGATGGATGACGTATAAACGCCTCTGCCACTCCTGGAAGTTGGTGCTTGTGAGAAGGTTTTCCTTCTTGAGTATAGTTTAAAATGATATGTTTGAATTCCTTTATCTTCCCACTTCTAAAAATTAAGATTAGCAATTGTTTATTACTTTATCATCATAAAACCGAGACAAATAAATAATTTAATACTTATTTGTCTCCAACTATTTTATCGAAATCCAATAGCATGCACCAATGACATCGGAATATTCTGTTTTCTGAATATTCTAGTGGCATATATCTATATTTTCATTTGGATTACCCCAACTAGGGTTGGTCAAGAAACTTGAAGGGTTTTAGGTAAGCATTCCAAATTCCAACTACATTAACTCGCAACTGCTTGATCATCTGAGTGGACTCCCCAATCCTGAAATCCTTTTATTTTATATATCCTCAAGCTTTTCCTCTTGGTCACACCAATTCTTATTGTGGTATTTAACCCTTGATTTTAACAAAGTCATGTTAACCTAAAACCTTTAATTGTAATTCACTGATAATTGAAATCACTCTAACTAGGGTTCATCTTGCAATTTGATATATGGTTTGATTCTAACCATGATTGTGGAAGGCTATACCGACCTAATATTTTATTTGATGGATTTTATCCTTATATGTAAATTCCCAATTTATTATATTTTATTACATGCTTGTTAATATTAATTGGTATATAATTATTTGATTAACTATGTCTAATATAATATTTACACATAAGCTGATCTTATTTTAGTTCCATATTGCATGATTTTGTAATTCCTTAATTTAGTGAGCATGACAACACACCCACAATAAATAAAACATGAAACTGATAGAAATAAAATAAATGTTATGATAATGAGATTGTTCTAATGGTTATATTATCTAGTGGTCAATAAATAAACCCAAGATCTAGGGGAGAAACACGTTGAACCTTTTGGGTTCATGTTTACAGCTTTCCACTTGTCCAGCATTGTATTTCCTTGTATTGGTTTCACCTTGGCTCCTAAAATGTGTTGCCTCCACTAGCTTAGGAGCACCATCCATTACATATTCTTTTATATCACTCCTAGGTGAGGATTGAAATTAGGTTTTACATAAAAGAAACCTTTTCCACATATTCCATACATATTAACGAGTAGAAGGCTCGCAGACCAAAAATAATAATTTAAATAAATTAAATAAAAGTAACTGTTTACATGCAATGGTCTTGGCCTAGCTCATGATTATCCATACATGAAAAGATATTTACGCATAAATAAAACTAGTATTTAATTCATTAATCATTCTTTTTTATGATAAATCATGCTCGAATCAATTTATTACCTTTAATTATTTAATCCATTTATCTTAAACCCTTTTTTAAATTTTCTTGTTATTCTCATCCATAATAATATTAAAAAAATAAATTCAATTAAAATTATCTATTTTTGTAACTTTTACCTTAGAGGAAACATGATGAATTAACCTTCATAACCACCAAATTATTAGTAACAAACATTACACAGATGTTAAATTAAACACATATATATAAAACACCTATCACATGTTGTGCCTCGGCATTATGCTGGCAGTATGGTACACATCTCAGGTTTTTGTATAATATAAGAATAAATTTTAATAAATCTATATAATTTGGATTAGTATATGGAGGATAGTTCCGACTACACTTCGTGTACTTTTTTTCACCATCCATTCGAAGTACACACCCATGGACATGGTGTGTAGATGTACTTCATAAATCATTGAAATACATGGTGTGTTTAGTGGGACACACGTCATGTAGTATCCTTGTTATACGGTTTCTAGTCGGGAAAGCTGAGTACGAGGTACATGGTCCTACCCTAACCTGAAGGGACTAAATTCCATGTTCATTGGGCCACATCGCGTGTAATATGTAAACTATGTGCCACCTATTCCTATTAAACCCAAAGAGTCTTAAAGATTTATATAGAATCCAATGACACGGCCTAGTTTTGAAGACCATCCCAGTGTATAGAACCTATACTAAACGACGTGTACTACCTAATGCACACCGTGTGTTCTAGTTTTGTATGGCCAGGAAGCTTTTTCACCATCGGATGAGATCCTCTATTTTCTTTTAATCAAAAATAAAAAAAATCATTTCTATAAGATGAAAGAGAAGTGAAAGAGGAGGAATATATCTCAAGATTAATACTTATTGAACGATTAACTTGAATTGAAACAACTAAATTATTAAATAAATAAATTAGCAACAAAAAAATAAATAATTATAATCAATGATATGACCCCTATGATACCACTTGTAGGTTCTAGGCGCAGCGGAAGCACATTGGTGGGTGTTCAAAAATTCATTTTTCTCATTAACAACGATCAATTTGAGATCCCTCACAATAATAAAATGTCCAATCTTTGGAATATAATGAAGAAACAAAATAAATGAAGGGAGTCTCGGAACCATAGATAAGATCATCATATGTTGGTTATATTTAATATAATAAAAAGAGAAGAATTACCCTGATGTAATTCTCTCTCTATTGATGTTTCTAGTCACGATCCGATGTGATCCATCATTTCATCATAGAATCCATGTGTAGGATTACTCTAGAAGTGATCCATGTGTGCTCTACATATCTCAGAACGTGGCTGACAGGATCTTTAGGAGCTAGCGTGGAAGAGCCTTCGCTTGTGATGACCGCCTTTTATTTCCTTGAGAGCCACTTGCAAAGCATTTTCCTTGATCCGATGGAGGAGGATCTCTCTCATAGCTTGAGAGAATTCTTTTAAAAAACAAAGTATTTCTTTCATTGATAGATTTCTCTAGAAATTTTGTGCACAACCCCCAAAAAATGGATAGGCTAATGAGAATTATATAATTGGGATTTTAATTACATAGAATAATAAAATTAATTAATTACCTGAAAGCATTTATTCATTTCATTTAATTCATAGTAAGACCCTATGTCTAATAATAAAAGTTGACGATTATTATTACTTAACATGCATCCAGAAAATTACACCTAATATTATTTAATTAAATAAATAATATTATTTCCCACAAATCCCAAGAAAATTTTATCTGCAGTGTATATTAATATACATGGTGTGTACTTTTGTTTTTCAATTTTTTTATTTCCACAAACTCATTTATTAAACATTGAATAATTGTTATTTATTTCTCAAATAAATATCACTACATTACTTGCTAATACATATATTATTTCTCCCACAATATATTCTTCTGAATAAGTACTGTTGTAATAAATGTGATCAGGCATCCTTGAATAATTATTAAACCACAATAGGGAATAATATTTATTCAACTTGTTAAATTAAAATTTAACTAAGACACTTGGACACACATAGTGTGTGACCATATGGACCTCTTTCTCAGTGGCCTTAGGTAAATCCTACCTAATCTTCAATGTTAGCATCTTGTAACTTTCCAAGGTATCCATAGAGATAGAAGTTAACACCATAATGATGTGTCACCTCCTATGAACACTTACCATGTAATGTAATCCCTTTGTATCAATATCTATAGTCAAGCAGGTTGCATAAAAGTGACATAAACACATGTGCTCGATTATTCTTTCTTTGACTTTTTGGAATTGAACTCACCAATTCCTTACCATGGCCATGTATTTATTTAGTCTATATCAATTCCATCAAAGGGCCTATGATATCTACTTCTGTTATGGAACAGAAGAGACAAATCCTTTCACACATTATCTATTAGTGTAGTATTACTCATGACACACCCAACATATCCTACCTCAATGCAAATAGTGTTTCCTCACAATCTTCATCAATAAATCTATGTTAGTGGATTGTAAAACCCAGTAATAATAATATTAATGTCTAAGTACTAATACACATGTCCACATATAGGAACATCTAATAACATTATGAAAGGTATATTTCCTGCTGGATTGTCTCATTCTCATAATATCCTCCTGGATATTTCCAATGCACTACAAGAGACGATGCCTCAATGTTTTATGAGTCCTCACCCCTATTGGCCTTTATTATTTGTGTCCCCCAAAGAACATCATTCATCCATAGAACATATATTCTAGAATGGTGTTATGGAAGTTCCGAGTTCTCATCATAGTAGGGATCCGCTCTGACCTTTTAATGAAATAGTTATCCTAATACATTATCACATGAATTTTCATGTAGAAGAACAATCAAGGTGTGATAAGGTATTTATTAATGAATAAAGTATAATGTAGTTGGTTCTAGGACACCAAATCCAACATGTACGGGTGGGTACAGGGGGGCTAGCATTGTTAAATGGTGGGGGTGTGAACTATGCACTATTAAAGTTGTTGTGATTGTATGCGTGAGTGGGGATTCCTAGTACTATGGAAAGGGGGGTCAAGTGCTATTCAAAGGGGTCCCTCCGATTTACAGAATTTTTTTTTATTTTATTAATTACTTCTATAAGTTTTTTTTGCATGAATAAAAATCCATTTTATCTATGTTTTTTAGTGATGATAAAAGGGGCCATTATAAGAATTGATAAAAGGGGCCCCTTTTAATATAGGCATGATTTTCAGAGTTTTTAGCACTGATAATGGCTTTTTTTACTGCTAAAAATACCCTATTTTGTAGTTATGGTAGTGACGGTTAGCATTGATGGCGTCAGTCCTTTCTAATATAGTCCATATCTAGTTTCATACTAGATCTAGTCAAAATAGGTTTTTTCTAGCTAATAGAGAACATGGATGTGTAGAGATTCATAGACGGTGGATCGACGTTCCTCAATTGCGACTACGACGCTCCAGGATGGTGGCAGCATGGATCAGAAGGTCGATCTGAGTGAGGCAGCCGGTGTTGCGATGGTGGAGTTTGGAATCCAAGATGTCAGGATGCTGGGCTCAGGTCGAGAATGTTGCACGGTGGTGGTTTTTTCTAGGTGTTGTTTGGGACATTTGTCTTTTTGGTCTCGTTTTCAATGTGTTTATATACCACATGTTTTGTAATGGGTTTTGTACTTATGGGGCCTCAAGATATGGATTTTTGGACTTCTGGATACTATTCCTCCATGCCATGTTGAATCCTTTAGCTATTTGATTTGGGTATCTTCCATGTAATGGGTTCCCTCTAGGTTAAAAGTGGTTTTTATTTTCCCTTTTTAATAAATAGGGATATACCCTAAGATTTCCATATAAATAAAAAACTATAATAAAAAATATAAACATAAAAAAACAACAAAATATTGTCGCTAAATATTTTGCGGCTGATTAAACAACCCTAAAATGAGACACTACTAAATAAAAAACTTCCACAAAAAAATGTCAGGAAATGATTCTTGACACGCAAAAACATTTTTCTTTTAGAAAGCTTCATGCATAATTATTAGTGGTTTAAACTGTCACTTGTCCATTTTTTTCTTGTAGTGAAAGAACATTGAGATTTAGTTTCCACTGAAAGAGGAAGTCTGTTGAGGGAGTAGAGGGAGATGCAAAGCCTGGATGAAGACATCATCCAATGTTTTTTATTATATATAGACATCATTTCTTTTGATGGAGTCAACATCGGAAACATTAGTGTAAAGAGGATCCTATAGTAACTCCAAAACCTCACTGTCATGGATTTTATTCCCTCACACAAATCCATTTTTATTAAGTACTATCATAGATCAACTTTAAACAAAAATATGTGATAAAAGGTAAAATCTTATTATTTATAACTAAAATCATTGAAAAATGATCTTTTATTTGTTTTAAAACAAAGCTAATAAAAAGGAAACATTTGTCTATTCTTTTTTTGAATTGATAAAAATATCTTTTTATCAAAACATTTGATAGATCTGATAAAATTTTACCCTTTAACAGCTCGAAAGTGTTTTTTTAGTGTTGATAAAAAACCCCTTCATAAAAATATATATTAAATTATAATATATAAAAATATTTAAATTAAAATAAATATATTATATTTCATTAAATATTATTTATATAATACTAAATGTGCATTTACAAATAATATGTAATTTATTTGATGAAAAATGGTATATAAAATAATTAAAAATTAATATTAATTAAAAACTGACTAATTAGTTTTGAGTAATAGACATTTAATAACAATTTAGAGATAAAAAATCAATAAATTAAATATTTTTTTAATAAAAGATTAAAATATGACCTCAACCTCAAATGAAAATAAAATTTGATCAGATTGTTTGTTTGATCTTCACGATATATCAAATAGATGATTCTGAAAATATGTACTCCATCTAAATCAAGGGAATAAATTCCTTATTTTTTCTCAATCCAAAAATTATTATAACGTCTCAAAAACTATGTTTTCAGTTGAGAAACCTTAATTTTGGAACATTCAATGGAAATTCATCTTCATTTATGTGGAAGTTCTTGAATTTTTCTGGTGGAGACTGAAGTCATTCTTTAATATTATATTCATAAGGATATTATGGTGTAAAACTTTATTCAATTTTCATATTAATAATATTTTTGTTTATAAAATAAAATATTTATAATCATATTTTACTATATTTAAACACAACAACATATTTTTCAATACTCATCTATAAAATTTCATTTTTCATTAATAAAAAGATTTGAAAATATAAGAAACATAAAAAATTCAACAACCTTTATCAGAGAAAAAAAATCACCAATAAAGTATGACATTATCAACTCCAGATTAAATCACTAATAAAAAAACATTTATGAGAACTTTTGTAGCACTAATAAAATTAAAATGTTATTTTATTACTTTTTTTTGTTCCACCAACCATCTTTATAAACCACCGCTTTATCAATGCTTTTGGACCACAAGACAACACCATAGCCTTTCTCAAATCCAACCCCTTTTACTAGAACTTTCCACCCCCTTTATCAATGATTTTAGTGCCTCATTTAAACATGATCACACTTGGATTTGAACCCATGACCTCTTCCTTCAAGACTAATCCCTTTACCACTACCCTATCATGATTTTTAAGGTTTTATGGTATATATATTTATATATATATTATATATAATTAATTTTTATTTATATATTTATTCATATAGATATATACATTTATAAAATATTTTTTAAACACAATTAAAATATACTTCTATATAAATAGTATATTTTTGTGATTACTTTCAATTATATCATCTTTTTTTGATATGTTGTTTTTTTAATAGTCTATTGAGTGTTCTTGATTTGTGAGGTAGGGGAAACATGTGGGGAACTATACTTAATAATGAAAATTATAATTAATATAGTGAGATAGGTTCAATGAAATTTGAATGCAAAGATATGGTCACCTATACTCTATAATTTTACATATTATTTTACGATGTGTGGATTCTCATTGACGGATATCCACTCATATGATCTCTTGTTTCCTTTTGTTGAGGATGATCCTTATCACCTTTATAATCAGGAAGACTTCTAAATATGATAATAAAATTGGGGATGATGACATTTGGGATTTGTAAATACATTGATGTTATCAAATATATTCAAATTTTCATTGTTCTACTTTTTTATGTCATAATTTTGGTAACTTTAGAGGTGTTGGTTTTCTGTGGTTAATGATGGGATTTCTCTATGAATATATGTTTTCTTCGTTTTACCTTAATATTGATATCAAAATTTATAAATTAAGGATAATGTTTCGAGTAGGGATATAAGGTTGAGATGGGTTGGAATTAATTAACATGGAAAGTTAAATATGAACTAAAGCATTGAGTGGGGGATATTTAAGAGCTAGTGTCTTTATTATATGATTTTTTTGGTTACATAAATGTATTATTTTTTTTGTTGGATTATGGGGTGATATTTTTTCATCATCATAATATTCTAAAATCCAAATTGGATGGTGTGTGTTGGTGATTGTTTTAATGTTGTGGGATGGGAGATCCATTTAGTTTTGGTTGTTATGAAGTAATAGGTTTTTTAGGGATGTTATTATTATTTTTTGGGATTTGTTAGTAAATATAGGGGTATATGTAGCTATTAGGAAAAGGGAAAAGGGACACAGTATGTTTGGTTTTTTGGGCATGGGATGGTGTGATACAAATAGTAATTTGTTAAAAGTAAGATAAAACCAGATAAACCTCTTATCAGTGTGATGATTATGTGTTTATGAGAACTAAACCAAAATAAAGTAAAGATAAGGTTTATGTGGAATAATTATGGATGGAATAAATATGATTAATAATGAATGAACGACTTGAAACGATAAGTGGATTGATTAATGGTTTAACACTAAATATGGGTAAATGTATAATATAATGAAAATAATATTTTTGATAAATAGTAAATGGAAGGATTTAAAATAATGTGGAAAATTTGAGGTTTTTAAATATTTTTATCCCTTTTCCTATGGTTTTAGTAATTTTATTGGTCATTATTTTTTATGTAAAGCATTATAAAGTTTCTATATTATTGTTTTAATATTATGAAAGTGGTTTTTAAGGATATTGTTTAGTGAAAGAGGATGATGGGTAGATATTCCTGGGATATAATAGATCATGGTTGTGATGTATGAGATATTATTTCTTAGGATAAGTATATATTAATAGTTTGTAATTAATATTGTTTATGGTATCAATATATTGGTTAACATGATGATGTTCATGTGATATGGATACATGGTTGGGTTTTTCATGATTGGAGGAGGGAATCAGGTTGATTGGATTCATACTCATGATACCCTACTATGATGAGGAGGATGTGGATATACATATTAGGTGCGGAATGTACAGAAAAGGATAATTGAAGGAGTTTTATTTCCTTCATGTTTATGTTACCCTTCCAACGTGTGTTTAGAAAAGGTTGACTTGTAGTGGTGTAGTTTTCATTTATGGTAGTGAAATATGTGGTGGTGGATTTTAATATTATGGTTGGAAATTTATATTATGTGGATATTTTGTACGGTTGTTTTTTATGGTGTGGAGAGATGATTGATGTTGTGATGTTTTTTACTCTATTCTGATATTCTAGATCAATTTTGGGGAGGTTATCTTACTTGATCCCTTCTGGTTTGAGGTGGAATGGGTCTGAATTGATAGGTAATAAGAGTGGTAAATTTTTTGTCCCTATTATTTAGTTGATTTTTATGATTTTTATTTATTTTATGATATTTATCATTTATTACATATTGTTGTGGTATCCAAATCCTTGGTTAGACTTTGAATTGGTTTTAATTTGTCTTTAGATGAGGTGGTTGAGAATGTAATATGAAATGGAGAAAATTGTTATAGTTGAAGTAGAAAATTGAGTACATTGATTTTTATTTCCTTCTCTTATAATTTTTTTATGGTTGATAACATACATGTCTATTCATAGATATTTATTGCAGATGAATGATTATTTATTCCAAAGGATGATTATTTAGAGTACTCCCACATGACCACCCCTCCATTGTTTTCTAATTAATCTGAAGGATAGTTTTTTGGAGATTTGAGATACTATTCAAGAATCTTGAGTGGATTTTAGTGGATTATTTAGAGTTTTAAGAAATCACATTCCTATTGTATCATGATTATGATCTTCATTGACATATATGTAACATTTTTATTAGAAATTAATTTCATAATAAAATTATTTATATTTTTTTTGGTTTAATTTTTTTTATTTTTTGGAATTAATAGGTTAATTTCCACAATTTATGTCCTTTTTACCCTCATTAATAGTCACAAATTCATAGTCTATTAGAGGTGGGAATTAGGGGTCACTATTATCTTCATTTTTATCCATGGATTGGTTTTATGTTCTTTTGATTTGCGTAATAAGGACAATATTTTACCTAGGGTTAGTGTTGTTTCTTAAAAATTCCACACCTGAAAAAACAAAAAACAAGACATTGCTAACATCTCTAACCATGAGTGGTGTTATCTCATGACATTTTCGAACCAAAAACATGTATATAATTTTATCAAATACGATTTTATTTTGATACAATTTATGATTATTAGATTTCTGTTCGTTATCTATATAACATAATTGGACTGTCTTGGATGTTATAGATGTTATTAGAGGTGGATGGGAGATGAAAAGTGGAGATTTAGCTAAAATTTTAGTAAGAGAATATATCCATACATGACATAGTTAATTACACCATGATCTATGTTAGGAGTGTATATATGAGAAGGGATTTAATAGTTGGGTTTTTATTAATTTTATTATGGTGTGAGGTATTGGACTATGACATGAAGGTGGAGTCAGGAGTTTTTTTTTTGTCCTTCTATTTAAGTGTTGATAATCTATTATACCATGATTTTATAGGATGTGATATATATATTCTTATTATGCTTCTAATTTAATCTTATATATATTAAATTTAATCTTACTCGAGTGTTATGTTTCCATGATTTATCATTATTCCGCGGTTCGCCTCAAATATTATCATGTTTGAGGGAGGATATTAGGGATTAAACTCTTATTTCCGGATACCTTGAGAATTTTTGTGTGGAATTTATTTTTGTCAATGATCTCCATTGAACATATTGATCATAAATAGTTGCTGACAAAATATAAATAACGAGATAATGGGAGTTCACTTTTCCATTATGAAATCATTCTTACATTGCATTATAACACCATTAATCACGCCTCTATTTAGGCTTCTCTGAATTTTAAATATAAATTCGAGTTTCTTCTCAAGTCAAATTTTTTTCTTAATATTTTCACAAAAACTAATATTCTTTTAGTGATCTGTAGTCATTTACTTTTGTATTTTATTCAATTTCATTGCATGATCAATCCCTTTTTATATAAGGTTCTTTCTTCTTCACATCAATATTATCTTTCCCATTTATTTCATTCCAATTTTATCCATCATTTAGATAAGGTAGAATTAGTGGGAATTATTTTGTTTCTCTAGTTCTAGTAAAATATTTTATGGTGGTGTGATGCCTATATGTTTTTTGGAGTTATTATTAGGAATTCTTATAATCAAGACCATTATTCATTGAAAAATATTATAGGGTTATATTTGTACTTCCATTTGTGGTAGGGGATTAAAAATATAATCATTCTATTTCTTGAGTTAAATGTGGAATTATAATGCTTTTATTTTTAATGAGTAGGTAGTTAGAATTAACCCAATGAATACAATGAACTAGAAGAAGGGAATTCAAAATAGAGATGTTATTCACATGTTCTTTTTGTGATTTATAGATTATCAATTATGTTATTATGATTATATTTATTGATAAATTAAAAAACGATACCATTATTAATGTTCTTGATATGTTTTTTCACATTCAAAATTTATTAATTCACCTAAATATTGCAATTAAATAAGAGATATAAGAAATTGGAATTCATATTAAAAAAATTATTTAAAAATTAATGAATTACTATAGAATCCTAAATAAATAGTAATAATTTATTATTTCCATCCATAATTGTTATTATTATTCTTATAGTTTAATTATAGTTTTCTTGTTATTTATGGTTGAGTATGAGGTGATGATATGGTGTTTTTATCATTATGAAATTCCATAATTGATGTGTAATAGAGTGAATGAATGTTTAGAAGTTATTGAATTGATGTTATAGATATTTTATTGTGATAGATTAGCTATTGATTCAATGATATAGAGATTTATATTTTGGGTTGTGTCATATTTTCCTACAAATATAAAATTTGGATGTAATTAGTAAAACAATTAATGGTAATGCGATATGATGAAATGGAATGAAGATGAAAAAAAATCGATTGAATGAAATAAATAATTAATCATTGGTTGAAATATGGTTGAATAATGAAGTGATATGATAAATAGAGTGTTCTATATATTTCATTTAATAAATTTAATTAATAATTTCACAATAGTATTGTTTCAATGAATTTTAGTGGTGGTAAATTTATGTGAAGAATAACTATATATATATGACAATTAATGTAATGTTCGTAAAAAAATAAATTGAAAATTAAATGCGTATATAGTGGGTAATCAATGAACTATAATTGTTTTGGTAATTTATTAATATATATATTGATTATGATATTATAAATAAGTAGATATGTTGTTTTTTAGATACTGTGTGGTGATGATGGGGTTAGTTTTTCAGTTAGTTTGAGATGGAAGATATTTGATGTGTGGTAGTATTTTTTGTGGAAATGGTAGGGTAGTTTTGTTATTTAGTAGACCCTTATGTTGGTATTGAGTTTAATTATGTATTCATTTTAGTTTTTAGTTTTTATTACACACCACTGCCCAATTTGGGTAACACAACTTATGTATAGTTGAGGTTTTGGGTCCCATATTTTTAAGTAAAATTTATTATGAAGGTAATAATGATGTATGATTTTCCCTCTTCCATAGACTCTATTATAGATGTATCATAGGATTTAATGGATTGAGGTTATGGTGTGTGAGAATGTGGGTGCACAGTGGAACCATGCATGGGATGAGGAAGGAACGTGGTTAACGTTCTTTATGATTACATTTTCTACCATGGGGTGGTGATGTTTCTATAGTAATGTGATTATCAATATGAAGATGTTTATGTGGTATGTGTCTATGGTAATAAGAATTGTGATTGGGGTTATAATTTGATAATGTGGTTATGCAGTTTGTGATTATGTAGATATGGATTAGATGGTTGCACCAAGACATATTTCATTGGGGCATGAGGGAAATTATTTTTGTTTTGAAGTGGATAAAAGTTAACTTCTTATAATTTTTTTGATATTATATTAATATATATATGTACAGTATTGGGTGAATGTTACTTATTATGAATATGTGAATTAGATGACTTGGTAAATTTAATGAGTTTTTTACACTCTTTATTCCCTATAAGATCAATATATGCGTCTTCACATTTAAAAGAGAGGTTTTGAGTATGATCATATTGATTATAATTTTATGTTGACTACTATATTTTTTATTTATTCCCTAATTTTTAGGAGGTATTTGGTTGTTTTTAAAGACGTATTCTAGCTCGGGATTGAATTTTCTTGTATTTGTAAAATTGTTGTCGTATGTGTTTCATATTTACAGGAATTCATTTAAAGACATTGTTTTTGTATAATAATATATTCATCATTGGATAAACAGCTTGAGCCTCAATCATAATGGGAATCAGCTGATGCTGATGATATGACCAGGTATGAATGTGATGATTATGATTATTCAGACTTGTAATCTCGTTCTCTCTCTCTTGTTTGTCTATGCACATTCCTTTAATTAATAAATTTTGGGTCCAAGATTGTTTGGATCTGACTTTTTTGGTATATATTCATCATTGGATAGGATATAGTTTACATTATAATGATTTTTTTGATGGTTTTATATATTTTTTCTTATTATTTATGAGGGTAATTCCTCACACACATGTGTGTGATACCCTTGGTACTACTTGTTATCCCATGGTAAATTAATGGAGGGTTTTTAGGGTCTCACCTTGATTTGATACCATCTAAGATATTGTACTAGTGGGGATGTTCATGATATATTTGTATCAATGCATTTTTTTTAAAGTTAGGAAAGTTCATAGAGTTAATCACTAGTGAAGACTGTCATGGTTTGGTTGGGAAATAGTATCATATGAGATTATCATGTGACATGTGTAAGGGAGACTGGATAGGACACACACATTATTTTCCTCCTATAATCTCACATAAGAACCATTTTCATATTGAAAATATTATGTGGGATGTTATTGATTTTAATGTTAATAACTAGGTGTGGAACATGAATCATGCTTATTTGTTCTTGTGTTTGAATTAGGGTGCTTCTAGAGAATTTTAAATTTAATTAAAATAAAATTACATAAAAGAGATCTGCATCCTGATATTAGGGATTTTATTATTCTTGAGAAAAATTTTTAGGATTTCTGAATATAACAAGTTCATTAGGATTTATTATACTTATTTAATTTTATATTAACTCTCGAATGGTCCGAAGGCCTTCTTTTTTATTACCTATATTTCTATGATTTATTACTAATGTCATCCATGTACTTAATAGAGAATGAAAAGGTGTTGTTTTAAAAAAAAATTGTTAATTGATTCCTGGATTCATTTATTTATGTTAACTCCATTTATGTAGGTATATTATTGTTCTCATGAGGTTAAATTATTTTAATAAATATGAAATTATTATTGAAATGTGATTCTAGGAAATAATAAATTTTATTTAAATTTAATGGTTAATGACAAATGAGAACCTTTAAATAGTGTCAAATAAATTAATTATTACATGTATTTTATTAAACATATCAATTGTGTGTTAAACATTGTGCATTCTTAATGATTTATTACATGGTGATAACTTATATCATCTCAAAAAACATAAAATAATCTATTTTGGATTCACGGTTCAGTATTATTATTACATTTCATATATTAAGATAATATTCAATTCATTATTTAAGAGTTGGATCATGTTAATAATAATTAGAAAAAAGTGTATGCTTGATATTTTTGAGTTCAACAAAAAAAATATTGATTGTATAACATCCTTTTTATTTCATGATATATGAGTTTTTAAGAAAACATGTTAAATATGGTCAGTTACTCAACATGTTTAATATATTCTATATTTATTGTGATTCTAAGGTGACATATTAGAATGTATTCCAAAATTAAAAACATGTTAACAATTAATGTTATCATCTTTGAAATATTGATATCATTATTATATATGATTAGCTAAATTTTAATTTTGTTTGAGTTATTGAGTATTCTTAAATTCTAATAGAATAATTTTTGAAATTACATTAGATTATATGATAATGATTTTTTATAACTCTTTATATGTTATCTAATGAGTTTATAGTGTTTTTAGAAATATTTTATTTTGATTTTAAAAAAATTGGATGTTTTAATTTTAATGTGTTTCCCATAAATAACTATTAATGTTGACAGGTATTGTGTTAATGAAATTTGTATCGATGTCCAAAAGGGGATTTTTAAATTGTTTTTTGGATGTTTTATGAAGAATATGGTTTATGTTATGTAAAAAAAGTTCATTGGATTTCATTTTTAAACAGATTTTTGAAAAAAAGATTCTTTCTAGTTAGTTTTAATTCTACAGTTTTTACTTTGTTTTAATAAAAAAGTTATCATGTTTTGAACGAATGTTTTATATGGATTGTTTATAATAAAGCAATTAATGTGTGAAATGTTTATGGTGGAATAAAAATTTAATTCAATGTATATTAATATTGTTTAAATTATTTTCCATGATAAATGGATTATTGGTTATTGGTCTGGGAGTAATGAAATGATTATATTGGTAGAAAGAAAATATGAAATTGATTAGGAATGATGATAATATTTTATTATATAAGTTGAGTTGACATGGAAGAGCAGTTCCATGGTAGTGAATAAGTTACTTACTGTGTGTTATGGTTCCCAATTAGTGATTTGTGTTATAATTGATCAAATTGAACTTATTTATTTTAATGTTGGGATTGAATAAATATGTTCAACACATCATTAAGGTTTTTTTTTTGGAAAATAAGAGTGAGAAGTCAAGGTATGAAGAACTATTGAGATTTCAACAGTAATAAGTGATGAATTTTTTTAGTGGAGTACAGATCTCAAGATTCAATAATGGTTAAAAGTGGTAAAAGTAGTGTTTTTGTTGATAATGAATAAGAATCATATCAAAGTTTCTTTAAAAATGAGTTTTGTTTCATAAAGTGGCCCATATATGACGAAATACCGGTGATGGTCATTTTGATGAGATGTATTCAAGAGAGTTAATTAGATTATTTTGGAGGTAATTTATTTCTTTATCATAATATGTTACACATATCGAAGAACTTATATGGTTTTGGGAGGGAGGATATAGTGTAAATGATTTTGGAATTAACATCTATATATTAATTATTAAATTATTGGACCTCTTGGATGATGAGAGAATACAAGTATGACATTTTGCATCCACTTTTTGGTCTAATATATAATGAAGTGTGGAATGTTTCTGATTGAAGTCATGGATAGATGTGAGCGATCACACTGAGATGTTAGTAGGAGGGTTTTTTAGGATATCAACATATTTAAAGAGGAAACCTTGAGTTTTGAACCCTATGGTAACTTAAGGGAGGTATTAACGTTATTTTTCAAATTTGAAAATGAATTATAGATTTTTTTTAGTATATGAATTCATCCATTATTAGGTGAGTTTACTTATTTCTACAATAATATGATTAGACATCAATAAAATGAATTCTTACTGACTCATGGTATACCTTGGTTTCCGTGAGTATATGTTTTTTTATAGTAGTGTGGTATGATTCTTATGGGTAGTTAGTTATGATAGAGTGGTATTTCTATTGAGAATTTGAGAGGTTATATGTTTTATATCGTTTTCCATTCCTAAGTAACACTCCTTAAATGATTCATTGGATTTTAATTGAAATAGTTTCTAGTTGATTTATTTTTATTTGATTTCTTAAATTAGTTTGTAAAATAAAAAATTTTGGCCTATAATTTTAAAATTTGGCATTGATTTAACCATATTAATTTTCTAAATTTAAATCCAAGATAAATATTTTTGAATCTTCCCAAAATTAATTATGGTTTTGAAAATTCATTGTTATATTTGAAAGGTTATGTCCGTGTTAGGTTCGGTAAAACAATATTAAATTTGATTTCATAAATTTAAACATTTTTTACTTTTTTAAAAGTAGTAATTGTTGATATGACGGTTGAATTTTTGGTTGAATTGATTAGTGTTTTCTTCTTCTATTATCTATCATGTTGAGAATTATAAGTTTCAAAATTCATGTTTGTATAATATCTCACAAAATAGTTAAGTTATCTAAAATAAATTAATTTAAGAGGGATAGAGTTATAGTTATATTTTTAATTTGTTAATGATATATGTATAGTTGTTAGATTATTAATTTTTTTGTTGTCATCCATATAAATTATATTTTAGTTAATATGAGTGTTATATGTCATTATTAAGATTTAAATAGTAGTTTTTTTGGATAGTACAAGTCTCTTTTGAGATGTTTCATTCTTGTTAGTTGTATCATAGAAATCTATTTATTGGGTTTTATTCTTAATCATTTGGATGATAATACATCGAGAGGTATCTAATTTTGTGGCCTATATTTCTTCTAGCCCTCTATATTTTTGGATTTGGAGTGCTGGTGGAATTAAATATGTTTAGTGGTTTATGGTAGAACAAAGTTAATGATTAATTTAATGTTTATCTAGAGTATTTAACACTTATGACCTAGTGTGATGAAATATGATATTTCATTCATTAGATCTAGAGGAAAATGATTGGAATGGTTACAACAATAATGGTCATGTTATGATATCTGGTGTTGGATTATTGTGTAATGGATGATACATGAGTTTTTGGTGTCTCTAAATTTATGTGTGTATAGTTCAATACACCATGTAATTGTTAGTCTTGGTATGTAAGGCATCATTATTATTATTATTTAATATTTCACAGATTAAATTTAATATTATTTGAGTGTTTTGTTGTGATGTTCTATAATTTCACCATGGTTTGTCTTCAATATTAGCATTTTTATGTAGGATTCTAGGGAATTCACAGTTATTTTAGGATTTCCTATGAATTAGGGAATAGCGTACCACATTACGCCATGATATTTCTTAGTGATATCAATCATGAGTTATTTTTTTACCAAATATAAAGAACGAGATAAGGGTAGACCACACTATTAATATTGAAATTTATTTATGTTGTTCTATGAAACTATTCACCCTAAAACAATTTTTTTGTATTTTATTTTTAAATATATATTCAAGAATGTTCTCTAGTACTCTTTGTTTCCATAATCCATTTCCAAATACTATAAAAAAATTCAATCCTTGGATTTTTCCTTCTATATGTAATGATCTTGCTTAATTTGATCGACCCCTTTCAATTCAACAATTATAATCCCTCCCCTTATCTCAATTCTCTTTCACCTTTCTGTCATTATTTCTCCACTATTTCATGGTCAAGGCTATGGTAGTATGGTTTTCATGGTTTTTATGGTTCTGTCTGATGTTTTGATGGAATTGTGATTCCTATTGGTTATTTGGAGTTCCTAATGGAAATCCTTGGCAGGGTGAATAATAGAGGTAATATTTTAATTATTTTTCATCTGTGTTTTAATGATTTCACCAGTGAAATTTAATCATTTTGAGTTGATTTTCAACATTTGAATTTTTTTAGTGGATTTTTGGCATAATTGTGAAAATTGTGTAATTCTACAAATTTAGATGTTTTTTGGACCTTTAATTCCGGCATATCATTTACAATTTTGATCCAAATTAAGAGATTAGTTTTTAAGGATTTAATTTCTAACGGGATTCAACTTTTTTATTCTGATACCAGACCCAATTTGATAAAAAAATTGTAGAAAAAGAAATCAATTGGAAAATGTTTATAGGACGACGGAATGAACCCCACTATAGTTAATGAGGAATATCATAGCCTCCATAAATCCAATTTATTTCAATATAGATGGAATAAAAGGCGGAATCGACGATTCATGTACACATTAGATTTAATAATGAAATTCTATCATTAAAGAATCCATTTCATGTTCCAAAGTTCAAGTAGTTGGGCAGTATCCTCAGGGAAAAAAATTATTCATCAATAATCTGGGGATAAAATTTTCAAAATTTTTCCAAATCTACTATGATTTTTTGGGCGCATGAGTAAGATAGAGGGGAACATGTATTATTAAGGATCCTACCTAGTATTCTTCCATTAATTATGCCAAATTGGCTCAATATTTCAGAGGAGAGAATCTAGAGGGAAAATTTTCCACCCCTCAACCCTATATATATGAGTGTTCACTTCCATTCAAAGGGGATTAAAAAGATTAAAGAGGGGATGTGATGGATTATTTTATTCTTGAAGTGATTTTTAATTTCTATATTCTCTTTTTCTAGTTTCATTATTATCTCTTATTCCCTTTTTAACTCTATTACCCTTCACATGGAGGGGTAAAACCTTTTAGTGATTGGGGAAGGGCAAGATTCACTTTTGTAATGTCAGTGTGTTAAACCTAAATGTAAAACTAACTTCTTATATTTAATGACCTCTATTTTTAGTGGTTAAAAATTCTATTAATGTGATCTTTTTGGGCTTTTTGTGTATTCATTTTTTATATATTTTGTTGAAAATATTTTAACTCCCTCCGCCTAGTGAAAATTTTCTCGATAGAGTATATTGTGTTAAGTGATGAGTGTCAAGAAATCATTAGCACATGTGTAGAACTAGTTAATATTCTCTACATTTCTAATGATCACTAATAACTTATGGGTACATTACTTAATTTTTTAGAATTTTTTTTATGAAATCCCATGTACATAGGAGAGGTTTTCAATTCTTTCTTTATCCAAGGTTGATTAATAACTTGATTGTGTAGTCTTTAATTTATTATTCAATAGGAAGAGTGGGTGAAATATTTTTATGATGATAATGACATTGAAAAAGGTTATACTACCTTAACTACATTACTTTCTTCATCCACTTGTGTTCAAACAATATTTTAAATATCTTTCTTCCTTTTTAAACTCAAACAATTTCAAAAACAAGATCTGAGTTTTCTCAAATTTGTGGTGACAGCTTGACTGTTATGAAATTTTCACTGGATACATCCTAGGTTGACCACTATAATTCATTTTAATATAAGAAATATATGATTTTATCACACCCCCACCCCCACCCCTAACAGACACATGAGAGTGACTGTATTCATATCCTCTTTATTATGTTGTGATTGTTGGAGTTTCATTTTAGGTAAGAGATTCAAAAATTATCTTATCTAATTTTTATCTAAAATGTGGAATTATAATTCTTTTTATTCAATGGTTAAGTTTATGTAATTAACAAAATAATGATAATGAACCAGAATAATGAAATTTAAATAGGGATTTATATTTGACGCATGATTTATGTGATTTCTATGTTATTGAATATTTATTTATTCTATGATTGATTGATAAATTTTTTTGTGATTTCTTTTTTATTTTCATTGATATATTATATTTCATTCATAATTCATTAAGTTATTTAAATATGGAAATGAAAAGAAATATATGGTCATATAGAATTAACATTTATATTATTTATTCAAAAAGTTTTAAATATATGTGGAATCATGAATAAATGATAATTTTTTATTTTATTAGTGAAATGTTTTTTAGTTTTGTTTTTTTATATTGTTTTTGTATGGTTGGTTTCTATAGTTGTGTATAAGGTGGTGATATGATGTTGTTGTGGAGATGAATTATCTTGGTTGCTTTGGAAAATAATATATGATGTTATAAATGTGGTTTAATTGATGTTGTGTGTATTAGAATATGATAGAGTGCTTGTTGATGCAGTGATGTGGAGATGATTACATGTTGTTGTGTTATAGTTGCCACAAAATATTGAATGTCGCTAGAATTACTCAAATGATTAATTTTAATGAGCTATGATTAAATGTATTGAATCTAGAATAATTATATTAAATAAATGATTGTAACGCCCCGACCCCAGTTACCTAGAGTCAGTGCATTATTACATAACATTGGCATAATCACAAGAAAGATCAAATCTCGAAAGACCGATTGGTTTAGTAGCCTTGGAAACACTAGATATATTCATAAAGTTTTACATTACATCATAATGTGAAAAACTACTACAAAAACATAGTCTCTATATTCCACACTCATATCCCCACATACTATCCCTTTAGGTCATTCATAAATTACTTCTTCACATCCTAGGAAAAATAAAACATAGAAAAGGGCTGAGCTCAAATGCCCAGTAAGGATAACAATATAGAGGAAACTTTCATAAATAAGAATAAACATTTAAGGAAATGTATAACTTAAAACAAAATCCTTTTAAACTTGAACTTCAACATAGTATGGAAAAGATAAAATGAAATAATTCCATTTACTTATTCACATGGATATTCTACTAATCGAATAATCACATGCAATATCAATAACCACTTTCATAATGATGGAATTCATAATGCCAGACTATCATAACCACATAGCCAAGGCCTCATGCCAAGACTACAAATACGATTTTACCAAGGCCTTGTTCCAAGACACTAGTTTGTCTCATGAGACCTACCAATGCATCGAGAAGCTATTGCAGGCTCCACCCGTCACATATTAAGTCCAATGCATTCCCATATGAAAAGGTTTAAACATAACATAAACATTCGTATTAAAACTAGCATACGAAATGTCAATAATTTCACCATAAACTATGAATGGTATAAAAATATCACATCCATATTCAAAACCTTAAATACAATATAGAAGTTTTGTATCATAATAAATCAACTTCAAATAAGCGTAAAATCCATCAAAGGATGTCGACATAGATGAAATAAAAACTCTTTTTAGAGAAATATCTATTTCTATTTTGAAATCATTTAGGAGTCATATATTTATAAAATAAAACATTTTCTTTGAAAATATTCTTACAATCTTGTAAGGGAAGCTTCGACGATTTTATAACGGCGGAAAATAACCGCACCCTCCGTATAAGTTAAAAAAACATTCTTACCTTAATTCTGTCGAAAATGTTAAAAATCACCCTGTTTGGAAAACGACGGAAATATTCCCTTATAAAACTCTTATAAAAAGTCAAAAAATGGTATAAATGACTTTAACACATATTCTTTTAAATAGTAAAAATGTTTCGAAATACATTTTTAAGAAACATGGATGTGGGTGATAAAGAGATCCCAGTAGATTATTTCGTATAAACAACCTCGGATAATGAAGAGACTGTGAAATAACCCTTACCTTGTACTTTTCCTTGGTTGGGGTAGGTTAAACTCCTGTATAATGGTGAAATAATTGTTATGAAATTATAATATAATCATATACATTAATATGATATCATATACGATCTTTTATCATTGATTTGTTAATAATATCTTAGTATTATTATTGTTTCGGGTGTTAACTTACTCATTTTCTTTTATATTTTTTGTTACGTAAGCCGTGTTTGTCATGGATAGGTTGTATCTTAATCATATACAGAATGATATCAAGTCCTTATATACTATTATTAATCATAAAATGAGAATTATACTTGAATGGATATGATGGAGAATGAATCTCATCGCGTTCGTGGAGACGGTAGTCCGTACGTACGCACGAGCGACAATATCATTCTTTTGATATTAAAATAATATATAATTGGATGTTTTATCATATATACAGAATCATTATCATGTTACAATTATTATTTACATTAATTACACATCATTATTATACCCATCCAAATAATAATTTATTGAATAACAATTACACCACGACGTGGAGACGGTAAGCCGTACGTACGCACGTATGGTGACATGTTATTCAAAGGATGGATAGACTACTGAATATGGTTGTACCATATTTATAATAAAATCACAGTATATATATGATACTGTAGTTATTATTTTATAATGGTAATAACAAAGGATGAAAAGTGGAAGAAGAAAGGAACTTGGAAAAGGGTGGTGAAATCATTACCTCTTCTCTGGGTTCTTCCTTTTGATTTGATCAAAAGGGCTCCTTAGGTTGGATTTCTGATCAAACTAAGTCATATAGGTTGTAGTGAGGGATGTTGGGAGAGTATATGGGAAGATTTTGTCCGAACCAAAAGGCTTTTAAGGTGTGAAGTAATGAGAAGGGGGAGTGCCCTTTTATAAGATGGGTGAGGGCACCTTTGGAAAAGCTAGAAATATTAATTTATAATAAATTCACATTCGGTTTCTAATGGCTCCAAAGTTTATTATTTAAAGGTTAATGTGGGTATGGGTCGAAAACAACTTAAAAAATAGAATTTAGACAGGTTTGGGTTACTATATTAACCTTATATTTAAGTATTAACTCTAAGTTAATTAGTTTCACTTTTACAATGTCTCTTTGTATTTTTATATTATACGGTTAATAAACTTACCATATACATCCAAGAGACCCCCAAGTGGTCTATTAATGATACACCTATTATGATATAAGTATCTTGGCCGATCCTTATATTTTTAGGAATTTAATATCAATTAATAATATAATACTTGTTTTAAAAACTCTTTTATGTCAATTTTGACACTATTCAATAATTGATTTTTTTTAAAACTCATAACAGAATGATTACTTCCAAAAAAGTTAATTAAATCATTACTAATATGTCATATTAACCTATAAATTATTGTAATTCAATAAAAGTATCATATTATATTTATTTGGGTATTTATAATATCAATTATTTTAATTTTTCACTATTATGGTAATTACTACATCATCATTGTGTGATACATAAATTAATATATTTAATGTCTAAAAATTATAAACAAAATATCATTATCTAGTAAATCTTATGATCTTTCTAATGAATATTTACAATCAAATTTATCTTATATATAACCCTATATTAAAAATGTTTTAGTAAATAAACATTGATTTTAACTCTTTTAACTCTTCTTTGAATTAAATAAAAATAAATGTCCTAATCTAATCCAAGTGGACCTAAATGATAATAGTTTATTCCTAATGTTGTTTTTGGTCGAGATACACTTGTCCAATAGAATTAAGACATGTGTTAGGGTAATATTAATATCATTTTAACCCTTAATCACCCAATTTACTTTTAACCGTGGTAAATAAAAGTAAAAAGTTACTATTCACCAAAAATTATTTTCTTCTCATTGAACCACATTTTACTTCTTAATATTAACCGTGTCTCTCGGATTTTTGAAATTCCATTCACAGAAGCGGTAAAATTAAGTTTTATGAAAAAATTCAGTTTTTTAACTACCACTTAGTAGTTTCACTATTTATCAAAAATTAATGTTTTTCAGAACAGTGCAAAAATTCACCCTAAGCTATAATTGATATTCCAAATTCAAAAATGATTTCTATTTTACAAAATTCCAAACATATATGTTGCATTAATTAATTTTATAATTAATTCCCGATGTCACAAAAAATAGCGTGTTTTTAAGAAACAATATAAATCAAAAGATTGACAATTGTTTAGGTCCAATTTCAAAGTGAGATTAATTCTAATGAACACCATTGGATAAAATGGTAAAAATATATTCTAATTATACTTTAAAACCACTCAATAATATAATTTATCACTATAAATTATTTTGATTAAAAAATTTGTTTTTAAGTATTTTTCACTATTCATAAAAATTGGAAGTTCTCAGAAAAATACCAAAAATTCATCTTAGTATAATTTCGATATTCCAAATCCAAAAATAAAGTCCATTTTGAAATATAAAATATATATAATTTCAAAAATTAGGTATTACTATTCATAACAGCTAGTTTGATTGGTTATGGTGTGTTAGAACTCGGTGTTGCGTACAACACACGCTATCACATTATTCAAAGAGAAGCAACCATAGAAGCTTGGGGTGTTATATTCTCCCCTCCATCAAATAATTTCATCTTTGAAATTTCTAGAATATTATCGCATGAAAAGATTCGGGTGGTTCTTCATCATAAGCTCATCGGGTTCCCACGTTGCCTCTTCCATCTTATGGTTTCTCCACAAAACTTTTACCAGACGCGTCGTCCGGTTTCTCAGTACTTGTTCTCACGTATCAAGAATCCTGATGGGATCTTCACAATAAGACAGATCGGGATCCAGTCCTAACTCCTCATAGGTGAGTACATGTGTTGGGACAGGCATGTATTTCCTCAACAGAGATACGTTGAACACATCGTGAACTTTGGAGAGACTTGGCGGCATTGCCAATCGGTAAGCTACAGCCCCAATTCGTTCTAGAATTTCGAAAGGTCTGATGTACCTGGGACTCAATTTACATTTCTTACCAAAACGTATGACTCCCTTCCATAGAGATACCTTCAGGAAAACATGATCACCGACTTGAAATTCCAAATCCTTCATTCGATTATCGGTATAGCTCTTCTGCCTACTTTGATATGTTTTGATGTGATTTTGGATTACCTTCACCTTTTCCATCGTTTCCTCCACCAGTTCTGGACCTAAAAGTTTTCTTTCACCAACGTCATCCCAGCAGGTTGGTGTACGACATCTCTTTCCATATAACGCTTCATATGGTGCCATATGAATACTCGAATGGAAGCTATTGTTATAGGAAAATTCTACCAAAGGTAAATATTGATCCCACATACCCTGAAAGTCAAGTGAGCAGGATCTCAACATGTCTTCTAAGGTTTGAAAAGTTCGTTCTGATTGTCCAACTGTCTGAGAGTGGTAGGAAGTTCTCAAATGAAGTTCAGTATCCAGAGATTTCTGAAGACTCCTCCAGAATCATGAAGTAAAACGGGGATCACGATCAGAAACAATCGATAGGGGTACTCCATGAAGTCTCACAAGTTCATTAATATATAGTCTTGCTAGACATTCCAGTGGTAGATCTTCACTTATAGCAAGAAAATGTGCTGACTTGGTAAGACGATCAACAATAACCCATATTGCATCATTCCTTATAGGAGTCTTTTGTAGCCCCATTACAAAGTCCATCGTAATATTGTCCCATTTCCACTCCGGTATGGGAAGAGGTTGCATGACTCCTCCAGGGTGTTGCCTTCCAACTTTCACTTGTTGACAAACCATACATCTTGACACAAAATCCGCAATCTCCCTCTTCATATTGTCCCACCAAAAATGTTCCTTCAAATCTCTATACATTTTGGTGCTCCCGGGGTGTATAGAGAAATTGGAAATATGAGCATCATCCAACAATTCCATTTTTAGATCAGGTATATCGGGACCACAAAGTCTCTTCCTGAATTTCAAAATTCCATCTTCATACACAAAGTCTCTCAATCTCCCATCATTCACAGCTTTAATCTTCTTTTGAAATTCTTCATCATCGGTCTAAGAACTCTTAATCCATTCTAGTAAATATGGTTTGGTAACCATTTGAAAAAGCATTGATGTTTTACCTTCCCTGGTTATCCCCATGTCCATCTGCACTAGATCCATCAAAATTGTATCCCTTTCAATTATCATCACGTTCAAAACTCCATGGTCTTTTCTACCCAAAGAATCTTCCACCTTGTTTGCTTTCCCCGGGTGGTAGTGTATCGTACAATCATAATCCTTGAGTAATTCAAGCCATCTCCTTTGCCTCATGTTGAGTTATTTTTGTGAGAAAATATACTTCAAACTCTTCTGATTAGTATAAATCTCACATTTTTCACCATAGAGGTAGTGCCTCCATATCTTCAAAGCAAAGATCACAGCTGCTAACTCGAGATCATGAGTAGGATAGTTTTGTTCTTGAATTTTCAACTGTCGTGATGAATAGGAAATAACTCTATCATTATGCATAAGGTCACGATCAAGTCCTTTCTTCGATTCATCACTATAAATAACGAACCCATCATTCCCCGATGGTAGAGTCAATATTGGAGCATTGACTAGTCTTCTCTTCAGTTCTTCGAAACATTCTTCACACTCTTTTGTCCAAACAAATTTAACCCCTTTACGTGTGAGATTCGTTAATGGGTTAGCCAATCGGGCAAAATTCTGGATGAAACGTCGATAATATCGTGCCAAACCAATAAAACTACGTACCTCAGTTATACTCGTAGGTGCTGGCCATTCTTGGATTACCTTCGTCTTAGAAGGATCAACAGAGATTCCATATTTAGAGACAATATTTCCAAGAAAATAAATCTCCTGAAGCCAGAATTCACACTTTCTAAACATCCCATATAATTCATGTCTTCTCAGAGTCTTTAGGATAATGCGCAATTGATTTTCATGATCATTGTATCTTTTGGAGTATACCAAGATATCATCAATAAATACCACCAAAAATTCATCGAGATATTCCTTGAAAACTCTATTCATCATATCCATGAATACAGCGGGTGCATTAGTCAATCCAAAAGGCATTACAGTAAACTCGTAATGCCCGTACCTGGTTCGAAATGCTGTCTTAGGAATGTCTTCCT
Organism: Viscum album; assembly: GCA_963277665.1. NCBI lineage: Eukaryota > Viridiplantae > Streptophyta > Magnoliopsida > Santalales > Viscaceae > Viscum > Viscum album. The sequence goes on from OY728122.1 coordinate 275,368,018, forward strand.
TCTTCACGCACAACTGATGGTATCCAGATCGAAGGTCAATCTTTGAAAAGTATTGAGCTCCATGCAGTTGGTCAAATAAATCATCAATGCGAGGTAGGGGATACTTGTTCTTTATCATTATAGCATTGATCTCTCAGTAGTCAATACATAACCTCATAGATCCATCATTATTTTTAACAAAAAGAACAGGGGCTCTCCATGGAGAAACACTAGTGCAAATAAATCCATTATTACTCAATTCCTCTAGTTGTTTCTTTAGTTCAACTAATTCTACAGTGGACATTCTATTATGGGTCTTCGATATAGGCCTAGATCCAGGAATTAAATCAATAGAAAACTCAACTTCTCGTTCTGGAGGATGTCTAGGTAAATCTTCCAGAAATACATCTACATATTCTTTCACAACAGGTACATATTCTATTTGATCATTCCTTTCCTCACCCATAGTCATTTCATTATCTTCCTCCCCAATAATTTAATTTAGTTGAGCTACTAGGGGTTGATATAAATAAGAATTAGGTGGTGAAGATTCTTCTCTAAAGATAAGGTGTTCCTTATCATCATCATCAAAATTCGTAACCTCTTTCTTCTTACAATAAATCTTCACATCATAATCTAGAAGCCAGTCCATACCGAGGATTATATCAAACTCAATCATAGGTATGATGATGAGATTAGCATATAAAGAACATTTATGTTCTCTAATGGGGACTGATTCGCAAAATGTTGTTGCAATGATACTTCCCTTAGGAGTTTTAACTGACAACTCCCTTGTTAAATCAAATTTTAAATATCTAATTTTCTTAGCAAACTGGGAAGATATGAAACAATGCGATGATCCAGAATCAAATAATGCATTTTCTAAACTTGAGAAAACCATTAAATTACCTACCACCACGTCTTTAGGAGATTCTACCTTAGCAGTAGTGATAGCATAATCTTGGCCTTGATCCCTTGGACTTTTCTGAGGTAAGTTATCCTGACGCTTAGGACATTCATTTTCATAATTTCCCTTCTCCCTGCAATTTTAGCACTGAACATTAGTATCTTCCTTCTTCCCCATGCAATCACGAGCTTGGTGGCCTTTTTCACCACACTTGTAATAGACTCTTGTTCCCTTCAAGAAAGTACCAGGGTGTTTCTTACCACATTTACCACATGATAGATATTCAACCATTCCCTTATTCCCCTTATTTCCATTCCCAGATTGGTCAGTAGGTCTCTTCTTCTCTTTCTTTTCTTTAAAGTCATAAGACATATAGAGTTACTTTTCGGTCTTGATAGCACATGAGACAATGTCTTCGTACGACGAGAAGGATTGTGAGACTAATGCTCGATGGAGAAATGGTTTTAACCCATCAAAGAAACGATCAATATTACTTCTTGGGTTACTTATATAATCTCCAGCATACCTTTCTAACCTTGTAATGTTAGCCTCATACTTTGCGACATTCTCATCCTCCTTTTGTCTCACACTCAGAAATTGTCTTTCCATATCTGCTCGATTGTTGCGAGGAAAGTATTTTTCTAAAAACAGATCTTTGAACTCCCTCCAGTCCATATTTGATACTTCATCATCTTCCTTCATATTTTGAATCAATGACCACCATTGATCAGCATCTTCAGTGAGGTGGTAAACTTCCATGATAACTTTTTCCCTTTCACTACTCCCCAAAGCCTGATATATTTTCTCTAGGAAATTTGTCCATTGCTCAGCTACTAAGGAATTTATACTTCCATTGAACGTTGGTGGTTTTTGCCTCATGAATCGATCTAACATTGATCCTCCACGTTGCGGATCAGGGTTCTCCATACGGGTAAGTTTATTATTCATAAACTGAGTGAGTTTTCCCAGTATGGTGATTAGCTGATCGGCACCAGTTGCATCACCAGATCCACTATAATTATCTTGAGTATGAGGGAAATCCCTACATGGAGTGCGTGCATTGATTCGGTTTCCATTTCTTCCACAAGGCGCCATTTCTAAACAATGGCATAAACTAGATCATTTTATGAATCAAAATACATAATATCATACTTATAAAACACTTAACATAAATTGAACTATTTATGGATATAATAAAAAATCATAAAAATGTTTTCTTTGAAGAAGTATATACTCATAAACCCTTTATAATAATTTGTAACGAAAATGAGAGTTATCCTAAGCATATCCCCTAGGAGTGTCGTAACCATGAGTGCAGTAAGGCCCGTTGTCATGCACCAGTTCCTGTTCGAGTCAAGCTCAAAGTGCTGTTTTCGGGTTTTACCCCTAGGTACATCTGTTCCAGAGCCGCCTCTACCTGCTCGTATCCAGACAGGTATGTATTGCTCGGAAAACTCACAAAATCTCTACAATACCAAAATTCTAGGAAGTTCTTCTATACTAATCCTCAAAGATCATCTTAGGTCTACGTGCTCTAATCAGAGTTTATCTAAATCATAGCTTCCACAGTTTGTATTAAACTTCCTCTGATACCAACTGTAACGCCCCAACCCCAGTTACCTAGAGTCGGTGCATTATTACATAACATTGGAATGATCACAAGAAAGATAAAATCTCGAAAGACCGATTGGTTTAGTAGCCTTGGAAACACTAGATATATTCATAATGTTTTACATTACATCATAAAGTGAAAAACTACTACAACAATATAGTCTCTATATTCCACACTCATATCCCCACATACTATCCATGTAGGTCATTCAAAAATTACTTCTTCACATCCTCTGAAAAAATAAAACATAGAAAAGGGGTGAGCTCAAATGCCCCGTAAGGATAACAATATAGCGGAAACATTCATAAATAAGAATTAAAATTTAAGGCAATGTATAACTTAAAACAAAAGCCTTTTAAACATGAACTTCAACATAGTATGGAAAAGATAAAATGAAATAATTCCATTTACTTATTCACATGGATATTCTACTAATAGAATAATCACATGCAATATCAATAACCACTTTCATAATAATGGAATGCATAATGCCAGACTATCATAACCACATAGCCAAGGCCTCGTACCAAGACTACAAATAAGATTTTTCCAAGGCCTTGTGCCAAGACACTAATTTGTCTCATGAGACCTACCGATGCATCGAGGAGCTATAGCGGGCTCCACCCGTCACATATTAAGTCCAATGCATTCCCATATGAAAATGTTTAAACATAACAAAAACATTCTTATTAAACCTAGCATACGAAATGTCAATACTTTTACCATAAACTATGAATGGTATAAAAATAGTACATCTACAGTCAAAACCTTCAATAAAGTATAGAAGTTTTTTATCATAATAAATTAACTTCAAATAAGCATAAAATCCATCAAAGGATGTTGACATAGATGAAATCAAAACTCTTTTTATAGAAATATATCTTTCTATTTTGAAATAATTTAAGAGTCATATATTTATAATATCAAACATTTTCTTTGAAAATATTCTTATAAGCTTGTAAGGTATGCTTCGACGATTTTATAACGGCGGAAAATCACCGCACCCACCGTATAAGTTAAAAAAACATTCTTACCTTAATTCTGTCGAAAAGGTTAAAAAGCACCTTGTTTGGAAAATGATGGAAATATTCCTTTATAAAACTCTTATAAAAAGTAAAAAAAGGGTATAAATGACTTTAACCCATATTCTTTTAAATAGTAAAAATGTTTTGAAATACATTTTTAAGAAACATGGATGTGGATGATAAAGAGATCCCGGTAGATTATTTCGTATAAACAACCTTGGATAATGAATAGATTATGAAATAACACTTACCTTGTACTTTTCCTTGGTTGGGGTAGGTTAACCTCCTGTATAATGGTGAAATAATTGTTATTAAATTATACAATAATCATATACATTAATATGATATCATATATGATCTTTTAACATTTATTTTTTAATAATATCTTAGTATTATTATTGTTTCGGGTGTTAAATTACTCATTTTCTTTTATATGTTTTGTTACGTAATCCATGTTTGTCATGGATAGGTTGTATGTTAATCATATACAGAATGATATCATGTCCTTAGATACTATTATTAATCATCAAATGAGAATTATACTTGAATGGATACGATGGAGAATGAATCTCATCGCGTTCGTGGAGACGGTAGTCCGTACGTACGTACGAGCGACAATATCATTCTTTTGATATTAAAATAATATATAATTGGATGTTATATCATATATACAGAATCATTATCATGTTAAATTTATTATTTAAATGAATTACACATCATTATTATACCCATCCAAATAATAATTTATTGAATAACAATTACACCATGACGTGGAGACGGTAAGCCGTACGTACGCACGTATGGTGACATGTTATTCAAAGGATGGATAGAATACTAAATATGGTTGTACAATATTTATAATAACATAAAATTATATATCTAATACTGGAGTTATTATTTTAGAATGGTAATAATAAATGAAGATGAAGTGGAAGAAGAAAGGAACTTGGAAAAGGGTGGTGAAATCATTACCTCTTCTTCGGGTTCTTCCTTTTGATTTGATCAAAAGGGCTCCTTAGGTTGGAATTCTGATCAAAATAAGGCCTCTAGGTTGTATTTAGGGATGTTGGGAGAATATTTGGGCAGAGTGTGTCCGAACCAAAAGGCTTTGAAGGTTTGAAGTAATGAGAAGGGGGAGTTCCCTTTTATAAGAGGGGTGAGAGGCACCTTTGAAAAAGCAAGAAATATTAATTTATAATAAATTATTATTCGGTTTCTAATGGATCCAAAGTTGATTATTTAAAGGTTAAGGTGGTTATGGGTCGAAAACCACTTAACCAATAGAATTTAGCTAGCTTTGGGTAACTATATTAACCTTATCTTTCAGTATTAACTCTAAGTTAATTAGTTTCACTTTTACAATGTCTCTTTGTATTTTTATATTATATGGTTAATAAACTTACCATATACATCCAAGAGACCCCCAAGTGTTCCATTAATGATAAAAATATTATGATATAAGTCTATTGGCCAAACCTTAGATTTTTAGGAATTTAATATCAATTAATAATATAATACTTGTTTTAAAAACTCTTTTATGTCAATTTTGACACTATTCAATAATTGATTTTTGTAAAACTCATAACAGAATTATTACTTCGTAAAAAGTTAATTAAATCATTCCTAATATTTCATATTAACCTAGAAAATTAGTGTAATTAAATAAAAGTCTCATATTATATTTATTTGGGTATTTATAATATCAATTATTTTAATTTTTCACTATTATGGTAATTACTCCATCATCATTGTGTCATAAATAAATTAAAATATTTAATGTCTAAAAATTATAAATAAAATATCATTATTTAGGAAATCTTATTATATTTCTAATGAATATTTACAATCTAATTTATCTTATATATAAACCTATATTAAAAATGATTTATTAAATAAACATTGATTTTAACTCTTTTAACTCTTTTTTGAATTAAATAATAATAAATGTCCTAATCTAATCCAAGTGGACCTAAATGATAATATTTTATTCCTAAGGTTGTTTTTGGTCGAGATACACTTTTCCAATAGAACTAGGACATGTGTTAGGGTAATATTAATATCATTTTTACCCTTAATTACTCTATTTACTTTTAACCGTGGCAAATAAAAGTAAAAAGTTACTATTCACCAAAAACTATTTTCATCTCATTGAACCACATTTTACTTCTTTATATTAACCATGTTTCTCGGATTTTCTAAATTCCATTCACAGAAGCGGTAAAATTATGTTTTATGAAAAAATTCAGTTTTTTAACTACCACTTAGTAGTTTCATTATTCATCAAAAATTGAAGTTTTTCAGAACAATGCCAAAATTTCACCGTAATCTATAATTGATATTCCGAACTCAAAAATTATGTCTATTTTAAAAAATTCCAAAAATATAAATTTCATTAATTAATTTTATAATTAATTCCCGTTGTCACAACAAATAGCGTGTTTTTAAGAAACAATATATATCAAAAGATTGACAATGGTTTAGGTCCAATTTCAAAGTGAAATTAATTCTAATAAACACCATTGGATAAAATGGTAAAAATATATTCTAATTATACTTTAAAACCACTCAGTAATTATATTTATCACTATAAATTATTTTGATTAAAATATTTGTTTTTAAGTATTTTTCACTATTCATAAAAATTGGAAGTTCTCAGGAAAAATACCAAAAATTCATCTTAGGATAATTTCGATATTCTGAATCCAAAAATGACATCCATTTTGAAATATAATATATATATAATTTCAAAAAGTAGGTATTACTATTCATAATGGCTAGTTTGATTGGTTATGGTGTGTTAGAACTCGGTGTTGCGTACAACACACGCTATCACATTATTCAAAGAGAAGCGTACCGTAGAATATTGGGGTGTTACAATGATCAACTAAAAGTGGAATTAAATATGGAATAATATTGAAGTGTTATAATTAATGGAGTGTTGGATATATGATATGTGATGAATAGAGTTAATAATGTTAAAATTAAATTTTTTATGATTATTTATTGGTGGGAAAATATTTTGACTGTACAGTATATATAAATATATATATATGGAATGATGAAAATCATATTGTTAAATAATAATGTGTAAATTTAATGCATATATGAAGTGGGAAATAAAAAAAATATACAATGGTTGGAAATTAATTAATTTATATATTAATGTTGATATAAGGAAAGGGGAGTTGTGTAGAAATTTTATGAAGTGATGTTAGTTGTTATCATGGTAGTTTATTTATTTTATATAGTTGACCCATATTTTGTGATTAAATTAAATAATATATCCATTATAGTTATTTTTGTTTATTATATACCATTACCAAGTCAAGTAACATGACCAATGAACATTTATGGTTTTGGGTTCTAGGGCTTTATCCAAACATCCATGATGGAGGTCATATATATGACTAACTAAACCCCCTTCCCCACACTCCTTTTAGACATAATATGGTATGTAATGTGTTTAGGAAAAAATACATATTTAGTGAGTACATAGTGGAGAAATACATGGGGTTAAGAGGGAATTATTCTAATTTCAATACTAACAATTCTCTATATTTTGGGGCAGTGGTGTGGTTGTGGTGAGTTAGATGTGGTGTTTTTGTTATCGTATGTGGTATTTATATGTGGTGATGTATATCATGGTTGTTTTTATGGGGTTTTAGTATTATTGTGATCATATAGTTATTCAGTTTACAGTTATTTGGATATGGAAGAGATGGTATTTCTAAGATGTATTTCATCGGGGCATAAGCGTGACTACATCAATGGGAAAGTAGATATGGGGTAACATATTATATACTATTTTATATTATTTTACAATAATTGTATGCACTTTCATCTAAGTGAGACTTAGTGATAATGAAATAATTATTTGACTAGGTATAATTAATGGGTTGGTTTCACTATTTATTCATAAGGAATTACTCATCTTCTTCAACATTTTCATGAGTGGTTTTGTGGAGGATTCAATGATTATATTTAAATGAAAAAAATAATATATATATATATATGAGGAATTTGGTGATCTGGATAGACCTTTACTAGCATGTGGCATGGAGTTGGCTAATGTTCAGAGTTTTTAACGTAAAAGTTTCCTAATTAATGGTATTATTTTAGATAATTAATTTATATATGACATTACATTCATTGTGGTATTGGTTATATTTTAAATTATATGATGACTATGGGTTGTTTTATTTTTTTAGGTATCAAGGATGATAATTCCTCCCATTAGAGCATGTTATATCCTTGGTTCTAATAACCAGTTGATGCCCTATTAGAGTTTGGATTCAATAGTAACAATTGGATTTCCTAATAGTCGAGGAGGAGTTTTGTTATGGATGGTTCATGAAAATTTATATTTTGATAACATTTTTAGTGTTTTATGATTAATCACCTAGGATTTATTATTTTTGAACACTACTTATTTTGTTAAAAACTCCTTGAAAAAATCATTATTATTGATAAAATGACTATAATATGTTGTTCTTTTTGTTTATTTTATGAAATTGTTTCCATAGATAATGTATATATTGTTTTGGAAAAAAAATATATCCTCATATAACCCTTAATTTATAAATTTTTCTTCATATATTTTAATTATTTTGTAATTTGAAATTCATTATTTTTTTATTATGGTGCCTTTGATACCACTAGTTGAATTTGTAAGACATTTCGATTCTCACAATGAAATCAAAGACATGCCCAAGTGTCACACAAATCTCAATGTAAAATGATTCATAAAATAAAACTATGAGCTATGCATGTAATTTTAAAAAACATTGTTTATTTTCAAAATTACTAAACTAATGAGGCATATGAAAATACATAAGATAATACTATAAAAAATATTGTCCATAGGCAACCAACATATTATAGAATCACTGAAACCCTTTTTGTAAGTCCTCCTTATATCTATAATCGCATGATAGCACTATAAATTTTTTAATCAGTGAAATGAGATGGAGTGACATTTGTGTTGTTTCTGTATAGTAAAATTGAAGACTATTGATTCACATGCCACTTTTATATTTTATTTGTTCAATAGGTAAATATATTTCATAAATTTATAATATTTTATCTAACTACCATATTTTAATTCATTATAAATCATATAACATTAGCCACGATTTTTTATGTGATCATTGAACACTTTAATAATAACTGTCACATAGATTACTCATCATATAACACATTATAAGACCCAACTATATGAAAATTGATATTAATGAAATAGATATGCCAAAAATTAACAATATTATACAAAAATTATATAAAGTTATTCATTTTATATGGATTATGAGAGGAATATTAGATATGTATATACTTTGGAATAAAATTTCACAAAGTCTCATTATATTCACTAATGTATTAATGATTGTTCTACGTGATTATATATACCTCACACATCAATTATCACTATCAAACCTATGTGAAGGGTCAAAACTTTTCCTGCAATATCACAAGAAGACATGATTTTGTAGGACATGTATATTTTGAAGAAGATGATGAAGTTTCACCTACCCATGTGAGATATAAATTTTCATACCCCTCCGCAAAAAGGGTTTCACTCATGTAGGAAAATACTATTAAAATTAAAGAAATTAAAATGAGAAATCATTCTGTATAAATATTTTTATTATACCTATTCAAGATCCCCCACAATGAATCCTGTCAAGTGATACTAACATGATGAATACATTTTTTCCGTAAATTAAAGGAAGGATCATGTGGAAAAAACACCACACAACCCCACTCAAGTTAGTATTTATTCTCTTAATCCATATAACTTTCCAATATTAACAGGATTATTATGTTGTTTGGTCAAATGAAACATAATCTAAAAATATTCATGATCCTTCAAGGGAAATATTGGTCTAATTGCATAAAATAATAGACTCTAATAAATAAATTTTGAGTTGTTATTTTTTTCCATCTATGTTTTTATCATGCAATCACATACCGCTTTATAATGTAGTTTTTTATCCTATATAATTTTTCCCTATATTGTTCCTCTCCCTTCATTAGATCCCTATTGCATGCTCAATCACATACCCCCTTCTAATAGGGATAATAAATCTATAGTATCTCATACCATACATATTCATGTATTGAATTATCAAATTGAGGTTCACATAAACACCTATGATTATAAGTAACATTGGCATAAGTACCACCCCATTCTTACTAGAATTTACCTTCTATAGATCAATTCATGCCCAGTGATTCTCTCTTGTTTTCCCTAATCAACACCATTATGTCCAACCATATTCTATGGGTATGTTTTCTTTAATGGGATATCTTTAATATATCACACACTTAATGGTCCTTCTGAAATGACATTAAACATCATAAGATCCCAATACCGTATTAAATTAAACTACATAACATTTTTTATCGTTTATTAAATTACAATTCCTAGAATAGTCTTTATTTCCAAACATTAAAATACTTGACACAATATTCCCCACCATGTGACAATAAATTGTACAGTGTATAATCATTGTTGCATTATATTAAACTATTTGGTATTCCATTATCAAAATACTATAAAAAACATTTTAATACTTCTCAATCAACCTAAAATTGAAATACTTTCTTAGTATGGAAAAGTGTTATGCCATGTCATATGTCTTTAAAATTTTTGATTCTATAGATAAGGATATGTTCGAATCCTTTTATAGGATCATTAAAAATACCGTTTAAACTCTATGTTGGTTATAATATCTCAGAATCACACCTTGAGGGAGGGGTAAATAAGGGTATCAAAACAATTATTTCACAAGTATGGATCAAATTCCATTGAAATAATTAATACTTTTTGGAAAACCGACCTCACACAATTATCATTCACTAATTATAAAAAAAATTAATTAAAAAACAAGAGGAATTCCATATTTGTAGAGGTCACCAAAAAATAGGATAATTCTAAGGAGAAGGCACAAAATAATATATTATTATACCAATAAATGATAACATTGTTATGATTAGAGTGTTTTAAAAGGGTAATCCAATCCTTGGTTCATTACCATTAAAATATTTATGCTTTGTCACTTTTTATTAAGGATTCACTCTCCATTCTATTCATTACCCACACTATTGAGAATATCTTTATATGGATAGCTTGTAGGATAACATAATATCTTCAATAAATACTAAATAAAACTAAAAAAATATGTGTAATTTTTTTAAATCAATAACTCGATGGTCTTTATTTTATTAATATTAAATATTTAAAAGTATTGATCATCAAGGAATCATTAGTTTTCATGATAATATTATCTATTTTATGAATCAATAATAATTTCCTTTATTCTTCTCTGAGTGTATAATATATTCATTTTAATATATTTTTCAAATATTCATAATAAAATATTATATATAAATAGTTTAGAATCTTCCGAAAAAACTCACTTGCTATATATTCAAACATGCGAACTAATATATTCTTTATCCATTCCATAATTTTCATTCTATGTTCCTTTTAAATATTTTTTAGTTTCCATTATTTGATATTTTTAAAAAATATTAATAATATTTTTATTTATTTCTTCAACTTCATTCATTATTCTATTACATAAATCTATCTCCATATTTTACATAAGTAGCTGGTTAAAATGATATTCTATTTGTATGCATCTTGTTGATCGTTTGACTAAACATTTTATTTCTTGTAGATGTATAAGATAAATAAAACATGAAATACTAAATTTTCATGTTACTCTCCCATGAAATCATATTAATCTTGCATGTCTAGATATATAAAATTTTACATACACAAATTAATATTATTCATAAATTGATTTTAAAAAATTTAATTTAATCATACATAGCTCCATACTTTATTAGTATTATCTGATCACCTTTATCTTCTTCAATAATTCATTAAAACAAATAATTATATTAAAAATTGGTAATAGATAACAAATATATATTTCTATTAAAAATTAAATAATATGATTTGTTAAGGTTTATTCTCACTACTCTGTTATGGTTCCTTCTCCGTCTGAAGCCGTCAATTTACTGTTTTCTCTTGATTTCGATTTGGTTCTTTCTTCTTCACTTCATTTCACTAGACGTCATTCCAATCCGTCACCGGAAGCCACTGATCAGTTGCAGTCGAGATGATTGGATCCTTTGTCACCAGAGGACTTGTAATGGTTTTTGGCTATGCCTATCCAGCTTATGAGTGCTTCAAAACTGTAGAAAAGAATAAGCCAGATGCTGAGCAACTTCGGTTTTGGTGCCAGTATTGGATTTTAGTTGCTGTTTTGACTGTCTGTGAGAGGGTCGGTGATGCCTTTGTTTCATGGATTCCTATGTACAGTGAAGGAAAACTGGCGTTTTTTATATACTTGTGGTACCCAAAAATGAAGGGGACAGCATATGTATATGACAGCTTCTTTAGACCATACATTGCAAGGCATGAGACAGAAATCGATCAGAATTTGTCGGAATTACGGAACAGAGCCGGCAACATTGCAATTCTCTACTGGCAAAAGGCTGCAAGCTATGGACAGACAAGAGTTCTTGAGATTTTTCAATATGTGGCTTCCCAATCAGCACCTACACCTCACCCCATACAGAGGCAACGATCAAGGCCTGAAGTTTGTCAAAATTCTAACGTAATAAATCACAAACTGGTGGCTACATCTGATACTCGATGCAAAGAACTGACAAACCCTGCCTCTGAGGCCCAAAGTGATGATTTGCTGGAGAAGGTTGCTTGCGTAGCTCGCCCTTCGCAAGTACCTCAAATGAATCCACTGAGACCAGACCCAAGTTTGTCCAAGACAACTGCCCAGCAACTTCCAGTAGCAGCATCAAACTTGCAGATACCTGAAACCGGAGGTTCCAGCCAATCTGCAGCAGCTGAAGAGGATGGAACAGAGATTAATGGAGTGAGTCCAGCTATTGAAAATGGGGATCCTCCCCGGAGAGGGAGTGTGATGGGGGAAGCTATCCGGGCCACACGTGCTACGTTGAGGAGAACTCGTGCGGCGGTTGGTCGATGATTTTATGTTGAGTTTGAACTTCTCCCATGGTAACTCGCTGAACATTGTGCGTTTTGATTAGCAGGGGGGATTTGATTATTATCACTCACTACCAAACAATAATTACTAAATACTTTTTAATGTTTACTATAACCAAATATATCTTTTCATCAGGTTATTTATAAACTATTTAATACTGTGTTTTTCAAACCCAAATAATTAAATAATATTATGTTCTTAATCTCATAAATTATTTCATTGTTATATGATATAAATCCATCTATGTTTAATATTTATATCTATTTAATTCTAATCATAAATAAATCACTTATTCCCCCTCTATACTACACTACTTGAAAATATAATTACTGATCCCCTTAAACCATTCTACACCTTGGACACATAAATACAAAGGTTATTAGTTTATATTTTAATCATTGGTTAATCCTTTAAAGATATAGTATCTCAATAAATTTCATTTTGATCACTTGAGTAAAAGCTTTATGTGAGAAAACAAAATGAATACATTTATTTGAAACCTTCTAACTATTCTACTCAAAATTATTAAAAAAATACTATTTTTTCCATATCAAACACTTCATTTAAGATTTTACCAAATGTTCCATATCTTCCCTTACTAGAAACCTCACAGATTGTTTACATCATTAAATTAATGATCAGTATATCAATATGTGATACAAAAAAATATAATAATGGATAAGAGTACCTTTTAGATTTCCTAATGTTGATGAAGATGGTTGAAAAAAAATGTTTAACCTATACTTCTCAAAATATGATATTCCTAGAATTATTTAAAGATATTATCCTCTTAAACACCAGTTCCTATATGGTAAACTTTTTCAACTTTTTTATTTGATGAAATAATACATAATTTCAATATATGTCATTCTTGAGTGCTGAATTTGATTTTTTAATGAAAATTACACTCATATTATCACATTAAATAACTATAGTAATCGTCACACCATCACCAAAATAGTATAGTTGTTGTTTCATACAAATACACCAAGTAAAAGCCTTAGATTCATAAATAAATTTGACTTTAACCACACTAAGTGACTTGCTATTTTAATTCTCACTCAGCCAATTTATGAAGTTTTCTGGAATATAAAATCTCATAATCTTGTTGAAATTATATTAATATTATCTCATTCACAAATCAATATAATTGTATATGATTGAAACATGTTTTGACTCGCTAAATTCCAAACAAAATATAGTGTATTGTTTATTTAAAATATATCAATATCCACTTCAAAATTATGAGTTTTTATTCAATGGGATCACATTGAAATAATGTATCCCATAATGTGTCAAACACATAATTAAGAGTTTTTTTAGAAAAATACAACCAACCACTAATTATATTTTAATAAATAGTAAAAATTTATTCCATCCTTATATCATCTATTTTTCCACCAAGATGGGTTTTGGAATTTTCTTTCTTTCCTAATTCATAACATGTTTAATATTTCATTATGATAAACTATTTACAAGAAAAATTCATATTTTACTTATGGATTAAATTGAATCATAATAAGTTTATATGAGTTCTCGAATCAGAGATAAATAAATTCCTTATTTCAATGTATCAAAAAAGGTTTTATAATATTTAATATTTTTTTCTGAGAAATATAAAATCGTATATATAAAATAATGTGATGAATGTATCCCCACCTATTATTTTCACATAAATATTATGATAAAAACCTCCTCTATTAAATTCTATCTCCTTCAATAATTATTAATGTTTTGAATACCAATCATGGATTTTTTGTTAAACACTATAAAATGATTTTTAAAACTGAAAACTTTTATTGACATCCAAATTAAATAGAAAATATTATAGTTATTTATTGTCATCATATTATTTTATAATACCATTGATTAATTATATCTTCACATAAAATTGAAAAAAAAATTATATCTCGTGTGGATAGTCTTTTTCAGGAATTGTTTGATTGATACTTTTATGACCATTAATGAATAATTATCCCCATATTAAATTAATTATACCTGAGAATATTATTTATAAAAAAATCCATATTTGTTTATCAATAATTTTATCTAATCATAAACTATATTTTTAATGATCTACCTGGTTCCAATGTAGTTGTTACCCATTAAACTATCTATAAGCTTAGATATCATATTATGCTCAATATAAGAAATTTATTTATTTATTCCTTTCATCCATGACTCCTCATTTACCTTATCTTAAAAACAAATTTCTCTACTATAGATAAAACAATTATTCATTCAATATTTTGTGTCTTAATAGTCTAAATAGTTGATACTCTATCTCTCCACCATCTAAATTTGCTTCATAATTCATTCAACATCTTCAATCTCAACTTCAAAATATCTTCATATTAAGTGTTTTCTTGTTCCTAAACATATGATACTTGATCAATCTCTTGATTTAATATTTTTTTTATCAATATGACTTAGTTTAATTTTAAATATTGGTAATATTCACATCACTAAATTTAATAATATTGTTATGGATTTTCTTGATTTTAACTTTAAGGAATATCCATGAATTATTCCATCACCTGCAACATCACTAAAATATTACCTGAGTGGCATCTTTATTTCAGATCAAACAACCACATACAAACACCAAAATGTATTTATGTTTTGGTTTCCATCTATTTAATACTTTATATGGTGTATTATCTTCCCCTAGGTAGAGTAAAACACTATTTTTATATAGATTGTTTTCTTTCAAAACTTTCATCCAGTAATGTTTTGATAATCCATATCCTTGTATAGATTTCAAAATTGTATTCACAATTATATATTTCTTTTCCACAACGAAATTTTATTATAGATTTTTCAAAAAATATATTTTTTACTTTAAACCATGTTTATCAAGATAACTCTCAACCTAAATTGAAGTTAATTCAATAAAATTGTATATCCCAAATGTCTCGATTAATATTCCATATTGATTTTCATCCAACCAAATACATTTCTACATATAACCTGTTTACTATTTATTTTATTGAAAAAAATCATATTATATTTATATAATCTTTTAACAACGTGATATAATAACTCTAATTTTTTGTCTCTTTTGATTCATAGGTTAATAGAAACTTGTGTAAATATGATAAATCATATTAGAATCCCCTTATTCCATGGGTATGTCATGATTTGACACTAGATTTCCTTTTATTAAATTATTGACATCCTTTTTTTAGAATACTAAAAGTGTCTATATCAATAATAAATTTATACTTTTAAATTATGTCCATGATTTTTTGATGAATATGTCCCATTATTTTACTCTATAAAATATTTTTCATCAATAATTAATATATAAGTATTTTATATTTGTCAAACTAATAAATATTACCATGATTCATTATCTATGTTAATGATATTTTTTCTCTTATCATAATAAAAAACCTATCCAATTAATCACTCATTTTAAAAACTAGTTACTAGGTTTACTCCCACAAATAATATTACATCCCCATCAATCCAAAAATAATACATCAATGTTATTTAATCATTCTCCTGATGTTTTTTCTTCAACTTATATTTTTTAAAGACATTTATAATTCCCAAATATAAATATTCAATTTATTTAGTTCTATACAATTGATATCAACTCTAAATTTGTAGTCATTTGGAATAAACAACAACTGTCAAGAATATATGTGCTATGAAATTTGAAATATTTAAATAAAACCACTAAAATGTTAGTATTTTCTTAATTATTTGTTTATTCATGAAACAACTAATAGATTTTATTAACTTCAAACAACTTTAATATTTTCAATATCTAAATTATTATCGAGAATATTTTCCACTATGATTGAAAAATAATTCTTAATGGAATGATTTTTTATTTTCATTTTTAATTATTGTTGAATCATTTCAATCACCATCATGAAATATTTTTCATATAATAAAATGATTTATGGACATAATTAGTGAAATTAAACCATTATTAATATAATAGTTTTAGTATTTTATAATTAGATTTAGTATTTGATCTCTTTTGACCAATTCCCATAGATAACCTCCCAATTAATCTATTGCGTTATGGAAATATGTCAATAGATAAATAATATTACAAAATAAATTCACATTTTATAAAGGAAAAGACCCTTTTTCTTCTCATCAACAACTTTAAAAAAATCAATATTTTCTATTTAATTATTATCCTTTTATTTTTGAGTACTTTCTATAATATTTCTCTTACCCATTTAGTTCATACCTACTATTTTAGTAATAATAGTATATGGTTTTCTTAGTTACCCTATGTTACTATTTCTCATTATATCTATAATAGAATCCTCCTACACTCTCTTTCCATTAACAAAACAATCTATACATTCTTCATAGTTTTTATAAATAAAGAAATATTTTAACTTCTAGACTTATTATTATTTTTTAAAAATTTGATTTCTATATCAATAATTTTTCATATCCACACCCTCCATTTCGAGAGACATAATATTTTTGTATGTTTTATTCAATGAAATCATTAAGATCATCAATAATATTATCTTGGTTTCCCACCATTAGCTTATAATCCATCATTTTTACATCATTATTTTCGAAATAATATCATTTTCCAATATCTGATTACATCATTACAATTAAAAAATAATTTTTATCAACATATTTATTTAACATTAATGATAAACTTATAATCCTCATATTTTTTTATTTTATAAATCATGTTCTCCCAAAATAGCATCAAGATCTCATTTTAGATCAATAACACCTTTCTATTCAACTTCATCATTAGTTACATCAACCAACACTTACTCTTCCTATAATTTATGTTTTGTTTCATTATCATAATATGGTGATTTATTATCACCAATTTATTTAAGAACAAATATTATACTATAAATTTATTTTTTATTTTTTAATCAAAAAATCAATTTAAATTTTTCTCTTTAAAATGTTTGATTGAAGTTCATATTAACAAATCATTATCAGTGTCTACATTTCGTATCTTCTTGGACACCTATTAGAAAAATTCCAAACTTTTCCACATTTAAAACAAAAAAGAGGTAATTTACATTTAAAACTTCATTTTCCTCTCTAGTTCCAACTAGATATTAATAAAATAAACTCATCATTGATATCATTTTCATTCTTTTAATTATTTTGCAACACATTTTTAATTACACCAAAATCCACCTCCATAGTTGTTCTTGAAAAATAAAAATTGGACTTAATATCAATCTTGTATGGAAAATGACAAATTTTAAAGTCATCAATAGTGAATTTATTTAAATCAATTTATTCAATTAAGGAACCATTTTCTTTTTAAATGTTTTGGTTCTCCTTACAGTATTGTCACGATGTCAACATAATTAATTTTCAATCCAAGACACCTCATGTTCCCTAATTTTAAAATTATTCAATTTAAAAAATACACCCTCACTATTATTTGGAATTATTATAAAATCGCAAAAAATATTACTCTACCATTTTTTTCTTCTTTCACCATATTATACACTTTATAATTTCCAAATTTTATATCCCATGTAGATTTAGGGGATTTACATCCCATAATCATCATATAGATCTACTTTGAATGAGATCTAAAGAATGTATTTATTTCTTATTTAATATTTATTCATATCATCATGTCTATTTAAGGAAACTCCATTTGAATATGATCATTTTCTTAAATTCAAAATATTTTTACTTTCTTAACATCATGATTAATAGATTATAAGAACTAGAAATATCCCTAGTAATAATAAAAATCCTAAGTTAGTTAAAATATATATAACCTAGAACTAATAAAATTTATTGGTTCCAATGATCTACTAGGGTACCCTAAAGGGAGTAGGGGTGGGGTGGGGTTGAGTCAGGGCATCAAAGGATTTTTATATTAGGAAATATAGTCTTCTTTTACCAAAAAATACTATTGTAACACTAATCACAAACAATTCTCATCTTATAATTTATAAAAAATATATTATAATATTTAACGATGACTAAATTTACTTTTTTTCAAAATGGGATATATCCCAAGATCACAGAAACAATAATATGGATTTTTACCAATAAGAAGATTTTTTTTATTATTACAGTGTTTAATAAAGTTAAATCTTTACATATCCTCAATACCTTTATATTATTTTGGATTTCACTATGCTTCCCATGGAGTAAAATTAAATTATTCACATCACTCACTATAATTATAATATATTACAAGAATTATATCATAAAATAATTCAATATTAGTGAGTAATTCAAGAAAACAATAACAAATATTAGCTAATTTTTCTAGTGTGTAAATTTAACGATCATCATATATATTGATAAAAAACTAATGAAATCTATTTTCATACGGAATCACCACTTTTCAACAATCTCTTATTCTATAGTGATTGTATCAATGAAATTATTTTTTGTATATTTTTTAAAGTATAGTATATAATAATGAATATATTTTTTCAATATATATAATATCTTTAGCAAAAATATTCTCAATTATTCTTGAAAAATTAAATTATTCAAAATTTAATCATATAATCTACTCTGTTCATTTTAAATTCTATAAATATTGGTCATAGAAACATTTAAATATATATTAGTTTCTTTTATTTTAATCACTATTATAATTGTTCGAGAATATTTTGAATAATTAATTAAATTTAAATTAAATTTCTCTTATATAGTTTATTATCTTCTAACATCACATATGAATCTTGTTGAGAACTTTTTTAATTACAGTATTTTAGTTGATCTTCAATATCAATCTTATATAAATAGTATGTGGTTTAGTTCAATCCAATGTGTTAAATTCATTTTTCATGAAAAAAATACATGGGCTCATTTTTTGTTTTATGTGGAAGGTTGAAAACAAAAATAACATGTATTGATGTTCATTTCATTAAGAAAATATATTTGAAAATTCACATATATCTTACATTGTTCCATAATTTATTAAAACTCTCTAAATACCTTTATAAATATCCATAATCCATATAAATAAATCATTTCACTTAAAGGTAACAATAATAACCAAATATCACTATTCAAAACAAATTATTCATCCATTGATTCATCGATTACTACATAAATCATTCTTTTTTTCTTCTTATATGTCTTCTAATTTGAGGGTGTCTTCCTATATGTATTTAATATATAGTGTAATAATAATTACACATGTCGTAAATAAGGGATTTCTTATAGAAATTATGTAGGATAACATAATTTTACGTTTTATTTTTAATGCATCAGTGTTGATGGAATGGTGTAGGTAAATGACACTACATTATGCTAGATATATACAACATATATTTTTTGAATCCAGTAGGGTTTCCTCGTGAATCCCCTCATAATATTGATGGTAGAACACTCTAGAATCAACCCTTCAATATTTAGTCATATCTGGTCCCTCCTTGTGATGAAGCTGATCCAGATACCCTCACAAACTAGTACCGACTTTAGTTATAAAATACTCGATGTTCGTCCTCGATCTCTATAGGATGGTAACTAGATCATGGGAATAAACAACAAAAAAAGATAAATATTTCAACCAACATGAATAAAAAATGGAATATATGAAAATTATAGAGAGAAACAATAGAAGAGAATATAGGAATAAATATATATTCCATAAATGAAATTAGATAACTTAAATGATATAACACAAGCAGTCAAAAGAACCCAATTTAAAAGTCCAAAAACAAAGGAAAACTAAAATAGAAACTGAATACTTTATGTGGTAGCATGGGAAAACTCCCACCATATCACCCCCATCTACCCAAACCCAAATAAAAGAAACCTCGCTGCCTCACTATAACCCTTTTTATTTTCTAGCATCAAATGATTTAAAGAGTTCCATGCATCGCGATAGGGGTGTGCAAGGTGTGAGCTAAACAGTCTCAGTAGGATCCTACCCAGGTTTTTCATAACAAGTCTCTATATAAAAATATTAACATGAAAATGTTTAAATAAAACAAATAATGATAACCAGTTAAAAAGTTTTTTTATTAAAGGAATCATAAAACTTTCCCCGTTTTCCATAGTTCTAAATAGTCTCAATAAAACAGTTTCAATTAATATTACACATATCATATCAGTTCAAATAATGTTTCACATATCATGTAAAATATAAAACCACACAAACCAAATCATGGGAAAATTATGCCAACGATCCCTACATGTTAGGTGTTCTAGAACACTCATACCCAAACTTATAAAATAATTAAAATAAGGTCTTTAGACATATGAATTGAATCTATAGAGTATCAAAATAACCTAGAGCATGAAACTACTAACTGGTCTAAAATGTCCCTAGAAAAATAGTCTACGGGAGAGAAGGAACACCCCTATAAGTGATCCCCATAATAGTATCAACGGATGAGTCCTATTGTTACACCTTCTACCTAAGAACCCAAGGATTAACATGTGTTACCTTTCCCAAATAATTTCATCAAAACCATTATTTAAGAAACATTTCCTAAATCCATTTCACAATTCATTAAAATAACATTTCATTTAACCAAAAATACTAAATACATAATTTCTCAAAAAACATGTTCTCACCCATACACAATTCAAAAATCAATAATGCAATTGTATTTATAAAAAAAATTAATAAAACTAAATAAATCAAGGTTCATCAATCTTAGTTTAGTAACATAACCATATACCTTAATTTGGTTTGCACATTCCTATAACAGGATCTATAAACAAGGAAGGAATGTAAAGGAAACACCTAAGGCCCTAAAACCGATTTCCATAACGTAGAATCAATTTAACAATAGAAGTGAATGGAGGTGAAGGTAAATGAAACATACCTAAAACGAATGTCATGACACAACAAAATCAACATAATGGTCAAAATTCAAGATAATATCACATAAAATATCTATAATGGATCTAGAATAAGATCACTATATGATCAATGGATCCACTAACATTGTGTAACTGTATTGTCGTAATCAATTGAAATGAAAAGTAGAAAGGTCACATACCTAGAGATATACAACACAACCGAAATGATGATTGAGCATTGAGTGATGTGGTCATGATATAGTGGAGTTCCCAATATCACATGGGAGAGAGTTGTGGTTTTGAGGTAGATGCCTACATGTTGAATGAAAAAAAAATCGCACATGCAGTGTGGTAAATAAACCATTGGTTCCAAACCCTTAATGATGTAAACTCCATTCATGATGTCAATTTAATGATTTACAAGATACACAGAGAAAGTCATCACCTTAAATTAAAAAACGCAATCTTGAATATCTCACAATGTGACCCAGTTATATTTCTTGTAAAATTTCCATGCTCTTCCCCAGTTCACAACATCTTACTAGAAATTTATTCACATTGTAAAATCGATTCATGAAGTAAATGTGTCTAATAGGTTGATTCTATAGAGAAACTTAGAGAAGCCCCCCAACCCCCATGTCAACTTAAACCATAATGTTAAATTTGTTAATCCTTCAACACATTTATAACAAGAATCCATTAATTAAAACAAACATACATCCCAGAACAATTGGTCATTTTCTCTGACAAAGGATCTCTATTATCAAAAGTCTGGAAACACACCAAAACTAAGAGTGAAACTAAAATAGAGACAATATAAACTTAAAATATAGAAAAAAGATATTACAAACTCCCCACTATAATAAATTATATAATAGGATGTTATGTGGAAGAATTGGGTTCTAGAAAAAGGTGAGTCTACTACCCCCCCACTAACATTTCACTCTCCCAAGCCATGTCAAAATCTAATCAGTGTCTCTATACCTGTATGACTAATGAAATAGACATCCCCATAAATAATTCCACCTATGATTCAATAATCTCCACTAGATACACTATAACATGAATTTTTGTATCTAACTTAATCTCATGCCAATAAATTTCATGAGAGGTATCAAGATGATACTTCCTGATCTGAGATATGTGAAAAGAATAATGAATATTTGTCTACTGATCTAGTAATTATAATAGATACTAATCCTTCACGATCCAATAAGTGGCCTAAAATGGGATAAAATATCATAGAGATATTTTCCATATTTTCTAAGATTATGGTGACCCAACCAAGAAGAAACTTTCAAGTATACCAGATTGTCAACAGAAATCTCCAAAGACATGATCCTATAATAGAGGCCTCATATAACTCTTCTCCAAAAAAGATGTGACCCGTACTAGAAACCATAGAAATTTTAAAAGGGCTCCATTATGATTGAAGAATAGTAAGTGTTAATATAAAAAAACTAATCCAGTCCTAGAATGATATTCCATGATCCACCAAAATCCAATATTCATGGATGGAGCATATACTACAAGATATTAATTTCTCACTTTGTCTGACCATCTATCTAGGGATATTAAGTTATAGTTAATCTAACCTATGTTTTAATCACCTTAGTGTGACTCTTACAATAATGTGAGGTGAACCAGGGATCCCTATCCAAAATAATATAAAATGAAACTCATGTAGCCTTAAATCCTCTGGTATAATTACAAAGATTATCAAAAATTTTGGTGTCTATGATCAGAATAAAATGATCCAACTTCATAAATCATTCAATCACCTACTAGATAGATTTTATTCCATTAAGAGTCTATAGTAGTCAACAAATAATGTGTATGGACACCTTGTCCCTTTTCCAAACCCACACAAGAAGAGGCTAAAGATAACTATAATGATTCAGATTCTCTGAATTTATCAGTTAGCATGTGTAATAGTGTGACACATAACCTAAAAAGTTTCACTTCATACCCAACTAACAAAATAATCATATCAAGTAATAATACTTATTAATAGTGCTCAAATGAATAAACTACAATGAACTATGAAATTCAAAAAATACTGAGCTCCTCACATATTATGGGCTTAAAAAGTCTCCAAAGTTGATATTTTAATCTAAAGAGATACACCAATGTGAAATTTCCTCCCTTTCATACATGGTTTCTCAAATTCTCATGAAATCATCATCCTATAACTGAAACTAATGAATATTCTAAAGGTGGGATGGTGATAACTGAACCTCAATAGTAACCATTACGAAAATATCTTATTGTTTATTTCATGAAACTATGCAAAGTGTCCCATAAGGTTCCACTATTCCTTCAATTCCAATTTTTCATGTAAAGGATCATTCCTTAACAGAGCATTTGCAACAACATTCTCCTTCCCTAAGAAATAGGTGATTTCAAAGTCTAATGTATGAAATTTTCCCCCCACCTATATATTAAATTCATTTTTTTCTATGAAAAATATATCTCACACTCTTATTGTCATAAAATACAATGAACATATACCAAAAGGGATGGCTCCACCATTATTTAAGAACATGAATAAATGTTTCAAGCTATTACTCATGAGTGGTGTAATTATTCTCATGAAGTCGAAGCTAATGAGATCCATAGGACAAAACAAGATCATCCTACATGAGCATGCCACCCAAACCAGAACTGAAAGCAACATAATACATCACACCCCCTTATTTGGCTTAGACAAGATTATAATTTTAGATCATATGAGAAATAATTTTAGTTCATCAAAATAATTCTAACATTTTTCATCCCATGTGAATTTGACCCCTTTCCTGGTTAGATTATTCAAATATGACACCAACTGTGACAAATAACTAATGAACCATCTATAATATCCAAAAAGGACAAGGATTCTCTAAATATCCTAGATGTTTTGTGGATCCCCCCATAAATATACAACCTTCAACTTCTTAATATCAACTGAAAATCTGCGCTTATAAATCGCATTCCCTATGAACAAAACTTCATAGATTCAGAAGCTACATTTTATAATCTTTCATTAAAAATAGTGAATACTAAAGACATATAAATGTAAACTCATATGGTTCTCATTATCATGATTTGAAAATTAATAAACCAAAATATCTTCCATGAACATTAGAAAAATATTGACAATGTACTAATTCAATATTTAGTTCATTAATTCCAAAAAAAATATTGTATATTTTGTTTGACCAAAAGGCATCACAGTATATTTATAATGGACATACCTATGCTTAAATCCCTCTTAGGTATATCAGACTCCTGAAGCCTCAGTATATGATAACCTATTCAATGATCAATCCTTGAAAACCTCTTTTCCATTTAACTGATAAAAAAAATCATCAACGTGGGAAAAATATAATTATTATAAACCTTCAACTAATTCAAATTCTAATATTCCATGAAAAAACAATGGGATGATAAAAAAATTAGAAACATAACTAGTATAAAATAAAATAGTAGATAATAAAATCCTAAGATTTTGGTGGAATTGTCTTGCATGACCATACCTTAGATCTCACCCTACATGAATCACTTAAGATCTCCCATCAGTGGTAAGGAAAGAGACAAATAAATGATAAAATAAATAATATCATTATTATTGATAATTCAATCAATCATGATGATGATGTCATATAGATCTATTTAGAGATTAAAGAAACCCTAGACTAACACAACATCAGCTATCAATAGTCAATAATAAGGACACTGAAAATGGTTCTCTTTCCTCTTCCCAGTAGGTTTATCTAACTCTATATCAAATGATATGAGTTCTATTTTATTTTTAAGCACATCAATAAATTGGGAAGTAATAAATAAGTGGGAGGAACCATTTTTGAATAAATCAGTCACTAAAAAAATTCTACAAAGATTGTACATCTCACTATCATTGAACCCACATAAACCTCCATTTAAAACTCACCCCCTTTTTGAAGGTGATTCACTCATATGTTCCATGTATGGAGACTAGTCATCTTTGATGAATCTAAATAAACCACAATTACCTTTGGGAATCATGATCCGGGACCATGTTGAGGAGTATAAATTTCTTGGAAAAACCTCTATAAATGACCATATTTTCCAGAATCATGGACTGCCTTTATAGGAATATATCATTAATTATTTGTTTGAAAGACCATTACACACTAGTATCAAGTTAGGGTAAAAACACCGGCTATTTATAATGGTGTAGAAGAATATTCTTCCACTAGGAACCAACTCGACCCCCCCAATGATCATTCCACCTCCTCTTCTTCCAATGTGTTCCACTGAAGCTTAAATAGGGTGGAATATATGTTCTAAGAGATATGACGTTTTATTCCATATCCATCCCTACTGTCATTTCCCTATCTAAAGACACAATATAAGTATAAATATTCATCATGAATATGTATGATTAGACATCCAGTCGAAAACCATGCAGGTTCTTCTAAACATTCAACCTGTCATTCTTAACACAACGTTGAGAAAAATGAACTAGCTTCATGAACTAATTAGTGTATACTGACACCAATTGATTTCCCTTCTAAAAATATTGGAACTATATAGACATTTTTCTTATAAAAGACTCTGGACAGAACTACTGGATGAAGAGGGTCTTAAAACCCTTCCGTTCTATGTCGACTTTCATATCATCATGTACAATGGAATCCCACAATATCATTTTGGGACCCTATATTCTAAAAACCATGGATTTCAACTTGATATTATTAAGTGTATCTAATAAATAAATGATCTAATGAATATTTTCCATCTAGTCCTTTTTCTCTTGGGGATCATTATCTCCCATAAAGGATTCTGGTTTCTCACATAATAACTCCATATATTTATGCATTTCTCCAAAAACTCTTTTATGTACCTCAAAAACTACATTCTATACATGTAGTATATTTTTTCCATGGCATGAACTGCTCACATGATAGTCTATAATAGTTTTCTATCCAAAGTCAAATTTCTGTGAGGAGCATCCACTACACCCTATTATTGATCTTGCGAAAGGCGTCTCTTGGGCATATCACTACACACCAAAAATGGATTAAATTAATAGATAATTTTATAATCTCAATTCAGAATAGAAAACGATAAAAAATATAGAATGAGACCACAAATTCAAAATTAGAGACAAATATCCCAATATCCCATGGTAAATTGAGTCTCATCATGGAAAGTGTTGGCTAGACACTCACTACAACCTACCTCTAATGTATTTATAGTCCAATATAAACTCTAACAATATCCTAAGACTGAGAATAACCATGATATAATACCAAAATATGTCAAATATAACCTTGATAACCTCAAAAACCAATAACCGACCAGACCCGTCACATACCCGATGGGAATTTCCAATCTCTATGATTTGAAAACTAGCACATGGTCATCAATAACCAGAATAAAGGATGCTTTTATCCAAACTAAAGTAGAAAACATGGAATATATATATATCATAGATAAATACTATAATAGACTATAATAATAAATTTGAATTCATTATCTAAAAGAATGATATGTAAATGATACAACTCAAGCAGTCATAACAACCTTAAGTACACTTCCAATAGTAATGGAAAAATAAAATTGAAACATATTTATCAATTTGATAGGGTTGTAAAGCTCCCATTGTATCACCACAAACTACCCAAACTCAACTGAAAGAAACCCCATTTCCTCCCCATGTAACATTTCTTTTTCTTACAGAAAATGACGTAATAAGGTCTACACACCTTGGAGGGGGTACATAGGGTGTCAACAAAACAGGCTCAGTAGGATCAAACCCAAGGGTTCCATAACAAGTATTTATAAAAAAAATAAAAAAAATAATGAACAAATTTAAAGAATACAAGGAATGAAAATTGGTTAAAGAATATTTACATCAATAAAATGGTAAAAAATTCTCCTTTTTACACAATTCAAAATAATCTAGGTAAAATATTTTCAAAGTATATCACATATATTAAATCATTTCAAATCATGTATAGCATAACTTGTCAACTCCAAAATCATAGAAAATAAAGAATTGGTAAGTGATTCCTATGATTACTGTAGGCCAGGCTAGCTAAAACACTCATTCCTATAAATATTCAATTGTGACCATCAAGTCTCTGGACATATGCGTCATTCTAGAGACAAAAGGAACACCTTAGGAAGTTAACCTCTCGACATGTCTAAAAAGTAACTATAATTATAATCCTAGAGAGAATATGAACACACCATGAGTGATCCCTCCAAAAGTATAAATAGACTAGGCCTATTACCACGCTTTCTAATAAAGTTTTCAAGGCTTCCTATATGCTACAATTTTTAAATAATTTAGTCAAAAACATTCACTAAGAACATTTTCATAAATCCATTTCACAATGATTTGAAAATATAAATTCCATTTACCTTTTTTTTGTAATCAATATTTTCTAAAATATCTATTTGCAAACACAAAAATCAATCAATAAATCATTTCATTCTATTTATAAAAAAAATTATCAAAACCATAGAAATCAAGGTTCATCCAACATAGGATAGAGATGGAACCACTTTCATCAACTCAATTCGCACATGCCCATACTGGGATCCACCAATAAGTAAGGAATGAAAAGGTAAGACAAGATGACCTATAATTAATTTTCATATTTTAGAATCAATTTAACAAGGAAAGAGATTGGCTGAGAAGGTAAGTGACACATACCTTAAGGGACTCATATGATACACCAAAAATAATAGAAGTTATAGCCTCTGGTATGAGATCGAAGAATGTATATAGAAATTATCAAGAATAAATACAATATAATACCAATAGATCCACACAATAAGTATAAAAAAAATTCATGGTCAATGGAAATGAAGAAGTAGAATGATAGATTTCCCAGAGAGATGCAGTGAAATAAAAATAATATTAAGCCCCGACCAATGTGGTCTTGAAGGAGAGGATATCCCTAAAATCACAATAAAGAGCTCCTAGGTTTCATGATAGAATCTTGTATGTTCAATGAAAAATAATCATATGTATGTCATGGTAAAAATTACTTTTCCTGAACCATTTATGATGTGAACACCATTCATGAGTTGAATTTCATGATTTAAAAGATACCTTAAAAAAGTCATCACCTTAGTTTAAAAATCCTGATTTCAAAAACCTCATGATGTAATGTAGTTTCACATCTTGTAAAATTTTCACTCTCTAAACTAGTTAGTATAATTTTCCTTGAAATTGATTCACATTGTCTAACCAGTTCACAATGTTAATGTTTCTAGTGGGATGATTCTATAATAAAACATAAATAATCCCCCATGTCATCATGAACCCAAAATAATATCCTCTTATTCCCTGTACTTATTTATACATAGACTCTATTAACTCAAAAAAATATACATCCCCAAACATTAGGTCATTTTATCCAACACATTCTATATTTCCATGAAAGGCTTGAAACACCCCCCAAACCAATAGGGAAACAAAAATAAATACAAGATGCACCTAAAATAATTAAATGAGATATTACACGCATCTATGTCTAGTCTGGTTTCCCTTATAGTATGTTCTCAATTTTCTTGTTCCCTATAGGTTTTTGGATTTCAATTATTTTTAAATCAGATTATACTTTTTCTTTTGGAGGTAAGGGATGCTTTATAATATTGTTGTTATAGTAAAGGGTCCACCTATTAATTTAATTTTATTATAATCTATTATGATTGACCCCATCTTTGGTCTAGTTTTTTGGTGTGAATGATGTATTGGGATTAGGAAGGGGGTATCATTACAACTTGTATCTAACATTAAATCATTATCATCCCCTATTTTTGATCATGTGGTCAGTACTCACTTAACCCTATCTACCAAATTCTTCATAACATATTTCCTCCAAACCCACATCACATAACCCTACCTTGATCATACACCATGATTTTTAAGTATTTCTATAATATTAATGGTTATTGCGGTTGATGTTGAACATTTCCATAATTTTTTCATTCAATGTATTCCCTTTTAGTCTCTTTCCGTGGTTTATTATTCTTAGTTAATATTCTCAGGATATGCCTTCAGTCCTTTATTTTATATTCATTATCCTAGTGTTTGAAACCACATTAGTCCTATGGAACTTTCTGGAATCCCCTGTATTATCCCTATGTGTTGTTTTTCACTTCCATATCTCTAATATACTATTAGGGAATCTATTTATCTAGTCTAATTGAGGTTGTTTACAAGAAAATTTAGATTTTCTTTCATAGTGGAAATATTTCATAAAAATATGTATTGTGAAAGTAGTGTCAATATAGGTTGTTCTGAAACCAAATTTAATCTTTTTTCAAAGATCATTGTCTAGGGGTGGTTTCATATTATGTGGGTTTGGTGGTGTTTCTTCTAAGTATAGTTTGATATTTTTTATTTTATTATTTTTGGGCATGATTAGATTTATATCTGGAGGTGGTTTTATTTTTTAGTGGTGTTGGTTTTTTCTTATGTGGTGATCTAGGTTTGAAGATGGTGGTACCTGATACATCTTTGATACTAATGATAATGTTTTTGGGATTATCTTATAGAGGTACACTCTTGTGTGGTGTTTCTGGTGGTGATGGTTTAATTGATGACATGTGCTGGTGGAAATGGGTGGGACTGACCTCTGGTGTTATGATTTTGAGTGTTTCAAACTTGTTCATAGTCTGAGACATGTGATTCATGTAGGGATATGATATGAACTTTTCTTCCATGGTCTAATGGCATGATGTTATGTTCCCCTATCTTTAGACATGTTTTTATTTATCTATGGTATTTTATTTTTTAAGATAGGGTTTGGTTGTTTTTGTAGACATTCATATTTTGGTGTCTCGATAGTTATTTTGGTCCACCCTCTAATAAAAATGATTTTATTCAAAAAAAATGTATGAGATGAATGTAATTTAAAATTATCCCTAGAAAAATCACTGGTATCTATAATGGGTATGTCACATGTCCTCGGGTTCACTTCCCAATTTTCTAGAGGCGGTTAACTAGCATTTAGGGTCATATTTGATACCATGGAGAGACTATACCCTCATACCAAAGAGATAAAAAATATTAGATATAACAAACACTAATGCATTGAATATAGTCTGTGTAAATATAATCAATAAAAAACTCACACTATAATAAATGCATCATGACATACGGTCATACATTATAGTTGATCACCCACTAGGCAAACCATAGGTAAAATTATGGAATGAAAATAAAATTTACAAAGGATCTACTTGTATCCCTAACCCATAACTCAATACTCTTCTCTAAATCACCATATATATGCCCCATCCCAACCATGAATCATTGGTCCTATGATCTATCTACTACACATACTATTATCAACATAAAATAATTCATAAGGTCTACATGTAGACCAGGTTACCTGTAAATGGGTTAGAAGTAAATTTTCAATATGTCACCCCTAATAGAATCCTTATCATCTACTATCATAAAAAGTTCATGCACACATTATATTCCCATCCTATAAAAATAGTAAATGAAATGTAAAAATAAATAAATAATTCATTATCAATACATTGGTTCTAATTTTGAACCCGAGATCGACTATACCATCTTCCAGTGGTGTGGATGTCTCTAAGCCTATAACATAGTCATCAAGAACTCATGTTTTTAAATGCACATTTCCTAAAAATGGATCATTAATCATATATATATTGAGGGGGGAGGGGAGGAACTCTATATTGGAAAAAATATATCATCTAGAAACCTGGAGGTAGACACTCCCCACAAAAGAAAACATTTCATCTAGAAACTATAGAGCACACACTCACATTATTGGGAAAAGTATAAATATTTTGAAACTTAGGGGTATTCCCACATCCTTCAATGAAACACATCATCATCTAGAATCATAGTGGTGTTCCCAAAACCCTTTAGGAAATAGGTCATCATCTAAAAACATTGGACCATTCCTACACCTTTCTAGTAAATAGTTCATCAGGATGCCCTGGTGCAGACTCTCTGTTTTGGGAAACACATAATAATCATCTGAAACCCAAGGGGTACTCTAAATACTGGAAAACATATAAATATATTCTAGTATCTAGTTATGTATCCACTCTATTCTAGTAAAAACCAGTCACATCACACACCATGGGCATCCTCTCTCACCAAGACCGTCACACAAAACATGCACAACAAGAATCACAAAGAATATTTAATATCAATTTCTCATTACACGTAATTACCCACTAGAACCTATCCTTATATCCCAAGGAACACATCTTTGTCCCCCCAAACTCTAGTATTAATACTCAAGACCATAATGATTATAGAATAATATCACACCAAAACTATCATCATCCTCACCTATCCAACATAATAAGGTCAAGGTCCCTCGAAAACCAAGTTATATATTAGATATTAGTATTTGGATATGTGAAGCACCACTTAGTGTAATGATATACAAATGTATCTATCTAATGAAATCATCGGAAGATTGGTCCAAAATATAATCTATTATTGCATCATAACCTTGTAC
This sequence comes from Viscum album, assembly GCA_963277665.1. Classification (NCBI taxonomy): domain Eukaryota; kingdom Viridiplantae; phylum Streptophyta; class Magnoliopsida; order Santalales; family Viscaceae; genus Viscum; species Viscum album. The sequence goes on from OY728122.1 coordinate 275,399,829, forward strand.
TAAATTATGAGGACCATTTTTACTATCTAATAACAAAAACCATGGAAATACTATTCCAATTCTTGCATATACTCTCACAGCTTACACATGGTGCTCATATAACATCCCCCTTAGGAGAGCTCTAAGTCCATCACCCTGAGTAGAATCCACTTTATGGTATCTCAGTTTCCTTGAGTCATCTCTCTAATGTACTTCAATTGAAATAAGGCACTCATCATCAAATTCCATGTGAAAAATACTATGAATAGAATTTTTAGTTTTGTAATTTTTGAATCTGGGCATGAATAATTGGAAACCCATTTAAGAGAATAATACACATCATGTACCTTAGAGTAAATAGAATGTACCCTCAAATCCCTACCATGGGTTTGAACCTTAATCCATCCTAGCATGTATATACCAATTATATAGATTGCATTAAAACTATATTACATATATATATATATATAAAACACACCTTTGGGAATGTATATCAATTAGAAATTTCTAATAAAACATATGTACATGGTGATTATTAGATAACACACCACATATAGGCCACACGGGCTACAAAACCATGAACCATGGCTCATGTTGTGTCATAAACTCTGTTTGGTGTGTACTCTTACACATCATGTTCCCCACACGGATTACTTGGATGTGTATTTGTAGAGACCCCATATTGTGAACTGAATGTCCCATATGGAAAGTATTTTTTAAATACACTCCATGTGGAAATCATATTCCACCAATTTCTAACATTCAAGAACACATGAAATGTTTTCTAGAACTATTTTATACATGATTAAGTTTTATATAGAAAACCCCCTTACAAATCACCCAAAATCCATGTTTCTCCAAAAATTGTGACCCTACTGTCTTTATATCATCCCTAGTAGTCTATATAACATTATAAAAACAAAAAATATTAATTTAAATAGGATAATTATTAAAAATAAAAAATCATCCTAACTCATTGTGAAATCGTAAAAGATTCGAGCTTGGATCTACAATCAATGGTCATTGAACCAAAATTCGGATGTCGCTTTGTTCCATGGTGAAACTATTCTCCCCTCTCACTCTTCCGCTCACTTATTCTAATAAACATAACCAATGGGAACTCCAATCTCTCAATATGTAAGGGATAAAACTGTGGGAGATAAGGAATAAAAATAAAATAAGAAATAAAATGATTATAAGATACCCATTTACAAGATTGACCGGTGACCCAAAAAACAAGTGAAGATTATTCCTCATATAGGTAAAATAACCAATTATGGAATTGACCATGAATTTTTTATTCCAATCCAAGAATCTATTTAGGAGATATCAGTGTTTACAAATACAAAATAATTAATATTTATTTGATAAATATTAAAATATTATAAAAATTAATTCTGGTTTAGAATCTTTCCAAATTATTTTCCAAGAAATATCACACCATTTCTAGATCATAAAAAACATTTGAAAAAATTTCAAATATTTTTTTCCGTGCGGAAAAATATTGTACCCATACCAAAAATAAAGAAATAAAATTTCTCCTGATTATATGATGTTGGTTCTACAAACTCCCCATCATAACACTTCTCATCACTAAGAAGTTGAATTGGTCTTAAAAACACCATTTACATTCAACCACAGTCATCAATTCACAACTAACTTATCACATGATATCCCCCGAAACAAAAAACCTCCACTATGAAACTCAAATAAAAGGGTTCACCATTAATAAAAAATGGATCCACCCACTCATTAATATTTCCAATACTAAGATACTTCTCACCAACCCCATTCTATCTCAAGACACTACATTGCCTTTAAATAGTTAATTAATGAAATTTCAGTGCTCCCCACCATAAAAATGTACTTATAGTGTTCTGATTCCATGCTATTATTCTCCCATACATCAGAACCACATACCAAAAGCCATTTTTAGTGGTATATTAAACCAATCCAAATATTCTCTATCTCATTTATCCCAATTTAAAGAAAAGTAGTTGTAGGTCCTCTTAGGTTGACCATTACTATAAACTCTTGGATACACCAACAAATGTGTTATATTGCCACTCGATCTTGATTCCAAAATCCATACAAACTTCACGTGATTTTATAAACATCAAAATAAATTATTAAACCCCACTCTTAGTGTAATTACATATTTGCATCCTAGACCAACCAAATCAATTTTAATGATCTCACACAAAGCACTAAAACACAACTAATCAAACTCACTCTCAAATCTATCCAGATCCTAATGATAATTTACAAACTCCATCTAATACCATATTTGATTCCTAATTCTACTATTCATTATAGAATGAGATAAAATTGGATTCATCTAGTCACCATAACTCTAATAGCCCCATGACTATCCAATGTTGGGTCTCACCACACCCACAACCCTGAAGACACAAGGTTCATTCCTCCATGGACCATACTCCTTCCATTATCACACTTAATGACTTCTCAAGTCCTCCACAATCATACCAAAGTGATAAATAGGAATATAAATCACTAACAATTCCCAAATCACTAGGAATTTCATCCTAGACACACCTTGAAATTCATCCATAATTACGATCACAACCTACAACCACCAATGATGTGATCCCAGCTATTTGGATTTTTATATACCTCAACTCAACTGAAAACTCAATAGTTTCGATCAAAACATGCATATAGACCCTCCCAATCCACTCCCACTATATACTAACAACACTTTTTCATTCCACATGTCATACTTTACAATGGTTCTCAGCATCTACCATTTCTAAAATAATGTATACTGAAGAGGATGTACACCCTTGTACCACACAACCAAATCATCAGACTGGGACCACCATGAGTCATATCCCATAAATCCTAGTTCATAATTCCTAATCAACTAACCATGACCCATCTATATGTTAATCTTATCTAATTAGAATCAATTCAATTATTATTTTCAACAAGCCTAATATCCCTCCCAAACTAAGTCCAAGAACATGATCACCTACCATCAAAGCATCATTCCAAAATTAGAATTGTTTACCAACTTTCTATCCATACATGGTATGACCACCTGAGACCATGATCCACTGTCCCATTTGTAATCACACCCAAAATACTATAGCTAAGAATCCTATTAATCCTTTCCCCTAAAACCAAAACTGAGATACCAAAGCACATTAGGTGCTTTACCTCACAAATTAAAAAGGAATATCCATCCATATAACAAATATCTCATAAGACATACCATGAACTAATATCAAAACATAAGGCTTCCATAGTTCCCTTTCCTATTTAAAATTAAGTTGTTTGGGTTAACCCCACTCATGGGTTTCCCTCTAACATCACAACTCAATTCAATGAGAATAGGAAAATTCCTACATAATAACACTCATCTTATAGGAATCATGAGATACATTTAAAATAACTAAGATCTACCACATATCCCTTAAATCATGTCTCACATGAACCATATCTTATAAGATATGTAACATTTTGACCTGGATGCAAATATAAAATGCCCCAAGATGGTTTGTCACATGGACTGAACCACATATCCTCAAATTATACTGGATTTCAACTAGAAGTGAGGGCCTATTATGGGTCTGTAGGGAGAATATTCCATCATTTCAACATGTATCATAGTGGAATAATATTAACAGTCAATGATAGAAGTATTAAAACATACCAACATAAGATAAACATGAAAGGAATTAATATAAAAACAGTTCCAAAAGTAATATCATATACAAATGATAATTATACATGTTGTGTTTTTACAAAATAAACCAAAATAGTTATACAAATAACCAATAAAATATATATATCTAAACACCAAAAATATGAAAAGTGATATCCCAACTACAATCATGAGCCTTAGATCAGCCTTGATCTCCCCTACTCATAACCAAGGAACAAATTAAAGCATCATATTATGGGTTCTTGTCCTGATCCCTAAATATATTCATATTTTCTTTTTGGGTACCCAATAACGGCCAGAGACAGGGTGTGAGATAAAATCTCAGTAGTCCACCACCAATGGTTTCTATAACAAGTCCATAATATTCAATACTGGAAAACTAGTGTGCAATGTATATCATAGGTATAATATAAATGAAAAAAGATCCAATTGAAAATGTAAAGCATGGAAGGAGAAACTATATATCCAAACAAGGATCCATACAAAACAATGGTCAAGCTCCTATAACAAGGCCTTTATAATCCAAATATAGAAAACACCACGACCATTCCATATACACAATATATCATATCATTAAGGGAAACACTACATAACCTATGTATCTTATCAACCATAATCACACCATATAACCAGAATAGTCGTATCAAGCATGGTCAAGCCATATAATCAAAAGTGCCAGACCTTTCAAGGCCAGATCCAAGGTATAGAAAACCAAGGCCTCCCCATCACGTTCCAGGAGCATCTTGATAAAAACATAGTTAGACATGGAATGGGGTATAAGGATCATTTCAATAGGCAATTTCTATTGTGAGACTAATAAATCTGAATCTAAGGGGTATCAAGGATCAAGGAATCCAAAAGAATCAAGAACAAAGGAGAAATATCATCCAAGGGGTCCACTACAAAAATTAATATCCATGGAGGTAAAATCTATGGCATATAATTCAATCTGGATTCATGTTATACTTATAATACCATTTCAATTCAACACTTTTTATTAAAAAATTAATAATATTTCACAATCCATGAGTTTATGAAATCATATAACAACTTTAATTTAAATAATTAAACAGTCTATATGATTTTAACACATTGATCTAGAGTTGAACCATATCCGAATAAATAAATTCAATTAAATTCATTTATAACCGGGCTTCCTATAATTATGAAAACTCAAACACACCCCATGTGTGGTATAACAATAGTCAAAGACAAAGGAATGCCCCATGGGTGTCCTAGGTTTTGGAAAAAAACCTCCAACTATCTCGTATGTACTCAAGGGAGACCTAAACATGTTCTAATTTGTTCAATTCAATTATGAAATTAATTAATGGGGTTTCTTTAGAAGGACCAGTGTGTGGAACAATGTTAATTAGGCATATAAAGAAACAAATCCTAAGGAAAAGGTATAGATCACCAACTCTAGGTCCATAGAAGAGCCCTCATCTAGTATCCACTTGTGATTTGGTCCATATCAGATGAAAAGCAATGGATAAGAACCATAAAATTAAGGAACATTTTCTCTCACCAAAATTAAACATGTGATACCAAGAAATCTAAATAATGACACAATAGGATTATATATCTTATCCGTAAAGATCTTATGAGACCGACAATGTTTAATCTGAGTTAGAACAATGAATCAGGAGCTAAGCCATGGAATGTGATTCTGAGGGGATTTTTACACATGAAAGAGGGAAGGGTGATGTTTTATGTTTGAAATATAGGCCTCTTCATCTTATTTTCTCAAATGAAATCTAGAATTTAAATGATGTGTAAATTCTTTACAAATCATGTAAAGCTTGGGTTCTCCCCTAGGGAAAAACCATTTAAATGTTATAAAAGGTCTTGTCTAGCAATTTACAAATTGTGTAATCATTATATGTCATGTTATTTAATTACAATTCTTGTAATTGGATTCTAGACTACCATCAGACCTCATTCTTTCTTCCATTGAAAACAACACAACCAACCCATGACTTGACTTTAGTGTCAATTACAAAAAGAAAAACATAAACAAGAGTTTAACTGGAAATAAAATAATCTATACCTTAAGAAAGATATAGGATCTTAAAATATTTCTCCTTAAATAAATTCATCATAAAATTTACCTTCCAAGGTCTTTCAATAATCTATTGAGAATAAATTGGGTCCTTGAGAACACAGAACGACCTCACACTCCCAAGCCTCATCCTATAAATGGACATACTACTATAGCACTCGTACTAGAGGAACTGACCAGCCTGTTATAACCTTCGTTATCCTATAAATAAAAATATGATGATCCTCAAGGGTCACATCTGAAAATAACTCAACCTAGTCTTTATTTAGAGTGTTAGATGAGTTTGAATGATAACAATGCTGCTGAGATACATGGAATTCATCATACATGACTTAGTACCTCTGAGGTAACTATAACCAATTGGCTACCAGCCCGACTTTCTATAGAATCTAAAATGGCACAACATATCATGGTTAGAGCTTACCCTATCTCCTAATACATCTATTTTCTATCCTTGGTGAGAAATTTTAAAATACATGACCCTGACCTCAAACACATTATGTTATCAATTGCGATCTGTGTAAGATTTCTGTCGAGGATGTGCAGTATCCATTGGCTTCCTAATAAATTAGACATACTCAAAAGTCTCCTACATAACATGTGTGCCCAATAAATCTATGACACCTACTTATAACTAGCAAATGGATTATCAATATGGACTTCCAAAAAAAGCATCATAAGGTTCCATATGTACATTCCATTTATAACTATTATTTTAGGTGAACTAAACTTGGGGAATATGTCTTTCCCAAGAACCCTCATATTTTAGTATGCATTTTCATTGCATTTCCTCTAGATCTTGAATCATTTTCTCTGACTTCCCATCAATATGAGGGTTGTATTTTATGCTCATAATCACCTATGTACCAAATTCCTTCTACAAACTCCTCTAGAAATGAGGCGAAAATAGAGATTCCCTCTCTTAAATGATAGTGTGAGGGACCCTGTGAAGTCTTACTATCTCATAAATATACATCCTTCCAATCACATTAACACAAAAGGCCTTCATTATTGGAAATAAATGATCATCCTTCATGAGCCTGTCAACAACAACCCAAAAAAATGACTTTCATAGGGTGACCTTATAAAACAAATCATGAAATCCATCACAACATCATACCATTTCAACTCAAGAATGGGTGACTACTCTAATAGTATGGCTTTTCACTAATATTTTTTATCGACCTAAACCTTCATTAATGGAAATTCCTCTTGATCTAACTAAATGTCTCATTATGTAAAATGTTTATATAAAATGTGAACTTCATTGGTTTTATGTTTTAGGATTTTAAAATACTATTAAAGATTGTGACAGTTGCTAATATAGTCATTGAACAGTGATCAAATTATTTGAATAAATATAGGGCTTTACCAAATCCAATTTACTCAGACAATGGAATCTATGGCCTCATCCAGTATACTTTTTCCCATAAAAATCCCATTTGTTGGAGCTCGGAAAGAAGGTGGTTTCATTAGGATTCTCTCTTGACCAAGCCCAAGATGAGCTTAAATACATTAATCTCAAGTAGAACCACCTACGAGAGAAGTGGAATTTGATAGAGATTACCACTTGAGTAAAGCAATCTGAACCACCCAAAGAGTTTTTCATCATCGCGCTTTTTAACCTTTGGTCTTATGCGGGTGTTATAAGGGGTTATGTAACAAGACCTTAGAACTATGAATATGTTCATTATTTTAGTATATAATAATTAATATACAATCATTTAATTATTGTTACTTTATAAATAGTTTTTAATGTAAAAATAGTATTTTTAGTTAATATTAAACTAAGAAATATATTTTGATGAATTAATAGATTTTTTAATTAAATAATAATTTAATAAAATAATATTATTATTAAATTAATTTTTATTAAATATAAATTATTGTATAATTTTATGAATTCAATTTTTTTTAAGGTTTGAATGCTATTTTTATCAAAACCCATGATTTTTCGAAAAATATCATTTTTTATTTTAAAATTAAAAATTCAAATATTTAGAAACTTATACAGATAAAATGAATATTATTTTTGTAATAAGGATATTGAAATTATCCAATGGTGAATTTTCTATAACTTTCTCAGATAGTCAAATTTTTGGGTAAAAATTAAATACCATTTAAATATATTATGTGTTTTATGACATCATAATGACCCAATAGTGATGTAATAAAATACTCTAAATGATATGTTCTGACAATATATTCTTTTCAATTAAATAAAGGTTATTTTATGTTTTTTTATTTATTTTACAGAAAATTAGTGGACCCTCCAAGAGTTATAAAACATTTTTACTTTTTAAATGAATTTCCTTGAGAGTGTGACTCACCTCCACATAACCACCCTCAATATTTTAAGAATTTCAGCCATTTTAATTATAAAATATTTTTTTCCACTCCCATTTTTCAAAAACCATGGGCTGGTTTGTGGTATTGATTAGTTTAACGTGTGGTGACCCAAACCTAAATATTAAAGAATTCCCTCTCCTTTCCTATATAAAACCACCCAAGATCCCACTTTCTCTTTACTCAAAGCCTTTTTAGTTAGACCAACCCCTTCCCTCATCTCTCTAGAATCCTCCCAAGGTGCCCCAAGCTCCCAAGAAGCCTCTATCAAGCCTCTCTGAAGCCATTGGTTGCACACTTCCAAGTAAGGGGTTTCCTCTTTTCTCATTTTTGTCTCAATCTTATTATGTTGTTATACCCTTTTAATTTCAATTAAAAATGTTGGGGTATGATTTTACACCTCCCCCATACTTCCCCATTTATGTTTTAAATTATTATAGACCATTTTCTCTCTCATTAATTTCATCTGTGTACACTCGTTACCATGCCAAATTTCTATAAAAAATTGTCTCTTCTCATTCACTTTCAATCAATTTTTTTATTATAAATATAATTTCCATTACATTTGTTGGGAAATGTATAGATATGACCCATTTAATATAAATTTCATGTACATATGATGCGACATATATTTTTCTCTCATCAACCATTTTTATGAATTCCTATGTCACGCCGTTACGCAGCCGAAATTGCGCCATGATTTTCCTAGCCAATGTCATTGTGTAGGGAATATCATACTCATTTCCCTATCAAGGGTATTCAACTTTATACACATTTACTTATTGATTATATTTTTTCATTTAGGAATGAAACATTTCCTTTATCTCTAAATAAATTATGAGTTTTAATGAATCCATGTTATATGATCCATGTGGCACATTTATGCATGAAATGAAATGTTTAAGAAGGGTGTGGCCTGATAGCGCTATAAGGAATTGGATAAAGATTAGTATCATGCTATGTGAAGTGAAATAAGGGTTTACTCATGATAATTCAAGTTCAATGAGGGTTTATGCATGCTCTATGTGCAATGATCCTTGGATCATGCTAAAATCATGTTAAATGTTGTTTCAACATTTCCCAGTTAGGATTATAATGCTTTATCATGACTTTATGTTAATGTTTCTCTTGTGCTCCATTGATATGTCTATTGTCTACAATGTACTGTATTACTCTTGTTATTCCATGTTTATTCCCTTACTGGGCTTTATATCTCACCCTTTTATTATACATGTCCTCAGGTTAACCTACACAATGCTAAGTATGAGGGAATGTAGTGGTCATGTAAAAAACGTTTTCAATAATGATGTTGTATTTCATGTTTTAAGTTGTTATTTAAAGAACCTAAGCCCCAAATACACTATACCTCTCGATATTCTATGTTAAATCAAGTGAATTTTATGTAATAAATCATGTTTAAGTGTGTATTAAAGAGCAGGGTTGTTATGGTTTGTATCAGAGGATAGGTTTAGTTATTTTTGTATTTGGATTAGAAAACCCTAGTGAAGACTTAGAGACAAGAATAAGTATAATAAATACATCCATATGTATTGGTGAGTATTGATTAAGTGGTTTATCAAGTATATACATCCCTTTCTAGATACGAGTAGGTATAGGTGGCTCTAGAACAGATGTATCTTAGGGGTAAAACCCGAAAATAGCGCTTTGAGCTAGAATCGAATGGGAACTGGTGCATGACAATGATCCTTGATAAACTATTTTTTACGACACTCCTGGGGGATATGCTTTTGTAAATTCATAAGCTTAGTATGAACCCTTATTAATGGAAGGAATAAAAATTCCCCTAATAATATATGATAGAAAGTAGATCATGAATAGAAATGATTGAATCATATAGATTCATAAGTTAAGGAATAAAATTAATTTATAAGTCATCTATTTTTTCCCTTCGATTAACCTTTATGTGTTACCCCTAACATTCCTTTTATTCCAGCCAATGGCCGGTAGTAGGAGGAATTGTGCTAATAACCGATGTGAAGATCAATGCGTTGACTGTACTAATGAGATTCCCAATCTGATGGCAGTAGGAATCGCAAACTTGGTCATGATTCTCTCTCAGTTAAATCAAGAATTGAATAGAAACATGGGTCAAGAGGACCGTTAAACCCCCCCCCCCCCAAGAAAGAACAATTTTCTATCAAGATATTCATGATACAAATGCCTCCTATTTTTATTGGATCATCTAATCTCTAAATCACCGAATAATGGATCAACTCTATTGAAAAGGTATTTTTCATCCATCAATGTTCTGATCAAGAGACAGTTCTCCTTGATTCTTATTGTATAGAGGGTGAAGATGATCAATGGTGGACGTTGAGAAAAAAATACAAAGCCTGAGAAGGAGATCTAGGAGTTGGAATGGAAGGATTTTCGGATGATGTTTTTTGATAAAATATTTTTTATGCACACTCTGACTTAAGATAGAAAGAGACTTCCCTGTCCTCAAGTAGAAAGAAGAGTAATTTTTCAAAGTGTATGAGTTAAAATTCACAAGGCATGAATGATATGAATCCAGATTTGACTTTACCCCTAAATGCAAGGTTGACAACATCTTTGGTGGGCTGAAACCTGGCCTGTGGAAAGCGCTGGTGATCCGTGACTTCAACATCTATGAGGAAATTGTATGATGGGCCCTCAAGTTCGAAATGTAGATCGGGGGATCTCAAGGGTATCAAGGGTATAAGAATCATAATGTGGAATTTAATTCTGGTATTCCGATGGATAAATCCAATGAAGCTAAGAAGACCCAACACCCCACTTGCCAAAGGTGCAGAAAAAAGAACCCTATAAATTGCCAAAAGGGGATGAGGAAATTCTTTAGGTGTGGAAGAGAAGGGCACCTGGCTATTAATTGTCGGCAAGAAAAACCCATAGCTAAGATAGAAAAGAGGAGTGCTCTGTTTGAATCTCTGTGTGTTGTTCATTTCTTCAACAGCAATGAACCAGGTCACTTTTAAAATCAGTTCCCTAAGACAATGGTTTTCAAAGGCAACCATCAACCTTCGAGGAAGCAAGGGAGATCTTTTTCCATCACTACCACAGAAGTGAACCCTGAAAACAGAGTGGTGATAGGTACTCTAGTTATTCATTCATGAATATTGAATGTACTATTTGATTCTATTCCTACACAATCTTTTATAACTCGAAATTTTAGTAGAAAAATCCATGTACCATCACAAATAATAGAAGTAAAGATGTCGGTGAGTACGAAAAATGGGGCAATCATTGCATCCCATGAATATATGTAACACCCTGAGATTTTATGAGAAATATTTTTTTATTTATGTTTTAGGTTATATGCAACACCAAAGGAATCTTTCACAACACACAATAGTGACTTGGCTTGCATTACACGCAATCGCAACCTGCCTCGATAGCGTGTGTAGTACGCAATATCGGGTTTCACTAAATAACGATATATTATTATGGACTAGAAGTTATGAATATCATTAACTACATTTTGAATTTTATAACATTATTATTCATCTTAAACATTTTCTAGAACATGGTAAGAGAACAAAATAAATTTCTCGGGTAAAATAAGTATGTTTCAAAAAATGCAGTTTTGCCTCCTTTTGATGGCGCACCCACATTATATCTAATTTGACATGTTTATAAGTTCAATTTGAAAAAATGAAATTCTTCTTTAGAATTATGATATAAAAATTTACTTTGGATAAATTTTTGATATTTTTCTGATAACTTTCATATTTTGATGAATAGTAAAGATAAGCTAATTTTTAATTAAAAACAACTTTTTTCATTGAGATAATTTATATGGTTAAATTAAAATATTGAATAGATTTAAAGTATAAATAGAATATATTTTTGCCATTTAATATAATATATGTCATTAGAATTAATTTCACATTTAATTCATAGGTAAAAACATTTAAATTTTTTGCAATGTTTTAACTTCTAAAACTCGTTTTCTTAACAAAGGGATTAATTTTAAATTTACTACTGCAAATTATGTGTTTTGAATTTTGAAAATTGGATTCCATATTTGTAATCAGTGGGTCTAAATTATGTTAATAGGCTAATTTTTATTTTTGGGCATTAATAATAGTAACTACGGTGAATTTTATTTACCATAGTTAAAGGTAAATAAGGTAATTAAGGGTAAATATAAGATTAAAAAATTACACTAACACCTGAAAAATTCTATTGGATGACTAAAAGTCGACCCATATCACCTAAGGGTCCGATTAGATTCATTTAATGGACTTTTTTCCATGAAAATAATTTAATTATTATTAAAATCAAAGAAAGTGACAACATGTCACTTTCTTAAATCTTATAAGTATAATGATTTTAATTTAGTGACAAAATTAATGAAACTTCAAACATGAATAGTCTCCAGAAAACTAATAAAATTATCTACATCATATGAATTTATTTAGAATTTTTAGGGATTAAATAATTATCCTTAAATGTGACATAATAGTTATGTTAAAATTATTTTATTAAGAGAAATATCAAATAAATGGTTTTAAAAATATTAAAATAAATATTATATTTAATGTGATCCACTAATTTTCTAGATAAATATGACAACTTATGAATCTATTAAATCTTTTATTTTGAACATATCTTCTGTATATTGTTTATTTAAATTCAAATAAATGAATAGTGTCAAAATTGACACTATTGTTATTTTATAAAAATAACATATTATAAAATTGTTTAAAAATCACAAAAATATTTAAAAATTATAAATTAAAATTTATATGGTCTAAAATATCATAAACTGTCAAATTATGTAAAATTCACAACACATATGTAATTATTTACAGGAATTTAAAATTTAGAATATTATTACCACAAATAAAATTAAATTGATAAATAAGGATAAATCAAGTTGATAATGTTTAATTAAATTCCTAACATGTATAAATTTTATTGGTCCTATCTCATATAATATTCAGATATGAGTCATTTTGGAAGTTTTTATGTGGGTTTGGGATTTAATATAAACTAATATTTCTTATATTTCCAAAGGTTCCCCTCTCCTCTCTTATAAAAGGACACCTCCTCCCTCTCCTCCTCACACCAATTTGTGCCTTCAAGCTCGGCCAACCCTTGCCCATTTCACTTCCCCACTTCCCTAAAAACATCCTAGAGGTACTGGTCTTCTTCAAATACCAATTTTAGTACCCTAAGAAGAGGTCTCAAAGAGGTGCTTCAAAGAAGAGGAGGTTCAGACACTTACGAAGCAAATCAGACCTAAGGTAAGGGAAAATCTCACAATCTCATTTTTATCAAAGATTGTTTATACTTCATAATTTACTGGGGAATATTTATCATCCACATCCATGTTTCCTCAATATGTAATATTATTTATATCCTCCTACAATTTTTTAAATCCAATTTTACCCTTAGGTGAGTTTTTAGAAAAATATATGAATGGAATATTTTTTCGTTTTTCATAAGAGGTACATTTTGACTTTTTCAGCCAAAGTATAGGAAGAATGTTTTTTTAACATATATGGAATGAAGGGATTTTTAGAAAATTATTTCCATGAAGCTTCCTTCACAAGTTTTCAAGTTTATTTTTAATCAATTTCTTTTAGTTTAAAATTATATGACATGTTAAGAAAGGAAAATGTTTTGGAAGTAGAAAGGATATTTTCATCAAGAATGGAGTTCAAGTGTTTTATCAAAATTATTTTCTATCTAAGATAATATAGGGTTCTGTTTCTATCCCTATTTTTACATTGTTTTGATAATGTTATGATGGAATTATTTTTATGATGTTCTTTTATCTTATATGGATTGTGTTATGATGGCGTGATGATTAAGAATCCCATTTTTATTACATGGGTTATGATATGATGTATGATTTATGATTTTGTGGCACACATAAGAATGGTATCATTATGATATGGGTGGGACTTATATCTCCCTCCAATGTATTGGGTAAAGGTTTATATCTCATGAGATAAACATGGTTGGAATGGAAGGTTAAACCGGTTCAGTGAAACAGGACTGAAACGAGGAGTGAACTCAGTTCAGAAAAGGACTTTGTCCACTAAGATAGTCTTGGCAATGAGTCTTGACTACTAAGAAATGATTTTCTATGATTATGTGTGTATACCACAAAGCATCATGTTTTATGTTATGATTATTGGGATTACATTTCACTTCTATGATCTATCCCATGTTATGATCTTTTTTGTAGGATAAGATTTTCAAAATTTTATGTTCTTATGAATATGATATGTTTGATTTTTTTTGTTTACTCTTACTGAGCATTTGAGATCACCCTTTGGTATGTATTCTTTTCCCCAGGTCAGGAAGAAGGATATTAAGTAGGATATGCCAAAAAGGGTCTCTAGATATGATGAAATAAATGGGAGACAACATAGATGATTTATGAACCGGTTGTTTATGTTTCCTAGTTTCTAAAGACACTATACTTAAATGGTAATTTCATGGTTTTTTTATATGTTGTAATAATTATTCTTGAATTTTGATGTAATAACCATGTATGAAAAGTATGGGTCGTTATAGTTGGTATTAGAGGAAAGGTATAGTCAACCTTTGGAAACTAGGATGTGAAAGCCTTAGTAAGAAACCTAAGGATATGTCTAAGCATAGAACACAATCTTAGTACCTATGATATGACCTTATGTGTGAAATTTTATTCTTGTTTATGTGGATTTCTTATTATAATTAGTGTTTCTCAAACTATTCTTCTAGGTTTTATTCAATGGATGGAACCCAAAAGAACCGTGTTAATGAGGAATGCGACGGGCAATGCAATGATTGTCCCCCTGAGCAACCAAACGTTATGGGAGATAGAATGAAAAATATTGTAGCCATGCTCACACAACTTTCTCAAGCTATGAATCATGTAGGAATTCCAAATGAGAAAAAGAAGGAGCAATATTCTGTTGAATCATTCATGAGGCAGTGTCCACCTTCATTCATTGGGTATTCTGATCCATTAGTGGATGAACAATGGATCAGTACCACTGAAAAGATATTTTCAGTTCTTCAATGTTCTGAACATGATAAAGTCATCTTAGCAGTGTATCATTTGGAAGGTGATTCTGATCAATGGAGGAATATTATTAAGAATATGAGGCAAAGGGATGAAGTTGAGTCCATGGAATGGGACGAGTTCAAGAAATTATTTTTCAATAAGTATTTCCCTCGTATTCTTCGAACAAATATGGAGAAGGAATTTCTTGAACTGATGCAAAATGATGATGAATTTGTTGGTACCTACGAAACAAATTTTACAAGACTTTCAAGGTACGCTTCCGGAATTATTATCCAACCTAAGAGTAAGATCGATCGATTCTTTAGTGGCTTAAAACCAAGTCTTTGAATGGCGTTATCCATAAGGGACTTCAATAGCTACGAGGAAATTGTTCGATGTGCTATCAAGGTTGAGATGGAGATTGGTGTAACCCATCAGTCACATGGGGTTGATAAGAAGATGAAAATGGAATGCAAAGGAAAATATAAAGACCACACTAAAAAAATATGAGTTTTACCTTATGCTCAAAGTGTGGAAATAAACATGGAGGAAATTGTCTTAAGGGGACAAGAAAATGTTATAAGTGTGGAAAAGAAGGTCATCAGGCAATTGAATATCAAAATATTGGGAAGAAGATGTCTAATGATGCAAACAAATGAAGGGATACACAAAATGAACCTACTACACTTCAATGTTTCAAGTTCAAGGAGATGGGGAATTATGCCAATCAATTCCCAAAATCTAAGGGTTGATGAGGATGATCGACGTCAACAAACTTTTAAGGATAAATAAAAAGGAAAGTCACATACAATTACTATTGGCGATGTGGATTAAGACAACGAAGTGGTGAGAGGTACACTTACCATCCGCTCTAAAGTAGCAAATGTTTTATTTGATTCTGGATCCACCCACTCTTTATTTCTGAATAATTCCTTAAGGGTATCCCCATATTACCTCAACAATTAGATGTTGAGTTGGCTGTGACAACTCCTAATGGCACAACGGTTGCATCAAAAGTTTACAATTCTTCTCTGATTGAAGTTTGTATGAAAGTGCTTCCTAAAAATCTTGTGATCCTTCCTATAGTGCAATTTGATGTGATTCTTTTCATAGATTGGCTTTCTTTATATGGAGATCATATCAATTTACAAGTAAGGGAAGTCATATTTCATATTCCAGATCAATCTATGATCATCTTTTGATGCAAGGATGAACATAACCTTCCAATGGAAATTTATTCCATATTATGGGTCTTGATTCCACTAAATGAAGGTTATTTATCTCAAATGGTTGGTGAGAAACTCACGATTAAGAATATTCCCATTGTACGGGAATTTGATGATGTCTTTCCAGAGGAATTGACAGGTCTTCCACCAAATCGTGAAGTTGAGTTTTCAATAGAAATCGTACTGGGTGATTTGCCTATTTCAAATACACCTTATAGAATGGAACCAA
Organism: Viscum album; assembly: GCA_963277665.1. NCBI lineage: Eukaryota > Viridiplantae > Streptophyta > Magnoliopsida > Santalales > Viscaceae > Viscum > Viscum album. The sequence continues at coordinate 275,416,368 of OY728122.1, forward strand.
TTGAGTTGTAGGAATTGAAGAAGCAACTCCAAGATAATCTTGATAAAGGATTCATACGCCCTAGTGCATCACCTTGGGGAGCACCTGTTCTGTTTTTTAAGAAGAAAGATGGATCAATGAGACTCTACATTGATTATCGAGAACTTAACAAGATCACTATCATGAACAAATATCCTATTCGATGCATTGATGACCTATTTGACCAACTATGCGGAGCTCAATACTTTTCCAAGATTGATCTTCGTTTAGGGTATCATCAATTAAGAGTCAAAATGGAGGATATACCAAAGATGACTTTCCGTACAAGGTATGGACACTATGAATTTATAGTGATTCCATTCGGTCTTACTAATGCCCCTGCTATCTTCATGGATCTTATGAATAGAGTCTTTAGAGATTATCTTGATCAGTTTGTGGCAGTCTTTATAGATGATATTATTGTCTATTCAAAGATCAAGGAAAAACATGAAGATCACTTGAGAATTGTATTGAAGACCCTGAGAAAGGATAAGCTTTATGCCAAATTTACCAAGTGTGAATTTTGGCATCAAAAATTTACATTTTTGTGTCACATAATCTCAAAAAAGAGGATATGTCTCGATCTAGAAAAAACATAGGTTATCTAAAGATGGTTGAGACCAACAACAGTAACTGAGATCTGAAGTTTTCTTGGTTTGGATGAATATTACCGACGTTTTATGAAAGATTTTTCAAGGTTATCTAACCCACTCACCAAGTTCAATTCGAAAGGATTTATGTTTGTTTGGACAGAGGAATGTGAAGATAATTTTAAAGAGCTAAAAAGAAGGTTAGCCAGTGCACCTGTGATCACACTACCTTGTAGTGGAGAAAGGTTTGTGATCTATAGTGATGCATCCAAGAAGGGACTGGGGTGTTTTCTAATGAAAAATTTTATGGTGATAGATTATTCCTCACGACAGTTGAAAATCCATGAGCAAAATTACCAAACTCGTGATTTGGAGTTAGCTACAGTAATATTTTCATTAATGATTTAGAGGCATTACCATTATATTGAAAGGTGTGATATTTATACTGATTATAAAATTATAAAGTATATTTTCACACAAAATGAGCTAAATATGCGTCAAAGAAGATGGTTGGAGATGATTAAGGATTACGACTTCACAATTCATTGCCACCCTCGAAAAGAAAAGAAGGTAGTAGACACATTAAGTCAACAAGACCATGCTAGCTTATCCATGATGAGGATCACAAAAGATCCAATATTTATGGATTTACAAAGGACGGATCATGGAATTATAATGGAAGGGGAGAAATCTTATCTTTATCAAATGAATGTTCAACCATCTATACACATGAAGATTAAAGAGGCACAAAAAGAAGATGTAGAGTTACAAAAAGAGGTGAGAAATGTTCCTGAATTCAACCTTGATTGTGGTGGGATAATAAGGTTCAGGAATCGGGTTTTTGTTCCTCCCATCCCAGAATTAAAGAAGGAGCTACTGGACGAGGCTCATAGTTATTAATTTTCTATTCATCCTAGAAGTACAAAGATGTATAGGGACCTGAAAGAGTACATCTGGTGGGATGGCATGAAAAGAGATGTTGCTGAATATGTCTCTCGATGCTTGGTTTGTCAGCAAGTTAAAGCTGAGAGACAAAAGTCTAAGGGGTTGTTACAACCATTACCCATACCAGAATGGAAATGGGAAAACATCACTATGGACTTTGTCACTGGACTTCCTAAAACATCCAAATGAAATAATGCCATCTGGGTTATAGTTGATCGTCTTACGAAGTCGGCACACTTCATTGCTATTAGAGAAGATTTTTCTCTGAATCAGCTTTCCAGGATATATGTAAAGGAAGTGGTAAGATTGCTTGGAGTACCACTTTCCATTATATCTTATTGGGATCCAAGGTTTACCTCAAAATTCTGGATAAGTCTTCAGCATGATCAAGATACAGGTTTGAGTTTCAGCACTGCTTACCATCCTCAGAGAGATGGTCAGTCTGAGAGGAAAATTCAAACTCTAGAACACATGTTGAGAGCTTGCTCTATGGATTTCAAAGGTCGTTGGGATAAACACCTATCTTTGGTGGAATTTTCTTATAATAATAGCTTTCACTCCAGTATTCAGATGGCTCCTTATGAAGCCCTCTATGGAAAGAAATGCAGAACTCCAAATTGATGGGATGAAGTTGGGGAAAGAAAGTTATTAGGATCTGATCTTGTTGATGACATGACAGAAAAGGTCAGATCTACTCAATAACACATAAGAGCAGCTCAGAGTCGACAAAAAAGTTATGCTGACAACCGAAGAAAAGACCAAGAGTTTGAAGTGGGTGATTAAGTGTTCTGATGAATATCTCCCTCAAAGAGGGTCATGATATTTGGAAATAAGGGAAATTTGAGCCCTAGATATATCGGTCCTTTTGAAATTCTGGATCGTGGTGGGAAGGTAGCTTACCGATTGGCGCTTCCACCGAATATATCTCATGTTCACGATGTATTCCATATATCTCTCTTGAGAAAGTACATACCTGATCCTTCACATGTACTCAGCTCAGAAGTTGTACTGCTGGAGCAAGATCTTTCTTATGAAGAACAACCAATAGATATTCTAGATCATAGTGAAAAAGTCTTATGGAACAAGACCACTCTCTTGGTGAAAGTTTTATGGAGGAACCACCAATTATAAGAAGCTACATGGATACTTGAGGATATGATGAGGGAGAGGTATCCTCATCTGTTTTTAATGAAGTGAAGAATTTGGAGGAAAAAATTCATTTTAAGGGGGGTAGAATGTAAAACCATGAGATTTTATGAGAAATATTTTTTTTATTTATTTCTTATGTTATACACAACACCAATGGAATCTTTCAAAACACACAATACTGACTTGTCTTGCATTACACGAAATCGCGACCTTCCTCGATAGCGTGTGTAGTACGCAATACCGGGTTTCACTAAACAACGATATATTATTATGGACTAGCCGTTATGAATAGTATTAACTACGTTTTGAATTTTATAACATTATTATTCATCTTACACATTTTCTAGAACACGGTAAGAGAACAAAATAAAATTTTCAGGTAAAATAAGTATTTTTAAAAAAATGCAGTTTTGCCACCTTTTGATGGAGCACCCACATTAAATCTAGTTTTTGACATGTTTATAAGTTAAATTTGACGAAATAAAATTCTTCTTCGGAATTAGGATATAAAAATTTACATTGGATAAATTTTTGATATTTTCCTGATAACTTTCATATTTTGATGAATAGTAAAGATACGCTAATTTTTAATTAAAAACAACTTTTTTCATTGAGATAATTTATATGGTTAAATTAGAATATTGAATGGTTTTAAAGTATAAATATAATATATTATTACCATTTAATATAATATATGTCATTAGCATTAATTTCACATTGAATTCATAGGTAAAAAAATTTCAATCTTTGGCAATGTTTTAACTTCTAAAAACCGTTTTCTTAACAACGGGAGTAATTTTAAATTAATTACTGAAAATTATGTTTTTTGAATTTTGAAAAATGGATTCCATATTTGGAATCAGTGGGTCGAAATTATGTTAATAGGCTACTTTTTATTTTTTGGTATGATGAATAGTAACTACAGTAAATTTTATTTACCATAGTTAAAGGTAAATAGGGGAATTAAGGGTAAATATAAGATTATAAAATTACCCTAACACCTACCAAAATCTTACTGGATGACTAAAAGTAGACCCATATCACCTAAGGGTCAGATTAGATTCATTAAATGGACTTTTGTCCATGAAAATAATTTAATTATTATTAAAACCAAAGAAAGTGACAACATGTCACTTTCTTAAATCTTAAAAGTATAATAATTTTAATTTAGTGATAATCTTAATGAAATGTCTAACATTAATAGTATCCTTAAAGCTAATAAATTTATCTACATCATATTAATTTATTTATAATTTTTAGGGATTAAATAATTATCATTAAAGGTGACATAATAGTGATGTTCAAATTATTTTATTAAGAGAAATATCAAATAAATGGTTTTAAAAATATTAAAATAAATATTATATTTAATGTGATCCACTAATTTTCAAGATAAATAGGACATATTATGAATCTATTAAATCTTTTAGTTCAAACATATCTTCTGTATATTGTTTATTTAAATTCAAATAAATGAATAGTGTCAAAATTGACAGTATTGTTTTTTTATAAAAATAAAATATTATAAAATTGTTTAAAAATCACAAAATCTTTTAAAAATTATAAATTAAAATTTATATAGTCTACAATGTCATAAAGTGTCAAATTATGGAATATTCACAACACATATGTAATTATTTATAATAATTTAAAATTTAGAATATTATTACCACAAATAAAATGAAATTAATAAATAAGGATAAATCAAGTTGATAATGTTTAAAATAAATTCCTAACATGTCTAAATTTTATTGGATGATTATATTACAACACTATATCATCTAATATTCTTATATGAGTCATTTTGGAATTTTTTAAGTGGGGTTGGGATTTAATATAAAATAATATTTCTTATATTTCCAAAGGTTCCCATCTCCTCCCTTATAAAAGGGCACCTCCTCCCTCTCCTCCTCACACCAATTTAAGCCTTCAATCTCAGCCAACCCCTACATATTTCACTTCCCCACTTCTATAGAAACATCCTAGAGGTCCTCGTCTTCTTCAAAGACCAATTTTAGTTTCCTAAGAGGAGGTCTCAAAGAGGCGCTTCAAAGAATAAGAGGTTCAGACACTTACGAAGCAAATGAGACCTAAGGTAAGGGAAAATCTCACAATCTCATTTTTATCCGAGATTGTTTATACTTCAGAATTTACTGGGGAATATTTATCATCCTCATACATATTTCCTCAATATGTAATATTATTTATATCCTCCTACAATTGTTTAAATCCAATTTTACCCTTCAGTGAGTTTTTAGTAAAAGATATGAAGGGAATCTTTTGTCATTATTCATATGAGGTACTTTTTGACTTTTCCAGACAAAATACTAGAAGAATGTTATTTTAACTTATATGACATGAATGGATTTTGAGAACATTATTTCCATGAAGCTTCCTTCATAAGTTTTCAAGTTTATATTTAATCAACTTCTTTTAGTTTAAAATTATATGACATGTTAAGAACGGAAAATGTTTTTGAAGTAGAAAGGATATTTTCCTCCAGAATGGAGTTCAAGTGTTTTATCAAAATTATTTTCTATCTATGATAATATAGGGTTCTGTTTCTATCCCTATTTTTACATTGTTTTGATTATGTTGTGATGGAATTATTTTTATGATGTCCTTTTATCTTATATGGATTGTGTTATGATGGCATGATGATTAAGAATCCCATTTTTATTACATGGGTTATGCTAGGATGTGTGATTTATGATTTTGTGGAACACATAAAAATGGTATCATTATTAGTTGGGTGGGACCTATATCTCCCTCCAATGCATTGGGTAAAGATTTATATCTCATGAGATAGACATGGTTGGAACTGCAGGTTAAACCGGTTCAGTGAAACAGGACTGAAACGAGGAGTGAACTCAGTTCAGAAAAGGACTTTGTCCGCTAAGATAGTCTTGGCAATGATTTTTGACTACTAAGAAATAATTTTCTATGATATGTGTGTATGCCAAAAATCTTCATGTTTTAAGTTATGATTATTTCGATTACATTTCACTTCTATGATTTGTCTCATGTTATGATATCTTTTGCAGGATAAGATTTTCAAAATGTTATGTTCTTATGAATATGATATGTTTGATATTTATTTTGTTTACCCTTACGGAGCATTTGAGCTCACCCTTTTGTATGTTTTCTTTTACCCAGGTCAGGAAGAAGGATATTAAGTAGGATATGCCAAAAAGGGACTCTAGATATGATGAAATAAATGGGAGACAATGTAGATGATTTATGAACTAGTTGTTTATGTTTCCCAATTTCTAATGACACTATACCTATATGGTCCTTTCATGGTTTTGTTATATGTTGTAATAATTATGCTTCAATTTTGAAGTAATAACCATGTATGTAAAGTTTGGGCCATTATAATATAACTCCCCCTACTATAATCTATGGATTGAACTTTCTAGTGAACCTTTTTATACTCCCTATGGTGTAATTTGATGCAATTCTCGACATGGATTGGATTTCCTTATATAAAGCTGGCATAAATTTCCGTGAGAGGGAAGTCACTCTCTATATATAGAATAGACACCCAATTATATACAAGTGCTAAGAGGAAGATGAATCTTTTTTAGCTCCATCATCTCAATCAGGGATATTACTACCCTATGAGCATGCGTATTTGGATCAGATGATTGACTCTATGGAAGCAACTATCCTAGAAGACATGCCTATTGTGATGGAATTCACTGAAGTGTTTCATGAGGCATTTATCGGCCTTCCCCCTAAAAGAGATGTTGAATTATCTATTGATCTTATACCTAGGGAGTTTCCAATATCCTAGAATCTGTATAGAATAGCAATTGTGGAGCTTACGGAGCTAAAGAAACAACTACAGGAGAATCTTAATAAAGTGTTTATACACCTAAATACTTCACTATGGGGTGAACCTGTCCTCTTCGTCAAGAATAAGGATGGATCAATGCACCTTTGCATCAATTATCGTGATCTTAACTAAATCATGATAAAGAACAAGTATCCTCTCCCATGAATTGATGACTTGTTCGATCATCTGTGTGGAGCACAATACTTCTCCAAGGTGGATTTTCATTCAGTATTTTTTCATGTAAGGGTGAAGAAAGAAGATATCCCCAAGGCTGATTTTTGTAAAAGATATGGGCACTATGAATTCATAGTAATTCCTTTCAGACTCACTAATGCTCCGGCAATCTTCATGTACTTCATGAATAGAGTCTATAGAGATTACCTAGACCAATTTGTGGTAGTATTTATAGATGATATTCTAATATACTCCAAAACTAAGGAGGATCATGAGGATCATCTAAGAACTATACAATAGTCCTTGCGGAAGGAGAAGCTCAATGAAAAGTACAAAAAGTGTGGGTTCTGGTTGAATGAGGTCTCATTCTTATGCCATATCATCACAAGTAAGGGGATATATGTGGATCCCTCCAAGACAGCTGCAATAGAGGGATGGTCGAGGCCAATATCGGTAAAAAATATCTATAGCTTTTTGGGATTAGCTGGATATTATTGACATTTTGTGAGAAATTTTTCACGATTGTCCAACACTCTTACCAAGATGACACAAAAGGGAGTGAAGTTTTCTTGGAATGATGAATGAGAATAAAGCTTCACGAAGTTAAAAATGAGGCTTTTCACTGCGCTCGTGCACACATTACCCATAGGTGGAGAACTTTTTGTGGTATTTAGTGATGCTTCTATGAAGGGCCTAGGATGTTTGTTGATGAAAAATGAAAAATTCATTGTCTATGCTTCAAGGAAATTGAATGTTCATGAAAATAATTATCATACACATGATCTGGAGTTGGTTGTGGTGATCTTTGCATTAAAAATTTGGAGGCATTATCTCTTTGGGGAGAAGTGTGAAATATATACGGACCACAAAAGCCTCAAGTATATATTCACACAAAAATAGACGAACATGCTCCAATGAAGATGGTTATATATTATCAAAGACTATGATTTCTCAATCCATTACCACCCTGGGAAATTGAACAAGGAGGCTGATGCTCTAAGTATAAAGGACCCAACAACTCTATCATTGATGAGAATTGAGAAGGATCCAATATTCATAGATTTGATAAAGATGGGCATGGGAATCATAAAGAAGGGAACATCATCAATCCTTTCATATATAATTTCTCAACTGTCTCTTTCATATATAATTCCTCAGATTTCATGGTTGATAAGGATGGAATCGTGATATTTGGATCACGATTATGTGTACCATCCAATCTAGAGATAAATAAGGAGCTTCTGGATGACTCACATAGCTCAACATTCTCTATTCACCCAGGAAGCACAAAAATGTATCGAGATATCTGAGAAAGCTTTTGGTGGGACAATATGAAAAGGGATATTGCATAATATACATCAAAGTGACTGGTATGTTAACAAGTGAAGGCTGAGAGGATAAAGTCCAAGGGGATGATGCAACCACTACCCATACCAAAATGGGTGTGGGATAACATTACCATGGACATTGTTACTAGACCTCCAAGGAAAACTAGAGAAAATAGTGCTATATGGGTCATTTTGGATCGTCTTACGAAGAAAAGTCACTTTATCATGATTTGAGAGGACTTCTTGTTGGATCAACTTGCACGAATTTACATCAAAAACGTTGTAAGGCTGCATTGAGTACCACTATCTATTGTATTTTATCATGATCCGAGATTCACCTCGAAGTTATGGAAAAGTATCCAACATGCTCTGAGCACTAAATTGAACTTCAGTACGGCCTATCATCCTCAAAATGACGGCCAATCTAAGTGAAATATTTAGAAACTCTAAGATAAGCTAAGATCATGCTCTATGGACTTCAAAGGAGGATGGGAACAACATATTCTACTGGTTGAATTCTCCTACAATAAAATTTTCCAATCAAGAATCCAAATGGCACCATGTGAATCCCTTTACGTGAAAAGTTGAATAACACCGACGTGTTGGGATGAATTCGGTGAGCGTAAGCTGCTAGGAGCAGAAATGGTCGAAGATATGGTGGAGAAGTTGAAAACCATTCAACAACATATCAAGGTAGCCCAGAGTTGGCAGAAGAGTTATGCAGGAAACCATCGACGAGACCTTGAGTATAAATTTTGGGATATGGTATTTCTATGTATATCTCCGTGGAAGAAGGTCCTGAGGTTTGGAAAGAAAAGGAAGTTACATCCTAGGTACATCGGCCTCTTCAAGATTCTTGATCGTGTCGGGGTTGTGGCCTATCAGCTGGCACTTCCACCTTCCATGGCCAAAGTACATGATGTCTTTTATGTATCCCTCTTAAGAAAGTACATACTGGACCCTTAACATGTACTCTATTCAAAGGTGGTAAAGTTGGAGGATGATATTTCTTACAAGGAGTAACCAGTGAAGATCTTAGATCGTAGAGAGAAAGTTCTACGAAATAAGACATTGCCCCATGTCAAGGTTTTGTGGAGAAACCACAAGATTTAAGAAGCGATGTGGGAATCAGAGGAATTAATGAATCATAGTTACCCACATCTTTTTTAGTATGGGAAAAGGAAATTTTGAGGGAGAAATTTTTAAGGGGGGAAGATTGTAATGACCCAAACTTTCATTGATGGAAATTCATCTTGATCTAATTAAATGTCTCATTGTTTAAAATGTTTATATAAAATGAAAACCTCATTGTTTTTATGTTTTTGGATTTTAAAATACCTCTAAGGATTGTGAGCATTTCTAATATAGTCATTGAACAGTGATCACATTATTAGTATAAATATAGGGCTTTAAAAAATCCAATTAACTCAGTCAAAGGAATCGATGGCGTCATCTAGTAGACTTATCTCATAAAAATACCATTTTTAGTGCTCAAAAAGAAGGTGGAGTCATTGGGCTTCACTCTTGACCAAGCCCAAGCTGATCTTGAATATGTTAATCTCAAACAGAACCACCTACGAGAGAAGTTGAAGTTGATAGAGATTACCAGTAGAGAAATGCTATCTGAGCCAGCCCAAGAGTATGTCACCATCATGCATCTTAGCCTTCAGTATTATGTGGGTTTTATAAGGGGTTATGTAACAAGACCATATCACTATGAATATGTTCATTGTTTTTGTATATAATAATTAATATACATTCATTTTTTATTGTTACTTTTTAAATAATTTTTAATGTACATATAGTATTTTTTGTAAATATTAAACTAAGAAATATATTTTGATGAATTAATGGATTTTTGAAATAAATAATATTTTAATAAAATATTATTATTAATAAATTTATTTTTATAAAATATAAATGATCGTATGATTTTGCGAATGCAATGGTAATTTTTATTAAGGTTTGAAAGATATTTTTATCAAACCCCATGATTTTTTTAATAAATATCAGTCTTTATTTTAAAATTAAAAATTAAAATATTTATAAAATTATTTATATAATATTAATATTAATTTTGGAATTAGGAAGTTGAAATTATCTAATGGTGAATTTTTTATAATTTTCTGAGATAGTCGAATTTTTGGGTAAAAATTGAATACTGTTTAAATGTATAACGTGTTTTATGACATCATAATGACCCAATAGTGATGTAATAAAATACTACAAATGATATGTTCAGACAATATATGTTTTACCATTAAAATAATGTGATTCTAGGTTTGTTTGATTTATTTTACAAAACATTAGTGGACCCTCCAAGAGTTATAAAACATTTTCACTTTTTAAATGAATTTCTTTGAGAGTGTGACTCATCTCCACATAAGCACCATCAATATTTTAAGAATATAGGCCATCTGAATTATAAAATATTGTTTTCTACTCACCTTTAGCAAAAAATGTGGAAAAAACCCATGGGCTGGTTTTTGGTACTTATTAGCTTAATGTGTGGTGACCAAAACCTAAATATTAAAGAATTCCCTCTTCTTTCCTATATAAACCCACCCAAGATCCCACTTAATCTTTACTCAATGCCTTTGGATTTTGAAAAACCCCATCCTTCCACTCTCTAGAATCCTCCCAAGGTACCTCAATATACCAAGAACCCTCTCTCAAGCCTCTCCCAAACCTTTGGCATCACACTTCCAATTAAGGGGTTTCCTCTTTTCTCATTTTTGTCTCAATCTCATTATGTTATTATACCCTTTAAATTTCAATTAAAAATTTGGGGGTATGATTTCTCGCCTCCCCAATACTTCCCTCTTTATGTTTGAAATTATGATACACCTAATTCTCTCTCATTAATGTCATTCATGTACACCTATTACCATGCCGAAATTCCTGAAGGAAATTCTTTTTTCTTATTCACTTTCAAGCAATTGTTTTGTATTATAAATGTATTTTCCATTAAATTTGTTTGAACATGTATATATATATGGAATCATTAATTTCAATTTCAAGTACATATTATGAGAAATCCATTTCTCTCTCATCAACCATTTTTATGAATTCCTATGTCACGTCGTTACACTACCGAAATTGCATCACGATTTTCCAAGCCAATGTCATTGTGTAGTGAATACCATTCCCATTTCCCTATCACAAGTATTAACCTATATGCACATTTACTTATTTATTATAGTGTTTCATGTAATAATTCCACATTTCCATTATCATGGTATAAATTTTGGGGTTTAATTAATCCATGTTATATGATCCATGTTGCACATTTATGCATGAAATGAAATGTTTACGAAAGGTGAGACCTAATAGTGCTCCAATTCATTGGGTAAAGATTAGTATCACGATAATTCAATTTAAATAAGTATTTAATCATGATAATTCAAGTGTAATGATGGTTTACTCGTGATCCATGTGCTATGAGACTTGGCACATGCTAAAATCTTGTTAAATGTTGTTTCCACATTTCCATGTTATTATTATCATGCTTTATCATGAATTTCTGTCAACGTTTCTCTTGTTCTCCATTGATATGCCTATTTTCTAACATTTAATGTATTCATCATGTTATTCCATATTTATTCCCTTGCTGGTCTTTACAGATCACTCTTTTCTTATGCATGTCCCCATGTTATCCTATGAAATGATAAGTATGAGGGAATGTAGTGGTAATGTAAAGTAAGTTTTCAATAAAGATGTTATATTTCATGGTCTATGTTTTTATGTAATGATCCTAAGCCCAAAAGAAACTAAAACTCTCGATCTTCTATGTTTTATCTAGGGAAATTTATGTAATAAATCATGTTCAAGTGTGTAATAAAGAGTAGGGTTGTCATATTTTCTACCTTGACCTACTGATTGGTGGAACACCGCATAACAAAACTAGATATATGATTTTTCATACTTGGCCATTAGTACTAACGGTGTAAATCATGATACATCTTGGTGACACTACGGTGTACTTCCCAAAATGAGGCATTAAATACCCACATAATCTTCTCACATATATCCACTACAACCTAAAAAATAGGGATATGCACAATTTCACCCTTTCATATGATCCAACCAGGTGTCATGTCCTGACTTTCATCACTCTCCCATAGGACTAGGCCCTCAAAATATGATATCTACCTCATCCTCACTATATCCAGTAGGATATAGGTCACAAATAAGGATGAAATAAATGCATACCATTGCCTATCTTACTCATCCAAGTGCATCTATGAAAAAATACATAAGTTTTCACTCACTACTAGCATGTTGATCTTCCTATATCCGAGTCCCCCTACTTAGTGCATCAACCACTGCATTTCTTTTTTAGGTGTATATGGAACCTCCAAGTAAAAATACTATAGGTACTCCAACAACCTTCACTGACTCAGATTCAAATCAAACTGTTTGAAGTTATAATTTATTCTTTTCTGGTCTATGAATACAAAAAAACACTCTCTTAGTATGTAATGCCTCTAAAAATTCAAGACGTGTAAAATATCGGTCAACTTGAGATCATGCATCAGGGTAGTTCCTATCGTGTGGCCTCAACTACCATGACCCATACCCCACAACTCAATCCTCGTCTAGCTGAATTGATCATATCCTGATACAAGATGAATTTAAATACACAGTGTAGATCCTACCCGAAACTGATACAATTAGGTTTAGTGATGAAGTTTGTCTCCATTTCAACTCCTAAAAGGCTATATCACAGGTATCTAACCCAACAAACATCACATCATTATTACTCAATCCCATCAACAATGATTCTAAGTGTGATACTTCATGTATTAAATGTATGTAATATCCACCTATACCCAAGAAACTCTATTTGTAAATGAAATTTCTGTGATAATTCTAGGAAACTACATCTCTCACGTTCTCTGGGTCAACTGATACTCATGTTTCTAAGATTATATAACCAAGGAAGTTAATCTTATTAATCCAAAAGTGGAACTTTGTTAGAATAGAATATAACAAGTTCTCTCTCTATGTATCCAAAATTTATCTCAACATGTTTGTAATAGTCATGTTTATTATGAGAATACAGCAAGATATCATCCACAAATACCATAATAAAATAATCTAGATGAGGGTGGAAATCTCAATTCCTCAGCACTGTGAAAACTGCCAGCACATTCTTGAGACTGAAAAACATAACCAAATACTCATATAGACTATACCTACTATGAATATATGCATAATCTATTTTCATAGGTCAAACATGCACTTAATGGTATCTATATCTCAAATAAATTTTTCAGAACACCTGAAATCTTCAAAGATGATCAAATAAGTAATATATCCATGGATTGGGATAAAAATTCTAAAACATAAACTAGTTCAATATTTGTTAATCCACCCATATCATATGTGTACCTTTCTACTTTTTCAATAAAATTAATGGCGTAACCTTCAAATAAGTACTAGGTTGTATAAACCCCTTTTCCTTCAAGTCCCCTAGATACCTCTTGAGTTCCTACAACTCTAGTATAGACATACTATAATGAGGAATAGATACTGGTGCTACTCATAGAACTAGATCGATGGATAAATAAACCTATCTCTCATGAGATAAACTAGAAATATACTCAGGTAAAACATCCCTGAAACAATCAGGCACTGGTGTTAAATTATCCTGACACACTCCCTCTTTATCCAGAAATATATACTATAAATCTAGGATTTCATCCCACCTATCCCATGATGTTATGGTCTATCTCAGATTTCCTTTTATCTTATTCACCATTATGAATATAACCTCCATCCTTTGGTGATGTTAAGGTCACCCGTATGTGATAGTAATAAATGTAGGATTGATAAGAATGTAGCTAGTCCATCCTGAGAATGAAGTCAACCCAAATCATCTTAAGGAAAAATAGATTCCATATGAAGTCGCCTCCACCAATCTCAAGGGGGGTATTCCCTGTACTATAATAAACATTATTTTCCGATCCCTAGGGGATTATCAAGTGTCATGATGTCCTCTGTAATGACCTATATTTCCTCGGGCCCTTCCTTTGTGAAAATCAAGTGCTTGTGGTGTTATTAGGGGTCGTAGTGGTTTGTTTTGGGAGTTTTCTAAAAAACTAGTTTTCACTATATGATTTCACCAAAATGGTGGAACTAAAACAGTGGAACAATGAAATAGTGGAACACCTAAATGTTGGTACATTAAAATGGTGGTTCACTGAAATGGCTGCACCGTAATGGTGGCATCGAAATGGTGTCACATCGATGATGGAACTGTAATGGTGGCACCAAAATGGTTTCACTGAAATGGTGGTACACCAAAACAGAGGCACCGTAACAGTGGAACTGTGTTGGTGGAATTATGATAGTGGCACACAAAAATTGTGTCTGACCCTTTTCCAATTTTATAGTTTCCCAAGTTTTTCCAGTTTCTCCCCTCTTATATCTTATTTGATGTAAACTATGTTTGAATCCCGGTTTGGGAATTTTTAAAGGATTTTAAAAAGATATTAAATATGAAATCAAAATCCTAATGCTCCTTGAAGTTTGAGATATTCAGACCAATTAATCATAATCATGATCTCACGTTAATATATTTTAAAACTGTTCTTTCTTTAATATATGATCTGGCTATTCAAATACAGGATCATCCTTTGCCGGTGAGTTTTTCATTCCCTCTTGGTGAGCCTAAATCCTTCTTCTATAGATGAATTGTGATCCTGTGCTATATCCCCCTCTTTTTCAGTTTTCTTGGTGTTTCTTGTTGCTCGTATAGTCTCCTGTTTTGGCACAAAGATGTGTATTGGCCGCCTACTATTTTAGGTAGGTATTCTTATGCTTCTATTTTTTCATGCGGGTGGGTACAGTAATGCTTCTTTAGGATCGATGAATGATTTTAATAAATTGGTAATAAATAAAGATCAAGGAATAGGATGATCAAAAGATAACAAAGGTCAATAAAATAACGGTATTGAAGTGATGATGTTATGTATATTGTTTTATTTTTTATGCACAAACATTGTTTTGAATAGTAAAACTTGAACAATATCCTAAAAATCATGGTCATTGGTGGTGTTTTCTTGTTCATGGGAGATGTTCTATTTTGTTTTGATTCATTTATAAATGTTTTTAACATGAAAACTATTTAATCACATATATTTGGTTAAATAAATTGATTCACCTAGATCAAACATGTTGTGTGATCATCCCAGTTATGTTAAATCATAATTAAGGAAACCCTCTTACAAAATATGAATATGCTTGGATTAATAGTTTGGCTACATGCTGTGTTTGGATGGGTTTTGAACATCATGGGGGTTGTGTGAAGTTTTTATTGGTAACCTTGTTATGGTTATGAGGGTGGACAGAGGGGTTGGTCCTGTGAATGGGGAGTGGTATGTTTGTGTATAAGGGATATTTTTTTGTGGTGTTTTTTTGTGGTATTTGTGTATAGGGTCATACATGAGGTGTGTGGGTATCCCATTTAGAGATACAGATTGATTGTGGAATAGATTTACTTTTTGGAATGGGAATTCCTTTTCTAGTTTTGTGGCTATCGAGCGATGTTGGGAAGTGGGACCGTATGTTGGTTTTTTTTATTTTCCTTATGAATTGGTGTTAAAATGTAAATTATTTTCCTTGATCCTACTTCTGTTGTTCAATGTTGGTAGTACCAACAAGTGATGTGGGTTGGTTGTTGTTTGTTTATTTAATCATGATCTTTGCCTTATGAGAACAGTTGCAGATGTAGTGCATGGTAGTTTCCCCGGGTAGTGATGGAATAAATTAAAGTGAACACCTTAACTAACTAATGGAAAGAGTTTAAATTAAAGGTGGTTGGTATTTTGTTTTATTGTGTCTATTTGCGTGGTTGTGCATATAGGAGTAGCAGTAAATGTTTTTCTATGTGGGGTGGTTATTTGTTTTGGGACCCATAGGTTGGGATGAGTGTTGTTTAATTATTTTTATAAATTATAGTTTCTTTTTATTTCTATATTAACCACACCCTTGTTGAGAACAATGTCCCAAACACCCCCATTTCAAGGGGGTGTGTCTTTCCCAACATCCTGGTGGGAGTACGGATGGCTGGTTACTGACTTTCTTCCTCACACAGTTTTCTGGTTCTTACCTCTCGAGCATATCAGGGTAGGCTGTAATGGCTTTAGGTTTATTAATTCCCAAGATATTTCTAGAAGGTTGTGTTGTGGGTGAGAGGCATAAGCTTTTGTGGGCCAGGTTTTTTCCTAGGTGTCTTCGGGGTGAGGCCTAAGTATTTTTGGTTAGAGGTTTGGTGGTTGTGGCCCAGGTGTCTGTGGGTGGGTGTTGTGTGTGGTTTGAGGCATATGTGTGTGTGGATGGGTTGTGGTAGTCGGGTGGAATTTTGGGAAAGTGGTAGCATCAAGTCGTTATCCATTAGAAATGGGCATTTAACCAGTGTGAAAGTGGTATGGGGTACACAAATGTTGATTTGATTATGCTTCTAGTTTACATGAACAATGTTTTTTTAGTCTGTCTTTGAGAGGTTGGGCTAGTTAGTACTCCTTGGTTGGTTCTTTGAGGTTCTATTATTCTATCACAATCGCATTAGTATGTTCACCCACTTATGCATGGGTGGATTTAGTTTTCTTTCTGGGTATACTTTTTTACTCACCCTGTGTTTTTAAAACTATTTTTAGGTTTCTCGGAGTATATTGAGGATCGTTCTAGACTATAATGGCCCAGGCATCGGGATAATTTATGTGGTTCTTCTTAGTCCCTTTATTTTTTACATTATTTGGTGCTTTGGTTATACTTTTTTCATATTTTAAGTTTAAATCAAGCATGTGATATATTTTTGTTTCTTCTTTATAAATATTTGGTGTTGTTTGGGATTTTACCGTCTTATCTCTCGATGATGTTTCATTAAAAATGGTAATTCTTTCCATTTTGTGTGAGATTATATACCCTTTGTGATAGTCACCACCCCGTGTCCTATTAAATGGGTGACACAGTTGGTTATTATATCTATTTCATCTTGAAGAAGGAAGGGCATGGAACTTTTTTGTCCCTTTCCTCATCTTGAGGAAGGAAGATTGTGATAGAATGGTATCAAGGGTGATGGTTGAGCGATATGATGGAGTTAAGAGTTAGGAACAACGAGGATTGCATGGGATGGTAGGGTAATAGTGTTATGCAATCTTGGTGTGTGAAATAGGGTAGGGAATACTATCTACGACATGGGATTTAAGGTCCCTATGTGATTTGATGCAAGTAACCTGGACCTACTGAAAAAATATGTGAGGATACACTAATAGTATGGTAGAGAACCCAGAAAAATTACATGCATCATAATGACATTTTTCTTGTGTTTCTTTGGAATTTTGGGGTTTTAAATTTAAATTATAGTTAAAATAAATCTTAAAATAAAATTTCCATACTAGCCAGGCTTAGGAGTTCCTTGTTTACCTTTTGAGCTATGGGACCCAGATGTCACCCACGTGTGGTAAGAGCAGTTGAGGCCCAGCAGGCTGACATTTTTGATCAGTGGAGGGATGATCGAGTGGAGGATGTTGAATTGTGGCAGAATTCACTTTTTAATTTCTAGTAGTGGACCCTAGGGATGTATAAAGTTAGTGTTTCAGATATAGAGACAAAGGGCTAGCATGAAAAGACAACAATCACCTTAACCTTGATCTGTGCTCTGAGGGAGTACTGGGTTCCTCTAGCAGTGAGCCAGATGTGAGGAGTGGTGAATCAATGATGGATGATTTACCTTGGGGATAGGAAGGAGACCGATGTATAATGGGATGATGTTGAGAAAGAGTTTCGGGCAGAGTTTCTTTCCTCGATGATGAAGGATGAGAAGAGAAAGGATTTTCTCTCCCTACAGACAGGGAGTATGTTAGTGAGGGAAATGGGGATCATGTTCAAGGAACACCTACGATTTTCTTTGGATCTCTTTCTGAATGAGGATTCGTAGGCGATACACTTGGAAGAGGCACTCCAAACTTCTCTTAAGTATTTAATCACCCCCATTTCCCTATAGAAATACTTATAAGCTTCTATGAAGGATGAAGTAGTGGATAGTATGCACTCATATGAAGGTGTACCATGAGAGGGGAGTCAGTAGAGTTCATTGAAGGGTAAGGCAGACATTAGAATGAATCTAGTTTCAGGGCCTTCCATGATTCGTATAGGTGGACGTAGGCTTTAAAAGTTCCCATTTTTATCTCCTAGTCCTATCCCTTTCCCCATGGTCCCTATACTACGGTGCTTTATCTATTGAGGCCATGGAAATTTTCAGAACTAGTTCCTAGTTCGAGCTTAGGATGGTGGGGGTGGGTAGGTTCAGCACCCACCCCAGCAGTAGCAGTTTCCCATTAGACCCTTCCAGTAGCAGTGGAAATGAGCTCCCTCTCCACTGATGGTAGACGATGTTGGAGGATTCCAACCCCAGGGTTCTCCTTAGGTACCTCTACTATGGTGTGTTTGGGGAGGCAGTCAATAGTAGAGGGGTATAGGATCTGTGTATGGGTAGTTTCATGATTAGAAGACATCATTTCTAGTGGGTCAGGAGGTTGTTTGAGTTTTGATCCGTATATTTAGTACTCTTTTGTGTGCCTTATTTGATTTAGGAGGTTTAGACTACTCTGTTTCACCCATTCTAGCCCATTCCTTAGGACTAGACTAAGATAGACTTTCCCTACTCATGTTGTTGAGTAAGCCAGTTGGAGTTCATTCTAGTTTGTTTGATGTTTTCTAGGCATATAGACTGATGTTAAAGATGCATCAGTCTAGTGGGGATCTTTTTCTGTTACAGATGCAGATGTATGATGTAATCTAAGGAATTCAGTGATTTTTTTATTGTACACTATTATAGACTAGTTTCAGAGAAGCTTAATTTTTTCAGGTGTGGATGGACAGCCTACAGTTTTTTTTGTGAGGGGGATATCAGGGGGGAAGTCGGTGTGTAGAGCCTCTTATCTCTTTTTTGGCTGATCTGCTAGTGGAATCAGCAGTCCTAGAGATGGTGGTGGTCTAGGGGGGTTTCATAGAGTTTGTGGATTTTTTCCCTAAAGAGGTTGTGACTCTAACCCTCGATGTTACATTGATTTCAAAAATAGACTTGTAACCCAATGCCTATCCAATTTCTTTGGCTCCCAATCAGATTGTTCCTTATAGGTTATGAGAGATATAGATTCAGGCTAAGAACCTAATGAAAAAGGGTTTTATCTGGCTGAGTGTGTTGTTTTGTGGTGCTCCATTCTTGTTTGAGAAGAAGGAAGATGGTGGTCTCAGGTTGTGCATTGAAAACCAGAGAATGAATCAGGTAACACTCAAGAACCATTACCCCCTTCTAAATATAGATGATATTTTTGACTAGATGAGGGAAGCTGGTTGGTTCTCTAAGATCGATCTGCAGTCTGGATATCACTGGTTTTGGGTGAAATAGGGTGACAACCAAAATATTTCTTTTTAGGTGTAGGTATGGGCACTTCAAGTTTGTGGTCCTTCCAATCGGTGTAATGAATGCAGAATCTGTGTTCATGGGGCTCATGAACTCTATTTTAAGTAAATTTAGGGACTTGTTTTTCATCATCTTCATTTATTAGATCCAGATTTACTCAATGTCTGAGGAGGAGCATGAAGAGCACATCATGATGGTCTTGTAGGTCCTCCTATGCAACCATATCTATGGGAAGTTGGCAAATAGTATGTTCAAGACAAGACCGGTGCACTTCTATGGACATGTTGTGTCATTATAAGGTATAAAAGTGGATCCTTCAAAGGTGGAGGTAGTTGTTTCTTCGGTAGCACCAAAGAATGTGGCAAAGGATCACAACATCATAGGTCTAGCAAGATATTAGCAGAGTTTTTTACCTGAATTATCTTCGTTTGAGGCTTCGTTGATATCTTTGATAAGAAGGGACTAGGCCTTTGTGAGGAGAGATTAGTGTTAGGCATAATTTAGCTACCTAAAAGAGAAGTTGGTCAGTGCTCCAGTGCATAGGTTGCTGGAGGAAGGGGTTATGTTCGAAGTGTTATGTGACGGTTCCAGTCTAGGCTTGGGACGTGTGTAGATACAGTAGTAGGGGTGATCTATTATGGGTCTAAGAAATTATTCCCACATGAACATAACTATTCCACCCATGATATGGATCTTTTAGCAGTCATGTTTTCACTGAAGTTGTGGTGACATTACCTCATTGGAGATCGCTTTTTGGTCTTCAAGTATCACAAGTGTTTGAGGTATATCTTCTACTAGTGGGACCTGAAATTATTATAGTGAAGGAGGATAGAGTTTCTTCTATAATATGACTTCATGATATCTTACACCTTAGGAAGGGGGAGCATGGTGGTTGATTCCATGAGATGGATGTCACAGAAGAAGGTAGTTCAGGAATCCATGGATGCTTGGAAGGCAATAGAGGCGTTCGACACTTTGCGTCTGGATGCAAGAGTATATGGTAATAGAGGATGTCAATTTCAGATTACAGTGTAGTATTCCTTGGTACAATAGGATGAGGAGTCCATGTGGGGAGACTCTGAGATTGAAGTAATGTGTGATCATGTTGTCCAGGGTAATGCTCTGGAGAGATGGTCAGAAGATAGTCAGAATTAGATGTTATTATGTGGGAAGATATTTTTCCCAGTGGAAATGTAATATGGATTTTTTATTGAGTTCCAAATCACACCCATAGAGGTGCATCCAAGAGTTTCTAAAATGTTTTGAGTTTGGATGGAACATGTTTGGTGGCTCGGGGTGAAGCAGGCAGTGACGGAGTTTGTGGCATGATCCGTAGTGTGTCAGCAGGTGAAGGCTTAGAACCATGTTCCTGGTGGTTTGTTTCATTACTTAGACATTCCTAAGTGGAATTGGAATGAAATATATATGTATTTTTTCACAAGATTACCTAGGAACCGAGGATGATGTGATGCTCTTTCAGTAGTTGTACACCAGTTTATGAAATTGGATCATTTCCCGGCTATCAATGAGTCAAGCGCAGTGGATGCCTTAGCACAGAGGTATGTGGACAAGGTGGTCCATATGCATGGAATTATAAGATCCATTGTCTCAAATCAAGATACACATTTTACTTCATGATTCTAGAGGGGATTTCAGTATGGAATTAGTAATCAGTTACACGTCATCACTGCTTTCCACCCTCAAATGGATGGACAGATAGATAGGACCATCCTTACATTAGAGGAAATGTTATGGTCATGTGATATAGAATTTAGTGGGTATTGGGTGTGACATTTTCCCTTGTTAGAGTTTTAAAACAATAATATCTATCACTCTACTATTGGTATGGCTCTGTTAGTGGATCTATAAGAGATTTCCTATCATTCTACCTTATGATAAATAGAAGTTAGGGAGGTAGCTATTCATGGTCCATAAATGGTGCGGAATAAGATAGGGAAGGTGAAACTTGTCTGTGAGAGGTTGAAGGCATCACATGACCAATATAAGTTATATTTCAATAATATAATGAGAACATTGGAGTTCGAGGTCCGGGACTATGTTTTCATGATTATTTAACCTAAATGTGGGCAGTGGAGGATTGAAAGAGGGACAAATATTTCTCCCAGGTTCATCAGAAATTTTGAGGTGTTGGTACGAGTTAGTAAGGTGGAATATCAACTGGAATTGTCACTGTGGTTGGAGAGGATCCACGAAGTCTTTCATTTCTCTCAGATCAATTGGTATCTACATGATGACTCTCACATCATTGGTTGGGGAGAGTTAGATATCAAGGATGATGCGATGTTCATGGAGCGACCAGTATGAATCAAGGATCTTGGTGAGAAGTTTCTTCATGGATGGACCATTCCCTTGGTTCGTGTGTTATGAAGGCATGGTAGCCTCAAGGATTGTACTTGGGAGTGAGAGGAATAGATATGTGCCCAGTACCTGAATCTTTTATGAGTTTTTCTCTTGTGTTTTCCTAAGTTCTTATCTTATTTTGTAATTATTGACCTCATATGCTTTGAGATGAGTCATTTACCTTTTCTCTGAATGTGAGTGAAATTTATTGACTATGGGGAGAGGAGGGAATGATAAATAATCAAGATGAATTAATACAGATGAGATTGTACCCATATTTATGAGTCAACACCACCCAAAGTGGATATTATCTTGACATGGAGAAAGGAGCTCCCTAATCCACATGTCTAGACAGTGTGATCTTGGGTGGTTGTGTGTTGGTTTGGGGTAGTGTGGCCTTTGTTTTTGTATAGTTTTTTAAGAGAAAGATTTCAATGAGGTGTTGGTATAGTTTTCCAAGAGATAGATTTCAAGGAGGTGTTTGTTCATTTGTCCAATAGATAGATATCAATTTGATGTTCTTGATTTTCATGGTTCTCACTCCGGTTTTTAAACAACACAGGGTGGTTTGTCCCTGAGAGGTATCTCACGGGGTGGTTGATCAGACCCCTCTTTTTCTAAGTTCGGTTTTAAATTCCAGGAGACAAGAATAGTATGAGAGGTATCTAATGAAATGACCAGGATTTCGATGGTATATTCTCTTGTGAAAATACAATACTTGTGGTGTTCTTAGGGGTCATTGTGGTTTGTTTCAAGACTTTTCCCCAAAATTCAATTTTCACAAAATGGTTCCACTAAAATGGTTGCACCGTAACGGTGGTACCGAAACGGTGGCACCAAAATAGTGGCACCGTGATGGTGGCACCAGGAATGTTGAACCATGATGATAGAACTATGACTATGGAACACTAAAATGGTATCTCACCCCTTTCCAAATTTCAAGTTTCCCGAGTTTTCCCAGTTTCACCCCTCTTACATCATTTTTGATGTAAACTGATTTTGAAGACCTATTTAGGAATTTCTAAGAGAATTTAAAAGAATATTAAGTATATATTTAATATCTTAATTCTTTGGGGACTTGGATATATTCAATCCACGTGATATTGAACATGATCCCACATTAATTTCTTTTTAAACTATTCTTCCTTTGATATAGGATCTTGCTCTTCAATGTAGGGATATTCTCTTTATAGTGTGTTTTCCATTCCCTCTTGGGGCACCTAAAGCCTCCCTCTCTAGAAAAATCATATGCCCATGCAAGATCCCCATCCTTTTTAGTTTTATTAGAGTTTCCAACTATTCAAGCAATCCCTTGTTTTGGAGCAAAGAGATGTTTTAGTAACCTATATTTTTATGTAGGTATTCTTCTACTACTCTTTATTTCCGTGTCATGCAGGGTGGGTATAGTTATGTTTCTTGAGGATTTAGGAATATTTTTCTTTAACAAATAATAAATAAGGGGTAGGGAATATGATGATAAAAATATAACAAAGTTCAATGAAGAAAAATCAGGGAAGTGATGATGTTACCTATTTTGTTTTATTTTTTATCCATGAACGTTATTTTCAATAGTACGAGATTAAATGACTCCTAAAAATAATTTTCATTGGTGGACTTTTCTAGTGCACTAGTGATGTTCTGTTTTGTTTTGATTCTTTGATAAATGGTTGTAACATGAAAACTATTTAATAATGTATATTTGGTAAAATAAATGGATGCCCCAGGATCAAACCTGTTGTGTGATCACCCTAGTTATTTTATAGAGGAATTACTGAATCCCTCTTACTAAACATGAATATGGTTGGATTAATGGTGTGGATGTGTGATATGTTTGGTTGGGTTTTGTACTTCATGGGGGTTATGTGATGTTTTTTTGGTAACCTTATTACGAGTATAGGGGTGGACAGAGGGATTGGTCCTGTGGCGGGGTAAGGGTATGTTTTTGTAGTTGGGATGAAATTTGGTAGTGTTTTCTTGTGGGATTTGCGTATAAATTGGTATAAGAGTTGTGTTTTTATCCCAGTTTGACAGACTGATTAACTGTGGAATAGATAGACTATTGGGTTGTTGGAATTCATTTTCTTGTGTTTTAGACATCGAGAAACATTGGGAAGTGGGACTACAGATTGGTTGTTCTCTATTTTTTATTAATGGGTGTTAAAATAGAAATTATTTACCTTGGTCCCTATTTCATTGTTTAAGGTCAGCAGTATCAAAGAACGAAGTGGGTTGGTTTCTGTGTGTTTAGGTAATCAGTCTCTTCACCTTCTCAGAATGGTTACAGATGTTGTTCTTGGTAGTTACCCTGGGTAGTGATGGTATAAATTAAATTTAACCCCATAAATAAAAAATGGAACATGGTTAAACAAATTGGTTTGCAATTGTGATTTATTGTGGCTGTTTTTGTGGTTATGTATATATGGGTAGTAGAAGATGTGGTTCTGTGTGGGCTTGTTATTTATTTTGAGACTTGTAGGTTGGGTAGAGTGTTGTTTACTTATATGTATAAATTTTAGTTCATTGTGATTTATATAGGCACCCCATACTTTTTGATCACCATGTTCCAGACACCCTCGTTTCATGTTGGACGGTTTCCTTTCCCACATCTTGGTGGGAGGATGGATAGCCGGTTACTGAATTTCTTCCTTGAACCCTCTTCCAGATCATAGTGCTAAAGCATATATGGGAAATATGTAGTGGATTGAGGTTTACTGCAGCCCAAGATACTTTGGGTTGGTTGTGGTGTACGTGAGAGGCCTAGGTGTTTGTGGGCCATGTTTGTTTCCTAGTTGTCTTCGGGATGAGGCCCAAGTGTTTTTGGGTGAGAGGTGTGGTGGTTTTGGCCCAGGTTTCTGTGGGTGGGGTTTGTGTGTGGTTTGAGTTCCAAGTGTGTGTGGTTGGGTTGTGGTAGTGGTACTGAATTTTGTAATAGTGGAGTTATCAAGATATTAACTATTATGAATGATTATTTAACCAGTTGAAAAGTGGTGCGGGGTACCAAAATGTCGATGTGTTTATACTGCTACTTGACTTGACATGAATTGTTTGGTGAGTGTGAACTGGTGAGGCTGGACTGGTTTGTACTATTTTTTAGGTGCTTTTAGGTTATACTATTCTCTCATAGGGGCATTAGAATGTTCCCCCACTTTTTCATGGGTGACATTAATTTTCCTACTACGAATACTTGTATACCCACTCCATGTTTTTAAAACTATTTTCGGGTTTCCAAGAGGACATTGAGTACCATGTTGGACTATACTAGCTTTGGAATCAGGATAGTTGTTGTGTGGAAGCTTTGTCTCTTTATTTTGGTAATTTATTTGGTGCATTAGTTGTTCTTTTGTCACTGTTTATGTTTAAATCATGCATGGGGTGGATTTTAGTTTCCTTTATTTAGATTTTTGGTGTTGTTTGGGATTTTACAATCTTATATCCCAATCATGTTTCATTAAAATGGGTAATTCCTTACATTTTTTGTGATATTCTATACCTTGGTGCTAGAATCCACCACAGGGACTATTGAAGGAGGGAGTCTATGGTCTTTATATATCCTTCATCTTGAAGATGAAGGGTGTGACATTTTGTTGTAACTCCCCTCATCATGAGGAAGGTGGGTCGTGATACCATAAAAAATATATTCAACTCACCTATATAGAAATGAGAAGATACAAGAGTTGAGGTTACTATGATCATACCTATCACTTTCTAAGGTTACACATTCTTCTCCTCAGGTCTTGGATGTACAAAATATTTTTTGCCTAAACCATGACCCTGTGACACCACTTCACAGCCTGGAGTAATCCCACTCTGATTTTTAGGTAACCCTGGTGCCTACAACCTCAGCCAAAACCACCACCTTGTCTAGATCAACTAGTACTAATCCAGCTCCTATCCTAACACAGAGTTGTGAATCCTACTCCCAAACCTGGATTTGGATCTAACCCTAATCTACTAATTGATATAGGGAAAGTCCTTTAAAAATGTTTCATGTGGCCCTCCCTACCATAATCTTGGAACAGTACTAGGTCTAGATCAAAATAATTCCTCACATTTCTTTATTTACCACACTAATGAAAGAAAACTGTGAAACCAAAACTAACATCCTAGCTAGTAATCATATCACGGGGAACCTCAAAACCGCACTTATTTCCAATGGAAGTTGAACCACTAAGATGTGGGACAACACTTTTCTGGTCCTCACCATGTCTTCTCTAATGTTTCACTCTTTAATCAATAATTAATTCACTGTATTAGTAATAGAGATCAACCTAATCAAGTTGAACTATAATAAAATGACATTTCTGTGACCTTCCTCATAGAATCTCACCCTTCATGCCTCATTAGAATGAAATATCATTGAAAATTATTTGACTCTATAAACCGTGATGAAGATTACATAACACTCATCATGCCCTACTCTAGATGCATTAAATCACTTGCCCGATCTGGTCTCATAGACACTAGGAAAAAGTAGTCATAAAATCTAGTTTGGAAATCATCCCAAACCATATCTCATATCTTTTCATCCTAGTTCAAAACAACCAACCAGATCATTGTTTCTCCCCCAAAGTATGTAAGTCATGAGCTTCTCTTACCTCTCAATAGGTGTCTCCAGATGCTCTAAAATCCATAGTGTAGTCTAAATCCACTGCTCAAAATCCCGTGGACCACTATCCTATGAACTTTATTGATGATTCTACATCTAGAACACACATGTCAAATACACCATAAACATGGAAGAAGACAATTCTCCTTGAAATGTCTTTATATAGCATAGAACCCCCCCTGAACTATGACTCATCCGTTTCATTTGGTAAAATATCTTTTTCCAAAACTATAACCACAATTGGATCTACCAGTATCTAATGAAGCATATCCATTTTAGAATGGTTATCTCCAACCTCTCAGAATACGAATGGAGGTCTTCATGGTGGAATGTATCTACAATACCGAACACACACCTCCAATAGGATTAAAATTTTATAATTTCATATTTAATGAATAAGAGATGTAAAAACCATCATATATACCATTCATACCCCTGCCTACTCTTAAATAAAGGACTAGTTTAAAAAGGAATGGTCATAAACATCATTAGAGACACTGTCCAATGCCCAATCAAATGTTAGGTCAAGGTCATTTTCTTGGATTAACATTTCAATTTCAATTTGAATTATTTTTTATTTCACATTTTAATATAAATACTTGAACCAAATGGTTCACATATAATGATCCATAAGGGCCCATACACCTCATGAATCAAAATATAGAATCTACTTAATCAATACCATAACACTTTCTTGTCTATGAGACAAATGGACCATGACTCAACATATGATAATTGGATTCTATGGTTGTCTACTGTATCATAATAAGGAAAACAATTCTTAGGTAATGGTAGACACTCTAATTACCAACTGTTTTTCTAAATTCCCTAAAAAATCATTTATCAAATAGAAAGTAGGCACATATTATAAATTCATGTAATCATGCAATGGGTCCTATATGGAATGACATAATGCATGACATGCAAATCTTGAAAAGTTCCTGAAAATTGTGCATGAGATACATATCATCATATCATCAGGAAATGATAAAATAGATCATCAACCATATCAATGAAAAAATCTCACTCCATTTTTATACTAAACTGTGAAATCCAAATCAATTATAATAAAAAAATCTAGAAAAAAACATTTTTTTCAAGAAATTTTTCTATTATGTACGTAGGGTAGCTACTCCCCATTATAACTCATTACCAAATTCGAATTCCAGTATAATCCCCTTTATATAATCTCATAATTGTCATTAAAGAAAAGAAAAATTTTCTGATATAACTTTATATTGTGCCAACATGGACGCCATTATCTAGTTCCCTGAGTCGGCATGTCACATGGCCTTAAGCACATCACCCATGAGCGTTAGAGGCTTCCGACTAGAAGTGATGGGCTAGGATGTGTTTTTATGAACACTATGCCATTAAGTAAAAGTGTAACACATGGAATAATAATAAAAACAAATACTAGAAGCATTAAATCATACATATTGAAGATAAAAACCCAAGGCATGAATATAATTAGAATTCCAAAATTAATCTCATATAAAAATTATGATGATACGTGTCATTCTTCTACAATCAATCCAAAATAGGTATATTGATAGATACATGTATAAAAATTTTACAAATAAAAAAAAATACAATCTAGTATCATGATACTCAACTCGATCATGTGATCCCATTCTCCTAAACATGGCACAAATTCAAGAATCATATAATGCGAACTTTACCCGATTCATATATAAATTCATATAGTATATTTGGGCACCCAATGATGTCCCAAGACATTAGGTGATATAAAATCCCAATAGGCCACCAGCAACGGTGTTAATAATAAGTTTGGGAAGGGAAATACAATCTAAGAAGTGTGTAATGTATATCATAGGTACAACAAAAAAGAATCTAGTTCCTGAGGCATATGTGATTAATGTAAAGAGAAACTGTCTAGCCAAACAAGTCTCCTTGAAAAACATGGGTAAATTTCCTATAATGAGGTTTCTATAATCCAAATAGAAACAAAAACCATGAACATTACGTATATATAATATATCATATCATCCATGAACACACCATATAAACTATATATCATATCATCCAAGACCACACCATAAAATTAGATGTGTCATATCAATCACGAATGATCAATATAATTAGATGTTTTAGACCCCTCATCACCATATCCATGGTATAGAAGACCATGGAATCCTTGTCGAGTCCCAGGAACATCTCAATGCTCAATGGTAACTCAGTAATACTTGGAATGGGTTCCAAGGAGCATGTCAAAAGAAAATTTCTACAATGATCCCAAGTGTGTCACATCCAAGAGATTGTGAGGCCTAATGAATCCCATGGAATCAAGACCAAAGGATAAATCTCATCTAAAGAATCCACTACTGTGGTTAGGTCTACTTGGTCTAATACCCTGAGTGAGGGGTGAATTTGGGTATAACAGATTAGAACTTTCTCCCATTCGAATCATGATTCTTTGTAAGACAAAACTCAATTATCTCTTCCTCATGTTTCAATATACGAACAAATATGAAATCATGCAAAGTTCACAATGATCTTTATATGGTTCACCCACACCGAGCTACATCCAAGGATTATACAACAATAATGAGCTGATGTACCAAATTCTGTCACGATCACGCCCCATAATGAGTACAATGTATGGGATAGATTTTTTATGTACAGGCTCGGTTCCTTTAAAAATTTTAGGGTCTTCTCACTACATTACCAAGGGTCACTCCCTAGGCATCATTCTCTGTCTTACTTCTAGTGGAAGGACTCACCGTCTTCCTCTTCATTCACACAATGATCTTGGAATGGAATCCACACACAGTTTATCTAATTTTAGGTCAAACATAGTTTTTGGACATGTAGGTCCATTTATTTTCATTAATTCTTGCATCCTCGACTATAGGTAGATGCTCTGTTGAAATCCCTCTTTCACCCATAGATGAAGTCCACCTTCCGGTGTATTTCTCTGTTATGGAAAAAACTTTTTCAAACTGATCTAAAGCTCTCTTAAGTTTCCTTAAGAAAACCACGAACCACCTTGTTCCTCCATATACTATATAACATGTTTGGTATGTAGAACTCCATTCCACGTAATGTTTCTACCATGTGAAAACTGCTACCACCTCTGTGTACCGTTTCCTTCGCTTCGCCTCTACGAACTGTGCTCTGTCTACGAATTGTTCTCTATTCGTGGGTTGTATTCACTTCCGCATACTGAAACCACCCCTCCACATACCAATATGGGAATTATCTCACTTTTATACCAAAGTTTCCTCCTCTATATACAGTGTCTTCCATTGTAGGTTAATAATTCCTAAAATCACCTTCGGTGGAATTTCTTCCACGTGAACTACTTCATCTTTCGCGAAATTCTTCCTCCTGAACCTCCTTCATAATTTTCTGAAATCACGGACCAAAAATGTGTTCTAGAATGATATTTAGTCCCAAAAATAATCTGTGATATTATATATTCTTATACCAGAAAGGGTATCCACCAAATCCACTAATCGAAGATTTATAAAATCTTCAATCTAGCCTTCACCGCATACCAATCCTTCTTCCACCGCGAACCACAAGCCACCCATAAACCATTTTTCATATGCGGCCTATGTACTACATTTTCTCATACAAGGTTGATCTCCTCCATCAGTGACACACCATCCGCATACTGCATCACCTTCCTCTGGGAACCTTTTTTGCTTATGTGAACCGCTCCAACGTACCGTTCCAGCCACTCCACGTACCATTCCTGGAACATGGTACATGCTACATGGATTGTGGTACACAGTTCTCATCCATTGATAATTTTTCTCAATGTTATTCACACCGCTCACAACTTTGAATAAATCCTTCATTTACCAACATCAATCTATTGAATTTGAGGCCCAAATTTTTTGAAACACTGGGAAACAATGCCACATTAAAAACACATCTTCGGAAACACCAACCATTATCATTTGTTATCATCTGTATTTTTAAACAACAAAAATCACACCCAAAACATTATGAGTGGAATCCTTGAAGGATTTTTTCCAAAAAAAAAACTTCTATAAATATTTATGGAGGTATAATACATGGAATCTGATCGACTAAGGATCTAAGGTATACTGAGGCATACACTAACACTTCAACTCATCACTTTTTATTCATCAATTCCCGATCCATCACAATCCATGAGTGTACCCACTTATAAAACAATTAAATAGTTCACATCATGTCATCAAATGGATAATGAGGCATAACATATTCTAATCAATAAATTCTATTCAATTATTTTATAAGTGGGATTCCACTAACTAGGAAATATCAATCACACCCCATGAGTGGCATAAAAATAGAATAATTCAAGGGAATAACCCATTGGTGACTTAGGATGCGTAGAAAAACTAAAACTATCTCAAAGGTACTCATGGAAAGCATAAACATGTTCTGATTCATTCAATTAAATTATTCAATTAATTATAGGGGTGCTTCTAGAATTTTTGGAGTGTCGAGAAATCTAATAAAGGAATATAAAGCACCCAAAACTAAGGGAAAGGCATATACCACCAACCATATGCCCATACTAGATCCCTCATCTAGTATCAACTTCTGATTTTGTCCAGATATGAGGAAAAATGAAGAATGGATGAGAACCATAGAAATAATGAATATTATCTTCCACCAAAATAGTGAATCCAATACTAAGAAAACTAAATAATGGAACAAGAGTAAAATAGATCTTACCAACATGGAT
The DNA here is from genome assembly GCA_963277665.1 of Viscum album. NCBI lineage: Eukaryota > Viridiplantae > Streptophyta > Magnoliopsida > Santalales > Viscaceae > Viscum > Viscum album. The sequence goes on from OY728122.1 coordinate 275,447,519, forward strand.
CAAAAGATAATTATTATGTTCTAATACGAGTTGGGACGAAGAATCGGGGTCCAATAATAATTTTTGGACTTCTTCAGGGTTTCCTATATGTGAGAGTGGTGAGGGTGATGGTTATTGTCCAAAATAGTGGCCCCTTCCTGTTATTTTTTTAAAAAACTATTGATCATTTGCATATAATTTAAATTTTACTCACATTGTGTAATACTTGGGAACTGCCCCTTGGAAAACACTTTACATGTCCTGAAAATTTCAGCCTAGACCATTACATGTCATGTAATGATTACAAACCAAGTAATCCAATTACACATTTTTCAATTGGCCTAAATACTACCATCATCTCTCATAATTTATTTATTCCAAAACAACAAGACTAGCCCCAGAACCCAAATTATTGTTGAGGCCAAAAATGAAAATATAAACAAGAGTTTAACTATAAATAAACGAATTTGCACCTCATGAAAAACTTGTGATACCACAGGAAACACCTATTCTCCCATATTAAACATAATGAGGAAACATGAATACCAAAAACCCAATCTAGTGTTATCATATGCATACATAACTCAAGAGTCACATGATAGTTCATCAACCCACACCATGGAACTAATCCTTACTGAGTATCTGTATATAAGGCAACCCACTTGAGAACCGCAATCTCATAATCATATGTGTAATGATATCTTACCATGATGATCCATGGAGAGATATCCATATTCATAGGGTTTAGTTAAATATAATTAAACTATGAATCTATATAGAAAAAAACAATACATGTTTTCATTGAAACGTTCAATAACCAAACACATTTTTCCTAGAAACAATACCAAGGCACCAAGTTCATATAATAACCTACTAAGTGTCACTATATATCCCATACAAGGAGGGACTATGTGGTTATCATTAATAAACATCCCTCCATAGAATCCATTTGAACTACCATTAGAAGAAGTATAATATGGTCAAACTAAGTAGAATCTCACCAATAATTTATATGCAAAAAATCTATATTTGTTTTTGTTAAATATTTTAATCGATAAACCATTTTTCATCATTGATATCAACAACTTGCATGCATGTGAATGTTAATTGAATCCTACATTCCAATAGTTATTCATGTACATAAGAATATAACTAATGGTCCAAGAGATAAAACCACAATTACATCTCAAATACACTAATCATGTTCAAATAAATAACTCAACCGTAATAGATAAAATCAAGAATTAAAATTCTATATCTCTGGTAACATGGAGTTTCTAAAGGAAATGGTGTTGGCAATGCATAATTATGAGCTCCATAAAAAGATCCAATAAATTATTATATCAGTTTTCTTCTATTTCCTGAAATATTAAGAAAAAATAAAATACCAAGATACCACATTGTGTTTCCCATCTATACCTACACCACTCACTTGTGTCCAATATAAGGGTGTTATATGACATGTGGTAAAACTACCTATACACCAGAGGAGACCGATTAGAAGTGAGGGTATATGGTGAAACCATAAGGAAACTATATCCTTATACCTAGATGATCAATAATAGTTTAAATAAGTAATATTAATTAATAATAAACATCTATATTATAGGTAATAAATAAACAAGAATCATTCTATAGAAAATGTAATGTGACCTACGGTCCCATAGAGTTGTTGATCACACACTGGGGTGACCGAATGAAAAAATAAAAAATAAAATGAAAATGTAAAAAATTCTTTGCAACCATCATCACTTCATATGTAATGCCCCGACCCCAGCTACCCAGAGTCGGTGCATTACTTCGTAACATTGGCATGATCACAAAAGATCAAGTCTCGAAAGACCGATTAGTTTAGTAGCCTTGGAAACACTAGATACATTCATAAACATTACATTACATCATAAAAATGAAAACTACAATAACATGGTCTCCCTAGTCCACACTCATATCCTAAGTGACTATTCTTGCAAGTCAGTCATAATACACCTCTTCACATCCTGGGAAAAAAATAAAACATTGAAAGGGGTGAGCTCAAATGCTTTGTAAGGATAACAATATAGCGGAAACTTTCAAAAGAAAACAGAAGCATTTAAGGCAATTTATAACTAAAACAAAAGCCTTATTGAACTTGAACTTCAGCATAATATGGCAAAAGTAAAATAAAATAATGCCATTACTTATTCACATGGATATTCTACTAGACGAATAATCACATGAAATATCAATAACCACTTTCATAATGAGGGAATGTATAATTCCAAACATTCTGAAACATTTTGTCAAGGCCTCAGCCAAGACGTCTAAAATGATTAAGGCCTCGGCCAAAACCATAAATCAAATTGGGAAAGGGCCTCGGCCAATTCCACGTCTAGTTGTCTCATGAGACCTAACGATGCATCGATGAGCTATAGCGGGCTCCACCCGTCACTTATTAAGTCCAATACATTCCTCATATAAATAGGTTTAAACATAACATAAATATTCATATTAAAATTCGCATACGAAATGTCAAACATTTCTCCATAAAATATGGATGGTATAAAAATAGCACATCCACAGTCAAATGTTTCACAAAATGATCAATGGAAGTTTTGTATCATAAATCAATTTCAAATAAACTTAAAACCCATCAAAGGATGTTGACATGGATGAAATCAAAGCTATTTAAGAGAAATATCTCTTTTTTTTAAATCATTTAAAAGTCCCATAATTATAAAATAATACATTTACTTTGAAAATATTATTATTAGCTTGTAAGGGAAGCTTCGACGAAGTTATAATGGCGGAAAATAGCCGCACCTTCCGTATAAGTTAAAAAACATTCTTACCTTAAATTTGTCAAAAAGGTCAAAAAGTACATTGTTTGGAAAACGATGGTAAGATTCCTTTCAAAAACATATAAGGGTATAAATGACATTAACCCATTTTCCATTTAATAGTAAAAATGTTTTGAAAGACATTTTTAAGAAACATGGATGGGGATGATAACGAGGTCCCAGTAGATAATTATGTATAAACAACCTTGGATAATGAAGAGGTTGTGAAGTAAACCCTTACCTTGTACTTTTACTTTGTTGGGGTAAGATAACCTCCTGTGTAATGGTGAAATAATTGTTATTAAATTATACAAGAATCATATACATTTATATGATATCATATATGATCTTTTAACATTTCTTTGTTAACAATATCTTAGATTTATCGTTGTTTATGGTGTTAACTTACTCGTTTTCTTTTATATGTTTTGTTACGTAAGTCGTGTTTTTCATGGATAGGTTGTATCTTATTCATATCCAGAATGATATCATGTCCTTAAACATTATTTTTGAATCATTAAATGATAATTATACTTGAATGGATACGACGGAGAATGAATCTCATCACGTTCGTGGAGACGGTAGTCCGTACGTACGCACAAGAGACAATATCATTATTTTGATATTAAAATAATATATAATTGGATAGTATATCATATATACAGAATCATTATCATGTTATATTTATTATTTAAATGAATTAAATATCATTATTATACCCATCTAAATAATAATATATTGAATAACAATTACACCATGACGTGGAGACGGTAAGCCGTACGTACGCACGTATGGTGACATGTCATTCAAATGATGGGTAGAATACTGAATATGGTTGTTACATATTTATAATAACATCACAGTATATAGAAGATACTGGAGTTATAATTTTATTATTGAAATAATAAACAAAGAGGGAGTGGAAGAAGAAAGAAACTTGAAAGAGGGTGATGAAAACGTTACCTCTTCTTCGGGTTCTTTCTTTTGATTTGATAAAAAGGAATCCTTAGGATGGATTTCTGACTAAATTAAAGCATCTAGGATGAAGGGAGAGAAGTTGGGAGAGTATTTGGGCAGAGTTTGGCAGAACCAAAAGGCTTGAAAGTGTGAATAAGTTGGTAGAGGTGGGGGCCTTTTATAAGAGGAGAGGAGGGGCTCTTTTGGAAAGATTGAAATGTTACATTATTATATAATGATTTTCGGATTCTAAATGTCCCAAACTTATATAATTCGTGTCTAAGGTGATAAGGGTTCGAAATATACCCATACAATAGTCTTTGGACAAGTGTAAGCCTTGGAGTTTACATTATCTTTTCATTTTATTAAAATCGTTAAATAATGAGGTCATCACTGCATCATAATGATGTCATAAATAATTTAATTTATTTAATGTCTAAAAAATATTAATAAAATACTATGATGTAGGAAATCTTTTTATATTTCTAATGAATATTTATAGTCAAAATTTGGACTTGTTTAATCCCACTTAAAAACTGTTTTAGTAAAACAACTCATGTTTGTGTCAATTTAATTTTAACATTAAATAAATAAATATTAATGTCATTTTCCAAACAAAGTGGCTCCATGGGGTCCCCAAGTTGACCCATGGGTTGTCTTGGTCGGCCATGACTCATCCAATAGTAGTAGGACAATTGTCAATCTAATCTCATATTATTAAAACATTATTTTTACCTTAAACTACACTAATTACCTCTAATCGCGATTAAGAACTTAAAAGTTACTATTCACCAAAAAAATTATTTTAATCTCATTGAACCACATTTTACTTCTTAATGACAACCATGTATGTTGGATTTTTGAAAATCAAATCACAGAAGTGGTAATATTTCATTTTAATGAAAAATCAGTTTTTAACAACCACTTAGTGGTTTCACTATTCATCAAAAATTGACGTTTTTCAGAATAAGGCCAAACTTTCACCCTAAGCTATAATTGATATTCTGAATTCAAAAATGATGTCTATTTTACAAAATTCCAAAAATATATTTTTCATTAATTAATTTTATAATTAATTCCCGCTGTTACGACAAATAGCGTGCTTTTAAGAAACAATTTATATCAAAAGATTGGCAATTGTTTATGTCCAATTTCAATGTTAAATTAATTCTAATGACCACCATTGGATAAAATGGTAAAAATATATTCTAATTATACTTTAAAACAACTAAATAGTATAATTTATCACTATAAATTATTTTTATTAAAAAAGTTGTTTTTAAGTATTTTTCAATATTCATAAAAAATTAGAAGTTCTCAGAAAAATACCAAAAATTCAACATAGGATAATTCCGATATTCCGAATCGAAAAATGAAGTCCATTTTGATAAATAAAATTTATAAAATTTCAAAAAGTAGGTATTACTATTCACAACAGCTATTTTAATTAGTTGTGGTGTGCGTTAGAGCTCGAGGTTGCGTACAACACACGCTATTGCATTATTCGAAGGGAAACGTACCGTGGAAGCTTGGGGTGTTACATTCTCCCCTCCTTTAAATAATTGCGTCCTCGCAATTTCTAGGGTATTACTGCATAAAAAGACTCAGGTGGTTCTTCATCATAAGTTCCTCAAGTTCCCACGTTGCCTCTTCCATTTTATGATTTCTCCACAAAACCTTTACCAGACGAGTCGTCCGGTTTCTCAGCACCTGCTCCCTCACATCAAGAATTCTGATGGGCTCTTCGCAATAAGATAGATCGGGTTCCAGTTCTAATTCCTCATTGGTAAGTACATGTGTTGGGTCAGGCATGTATTTTCTCAATAGCGATATGTGGAAAACATCGTGAACTTTGGAGAGATTTGGCGGCATCGCCAAACGATAAGTTACAGCCCCAATACGATCCAGAATTTCGAAAGGTCCGATGTACCTGGGACTCAACTTACCCTTCTTACCAAAACGTATAACTCCCTTCCATGGAGATACCTTTAGGAAAACATGATCTCCCACCTGAAATTCCAAAACCTTTCTTCTGTTATCGGCATAGCTCTTCTGCCTACTTTGAGCTGATTTGATGTGGTTCTGGATTACCTTCACCTTTTCCATTGTTTCTTCCACCAGTTCTGGTCCCACAAGTTTTCTTTCACCAACATCATCCCAACAGGTTGGTGTATGACATCTCTTTCTGTATAACGCTTCATAAGGTGCCATCTTAATGCTTGAATGGAAGCTATTGTTATAGGAAAATTCTACCAGTGGTAAATATTGATCCCACAAACCCTGAAAGTCTAGAGAGCATGATCTCAACATGTCTTCTAAGGTTTGAATAGTCCGTTCTAATTGTCCATCTGTTTGAGGTTGATAGGCAGTACTCAAACGAAGTTCAATATCCAAGGCCTTTTGAAGACTTTTCCAAAATCTTGAAGTAAAATGGGGATCACGATCAGAAACAATCGATAGGGGTACTCCATGAAGTCTTACAACTTCATTAATATATAGTCTTGCTAGACGTTCAAGTGGTAGATCCTCCCGTACAGCCAGAAAATGTACTGACTTAGTAAGACGATCAACAATGACCCATATTGCATCATTCCTTCTAGGAGTCTTTGGTAGTCCCATGACAAAGTCCATCATAATATTATCCCATTTCCACTCAGGTATAGGAAGAGGTTGCAATACTTTACCAGGATGTTGCCTTCCAGCTTTCACTTGTTGACAAACCATACACCTCGACACAAAATCAGCAATCTCCCTCCTCATATTGTCCCACCAAAAATGTTCCTTCAAATCTCTATACATTTTGGTGCTCACAGGGTGTATTGAGAAATTGGAACTATGAGCATCATCCGTCAATTCCCTTTTTAGATCAGGTATATCGGGAACACAAAGTCTCTTCCTGAATTTCAAAATTCCATCCTTATACACAAAGTCCCTCAATCTTCCGTCATTCACATCTTTAATCTTCTTCTGAAATTATTCATCATTGGTCTGAGAACTCTTAATCCTTTCTAGTAATGATGGTTTGGCAACCATTTGAAAAAGCATTGATGTTTCACCTTCCCTAGTTATTCCCATGTCCATCTTCACTAGATCCATGAAAATTGGATCCCTTTCAATTCTAATCACATTCAAAACTCCATGGTCTTTTCTGCTCAAAGCATCTGACACCTTGTTTTCCTTCCCCGGGTGGTAATGTATCGTTCAATCATAATCCATGAGTAGTTCAAGCCATCGCCTTTGCCTCATGTTGTGTTCTTTTTGTGAGAAAATATACTTCAAACTCTTGGGATCAGTATAAATCTCACATTTTTCACCATAGAGGTAATGTCTCCATATCTTTAAAGCAAGGATCACAGCTGCTAACTCAAGATCATGAGTAGGATAGTTTTTATCATGAATTTTTAGCTGTCGTGATGCATAGGCAATAACCTTATCATTCTGCATAAGGACACAACCTAGTCCTTTCTTCGATGCATCACTATAAATAACAAACCCATAATTCCCCGATGGTAGAGTCAATACAGGGGCGTTGACTAATCTTCTCTTCCGTTCTTCAAAACATTCTTCACACTCTTTTGTACAGAAAAATTTAATCCATTTACGTGTGAGCTTTGTCAATGGGTTAGCCAATCTGGCAAAATTCTGGACGAAACGTCGATAATAACCTGCTAAACCAATAAAACTGCCTACCTCAGTTATACTTGTCGGTGCTGGCCATTCTTGGATTGCCTTGGTTTTAGAAGGATCAACGGAAATTCCATCCTTAGAGACAATATGGCCAAGAAAAGAAATCTCCTAAAGCCAGAATTCACACATCCTAAATTTCCCATATAATTCATGTCTTCTAAGAGTCTTCAGGATAATGCGTAAGTGATTTTCATGATCTTCGTGGCTTTTGGAGTATACCAAGATATCATCAATAAATACCACTACAAAGTCATCAAGATATTCCTTGAAACCTCTATTAATTAGATCCATGAAAACAGAGGGTGCATTAGTCAATCCAAAAGGCATTACTGTAAACTCGTAATGCCCGTACCTTGTTCGAAATGCTGTCTTTGGAATGTCTTCCTTCTTCACACACAACTGATGGTATCCAGACCGAAGGTCAATCTTTGAAAAGTATTGAGCTCCATGCAGTTGGTCAAACAAATCATCAATGCGAGGTAGGGGATACTTGTTCTTTATTGTTATAGCATTGATCTCCCTATAGTCGATGCACAACCTCATAGATCCATCTTTCTTCTTAACAAAAAGAACAGGGTCTCCCCAAGGAGAAACACTAGGGCGAATAAATCCCTTATTACTCAATTCCTCTAGTTTTTTCTTTAGTTCAACTAATTCCATAGTGGCCATTCTATAAGGGGCCTTTGATATGGGCCTTGATCCAGGAATTAAATCAATGGAAAACTCAACTTCTCGTTCTGGAGGATGTCCAGGTAAATCTTCCGGAAACACGTCAACATATTCTCTCACAATAGGTACATCTTCTATTTGAATATTACTTTCCTCACCATCAGTAATTTCCTTCTCTTCCTCCCCAATAATTGAATTTAGTTGACCTACTGGGGGTGGATCTAGATAAGAATTATGTGGCGACGATTCTGCTCTAAAGATAAGGTGTTCCTTATCATCATCATCAAGAATCCTAACCTCTTTCCTCTTACAATAAATTTTTGAATCATGGTCCGAAAGCCAATCCATACCGAGGATTATATCAAATTCAATCATGGGTATGACGATGAGATCAGCAGGTAAAGAACATTTAGGTGCTCTAATGGGAACTAATCGATAAAACGTTGTTGCAACAATACTTCCCTTAGTGGTTTTGACCGACAACTCCCTTGTTAAATCAAATTGGAAATATCTAATTTTCTTAGCAAACTGGGAAGATATGAAACAATGCGATGATCCAGAATCAAATAATGCATTTTCTAAACTTGAGGAAACCATTAAATTACCTGCCACCACGTCTTTCGGAGCTTCCACCTCAGCAGTAGTGATAGCATAAGCCTGGCCCTGATCCCTTGGCCTCTTCTAAGGTATGTTCCCCTGACGCTTAGGACATTCATTTGCATAATTTTTCTTCTCTATACAATTATAGCATTCCACGTTGACAACCGCTTTCTTTCCCTTGAATTCATGAGCTTGGTGGACTTTTTCACCACACTTGTAACATACTCCTTTTCCTTTTAGACAGGCACCAGGGTGCTTCCTACCACAATTATCACAGGGTGGAAATTCACTTCTACCCTTCTTCCCTGTTTCCTTATTTCCTTTCCCAGAGTTTTCTGTGGATCTCTTCTTATCTTGCTTTGATTTAAAGTCGTAAGACTTAGAGAATTCCTTTTCCGTCTTGATAGTGCACGAGACAATACCTTCGTATGAAGAGAAGGTTTGTGATACTAAATCTTGACGGAGAAATGGTTTTAACCCATAAAAGAAACAAGCAGTCTTACTTCTTGGGTTACATATGTAATCTGCAGCATACCTTGCTAACCTTGTAAAGTTAGCCTCATACTTTGCGACATTCTCATCCTCCTTCTGCCTCAGACTCAGAAATTGCCTTTCTATATCCGTTCGATGGCCTCGAGGAAAGTATTTTTCTAAGAACAACTCTTTGAAATCCTGCCATTCCATGTTTGTTAATTCATCATCTTCCTTTGTGTTTTGAATTAGTGACCACCATTGATCGGCATCTCCAGTGAGGCTGTAAACTGCCATGACAACTTTCTCCCTTTCACTACTCCCCAAGGCATGGAATATTTTCTCTATGGAATTTATCCATTGCTCAGCTAATATAGGATTTGTACTCCCATTGAAGGTTGGTGGTTGTTGCCTCATGAAATGGTCTAGTATTGATCCTCCCCGTTGCGGATCAGGGTGCTCCATACGAGTAAGGTTGTTATTCATAACCTGCGTGAGTTGTCCCAGTACGGTGAGAAGCTGATCAGCACCAGTTGTATCACTAGCTCCACCATAATTATCTTGAGCAGGAGGGCAATCCCTACACGGAGTGCGTGCATTGATACGGTTTCCATTCCTTCCACTAGGCGCCATTTCTAAATAATGGCATAAACTAGATTAGTTTATGAATCAAAATACATAATTCCATACTTTTAAAACACTTAACATAAATTGAACTAATTATGGATATAATCCATAATTATAAAAATGTTTTCTTTGAGGAAGTATATACTCGTAACCCTTCATAGTGGTTTGTAAAGAAAATGGGAATTATCCTAAGCATATCCCCCGGGAGTGTCGTAACCAAGAGTACAGCAAGGCCCGTTGTCGTGCACCAGTTCCCGTTCGAGTCTAGCTCAAAATGGTGTTTTCGGGTTTTACCCCTAGGTACATCTGTGCCAGAGCCGCCTCTACCTGATCGTATCCAGACTGGGATGTATTACTTGGAAAACTCACAAAATCTCTACAATACCAAAATTTTTGGAAGTTCTTCTATACTAATCCTCAAAGTTCATCTTAGGTATACATGCTCTAATAAGAGTTTGTCTAAATCTAGCTTCCAAGGTTTGTACTAAACTTCCTCTGATACCAACTGTAACACCCCGACCCCAGCTACCAAGAGTTGGTGCATTACTTTGTAACATTGGCATGATCACAAAAGATCAAGTCTCGAAAGACCGATTAGTTTAGTATCCTTGGAAACACTAGATACATTCATAAACATTACATTACATCATAAAAATGAAAACTACAATAACATGGTCTCCCTAGTCCACACTCATATCCTCACTTACTATTCTTGAAAGTCAGTCATAATACACTTCTTCACATCCTGGGAAAAAAATAAAACATTGAAAGGGGTGAGCTCAAATGCTCCGTAAGGATAACAATATAGCGGAAACTTTCATAAGAAAACAGAAGAATTTAAGGCAATGTATAACTAAAACAAAAGCCTTATTGAACTTGAACTTCAGCATAATATGGAAAAAGTAAAATAAAACAATGCCATTACTTATTCACATGGATACTCTACTAGACGAATAATCACATGAAATATCAATAACCACTTTCATAATGAGGGAATGTATAATGCCAGACATTCTGAAACATTTTTTCAAGGCCTCGGCCAAGATGTCTAAAATGATTAAGGCCTCGGCCAAAACCATAAATCAAATTGGGAAAGGGCATCGGCCAATTCCACGTCTATTTGTCTCATGAGACCTACCGATTCATCGAGGAGCTATAGCGGGCTCCACCCGTCACTTATTAAGTCCAATACATTCCTCATATAAATAGGTTTAAACATAACATAAATATTCGTATTAAAATTAGCATATGAAATGTCAATAGTTTCTCCATAAACTATGGATGGTATAAAAATAACACATCCACAGTCAAATGTTTCACAAAATTCTCAATGGATGTTTTGTATCATAAATCAATTTCAAATAAACTTAAAACCCATCAAAGGATGTTGACATGGATGAAATCAAAGCTTTTTAAGAGAAATATCTCTTTTTTTTAAATCATTTAAAAGTCCCATAATTATAAAATAATACATTTACTTTGAAAATATTATTATAAGCTTGTAAGGGAAACTTCGATGAAGTTATAATGGCGGAAAATAGCCGCACCCGCCATATAAGTTAAAAAACATTCTTACCTTAAATTTGTCAAAAAGGTCAAAAAGTACATTGTTTGGAAAACGACGGTAAGATTCCATTCAAAAACGTATAAGGGTATAAATTTCTTTAACCCATTTTCCATTTAATAGTAAAAATGTTTTGAAAGACATTTTTAAGAAACATGGATGTGGATGATAACGAGGTCCCAGTAGATAATTATGTATAAACAACCTTGGATAATGAAGAGGTTGTGAAATAAACCCTTACCTTTTAATTTTCCTTGGTTGGGGTAGGTTAACCTCCTGTATAATGGTGAAATAATTGTTATTAAATTATACAAGAATCATATACATTTATATGATATCATATATGATCTTTTAGCATTTCTTTGTTAACAATATCTTAGATTTATCGTTGTTTTGGGTGTTAACTTACTCATTTTATTTTATATGTTTTGTTATGTAAGTCTTGTTTTTCATGGATAGGTTGTATCTTATTCATATCCAGAATGATATCATGTCCTTAAACATTATTTTTAAATCATCAAATGATAATTATACTTGAATGGATATGACGGAGAATGAATGTAATTGCCTTCGTGGAGACGGTAGTCCGTACGTACGCACGAGCGACAATATCATTATTTTGATATTAAAATAATATATAATTGGATAGTATATCATATATACAGTATCATTATCATGTTATATTTATTATTTTCATGAATTACATATCATTATTATACCCATCTAAATAATAATATATTGAATAAAACTTACACCAAGACGTGGAGACGGTAAGCCGTACGTACGCACGTATGGTGACATGTCATTCAAATGATGGGTAGAATATTGAATATGGTTGTTCCATATTTATAATAACATCACATTATATAGATGATACTGGAGTTATAATTTTAGAATTGAAATAATAAACAAAGAGGGAGTGGAAGAAGAAAGAAACTTGAAAGAGGGTGATGAAAACGTTACCTCTTCTTCGGGTTCTTCCTTTTGATTTCATCAAAAGGACTCCATAGGATGGATTTCTGACTAAATTAATGCTTCTAAGATGAAGGGAGAGAAGTTGGGAGAGTATTTGGGCAGAGGTTGGCCGAACCAAACGGCTTGAAAGTGTGAATAAGGTGGTAGAGGTGGGGGCCTTTTATAAGAGGAGAGGAGGGGCTCTTTTGGAAAGATTGAAATGTTACATTATTATACAATGATTTTCGGATTCTAAAGGTCCCACACTTATATAATTCGTGGATAAGGTGATAAGGGTTCGAAATCTACCCATCCAATAGTCTTTTGACAAGTGTAAGCCTTGGATTTTACATTATCTTTTCATTTTATTAAAATCGTTAAATAATGAGGTCATCGCTGCATCATAATGATGTCATAAATAATTTAATTTATTTAATGTCTAAAAATTATAAAAAAAATACTATGATGTAGGAAATAGTTTTAGATTTATAATGAATATTTATAGTCAAAATTAGGACTTGTGTAACCCCACTTAAAAACTATTTTAGTAAAACAACTCATGTTTGTGTCAATTTAATTTTAACATTAAATAAATATATAATAATGTCTTTTTCCAACCAAAGTGGCTCCATGGGGTCCCCAAGTTGAACCATGGGTTGTCTTGGTCGGAAATGACTCATCCAATAGGAGTAGGACAAGTGTGACACTCATCTCATATTATTAAAACATTATTTTTACCTTAAACTACACTAATTACCTCTAATCGTGATTAAGAATTTAAAAGTTACTATTCACCAAAAAAATTATTTTAATCTCATTGAACCACATTTTACTTCTTAATGACAACTATGTATGTCAGATTTATGAAAATCAAATCACAGAAGTGGTAATATTTCATTTTAACGAAAAATCAGTTTTTAACAACCACTTAGTGGTTTCACTATTCATCAATAATTGACGTTTTTCAGAATAAGGCCAAAATATCACCCTAAGCTATAATTGATATTCCGAATTCAAAAATTATGTCTATTTTACAAAATTCCAAAAATATATGTTGAATTAATTAATTTTATAATTAATTCCCGCTGTTACAACAAATAGCGTGTTTTTAAGAAACAATTTATATCAAAAGATTGGCAATTGTTTATGTCCAATTTCAATGTTAAATTAATTCTAATGACCACCATTGGATAAAATGGTAAAAATATATTCTAATTATACTTTAAAACCACTAAAGAGTATAATTTATCACTATAAATTATTTTGATTAAAAAAGTTGTTTTTAAGTATTTTTCACTATTCATAAAAAATAGAAATTCTAAGAAAAATACCAAAAATTCAACATAGGCTAATTTCAATATTCCGAATCCAAAAATGAAGTCCATTTTGATAAATAAAATTTATAAAATTTCAAAAAGTAGGTATTACTATTCACAACGGCTAGTTTAATTAGTTGTGGTGTGCGTTAGAGCTCGAGGTTGCGTACAACACATGCTATTGCATTATTCGAAGGGAAACGTACCGTGGAAGCTTGGGGTGTTACATCATACATCAATAATATTATAAAAATCCATTTTGATCAAATCTATCTTCATCGAGAAACACTGGGCATATTCCTTATCACCAACATGTCTCGTGCTCAAAATAAAAGAAGACAGAAGGTTTGAACATGCACTAGGGTGATCATATAGTGGGTGAAAAATAAATTATCCATATGAGACAATCAGCGGTGTCCCTATCATCTACTATCATAAACAATTTATGAACACATGATATTCCCATCATAGATAAAGACAAATTGAAAAGAAACAAATAATAATTAATAAACTATTGATCCTCTATTCCAAACATGACACTCATAATTGAATATGCGTACTTCAGCCTGTATCATATGACTATGGAAAAATAAAATAGTTTTTTAGAGCTTATGGAGATGTGTTAACCCTTCTTATAAAGATATAACTGATCATCCAAAATAATGGGGTAGACTCACCCTCATGGGAAATTAATATCATCTAGAAACCCATGGCTAGACACTCCTCAAATGGGAAAACATATCATCTAGAACCTCAAGATTATAATTTTACCCTAAATAGTAATAAATTATAATAATATGGAAACTCATGGTCATTCTAGAACCTTTTGATGAATCAAATCGTTATCTAAAAATTCAGGGGCTTGCTCGGACCCTTCTAAGAAATAGATCATCTTATGTAAATTCAGGCATGTTCACACAACCTACTTCGAAAATAGTTATCTAAAACCCTATGGAAGACTCTATTTATTGAAAGAAATGTAAATATTATCCAAAAACCTAGGTAAAAGTCCGCTTATTATCATAAAAATATATATTATTTTGGAATATGGTGTCATAACCTCTCCCCACCAAGAGAAACTATCCCCATAATACTCTGGGGACATGTTCTCTCCTTTAGACCATCACATTTCTCACCAAAATCAACCATAAAATCCCACCCCTAAGCTCATATGATCATCATCAAGTTCTATTTACTAGATCGTAGCCCTATATTTTAGGAAAAAACTCTACACCCTCCAAACATCTCTTCTAAACCCTTAATATCATCCCAATGTCACAATAATATCACAAAAAACCATAATAATATTTATCTCACCCACATTATCTCTTATAGGGTCCCCTAAAACCACACCATCCTCTATGTATTAGCATCAGTCCATATTCAACACCCTTTGGTGTTCTCATATCCCATAGGATCTATCCATTCTATGCCTCAAGATGTTGGTGTAAAACCTCATCCAATCCCAAATCATAAACTATTACTTATTAATGGGGACCATTCATACTATCTTATACCATGAAAAATGGAAATATTTTACCATGTCATCCAATCACATTCACAATACTTATATGGGTCTCATATCATGTCCCCTAATGAGAGATCCAAATTAATCACTTGGAATAAAAACATCAATTTCATATCTTATATTCCTCAAATCATCTCACCAAAAAACTCCAATATCAATAAGGGATTAAATATTAGATTATAGATATAAAACTAATTTAAATTGATTCCTCACTTGTCCAATTATGGCATCATTTAATTAAAACACAAAAAAACCCTTTAAGGGAAATTGTACAAAATGTGCACCGCAAAGTACACAAAATGTACCCCCAAATCCCAACCCTGAGCATGTACCTATTCCCATCTAGCTTTATATTTCCAAACTACTTGATGTTCATTATGGATACATGATGTTTACATCCAACATGTCCATTTGGGAATTTATCTTAGCTCTATATGGAATAGAAAACCCAACTTCATGATCTTTTACAATGAACACAAAGTCTGTAGGCCACACGAGGTACTAAACCTTATACCATGGCTCGATCCATGTTATGAAACTACACATTTTGTAAACTCTTACATTCCATAAACAGAAAATGGATTTTCTTACCATGAACTAGGAAAAATACCATACCATGTACTACAAGCCCCACATGAAATGTATATATAGAAAACACATCATGTTCACATGATCTTCAACATTTTTTAACACATAAGAACATGAAACATGTGTTATTAATCTACATTCCATGTGATTGAGTTTTATGAATGAAAAACCTATATGAGTAACATGAAATACCTTTTTTTACCAGAAATCATTCCACAAAGGTCCTTATACAATCGTTAATAGTCCATATAACAATGTAAAAATTTATACTATAAATAAAATGGGGAAAATGGAAAAAATTAAAAATATGGCATACCACATAGTGAAATCATCAAATCTTTGAGCTTGGATCTATGATATATGGACATTTCACCCCTATCCTACACTTTATATTCTCTGATACATCTTTTCTTCCATCTCCATGTTCCCTCTCTTAATATAGAGGTTCCGGGAAAAGGGTAAAATTACCCTCTCAGTGTGTAAGGGAATAAATGGGGGGAGGTGAGGCATATAAATTAAAACAAAAATAAATGATATAAAAATAAAATAGTTTTTCAAAATATTGACCTAGGACTCAAAATCCAAGTGATTTTTATACATTTTCTAGGTAAAACATCTCATTATAGACTCAATCATATTGTCATAATGTCAATACAAGACTCAATTTAGGAGAGATCCACATTTTCATATATATAATATATAATATTTATTTAATAAACGTAGAAATATTTTTAAAAATACTATCATCTAAATATATCACCATATTCTAGCCTAAGGGGAAAAAACTCTATTATAAGAACAATAAATTATTGGAAAATATTTTTTTATATCATTTGTATCACCCCATGATTTCATAGTATGTTATCCCTTTAATGTAATTCAATAGCTTATGCTACACGCAACACCGAGTTCGAGGGCACCATGACTTACCAATATAGCCATTCAAAAAGCGATTATGAATAGTATTAGAATAATTTTGAATTTAATATACTCCATATAATATTAAAATATATATTATATGTTTCTTAGAAATTATATAAGAAAAAATTCAATTTTTCAGATAAAATAAGTATTTTTTAAAAAATGAAATTCTGCCGCCTTTTAATGGAGAACCCTTTTTAAATCCAATATTTGAAACTTTTATATATTCAATTGGACAGAAATAAACATATTCATTAAAATCTGGATATAAAAATTTAGTTTGGAAACTTTTTTGGTACTTTTATGATAACTTTCATATTTTGATGAATAATGAAAAGTAATAAATTTTAATTGAAAGCAACTTTTAAAATAAAAATAATTTATAGTGTTAAATTATTCACATGAGTGGTTTTAAAGTATAATAATATAATATTTGTATCATGTAATATAATTTAGGTAATTTTAAGTAATTTCACATTTAAATTGGACATAAACACATGTCAGTCTTTTGATAGTTTTTACTTCTTAAAAACTCACTTTCTTGTTTTGAAAAAGGGAATTAATTTTAAATTAATTAATTCAAATTATATTCTGTGAATTTGGAAAAATAGACATCATTTTTTAATTTGAAATATCAAAATTATATTTGGGTGAATTTTTGGTATTTTTTTGAAAACATACAATTTTGGATGAATAGTGAAAAACCCTGTGTTGTAGATAAAAACTGACTTTTTCATTTAAATAATTATTATTTTTATTTAAATTAATTTTAAAGACAAAATAAATAAATAACGCCTATATTAGTCCAATTTAATTAATTGGAGTCATTTTATAATAATATTATATATATATAATTTTATTAAACTTTTTAACATATTTTACCCACCTTCTAGGCACATTTCAAAATTTGCTTTAAAAGTAATTTTTCCACTTCTCGTAATTTAATTTCAAAAATCTAGGAGAAACAATTGAAATAGTTATGTAAAATGTGGTTCAATAAGATGAAAATATTTTTTGGTGAATGGTAACTTTTTAATTTTATTTACCATGGTCAATGTAAATAGGATAATTAAAGGTAAAAATGATATTATAATTACACTAACACATGTTAAAATTCTCTGGGATATGTTTTTTTCAACCTAAATAAACCATAGGAATAAAATATGATACTCTTTGATCTACTAGGATTAGATTAAAACATTTATTATTATTTTATTTAAAGAAGTGTTAGAAGTGATAAATTCAAATTTTCATAACTAAAACATTTTTAATACAGGGTTTCACATAAGATAAATTCAACAATAAATATTAATTATAAAGATAAAATTCATTCCGAAATAATGGTACTTTATTTTTAAGTTTTATACATTAAATAATTAATTTTATTTATGACATAATAACAATGCAGTAATTACCTTATTAATGAATGTTTAAAATAATTAATATTATAAATATCCAAATAAATGTAAATTGAGACTTTTGATGATTTAAAATAATTTTATAGGTTAATATTAAATTTTAGGATTGGTTAAATAAATTTTTTTATAAGTTATAAATTTTTTATGACATTTACAAAAACAAAATACAAAATAGTGTCAAAATTGACATTAATTAGTTTTTAAAACAAATGCTATATTATTAAATTATATATCATTCCTAAAATTCTAATGTAAGGACAAAGGTTTTAGATAAGGTTATATATGTTAATAATGAACCACTTGGGGTTCTCTAGGGTTTTGATAGTAATTTTAAATTCCATTTATTATAATAAAACAAGAATATATGGTAAAAGTTAAATTATTTAATAAAGAGTTAAATATGAAAGATAAGGTTAATATGGTAACCATAAATTGTCTAGAACCTATTCGATGAGAGGATTTAGACCCATAACCACATTATTCATGAAATAAATCCATTTTTATCTATTATAAATTGAAAATTAATTTAAAATAAAATAATATATTAAACTTTTCTAAAAGTGACCCTCACCTCTCTTATAAAAGGTTACGTCCCCTTATCTTAATTTAACACGTCAAAATCCATTTTACATGGCCAAACATTGCTCAAATATCCTCACATCAACCCTCAACTCATCTTAGAGGCCTTAGATGGACCATAAAGCGATCCTATGGATCCCTTTTGATCAAATAAAAAGGAAACACTCGAACAAGAGGTAATACTTTCATCACCTCTTTCAAAGTACAATTCTTATTCCACTTCCGTTTTCTTTGTTGTTTCCATAATAAAATAATAAATCTAGTACCTTATACATGATTTGATGTTATTATAAATATGTTACAACCATATTCATTATTCAATCCATCCTGTGAATGACAAAGTTAGCATCTTACCGTCTCCACATCGTGGTGTAGTTTGTTATTCAACACTTATTTAATTGGATGGGTATAATAATGAGTATAATTGATTTAAACAACAAATATAACATTTTAATGATTCTTTATATGTGATATAACTTCCAATTACATTATATTTCACCATCAATATAATGATATCATCACTTTTGTGTATGTATGAATTACCATCTCCACAAATGCGATGAGATCCATTCCCCATCATAACTATTCATGAATAATTTTCATTTTATTATTTAAAATAATGTTTAAGAAACATAATATAATTAAGTATATGAGTCAAATACAACCTATCAATAACAAACATGACTTACTTAAGAAAATATATAAAAGAAAACGAATTAGTTAACACCTGAAACAATGATACTACAGAAATATTATTATAAATGAAATATTAGAAGATCCTATATGATATCATATTTATGTATATGGTAATTGTAAAATTTATTAATAGTGATTTAACTATTATACATGATTTTAATGTACCCTCAACTAAGAAAAAGTACAAAGAAAGGGTTTATTTTTCAATCTATTTCTTATCTGAGGTTGTTTATAAGTGAGTATCTACTGGAACCTCTTTGTTATCCTCATATGTGTTTCATAAAAATTTATTTCAAAACATTTTTACTATTTCTTAGAATATGGTTTAAATTCATTTATACCCTTGGTTTACTTTTTATAAAATGTTTTGAAAGAAATCATTACTTCATTTTTTAAACAAGGTACTTTATGGCCTTTTTGAAAAATTAAGGTAAGAATGTTTTTTTAATGTATACAGAGGGTGCACCTATTTTCCATCGTTATGACATATTTGAAGATTCAATTACAAGATTAAAATAATATTTTCAAAATAAATATTTTTTTCATAATTATGTGACTTTTAGTTTTTTTTCAAAATATAAAGAGGTATTTCTCTCAAATAGTTTTGATTTCATCTATGTCACCATAATTTAATAGATTTTAAACTTTTTTGAAGTTGATTTATTATGATACAATCATTCATATTTTATTGAAGTTTTTGTGATATGTTTGACTATGGATGTGTAATTTATATAGCATTCAGGGTTTGTGGTTAAAGTATTAACATTTCGTATGCTATTTTTAATACGAATTTTTATGTTATGTTTCAACCTTTTCATATAAAGAATGAATTTGACTAAGTAAGTGATGGGTGGAGCCCACTATAGATCTTCAATGCATCGGTAGGTCTCATGAGAAATACTAGTGTCTTGGCATAAGTCCTTGAAAAAATATTATTTGTAGTCTTGGCATGAGGCCTTGACTACGTGGTTATGATGTTTTCCATTATGAATTCCATCATTATGAAATTATCTATTGATATTACATGTGATTATATGACTAGTATAATATCCATGTGAATAATAAAATGAAATTAGTTGATTTAACTTTTCCATATTATGCTAAATTTTATGTTCAAACGGCTTGTGTTTTAGTCTTATACATTTTTTTAAATGTTTATGCTTATTTATGACAGTTTCTGCAATATTGTTATCCTTACCGAGCATCTAAGATCCCCTATTTATATGTTTTATTTTTCTTAGGATGCAATGATATATATTATGATTAACCTACAAGGATAGGAAAAAGGATATGAGTGTGTTAAAAGGAGACATAATGTTGTTTTTATTTATTTCATTATGTAATATAAATATTAGGTATGTATCTAACACTAACATTGCTACTAAACTAATCAGTCTTTTGAGACTTGATCTCTTGTGATCCTGCAAATGTTACGTAATAATGCATTGACTATTGGTATCTAGGGTCGGGGCGTTATATTTGGTATCAGAGGAAGTTTAATACAAACCATAGAAACTATATTTAGACAAAATATGATTATAGAACATTATCCTAAGATAATCATTTAGGATTAGTTTATAAGAACATGCTATAATTTTTATAAGGTATATATTTTTTGAATCTTCCATTAAATATATCCCTGTATAGATATGAGCAGGTAGAGGCGGCTCTGGTACATATGTACCTAGGAGGAAAAACTCTGACAAGGACTTTCAGGCTTGACCCAGGGTATCCTGGTACATGACAACAGGCCTTGATTCACTCTTTGTTATGATACTCTCAGGGGATATGACTAGGATAATTCACATTTTCAATACAAACCACTATGAAGGATTTATGAGTAAATATGTTAGCAAAGAAACAATATTTATGATTATGAGACTAGATGTGTAAAAATATTCAATTAACATTGATAATTTTTATAGTTTTTGGATTATACATTGTGACATGATTTAAACAAGTAAAATTTTCCATTTATAAATACCGCACAATAGAAGGAATAAGAACTCCAGCAATACGCATGATTCAATGATTAAGATTGATCATATAATTCTTAGTCTTAAGACAAAATTTAGATGGGAAATAGTCTCCCACATATCCTCATCCTATAACGAAATAGTATCAAGTGTTAATAAGCTATGTAATGAATTATCTAAGTAGTATGGATTTGAAGGGATTCCAGAGAAGAAAAGGATATTAAATAGAAATAAGGATAAATAGAAGAAGGGAAAAAAATTATTTTTCCATATGATATAAGTGTTGAAAGAATCACTCTGGGAAATGAAAGAAAGGAGTATGAGTTTTTTATAAGTGTAGAGAGAAAGGACACCAAGTTAGTTATTTCAAGGGTAAGAAAAAGGTTTCAAATGTATAATGATCCATCTCATGGAGATGGGACACTACGCAAATCAATGTCCCAATCCTCAGATTATAACCGAAAATGATGTTATTGGATAATAATAAAGTTATGATACTACCATATATGAAGAGGAATAATTAGTGTTATTATGTTTTTATTAATGAATTATTTCATTTTATTGTTGTATCAATTATTTTATGGTTGTATTAATTCTGTAAATAAATAAGGATTGTATTATAGTACTATTTCATTGGGTATTTGAGATTATATGGTACTAATAAAAGTAACTCAACATCAAGTTAAATTTTTTGAAAAATACATGGTTAAAGGAAAAATAAACCTTAATATGGTCCTGGTACTAAGGTAGTGATTTTAGAATAACAGATGGTTGATTTGGATAAATTATATTGGATATTCTTGACTACCTTGGAACTGATTAATGGTTTGTTTTTTACATCTTTGATAGAGTATTCAAATTTTTTTGTATAAGGAATATATCTAGTATCATATTAGGAATAAGGGGGAATTAATGTAATCAATAAGGTTTTATGTTAATTCTGGGTGTTACCATATTTTTAGAGAATACAAGATGAAGGTACTCAAATGTTATTATGTACAAAAAATTGATCTTCATTATGTTATGTTGACCATCCTTATAACTTTTTGGTCTATGAGTTTGGACACAAGTATTTTCGATAAGTATAAAGATTGGGTTGGCTTAAGCTGGACCTTGGATACTATGGTATATGTTTAATAAATTTCTTAAGATAATTTTTGAATTTTTTATAAAAAGGACAACCTGAAGGTCTGGAGACAACCAGTCGTGTCTCACAAGGTCGTGAGACTTGAACCTGTAACTGAAGGGCGACAAGAGAACATCACCTACTACTACCCTATGCGATGTCCTATTTTGTATAATGTAGTCTCTTAAATTATTTGATAGATAAATTATAAATCATTTTTTTAAACCCTATATATTAGGATAAATATTATATTTTTGAGTTCTGTTATCTTTTGGAGTGAAAGTTGAGTTTTTGGTAGAAATTAGTTAAAGAATGGAACTATAATTGTCAAGTAATTTTTTTTCTTATTCTATGAATAAAATAATTCTAGAACATTATGGAAATGATCTTAAAATGAAAAAAATTGTCCTAATACCTTTGTTTTGAGGAACCAGTGATATTTTATGTCATTATAGATATATGACTTTGAGCCCTCAATTTTATATTTATTTTTCACTTGATTGTGATTGTTGACCTCAATCACTCTCTATAAATATTTACGTTCTTCTTCTGATTATATGTCTTAAGTTTACACCAATTTTCTCCTATTATAAATTCTAATATTGTGGTGACTTTTTCATTTTCCCTTTCCCTCTTATTAAGACTAACTTTTATTAACCCTATTTCCGATGTGGGTTTTCAACAAAGATATTTTCTATTTTAACCTTTTACTTTTGATGAACAATTTAAAATTGAGGGCATGCAATTTATTTAAGTAGGGGAGAATGTAAAACCCCATGATTCCATATTATGTTATCTCTTTAAATTAATTCAATAGCTTTTGCTACACGCAACACCGAGTTCAAGTACACCACGACTTACCAAACTAGTCGTTCAAAAAGCATTTATGAATAATATTAAATGAATTTTGAATTTTATATACTCTATATAATTTTAACATCCATATTAGGTGTTAATTAGACATAATATAAGAACAAATTCATTTTTTTAGATAAAATAAGTATTATTTAAAAATTGCAAGTTTACCACCTTTTAATGGAGAACCCTTTTTTAAATCCAATATTTTACACTTTTATATATTAAATTTGAAAAAATAACCCTATTCGTTAGATTCAGGAAATAAAAATTTATTTTGTATAAGTTTTTGGTACCTTTCTTATAACATTCATATTTTGATGAATAGTGAAAAATACTAAATTTCAATTGAAAACAAATTTTTTAATAGAAATAATTTATAGTGTTAAATTATGCATTTGAGTGATTTTAAATTATAATTAGATTATATCTTCATAATTTAATACAATTTAGTTCATTTTAAGTAATTTCACAATTAAATTGGACATAAACACATGTCAAATTTTTTAACAGTTTTTACTTTTTAACAACCTGCTTTCTGGTTTTGACAACAGAAATTAATATTAATTTAAATTATGAAAATTATATTTTTTTAATTTGTTAAAATAGATATAATTTTTGAATTTATAATATTAAAATTATCTTTGGGTGAATTTTTGGTATTTTTTTGAAAACATACAATTTTTTGATTCATAGTGAAAAACACTACGTTGTAGATAAAAATTGACTCTTTCACTTAAATAATTATTTTTTATTTAAATTTATTTTAAATTAAAAATAGGTAAATAATACATATATTAGTAAAATATAATTTATTGGAGTCATTTTATAATAATATTAGATATATAAGATTTTATTAAACTTTTTAACGTCTTTTACCCACCTTCTAGGCACATTTGAAGATTTGCATAAAAATTAATTTTACTGTTATTGTGAGTTGAATTTCAAAAAACTTCATAGACACAGTTTACATCATTAAGTAAAATTTGGTTCAATAAGATGAAATGTTTTTGGGTGAATAGTAACTTTTGAATTTTATTTACCACTGTTAAAAGTAAATATGGTAATTAAAGGTAAAATGATATTATAATTACCCTAACATATGTCCTAATCCTATTTGATAAGTTTTTTCAACTAAAATAAACCATATAAATAAAATATGATCCTATTTGATCCACTTTGATTAGATTAGGTCATTTATTATTATTTTATTTAAAGAAGAGTTAAAAGTGTTAAATTCAAAATTTCTTAACTAAAAAATTATTTATATAGGGTTATATATAAGATAACTTCATCAATAATTTTTCATTATAAAGATAAAAGTATTCCCTATATAATGGTATTTTATTTATTATTTTTGGACATTAAAAAATTAAATTTATTTATGACACAATGATGATGTAGTAATTACTTTATTGCTGAAAGATTAAAATAATTGAAATTATAAATATACAAATAAATGTAAATTGAGACTTTTGATGAATTACACTAATTTTGTTGGTTAATATGACATGTTAGAGTTTATTGAAATATTTTTTTGAAGTGATAAAGTTATTATGACCTTCACAAAAAAAATACCAAATAGTGTCAAAATTGACATAAATGAGTTTAAAAAAATACTATATTAATAAGTGATATAATATTCATAAAAATATATGGTTTGACCAAAGGAATTAGATAAAGTTATATATGTCCATAATGAACCACTTTTCATTCTCTTGGATTTTTATATGAAGCTTATTAACCATTTATTATAATAATACAAAAATACATGGTAAAAGTTAAACTATTTAACTAAGAGTTAAATTTAAAAGATAAGGTTAATATGGTGACCTAAACATGTCCAAAAAATATTTCTTGAGAGGATTTAGAACTATCCCCACCATATCATCTATATAAATTCATTTTGAACCATTATAAACTGAAAATTATTTTACAATAAAATAATATTTCAAGCTTTTCCTAAAGTGACCCTCGCCTCTCTTATAAAAAGGAACTTCCCCTTCTCTTAATCTCACACCTCAAAAGCCATTTGGCTCGGCCAAACCCTACTAAAATATCCTCCCAACTACCCTAAATTAAACTTATAGTCCTTAAATTTATCATAAATATAACCTAAGATGCCATTTTGATCATATCAAAAGGAATCACCTGGAGAAGAGATAATAATTTCATCACCTCTTTCAAAGTTATTTTCGTCTTCCACTTCCTCTTTATTTGTTTTTTCCATAACAAAATAATAAATCCAGTACCTTCTACATACTGTGATGTCATTATAAATATCATACACACACATTCATTTTTCTATCCATCCTATAAATTTCAAAGTCACCATATGTGTGTAGGTACGGCTCACCGTCTCCACATCATAGTGTAGTATATTATTAATCACTTCACTATTTGGATGGGTATAATAAAGAGTATGATTGATGTAAATAATAAATATAAATTGTTAATGGTTTTGTATATATGATATATCATCGAATTACATACTATATCACCATCAATAAAATGATATTTTCATTCGTGCATACGTACGGATTACCGTCTCCATGAACTCGATGAGATTCATTCCCCATCATAACCATTCAAGAATAATTTTCATTTTATGATTCAAAATCATTTTTAATAAACTTAATATCATTCTATATGTGAATCAAATACATCATATCCATAACAAAAATTACTTACGTAACAAAATATATAACGGAAAATGAATCAGTTAACACCCGAAACAAAGATACTAATAAAATATTATTAACCAAGAAATATTAAAAGATCATATATGATATCATATTTATGTATGTGGTTATTGTATAATTTAATAAAAAAATTAACTATTATACAGGAGATAAACGTACCCACGACTAAGGAAAAGTACAAGATGAGGGTTAATTTTATAATCCCTTTATTAGATGAGGTAGTTTATACGTGAGTATCTACAGGGACCTCTTTATCATCCACATCCATGTTTCTTAAAAATGTATTTCAAAACATTTTTTCTATTTCCTAGAATATTTTTTAATGTCATGTATACCCTTTTTGACTTTTTATAATTTTTTTTGAAATGAATCTTTCCTTCATTTACCAAACAAGTTACATTATGACCTTTTCGAAAAATTAATGTAAGAATGTTTTTTTAATGTATACATGGGTGTAGCTATTTTTCCCATTATAACTTCTTCGAAGCTTACCTTACAGTATTATAAGAATATTTTCAAAATAAATGTTTTCTTTTATAAATATGTGACTTTTATATAATTTCAAAATAGAAAGAGATCTTTCTCTCAAATAGTTTTGATTTTGTCTATGTGAACATCATTTGATGGATTTTACACTTTTTTAAAGTTGATTTATTATGAGAAAATTTTTCATATTGTATTGAAGGTTTTGTGATATGTTGGAAAATAGATGTTCTATTTTTATACCAACCATGATTTATTATTAAATTACTAAAATTTCATATGCTAGTTTTAATACGAATTTTTATGTCATGTTTCAACCATTTCATATGAGGAATTCATTTGACTTAGTAAGTAACGGTTGGAGGAAGTTTTAGCTCTTTGATGCATTGGTATGTCTCATGAAACAAAAAAGTGTCTTAAAACAAGGCCTTGAAAAAAATATTATTTTTAGTATTGGGATGAGTCCTTGAATATTTGGTTATGATGACCAACATTATGCATTTTATCGTTATGAAATTAGCTTTTGATATTACTTTGTGATTATTCGATGAGTAGAATATCCATGTGAATAAGTAAATGTAATTATTTGATTTATCTTTTCCATATTATGCTTAATTTTATGATTACACAGATTTTGTTTTAGTCGTATAAATTTCCTTAAATGTTTATGCTTATTTATGATAGATTATACTATATTTGTAATCATTATCGAGCATCTGATCTCACCACTTTCTATGTTTTTTTCCCATGATGTGAAGAAGTATATTACGATTAACCTATAGGGATAATTCAAAGGATATGAATTTTTTCAAAGGGGACATAATTTTTTTATTTATTTCATTATGTAATTTAAAAATTATGTATGTATCTAGTACTTACAAGGCTACTAAACTAATTGGTCTTTTGGGACATGATCTATTGCGATCATGATAATGTTATGTAATAATGCACCGACTCTGGGCAAAAAGGGTTGGGGAGTTACATTATTTTATAGGGTAAATTACTATTTTACCTCATGAAAACACAAAAAAATCAAAATTCATGTGATTCTTCCCAAATGTACGGATGTTGGTATTTACAAGGAATTTATGTTCATCCATACATTTAATCCAGGGAATCTAATATTATTATCATGAAGGATTTGAAAAATGTTCATAAATATTTAAGAGAGTCCTAGCCAAGAAACTAACCTCGTTGTTGGATAAACCTACCCACCACCCACCCCATTTCATCATATGCACCCCAATACACTTCATTATGTCCCCATTGAAACATGTGATCATAGGGTAAGGGAAAAAATGAAAAAATAAATAAATAGTGAACTCAATTTTAAATTCTTTAATTTTAAAGGATATTTATTAATCATGAATCTTAATTTATAATTATACACTATGTGGTAATTTTTTTATATTTATCATAGAATATAAATGCAAACACCATCTAACCGATGAAAATGATTCATGACCCCCCAACTAGATATTGGGAAACTCTATAGAAGATAAAGTTACTATAACATAGAATAACCATGATGTATTCTAATATAATTAAAAATATTTTACTAATAAAACCCCCTATTTTGAAATGGAATTTTTCTTACTACACCCAATGCAACACATTCTAGGATTTAAGGTTAATACATCATGATTGTTAATCATGAATGTGATAGTAGAACAAGAATACCACAAGGAAAAATAATGCAACATTTATATATAATCTAGTATATAGGTAGTGTTTGTTGATCCTTATCATGCCATCATTCAACTTTTAGAACCTATATCTAGAGTGGGGAAATTATTTCCTTCCTTATATTGAGAATTTTAAATAGGAAATTCTATATATTTATTATTATGCTTATGAGTTTTTTAGGATTATTCCTCCTAGTAACATTAATCTCTATCATCACATAACCCCAAACTTCCTAAATATTATTAATGTTTTCATTTCCCCAATCAATACAAAAAATGAACTATTAAGGTTGTACAATAATGGGTAAGCCACTATTATTACTTGGATGTTGTTTTCCATTTTGGTCATTGTCGAGATTGTTGAGTTTTTTTCTACCAAACTATTATGTTGAACCAGTAAGTGTTCAAGGTCATATTGATTAACTAACCCTATATATCATGAAAAATATATTTATTTCCCATACTATTAACCTTTCCCCTTATAGGGACACTAATTATTTTGTTGGTCTTCCCAATGATAGTAATATGATAAACAATAGAGTTCCTCCCCATGGTAACTACCATGATGATACAACAAATGTTGAACCGTCAAGATAGAATAGAGTCTCTACCAATATAAACAAATAGAAAAACCATGTAGGTCCACTGTTTGGTGACATAAATAAAATCCATTCTAGAGGTCCTTCTCGCATTAAATCAACCAACAATCATTGGGGTCCACTCCTCGATTGCACATCAATCCTACATGAAGGTCCCCCATGTTTAATAATTCATCATCCATAGAGTTTCACCTATATAAATTCAATATACAACTACAATATTTATACTTTCCATACTAAAAGAACCACCGGCTATAAGGGTCTTCCTCGCGAGGAAGAAACCGGTCACTGTGGAGGTCTTCCCCCTGATGTAGCAACTAAATGCCACAAAACTCCTCCTTCTGATGAAGAAGCCAAATAATATAGAGGCCAAAAATATAATAAAAAAACTAAAAACTATATATTTTATTTATATGAAAATTATTCTATCCTTTATGGGGTTTCTCTCAATGATGACACATCATATCAATATAGAGTTACTTACCATGATGAATAATCTAACTACTAAGGAGGCCTTCTTCATGATAAATATTACAACTTCCATAAAGGTGATCCCCAAGAAAATCAAAAAATATTATCTAGAATTATTCCCCAATATGAACTAACCAACATTAATGTATTTTGTTCTTATGATGAAGAAACCAACAAACGTAGAGGTCAAACCCATGATGATAAATAAAATTGTATAGTGGTATTCCCCATGACGAATCAACCAAACACTATAGATATAATGACACATACATTACATACATTGTTATTACTTCAGAATTGAAGAATAATTATTACAACATATAATAAAACCATGACAGGACCGTATAGGTATAGTGTCTTTGAATCTAGAAAACATAAACAACTGGCTCTTAAATCATCTACATTGTCTCCCATTAATTTCATCTTATCTATAGTTTCTTTTGGAATATACTACTTAATACCATTCTTCATAACTTGGGGAAATGAAAACATACAAATGGTGAGATCAAATTCTCTGTAAGGGCAAACAAAGGAAATATCAATCATATCATATTCATAAGAACATAACATTCTGAAAATCTTATCCTGCAAAAGAGATCATAATATCAGGACATAGGATAAATCATACTATTGAAATATAATCCCAATATTCATAACATAAGAAATGAAAATTTTTTTCATACACATATAATCATATAAAATCATTTCATATTATTCAAGACTCATTTCAAAGACCATCATAGTGGACAAAGTCCATTACTGAACCGAGTTCACTCCTCGTTCCGGTCCTGTATCACTAAACCGGATTAACTTGATGTTCTAGCCATGTCTATATAATGAGATATAAATGTTTACCCAATGCATTTGATTTAGATATAGGTCCCACCCGTCTCATAATTAAACCAATCTTATGTGTGCCACAAAATCATAAATCTTACATCATGGAATAACCCATGTAATAAAAATGGGATTCATAAACATCATGCCATCATAAAATAATCCATATAAGATAAAAGGACCTTAGAAAAATAATTCCATCATAAAATAATCAAATCAATGTAATAATAGGTATAGAAATAGAACCCTATATTATCTTATATGGAAAATAATTTTGATAAAACACTTGAACTCCATTGTTGAGGAAAATATCCTTTCTACATCAAAAACATTTTTCCTTTCACAACATGTCATACAATTTTTAACTAAAATAAGTTAATTGAAAATAAACATGAAAAATTTTAAAGGAAGATTCATGGAAATAATGTTCTTTGAAATCATAAAAATCCATTCATGCCGTATAAGTTAAAAAAAATTCTTATCGTACTTTGGTCAGAAAAGTCAAAAAGTATCTCGTACTAAAAACGTCAAAATATTCTTTTCATATATTTTACTAAAAATTCACCAATAGGTAAAAATAGATTTAAAAAATTGTTGTAGGATAGAAATAATATTACATATTGAAGAAACATGGATTTGGATTATAAATAAGCCCCAGTAAATTCTGAACTATAAACAATCTCGGCTAAAAATGAGATTCTGAGATTTTCCCTTACCTTAGGTCTGATATGCTCTGTACATATCTGAACCTTCTGTATAATGATTTAAATAATGTCATTAACTTATTCCAGAATTATATACATTGTTATGATATCATATATGGTCATATTCTTATCTCTTTATTAGTAATATTTCATTACTACTTATTATTCGGGAGTACATTGCATTATGTTCTTATGTGTGTTTTGTCAAATAAATTATTATTCCTCTTTTTAGGTTATAGATACATCAATTAAAGAATGGTATTAGTATAATATATATCATATTTATTCATTAAATTCATTTATATAATCATGGTTTAACGAAGATCATGTGGAACG
The DNA here is from genome assembly GCA_963277665.1 of Viscum album. Lineage (NCBI taxonomy): Eukaryota > Viridiplantae > Streptophyta > Magnoliopsida > Santalales > Viscaceae > Viscum > Viscum album. The sequence continues at coordinate 275,478,663 of OY728122.1, forward strand.
AATCACATCGCATCGTGGAGACGGTAAGCCGTATGTTAGCAGGAGCGATAATATCATTCCCATAATTATTGAATGGTATTGGATTGATGATAGAATATCTCAAAATTAGTATCATGTTATAATGATCATATATAGTTATTCTTTACACTATTATACCCATCCAAGTAAGGTGGTGTTGGAAAACAGATTACACCACGGTGTGGAGATGGTATTCTATACGTACGCACGCGCGGTGATTTCATTTTCCGTAGGATAGATAGAAGGTGAAATAGGGTTTTTTCATATTTATAATAACATATATTAATATGAGTTATATTGATTTTGTTACTTTATAATGAAACAAATAACGAAGTGGATGTATAATAAGAAATAAATTTGAAAGAATCGGAAAAAGATATAACCTCTTCTTCGACGCGCCTCTTCTAAACCTCCTTTTAAGGCACAAAATTTGGTCTTAGAAAAAAACCAGGAACTCTAGTGTGCTTCTAGGGAAGTGGAGAATATAAATTTACAGGTTTTTTCTGAGATTGAAGGATCAAAATGTTGTGAGGAGGAGAGGGAGGAGGTTCCCTTTTATAAGAAAGGAGAGGGGCACTCTTGGAAACCTCTAAAATATTAATTTATAATAAACTTAATCCCCACTTAAAATCCTAAAAAATCTCTCAAATCCAAATAATAGATCATATAGGGTTTTTATATCATCAAAAAATACGATTAAGACATGTAGGTAATTTATTTTACACCTTATCAACTTAATTTATCTTTATTTAATCTATTTAATTTTATTTGTGGTAATAATATTTGATATTTTAAATTGTTATAAATAATTACTTATGTGTCATGAATTTTCCATAATTGGATACTTTACAAAATTTTATGCCATATGAAATTCAATTAATAATTTTTAAATATTTTTGTGATTTTTAAACAATATTATAATATGTTATTTTTATAAAATTACAATAGTGACAATTTTAACTCTATTCATTTATTTGAATTTAAATAAAATACACACATAGGCTATATTAGAACAAAAATATTTAATAGATTCCTAACATATCTTATTCATCTAGAAAATTTTTTTATAACATTAATTAGTTCATATAATATTTATTTTAGTATTTTTAAAACCATTTATTTGATATTTCAATCAATAAAATATTTTCTACATCATTATTGTGTCATCATTAATGATAATTATGTAATACCTAAAAATTATAAATAAGTTATGATGATGTAGATTATTTTATTATATTTCTGGATACAATTTATATTTGAATTTTTATGAGGTTTATCACTAAACTAACATTATTACACTTATAAGATATAAGAGGGTGACATGTTGTCACTTTCTTTGGTTTTAATAATAATTATATCATATTCATGGACAAAATTCCATTAAATGAATCTATTCTGACCCTTCAGTGATATGGGTAATCTTTTATTCATAAAATAGAATTTTGGCAGGTCATAGGGTAATTTTATAAGCTTATTTTTACCCTTAATTACACAATTTACCTTTAACTGTAGTAAATAAAAAATATCGTAGTTACTATTTATAATATGAAAAAAAGTAATATATTAAAATAATTTGGACCCACTGAATCCAATTATGGAATCCATTTCTTAAAATTCATAACACAGAAGTTGCAGTAATTAATTTAAAATTAATCCCATTATTAAGAAAACAGGTTTTTAAAAAGTTAAAACATTGTCAATGATTGAAATTGTTTTACCTATGAACTCAATATAAAATTAATGGTAATGAAATAAATTATATTAAATCGTAAATATATATTCTATTTATACGTTAAAACCATTAAATATTCTCATTTAACCATAAAAATTATCTTGATGAAGAAAGTTGTTTTTAAGAAAAATTTAGCCTATT